>JAPDOI010000124.1:0-1200000 GCA_029168955.1 Aplectana chamaeleonis | reverse complement strand
CTCTCTTCAACATCTACATTCCTCCTACTACGTCTTGTCCCTCAACCTACAATCCTATCTCTCTTCTAAAGCAACTCAATGACTGCGCCCTATCACCCTCAGTCGTCTTTGCGGGCGACTTCAATGCTCATACATTTTGCTCTTCGCTCAAGTCTGATGCTAGACGAGAAGCCGTCGAAGGATGGGCGGAGGAGTGCGACGTGGTTATCTTAAACGATGATCAGCCCACTCGCCTCCCTTCCATCGGCCGATCTTCTAGCCCAGACATTTCGCTCGTTTCCTCCAATCTTTCTAGTGCTTGCTCGTGGTCCACTTCTACAACTCTGTCTAGTGATCACATTCCCATTTTCGTCCATATCGATCTCTCAAATTCTCTAGCCCCTTATTCTGGTATTCGTCACCGTTCTTATCTCAATTTAGGCCTTGCAGACTGGAGCCTATTCAGAGAGGTTGCACTTCACCGAGCGGCTGAATATCCATGGAATGGCGATGTGCACCAGAAAGAGCGTCACATATCTGACGCTATCCGGAAGGCTATGAAAGCGGCCATACCAGAAGGACGTGTGAAAACTTTTTACCCTGATGTCACCAAGGAAATACTTCAGAAAATCAGGACAAGAGATGAAAAGAGATCTGCCAACCATCTGGACCCGGAGGTCACTGAACTTGACGATGAGATTAGAAAAGACTTGGACAGGCACAAGAAAGACGAGTGGCAGAAGTTCACTGAAAAATTGAACTTCAAGGCAGATGGCGCTGCTACATGGAAAATCCTGAGAAAATTCTCCGGAAAAACCACACCCGACACCGTATCTACTATCGAGTTTGAGAACAATGTATTCAAGTCGAGACTAGATGCCGCTTACGCGTTGGGCAAGAGCTTCTTCATAACATTTGCGAAGCGAGGCCCGCAAAAGCGAGTGACAGTAAGGGAGCTGTGCCGTCTTCCGCTTATGAGCACGGCTGATGCCTTCACTCCTGCGCAGGTGGGGAAGATTATTTATTCCAAAGCCATTGGGCCTGACGGAATCTGTCCAGCAGTCCTAAGTAAGCTCTCCAGTGAATTTCTCTCGCTGCTCACCGATTTAATGAACACTAGAGTAAAATAAACGAATAATTCGAATATTTCACTTCTTCGAATATTCGATTATTCGAATAAACGAATATTTCACTTCTTTGAATATTCGATTATTCGAATAACCCGAATAATCCACTTCTTTGAATATTCGAATATTATTCGAATAAACGAATATTTGGGGAACACTATTGCGTACTATCCCATCCAATCCACTCGGGCAAACTGGGGCATCGACAACAGGTTGAGAAGTTGTCATCTCATAAACTGCACCCTCTTGACAACTCAAATCGCTCGCATTGTAAGCCTGTCAACTGCCCGTTGCCCAGCGACGTCCGCCTGTTGTCGGTCTGTTGACATTTTGACCTAGGTGGCTGGAAACCATCGAAATCCACGTCCAGCATTATGGAAGGAGAGAACTTGGGCTTCTGCGTCAGAATTCAGGTGAAGTTCACCGGGAAAGTAGACAAATAGCATCACCTCAAACCAGTTTCATGAAAATACACATGAAAATGGCTCAATCTGGCCATCATCGTGGGAAATTTCCATGTTGCTCAAGTGTTGCTATGCTTATGAGCCGCTTGAGATTTAGACTTTTCTCTATAACTGAAGGTGAAATGGGCATTTCTAGCGTTTTGACAAAATCCTAAGAGCGATTTAATATATTGGAAATACCTGCTATACTGTGCTTATCTGGGTCAAACTCCGGTCCACAATTGCGTTTCGACACGCTTTGCGGCCGCGCGCTTTCGAGTCGGAAGAGTTTCCAGCGCCGCAGCTGCGGATCTGTTGACTCTAGGTGGGTTTTAGAAACTGGAAACTAAACAAAATTGAAGAAAACTGCATAAAAAAAGCCATATCGTGTCGGCTTTGGAGCTGGAAACTCGATTGACTCGAGCGCGTGCGGCCGCAAAGCGTGTCGAGACGCAATTTCGGAATGGAATTTAACCCAGATAAGCACAGTAACTTTATATTTATGAGGTACCGAAGAATTGTGAGAAATTAGTAGTCACTACGCTAAGATGTTTGAAATGTAAAATCAGGGCAAAATGAAGTGCGATCTTGTCGAATGTTCAAATTATTCGTGCTGAATATTCGAATAAACCGAATATTTCACTTCTTTGAATATTCGAATAAACGAATATTCCACTTCTTTGAATATTCGATTATTCGAATAACCCGAATAATCCACTTCTTTGAATATTCGAATTATTCGAATAAACGAATATTCGGGCAACACTCTAATGAACACATCATTCCGAACGTGCACACTGCCACAAGACTGGAAAACATCGAGTGTCATTTCTCTGCCTAAGCCCGGTAAATCGCTGTCATCAGCGAAAGGATACAGGCCCGTAAGCCTTTTGTCACCTCTGGTCAAGATTGCTGGAAAGCTTATCGTCAATGACTTGGCTCAGCATAATGAGAAACAACATCACTAGCACGGCTTCAGGAAGCTACATCCCACCACGACGGCGCTTTTGGAAATCGTTCGCTATGCCATCTACGGCTTCAACAAGAAAAAGCCCTTCAGGACCGTTGCTGTAGCCCAGGACTTGACAAAGGCATTCGACAGTGTTAACCTGGGCTTTCTATCGGATAACATACTGAAGTCCTCTTTTCCACCGTGGCAGAAGCGTTGGATGCCAGCATTCGTCAAGGGCCGTCGACCAAAAGTTTTGTTTCAAAATCATGTCTCTAAAAGTATCCCCATAGCTGCCGGTGTTCCGCAAGGCGGAGTCTTATCGCCCGCTCTGTTCAATCTGTACGTAGAGGACATTCCGGCGCCTCTCAAGGACATTAAAGTTGTCGCTGACGATATGACTATCATGTGCCAAAACCGCGACATACAGGTGGCTGCGCGCAAGATCAACGAGTACCTGGTTGATTTAAAAAGCTATTTCGATAACAAGATGCTCAGGGTCTCAGCCGCCAAGTCTTCAGTATCAGTTTTCACAACGGACCCCAAAGAGCACAGCTTCCGATGTCAGCTGAGGTGGAGATCGCCTGCCTGCTGCTCGCTTCGTCAACTTACTCGGCCTTAAACTCAATCCGTCGCTAAAGTTTCTTAAGAACACTGAGCAAAAGCAGGCAATTGTAAAAGCTAAGCTCAATGTGCTAAAGGCGCTGGGAGGTACATCATGGGGCAGCAGTAAGAAAACTATTCTGACCACGTATAAGGCTATACTGCAGCTCGCCCTGGAGTAAGCGGCTCCGGTTTGGCAGCACTTAGTGTCGGACTCATCCTGGACTAAGATGCAGCAAATACAAATTGCTGTTCTCTTCGGATCGCCACCGGGTGCGCTAGTTCGCCAGTCGAGCATTTACACACCGAGACCCGGGTGCTGCCTGTGAAGGAGCACTGTTAGCTTCAGGCCCAGCAGCTGTACACGATGAAAACCATACTTGGGTTTTTGACGTATTCGTGTTGTTATATTCCTATAGAGATTAAAGGTTGCAAAAAGCCTCCTCAAAAACGTCAACTTTCCAAGAAAAAACGGTTTAAATAAGGCTCAAGACAAATTTGAAGTTCCCGCCGACATCAACTTGGGATAGTTACGCGAATAACGCAAGGAACAGTGTTACGAATCGTTCTTTGGCGCTGCGTTGCAAGTAATTCACCAAGGACGCCATTCAGACAAGCGATCATTTTTTCTTCAACGAAGTTAAAAAGGGTTACTAACATGCTGCGTCCATTGCTGTCAGCTGCTTTCGATCGATGTCGAACGTGAAATCGAGTGGCGTGTGCATTGCGCCCTACGACGCGTCAACGCACGATCGCCGGCAGCGGAGTTTTGTTCCTTGTAACAACAGATCGACCCAAGGCCGGCCCCCAAACCCAGGAAGCCCATTGAGGTAAGCAAATCTCCATTCAGAGGCGATTTTGAAACTCCAAACGTTCTGAGTGACATTGTTATGACCCACAAGTCCGACTGAACGCAAAAGCTGGAATTCGATTTTTATCGTGTACGATGCCTTTAACATCGTCAAGCAGCCCAACCACCCATCTTGGAGAGTACTTGAACCTGTAAGAGAGAGAGGCATCAGAAAACCTTTTGCCGATGCTCCAGATAAAATCAACCTGCAGAGATGGCACGATTCACAAAAAGAACGCCTCCGTCTGTTGCGCGAGGAGCACAACCAGTTTGTCCGAGGGTATCTGGAAAGAGCGGCTGTCAATCCTATTCTGGGTACTGTGCCGCCTCGAGTTTCTGAGTCTGAGTCTCAGCTTAGTAGACGTACCAGATGCACTCTAGCCTCGTTGCGCTGTGGGCATTCAACGTTCCTGAAGTCCTATGCGAGCAGGATCGACGGTAGCACTCCCGGCGTTTGTCTGGACTGGGGTGGTCCTGGCCACAATACCCTACACTTATTCAACTGTCCAAAAACCCCATAACACTGAATACAATAGACCTTTGGACGAATCCAACGCTGGTCGCCCAGTTTCTGAACCTATAGCAATACTCTCTTCGCGGCTGCTGCAAAGAAGAAGAGAAGAAGGTGTCTCACCTCACCCCCCCCCCCGCTGCAACTATTTTCTCATGATGGCCGGGGGGGTCCTGAGGTGTTGGACGTAAAAAAAGTCGTTTTCTCACCTCTACAGAAATGAGTTTTAGAACATTTGCAACATTTTGGGACCTACTTTTTTGTTACCAAAAAAAATTTTGGACAAATTTTCCACTATTAAAAATGTTATAACTTTGTTTGTAAACGAGGTTTACCCGTGAAACTGTGACTGGATAAGGGTAAGATCCGGCGCAGTGGTCTAACCCCCTTTCATTTTACGAAAACAGCGAAAAAAATCGCAGAAATCCGCGAAAAAAATTGCTGGAATCCGCGATTTCTGCCGCCGATATTACGAATTTCCTTAGAAGCAGACTAATCGTGCGAGGACCATCTGACATTTCGGGTAGAGACGCAGAAGGATCTTTGTAGTATTGTAGGGGATGGATTTCGTTCACTTTCTGAAGGAGGTGTGCACTCAGTTATTGCGCCTTCTCCTGTTTGGGAAGGTGTATGCTCCGTACAATGCGACAAGACTTCATAAGTGGACTGCTGGCCACATTACGGAGCGGATAGTGTTGCAAGGAGTGAGCAGGACTTCGGGAGAATTGTGCAGGACGTTATAGAAAGTGTGCAGGACGTCATAGATAGTGTGCAGGACTTTAATGGGGGCGTGCAGGACGTCATACAAAGTGTGCAGGACATCATAGAAAGTGTGCAGGACTTCAGTGGGAGTGTGCAGGACGTCATACAAAGTGTGCAGGACGTCATAGAAAGCGTGCAGGACTTCACTGGGAGTGTGCAGGAGGTCATAGAAAGTGTGGAGGACTTTAGTGGAAGTGTGCAGGACTACAGCGGCAGTGTGCAGGACGCCATACAAAGTGTGCAGGACATTAGTGGGAGTGTGCAGGACATCATGAAAAGTGTGCAGGACGTCATAGGAAGCGTGCAGGACTTCAGTGGCAGTGTGCAAGACGTCATAGAAAGTGTGCAGGACTTCAGTAAGAGTGTGCAGAACGTCATACAAAGTGTCCAGGACGTCATAGAAAGTGTGCAGGACTTCAGTGGGAGTGTGCCGGACGTCATACAAAGTGTGCAGGACGTCAGAGAAAGCGTGCAGGACTTAGGTGGGAGTGTGCAGGACGTCATAGAAAGTGTGCAGGACTTCAGTGGGCGTCAGTAGGACGTCATAGGAAGTGTGCAGGACGTCATAAAACGTGTGCAGGACGTCATGAGAAGTGTGCAGGACTTCACTGGGAGTGTGCAGGACGTCATATAAAGTGTGCAGGACTTCAGTGGAAGTGTGCAGGACGTCATAGAAGGTGTGCAGGACTTGACTGAGAGTGTGCAGGACGTCATAGAAAGTGTGCAGGACGTCATAGAAAGTGTGCAAGACTTCAGTGGGCATGTGCAGGACGTCATAGAAAGTGTGCAAGACTTTAGTGGGCGTGTGCAGGACGTCATAGGAAGTGTGCAGGACTTCAGCGACAGTGTGCAGGACGTCATACAAAGTGTGCAGGACTTCAGTGGGCGTTAGCAGGACGTCATAGGAAGTGTGCAGGACGTCACAAAACGTGTGCAGGACTTCAGTGGAAGTGTGCAGGACGTCTTACAAAGTGTGCAGGACGTCATAGAAAATGTGCAGGACTTGACCGGGAGTGTGCAGGACGTCATATAAAGTGTGCAGGACGTCATAGAAAGTGTGCAGGACTTCAGTGGAAGTGTGCGGGACGTCATAGAAAATGTGCAGGACGTCATAGAAAGTGTGCAGGACTTCAGTGGGAGTGTGCAGGACGTCATAAAAGTGTGCAGGACGTCATAGAAAGTGTGCAGGACGTCATAAAAAGTGTGCAGACTCCACTGGGAGTGTGCAAGACGTCATGTAAAGTGTGCAGGACTTCAGTGGAAGTGTGCAGGACGTCACACAAAGTGTGCAGGACGTCATAAAAAGTGTGCAGGACGTCATAGAAAGTGTGCAGGACTTCAGTGGGAGTGTGCAGGACTTCAGTGGGAGTGTGCAGGAAGTCATAGAAAGTGTGCAAGACTTCAGTGAGCGCGTGCAGGACTTCAGTGGGAGTGTGCAGGACGTCTTAGAAAGTGTGCAGGACTTCAGTGGGAGTGTGCAGGACGTCATACAAAGTGTGCACGACGTCATAGAAAGTGTGCAGGACTTCAGTGGGCGTGTGCAGGACATCATAGAAAGTGTGCAGGACTTCAGTGGGAGTGTGCAGGACGTCATACAAAGTGTGCACAACGTCATAGAAAGTGTGCAGGACTCCAGTGGGAGTGTGCAGGACGTCATAGAAAGTGTGCAGGACTTCAGTGGGAGTGTGCAGGACGTCATACAAAGTGTGCAGGACTTCAGTGGGAGTGTGCAGGACGTCATACAAAGTGTGCAGGACATCATAGAAAGTGTGCAGGACTTCAGTGGGAGTGTGCAGGACGTCATACAAAGTGTGCAGGACGTCATAGAAAGCGTGCAGGACTTGGGTGGGAGTGTGCAGGACGTCATAGGAAGTGTGCAGGACTTTACTGGGAGTGTGCAGGAGGTCATATAAAGTGTGCAGGACGTCATAGAAAGTGTGCAGGACTACAGCGGCAGTGTGCAGGACGCCATACAAAGTGTGCAGGACATTAGTGGGAGTGTGCAGGACATCATGAAAAGTGTGCAGGACGTCATAGGAAGCGTGCAGGACTTCAGTGGCAGTGTGCAGGACGTCATAGAAAGTGTGCAGGACTTCAGTAAGAGTGTGCAGAGCGTCATACAAAGTGTCCAGGACGTCATAGAAAGTGTGCAGGACTTCAGTGGGCGTTAGCAGGACGTCAAAGGAATTGTGCAGGACGTCATAAAACGTGTGCGGGACGTCATAAGAAGTGTGCAGGACTTCACTGGGAGTGTGCAGGACGTCATATAAAGTGTGCAGGACTTCAGTGGAAGTGTGCAGGACGTCATAGAAAGTGTGCAGGACTTGACTGAGAGTGTGCAGGACGTCATATAAAGTGTGCAGGACGTCATAGAAAGTGTGCAGGACGTCATAGAAAGTGTGCAAGACTTCAGTGGGCGTGTGCAGGACGTCATAGAAAGTGTGCAACACTTTAGTGGGCGTGTGCAGGACGTCATATGAAGTGTGCAGGACTTCAGCGACAGTGTGCAGGACGTCATACAAAGTGTGCAGGACTTAGGTGGAAGTGTGCAGGACGTCATAAAAGTGTGCAGGACTTCAGTGGGCGTTAGCAGGACGTCATAGGAAGTGTGCAGGACGTCACAAAACATGTGCAGGACTTCAGTAGAAGTGTGCAGGACGTCATAGAAAGTGTGCAGGACTTGACCGGGAGTGTGCAGGACGTCATATAAAGTGTGCAGGACGTCATAGAAAGTGTGCAGGACTTCAGTGGAAGTGTGCGGGACGTCATAGAAAATGTGCAGGACATCACAGAAAGTGTGCAGGACTTCAGTGGGAGTGTGCAGGACGTCATACAAAGTGTGCACGACGTCATATAAAGTGTGCAGGACTTCAGTGGGAGTGTGCAGGACGTCATATAAAGTGTGCAGGACTTCAGTGGGAGTGTGCAGGACGTCATACAAAGTGTGCAGGACGTCATAGAAAGCGTGCAAGACTTTAGTGGGCGTGTGCAGGACGTCATAGGAAGTGTGCAGGACTTCAGCGACAGTGTGCAGGACGTCATACAAAGTGTGCAGGACGTCATAGAAAGTGTGCAGGACTTTAGTAGGAAGTGTGCAGGACTACAGCGGCAGTGTGCAGGACGTCATACAAAGTGTGCAGGACATTAGGTGGGAGTGTGCAGGACGTCATAGAAAGTGTGCAGGACTTCAGTGGGCGTTAGCAGGACGTCATAGGAAGTGTGCAGGACGTCACAAAACGTGTGCAGGACTTCAGTGGAAGTGTGCAGGACGTCTTACAAAGTGTGCAGGACGTCATAGAAAGTGTGCAGGACTTGACCGGGAGTGTGCAGGACGTCATATAAAGTGTGCAGGACGTCATAGAAAGTGTGCAGGACTTCAGTGGAAGTGTGCGGGACGTCATAGAAAATGTGCAGGACGTCATAGAAAGTGTGCAGGACTTCAGTGGGAGTGTGCAGGACGTCATAAAAAGTGTGCAGGACGTCATAGAAAGTGTGCAGGACGTCATAAAAAGTGTGCAGACTCCACTGGGAGTGTGCAAGACGTCATGTAAAGTGTGCAGGACTTCAGTGGAAGTGTGCAGGACGTCACACAAAGTGTGCAGGACGTCATAAAAAGTGTGCAGGACGTCATAGAAAGTGTGCAGGACTTCAGTGGGAGTGTGCAGGAAGTCATAGAAAGTGTGCAAGACTTCAGTGAGCGCGTGCAGGACTTCAGTGGGAGTGTGCAGGACGTCTTAGAAAGTGTGCAGGACTTCAGTGGGAGTGTGCAGGACGTCATACAAAGTGTGCACGACTTCAGTGGGCGTGTGCAGGACATCATAGAAAGTGTGCAGGACTTCAGTGGGAGTGTGCAGGACGTCATACAAAGTGTGCACAACGTCATAGAAAGTGTGCAGGACTCCAGTGGGAGTGTGCAGGACGTCATAGAAAGTGTGCAGGACTTCAGTGGAAGTGTGCAGGACGTCACACAAAGTGTGCAGGACGTCATTGAAAGTGTGCAGGACGTCATAGAAGGTGCGCAGGACTTCAGTGGGAGTGTTCAGGACGTCATTGAAAGTGTGCAGGACGTCATAGAAAGCGTGCAGGACTTCAGTGGGAGTGTGCAGGACGTCATTGAAAGTGTGCAGGACGTCATAGAAAGCGTGCAGGACTTCAGTGGGAGTGTGCAGGACGTCATAGACAGTGTGCAGGACTTACTGGGAGTGTGCAGGACGTCATACAAAGTGTGCAGGACATCATAGAAAGTGTGCAGGACTTCAGTGGGAGTGTGCAGTACGTCATACAAAGTGTGCAGGACATTAGTGGGAGTGTGCAGGACATCATGAAAAGTGTGCAGGACGTCATAGGAAGCGTGCAGGACTTCAGCGGCAGTGTGCAGGACGCCATACAAAGTGAGCAGGACTACAGTGGGAGTGTGCAGGACGTCATACAAAGTGTCCAGGACGTCATAGAAAGTGTGCAGGACTTCAGTGGGCGTTAGCAGGACGTCAAAGGAATTGTGCAGGACGTCATAAAACGTGTGCGGGACGTCATAAGAAGTGTGCAGGACTTCACTGGGAGTGTGCAGGACGTCATATAAAGTGTGCAGGACTTCAGTGGAAGTGTGCAGGACGTCATAGAAAGTGTGCAGGACTTGACTGAGAGTGTGCAGGACGTCATATAAAGTGTGCAGGACGTCATAGAAAGTGTGCAGGACGTCATAGAAAGTGTGCAAGACTTCAGTGGGCGTGTGCAGGACGTCATAGAAAGTGTGCAACACTTTAGTGGGCGTGTGCAGGACGTCATATGAAGTGTGCAGGACTTCAGCGACAGTGTGCAGGACGTCATACAAAGTGTGCAGGACTTAGGTGGGAGTGTGCAGGACGTCATAAAAAGTGTGCAGGACTTCAGTGGGCGTTAGCAGGACGTCATAGGAAGTGTGCAGGACGTCACAAAACATGTGCAGGACTTCAGTAGAAGTGTGCAGGACGTCATAGAAAGTGTGCAGGACTTGACCGGGAGTGTGCAGGACGTCATATAAAGTGTGCAGGACGTCATAGAAAGTGTGCAGGACTTCAGTGGAAGTGTGCGGGACGTCATAGAAAATGTGCAGGACATCATAGAAAGTGTGCAGGACTTCAGTGGGAGTGTGCAGGACGTCATACAAAGTGTGCACGACGTCATATAAAGTGTGCAGGACTTCAGTGGGAGTGTGCAGGACGTCATATAAAGTGTGCAGGACTTCAGTGGGAGTGTGCAGGAGGTCATATAAAGTGTGCAGGACGTCATAGAAAGCGTGCAGGACTTGGGTGGGAGTGTGCAGGACGTCATAGGAAGTGTGCAGGACTTCACTGGGAGTGTGCAGGAGGTCATATAAAGTGTGCAGGACGTCATAGAAAGTGTGCAGGACTTCAGTGGCAGTGTGCAGGACGTCATAGAAAGTGTGCAGGACTTCAGTAAGAGTGTGCAGAGCGTCATACAAAGTGTCCAGGACGTCATAGAAAGTGTGCAGGACTTCAGTGGGCGTTAGCAGGACGTCAAAGGAATTGTGCAGGACGTCATAAAACGTGTGCGGGACGTCATAAGAAGTGTGCAGGACTTCACTGGGAGTGTGCAGGACGTCATATAAAGTGTGCAGGACTTCAGTGGAAGTGTGCAGGACGTCATAGAAAGTGTGCAGGACTTGACTGAGAGTGTGCAGGACGTCATATAAAGTGTGCAGGACGTCATAGAAAGTGCGCAGGACGTCATAGAAAGTGTGCAAGACTTCAGTGGGCGTGTGCAGGACGTCATAGAAAGTGTGCAACACTTTAGTGGGCGTGTGCAGGACGTCATAGGAAGTGTGCAGGACTTCAGCGACAGTGTGCAGGACGTCATACAAAGTGTGCAGGACTTCAGTGGAAGTGTGCAGGACGTCTTACAAAGTGTGCAGGACTTCAGTGGGCGTTAGCAGGACGTCATAGGAAGTGTGCAGGACGTCACAAAACATGTGCAGGACTTCAGTAAGTGTGCAGGACGTCTTACAAAGTGTGCAGGACGTCATAGAAAGTGTGCAGGACTTGACCGGGAGTGTGCAGGACGTCATATAAAGTGTGCAGGACGTCATAGAAAGTGTGCAGGACTTCAGTGGAAGTGTGCGGGACGTCATAGAAAATGTGCAGGACATCATAGAAAGTGTGCAGGACTTCAGTGGGAGTGTGCAGGACGTCATACAAAGTGTGCACGACGTCATATAAAGTGTGCAGGACTTCAGTGGGAGTGTGCAGGACGTCATATAAAGTGTGCAGGACTTCAGTGGGAGTGTGCAGGACGTCATACAAAGTGTGCAGGACGTCATAGAAAGCGTGCAGGACTTGGGTGGGAGTGTGCAGGACGTCATAGGAAGTGTGCAGGACTTCACTGGGAGTGTGCAGGAGGTCATATAAAGTGTGCAGGACGTCATAGAAAGTGTGCAGGACTTCAGTGGGCGTGTGCAGGACATCATAGAAAGTGTGCAGGACTTCAGTGGGAGTGTGCAGAGCGTCATACAAAGTGTCCAGGACGTCATAGAAAGTGTGCAGGACTTCAGTGGGAGTGTGCAGGACGTCAAAGGAATTGTGCAGGACGTCATAAAACGTGTGCGGGACGTCATAAGAAGTGTGCAGGACTTCACTGGGAGTGTGCAGGACGTCATATAAAGTGTGCAGGACTTCAGTGGAAGTGTGCAGGACGTCATAGAAAGTGTGCAGGACTTGACTGAGAGTGTGCAGGACGTCATAGAAAGTGTGCAGGACTTGACTGAGAGTGTGCAGGACGTCATAGAAAGTGTGCAGGACGTCATAGAAAGTGTGCAAGACTTCAGTGGGCGTGTGCAGGACGTCATAGAAAGTGTGCAACACTTTAGTGGGCGTGTGCAGGACGTCATAGGAAGTGTGCAGGACTTCAGCGACAGTGTGCAGGACGTCATACAAAGTGTGCAGGACTTAGGTGGGAGTGTGCAGGACGTCATAGAAAGTGTGCAGGACTTCAGTGGGCGTTAGCAGGACGTCATAGGAAGTGTGCAGGACGTCACAAAACGTGTGCAGGACTTCAGTGGAAGTGTGCAGGACGTCTTACAAAGTGTGCAGGACGTCATAGAAAGTGTGCAGGACTTGACCGGGAGTGTGCAGGACGTCATATAAAGTGTGCAGGACGTCATAGAAAGTGTGCAGGACTTCAGTAGAAGTGTGCGGGACGTCATAGAAAATGTGCAGGACATCATAGAAAGTGTGCAGGACTTCAGGTGGGAGTGTGCAGGACGTCATACAAAGTGTGCACGGACGTCATATAAAGTGTGCAGGACTTCAGTGGGAGTGTGCAGGACGTCATATAAAGTGTGCAGGACTTCGGTGGGAATGTGCAGGACGTCACAGAAAGTGTGCAGGACGTCATACAACGTGTGCAGGACCTCTTAGAAAGTGTGCAGGACACTAGTGGGAGTGTGCAGGACGTCATAGAAAGTGTGCAGGACGTCATAGAAAGTGTGCGGGACTTTGGTGGAAGTGTGCAGGACTTCAGCGGCAGTGTGCAGGACGTCATACAAAGTGTGCAGGACTTCAGTGGGCGTGTGCAGGACGTCATAGGAAGTGTGTCAGCAAGACGTCATAGAAAGTGTGCAGGACTTCAGTGGAAGTGTGCAGGACGTCTTACAAAGTGTGCAGGACCTTGGGTGGGAGTGTGGGCAGACGTCATAGGGAAGTGTGCAGGACTTGACCGGGAGTGTGCAGGACGTCATATAAAGTGTGCAGGACGTCATAGAAAGTGTGCAGGACTTCAGTGGAAGTGTGCAGGACGTCATAGAAAGTGTGCAGGACGTCATAGAAAGTGTGCAGGACTTCAGTGGGAGTGTGCAGGACGTCATAAAAGTGTGCAGGACGTCATAGAAAGTGTGCAGGACGTCATAGAAAGTGTGCAGACTCCACTGGGAGTGTGCAAGACGTCATGTAAAGTGTGCAGGACTTCAGTGGAAGTGTGCAGGACGTCACAAAGTGTGCAGGACGTCATAAAAGTGTGCAGGACGTCATAGAAAGTGTGCAGGACTTCAGTGGAAGTGTGCAGGAAGTCATAGAAAGTGTGCGAGACTTCAGTGAGCGCGTGCAGGACTTCAGTGGGAGTGTGCAGGACGTCATACAAAGTGTGCAGGACTTCAGTGGGAGTATGCAGGACGTCATACAAAGTGTGCACGACTTCAGTGGGCGTGTGCAGGACATCATAGAAAGTGTGCAGGACTTCAGTGGGAGTGTGCAGGACGTCATACAAAGTGTGCACAACGTCATAGAAAGTGTGCAGGACTCCAGTGGGAGTGCGCAGGACGTCATAGAAAGTGTGCAGGACTTCAGTGGGAGTGTGCAGGACGGCATACAAAGTGTGCAGGACTTCAGTGGGAGTGTGCAGGACGTCATACAAAGTGTGCAGGACATCATAGAAAGTGTGCAGGACTTCAGTGGGAGTGTGCAGGACGTCATACAAAGTGTGCAGGACGTCATAGAAAGCGTGCAGGACTTGGGTGGGAGTGTGCAGGACGTCATAGGAAGTGTGCAGGACTTTACTGGGAGTGTGCAGGACGTCATAAAAAGTGTGCAGGACGTCATAGAAAGTGTGCAGGACTACAGCGGCAGTGTGCAGGACGCCATACAAAGTGTGCAGGACATTAGTGGGAGTGTGCAGGACATCATGAAAAGTGTGCAGGACGTCATAGAAAGTGTGCAGGACTTCAGTAAGAGTGTGCAGAACGTCATACAAAGTGTCCAGGACTTCAGTAAGAGTGTGCAGGACGTCATACAAAGTGTGCAGGACGTCATAGAAAGTGTGCAGGACTTCAGTGGGCGTTAGCAGGACGTCAAAGGAATTGTGCAGGACGTCATAAAACGTGTGTGCAGGACGTCATAAGAAGTGTGCAGGACTTCACTGGGAGTGTGCAGGACGTCATATAAAGTGTGCAGGACTTCAGTGGAAGTGTGCAGAATGTCATAGAAAGTGTGCAGGACTTGACTGAGAGTGTGCAGGACGTCATATAAAGTGTGCAGGACGTCATAGAAAGTGTGCAGGACGTCATAGAAAGTGTGCAAGACTTCAGTGGGCGTGTGCAGGACGTCATAGAAAGTGTGCAACACTTTGGTGGGCGTGTGCAGGACGTCATATGAAGTGTGCAGGACTTCAGCGACAGTGTGCAGGACGTCATACAAAGTGTGCAGGACTTAGGTGGGAGTGTGCAGGACGTCATAGAAAGTGTGCAGGACTTCAGTGGGCGTTAGCAGGACGTCATAGGAAGTGTGCAGGACGTCACAAAACGTGTGCAGGACTTCAGTAGAAGTGTGCAGGACGTCTTACAAAGTGTGCAGGACGTCATAGAAAGTGTGCAGGACTTGACCGGGAGTGTGCAGGACGTCATATAAAGTGTGCAGGACGTCATAGAAAGTGTGCAGGACTTCAGTGGAAGTGTGCGGGACGTCATAGAAAATGTGCAGGACATCATAGAAAGTGTGCAGGACTTCAGTGGGAGTGTGCAGGACGTCATACAAAGTGTGCACGACGTCATATAAAGTGTGCAGGACTTCAGTGGGAGAGTGCAGGACGTCATAGAAAGTGTGCAGGACTTCAGTGGGAGTGTGCAGGACGTCATATAAAGTGTGCAGGACGTCATAGAAAGCGTGCAGGACTTGGGTGGGAGTGTGCAGGACGTCATAGAAAGTGTGCAGGACTTCACTGGGAGTGTGCAGGACGTCATACAAAGTGTGCACGACGTCATATAAAGTGTGCAGGACTTCAGTGGGAGAGTGCAGGACGTCATAGAAAGTGTGCAGGACTTCAGTAAGAGTGTGCAGAGCGTCATACAAAGTGTCCAGGACGTCATAGAAAGTGTGCAGGACTTCAGTGGGCGTTAGCAGGACGTCAAAGGAATTGTGCAGGACGTCATAAAACGTGTGCGGACGTCATAAGAAGTGTGCAGGACTTCACTGGGAGTGTGCAGGACGTCATATAAAGTGTGCAGGACTTCAGTGGAAGTGTGCAGGACGTCATAGAAAGTGTGCAGGACTTGACTGAGAGTGTGCAGGACGTCATATAAAATGTGCAGGACGTCATAGAAAGTGTGCAGGACGTCATAGAAAGTGTGCAAGACTTTAGTGGGCGTGTGCAGGACGTCATACAAAGTGTGCAAGACTTTAGTGGGCGTGTGCAGGACGTCATAGGAAGTGTGCAGGACTTCAGCGACAGTGTGCAGGACGTCATACAAAGTGTGCAGGACTTAGGTGGGAGTGTGCAGGACGTCATAGAAAGTGTGCAGGACTTCAGTGGGCGTTAGCAGGACGTCATAGGAAGTGTGCAGGACGTCACAAAACGTGTGCAGGACTTCAGTGGAAGTGTGCAGGACGTCTTACAAAGTGTGCAGGACGTCATAGAAAGTGTGCAGGACTTGACCGGGAGTGTGCAGGACGTCATATAAAGTGTGCAGGACGTCATAGAAAGTGTGCAGGACTTCAGTGGAAGTGTGCGGGACGTCATAGAAAATGTGCAGGACGTCATAGAAAGTGTGCAGGACTTCAGTGGGAGTGTGCAGGACGTCATAAAAAGTGTGCAGGACGTCATAGAAAGTGTGCAGGACGTCATAAAAGTGTGCAGGACTTCACTGGGAGTGTGCAAGACGTCATGTAAAGTGTGCAGGACTTCA
This sequence comes from Aplectana chamaeleonis, assembly GCA_029168955.1. Lineage (NCBI taxonomy): Eukaryota > Metazoa > Nematoda > Chromadorea > Rhabditida > Cosmocercidae > Aplectana > Aplectana chamaeleonis. Next base: position 1,184,110 of record JAPDOI010000124.1, on the reverse strand, counting down.
GTGGAAGTGTGCAGGACGTCATACAAAGTGTGCAGGACGTCATAGAAAGTGTGCAAGGACTTTAGTGGGCGTGTGCAGGACGTCATAGGAAGTGTGCAGGACGTCATAGAAGTGTGCAGGACTTCAGTGGGAGTGTGCAGGACGTCATAGAAAGTGTGCAGGACTTCAGTGGGCGTTAGCAGGACGTCATAGGAAGTGTGCAGGACGTCACAAAACGTGTGCAGGACTTCAGTGGAAGTGTGCAGGACGTCTTACAAAGTGTGCAGGACGTCATAGAAAGTGTGCAGGACTTGACCGGGAGTGTGCAGGACGTCATATAAAGTGTGCAGGACGTCATAGAAAGTGTGCAGGACTTCAGTGGAAGTGTGCGGGACGTCATAGAAAATGTGCAGGACGTCATAGAAAGTGTGCAGGACTTCAGTGGGAGTGTGCAGGACGTCATAAAAAGTGTGCAGGACGTCATAGAAAGTGTGCAGGACGTCATAAAAGTGTGCAGACTTCACTGGGAGTGTGCAAGACGTCATGTAAAGTGTGCAGGACTTCAGTGGAAGTGTGCAGGACGTCACACAAAGTGTGCAGGACGTCATAAAAAGTGTGCAGGACGTCATAGAAAGTGTGCAGGACTTCAGTGGGAGTGTGCAGGAAGTCATAGAAAGTGTGCAAGACTTCAGTGAGCGCGTGCAGGACTTCAGTGGGAGTGTGCAGGACGTCTTAGAAAGTGTGCAGGACTTCAGTGGGAGTGTGCAGGACGTCATAGAAAGTGTGGGGGACTTCAGTGGGCGTGTGCAGGACATCATAGAAAGTGTGCAGGACTTCAGTGGGAGTGTGCAGGACGTCATACAAAGTGTGCACAACGTCATAGAAAGTGTGCAGGACTTCAGTGGGAGTGTGCAGGACGTCATAGAAAAAGTGCAGGACTTCAGTGGGAGTGTGCAGGACGTCATACAAAGTGTGCAGGACTTCAGTGGGAGTGTGCAGGACGTCATACAAAGTGTGCAGGACATCATAGAAAGTGTGCAGGACTTCAGTGGGAGTGTGCAGGACGTCATACAAAGTGTGCAGGACGTCATAGAAAGCGTGCAGGACTTGGGTGGGAGTGTGCAGGACGTCATAGGAAGTGTGCAGGACTTTACTGGGAGTGTGCAGGAGGTCATATAAAGTGTGCAGGACGTCATAGAAAGTGTGCAGGACTACAGCGGCAGTGTGCAGGACGCCATACAAAGTGTGCAGGACATTAGTGGGAGTGTGCAGGACATCATGAAAAGTGTGCAGGACGTCATAGGAAGCGTGCAGGACTTCAGTGGCAGTGTGCAGGACGTCATAGAAAGTGTGCAGGACTTCAGTAAGAGTGTGCAGAGCGTCATACAAAGTGTCCAGGACGTCATAGAAAGTGTGCAGGACTTCAGTGGGCGTTAGCAGGACGTCAAAGGAATTGTGCAGGACGTCATAAAACGTGTGCGGGACGTCATAAGAAGTGTGCAGGACTTCACTGGGAGTGTGCAGGACGTCATATAAAGTGTGCAGGACTTCAGTGGAAGTGTGCAGGACGTCATAGAAAGTGTGCAGGACTTGACTGAGAGTGTGCAGGACGTCATATAAAGTGTGCAGGACGTCATAGAAAGTGTGCAGGACGTCATAGAAAGTGTGCAAGACTTCAGTGGGCGTGTGCAGGACGTCATAGAAAGTGTGCAACACTTTAGTGGGCGTGTGCAGGACGTCATATGAAGTGTGCAGGACTTCAGCGACAGTGTGCAGGACGTCATACAAAGTGTGCAGGGACTTAGGTGGGAGTGTGCAGGACGTCATAGAAAGTGTGCAGGACTTCAGTGGGCGTTAGCAGGACGTCATAGGAAGTGTGCAGGACGTCACAAAACGTGTGCAGGACTTCAGTGGAAGTGTGCAGGACGTCATAGAAAGTGTGCAGGACTTGACCGGGAGTGTGCAGGACGTCATATAAAGTGTGCAGGACGTCATAGAAAGTGTGCAGGACTTCAGTGGAAGTGTGCGGGACGTCATAGAAAATGTGCAGGACATCATAGAAAGTGTGCAGGACTTCAGTGGGAGTGTGCAGGACGTCATACAAAGTGTGCACGACGTCATATAAAGTGTGCAGGACTTCAGTGGGAGTGTGCAGGACGTCATATAAAGTGTGCAGGACTTCAGTGGGAGTGTGCAGGACGTCATACAAAGTGTGCAGGACGTCATAGAAAGCGTGCAGGACTTGGGTGGGAGTGTGCAGGACGTCATAGGAAGTGTGCAGGACTTCACTGGGAGTGTGCAGGAGGTCATATAAAGTGTGCAGGACGTCATAGAAAGTGTGCAGGACTTTAGTGGAAGTGTGCAGGACTACAGCGGCAGTGTGCAGGACGCCATACAAAGTGTGCAGGACATTAGTGGGAGTGTGCAGGACATCATGAAAAGTGTGCAGGACGTCATAGGAAGCGTGCAGGACTTCAGTGGCAGTGTGCAGGACGTCATAGAAAGTGTGCAGGACTTCAGTAAGAGTGTGCAAGACTTCACTGGGAGTGTGCAGGAGGTCATATAAAGTGTGCAGGACTTCATAGAAAGTGTGCAGGACTTGACTGAGAGTGTGCAGGACGTCATATAAAGTGTGCAGGACGTCATAGAAAGTGTGCAAGACTTCAGTGGGCATGTGCAGGACGTCATAGAAAGTGTGCAAGACTTCAGTGAGCATGTGCAGGACGTCATAGAAAGTGTGCAAGACTTTAGTGGGCGTGTGCAGGACGTCATAGGAAGTGTGCAGGACTTCAGCGACAGTGTGCAGGACGTCATACAAAGTGTGCAGGACTTAGGTGGGAGTGTGCAGGACGTCATAGAAAGTGTGCAGGACTTCAGTGGGCGTTAGCAGGACGTCATAGGAAGTGTGCAGGACGTCACAAAACGTGTGCAGGACTTCAGTGGAAGTGTGCAGGACGTCTTACAAAGTGTGCAGGACGTCATAGAAAGTGTGCAGGACTTGACCGGGAGTGTGCAGGACGTCATATAAAGTGTGCAGGACGTCATAGAAAGTGTGCAGGACTTCAGTGGAAGTGTGCGGGACGTCACAGAAAATGTGCAGGACGTCATAGAAAGTGTGCAGGACTTCAGTGGGAGTGTGCAGGACGTCACAAAAAGTGTGCAGGACGTCATAGAAAGTGTGCAGGACGTCATAAAAAGTGTGCAGACTTCACTGGGAGTGTGCAAGACGTCATGTAAAGTGTGCAGGACTTCAGTGGAAGTGTGCAGGACGTCACACAAAGTGTGCAGGACGTCATATAAAGTGTGCAGGACGTCATAGAAAGTGTGCAGGACTTCAGTGGAAGTGTGCGGGACGTCATAGAAAATGTGCAGGACATCACAGAAAGTGTGCAGGACTTCAGTGGGAGTGTGCAGGACGTCATACAAAGTGTGCACGACGTCATATAAAGTGTGCAGGACTTCAGTGGGAGTGTGCAGGACGTCATATAAAGTGTGCAGGACTTCAGTGGGAGTGTGCAGGACGTCACACAAAGTGTGCAGGACGTCATAGAAGGTGTGCACGACTTCAGTGGGCGTGTGCAGGACGTCATAGGAAGTGTGCAGGACTTCAGCGACAGTGTGCAGGACGTCATACAAAGTGTGCAGGACTTCAGTGGGCGTTAGCAGGACGTCATAGGAAGTGTGCAGGACGTCACAAAACGTGTGCAGGACTTCAGTGGAAGTGTGCAGGACGTCTTACAAAGTGTGCAGGACGTCATAGAAAGTGTGCAGGACTTGACCGGGAGTGTGCAGGACGTCATATAAAGTGTGCAGGACGTCATAGAAAGTGTGCAGGACTTCAGTGGAAGTGTGCGGGACGTCATAGAAAATGTGCAGGACGTCATAGAAAGTGTGCAGGACTTCAGTGGGAGTGTGCAGGACGTCATAAAAAGTGTGCAGGACGTCATAGAAAGTGTGCAGGACGTCATAAAAAGTGTGCAGACTTCACTGGGAGTGTGCAAGACGTCATGTAAAGTGTGCAGGACTTCAGTGGAAGTGTGCAGGACGTCACACAAAGTGTGCAGGACGTCATAAAAAGTGTGCAGGACGTCATAGAAAGTGTGCAGGACTTCAGTGGGAGTGTGCAGGAAGTCATAGAAAGTGTGCAAGACTTCAGTGAGCGCGTGCATGACTTCAGTGGGAGTGTGCAGGACGTCTTAGAAAGTGTGCAGGACTTCAGTGGGAGTGTGCAGGACGTCATACAAAGTGTGCACGACGTCATAGAAAAGGGTGTGCAGGGACTTCAGTTTAAAAGTGTGCAGGACATCATAGAAAGTGTGCAGGACTGCAGTGGGAGTGTGCAGGACGTCATACAAAGTGTGCACGACGTCATAGAAAGTGTGCAGGAGTTCAGTGGGCGTGTGCAGGACATCATAGAAAGTGTGCAGGACTTCAGTGGGAGTGTGCAGGACGTCATACAAAGTGTGCAGGACTTCAGTGGGAGTGTGCAGGACGTCATACAAAGTGTGCAGGACATCATAGAAAGTGTGCAGGACTTCAGTGGGAGTGTGCAGGACGTCATACAAAGTGTGCAGGACGTCATAGAAAGCGTGCAGGACTTGGGTGGGAGTGTGCAGGACGTCATAGGAAGTGTGCAGGACTTTACTGGGAGTGTGCAGGAGGTCATATAAAGTGTGCAGGACGTCATAGAAAGTGTGCAGGACTACAGCGGCAGTGTGCAGGACGCCATACAAAGTGTGCAGGACATTAGTGGGAGTGTGCAGGACATCATGAAAAGTGTGCAGGACGTCATAGGAAGCGTGCAGGACTTCAGTGGCAGTGTGCAGGACGTCATAGAAAGTGTGCAGGACTTCAGTAAGAGTGTGCAGAGCGTCATACAAAGTGTCCAGGACGTCATAGAAAGTGTGCAGGACTTCAGTGGGCGTTAGCAGGACGTCATAGGAATTGTGCAGGACGTCATAAAACGTGTGCAGGACGTCATAAGAAGTGTGCAGGACTTCACTGGGAGTGTGCAGGACGTCATATAAAGTGTGCAGGACTTCAGTGGAAGTGTGCAGGACGTCATAGAAAGTGTGCAGGACTTGACTGAGAGTGTGCAGGACGTCATATAAAGTGTGCAGGACGTCATAGAAAGTGTGCAGGACGTCATAGAAAGTGTGCAAGACTTCAGTGGGCGTGTGCAGGACGTCATAGAAAGTGTGCAACACTTTAGTGGGCGTGTGCAGGACGTCATAGGAAGTGTGCAGGACTTCAGCGACAGTGTGCAGGACGTCATACAAAGTGTGCAGGACTTAGGTGGGAGTGTGCAGGACGTCATAAAAAGTGTGCAGGACTTCAGTGGGCGTTAGCAGGACGTCATAGGAAGTGTGCAGGACGTCACAAAACGTGTGCAGGACTTCAGTAGAAGTGTGCAGGACGTCTTACAAAGTGTGCAGGACGTCATAGAAAGTGTGCAGGACTTGACCGGGAGTGTGCAGGACGTCATATAAAGTGTGCAGGACGTCATAGAAAGTGTGCAGGACTTCAGTGGAAGTGTGCGGGACGTCATAGAAAATGTGCAGGACATCATAGAAAGTGTGCAGGACTTCAGTGGGAGTGTGCAGGACGTCATACAAAGTGTGCACGACGTCATATAAAGTGTGCAGGACGTCATATAAAGTGTGCAGGACTTCAGTGGGAGAGTGCAGGACGTCATATAAAGTGTGCAGGACTTCAGTGGGAGTGTGCAGGACGTCATACAAAGTGTGCAGGACGTCATAGAAAGCGTGCAGGACTTGGGTGGGAGTGTGCAGGACGTCATAGGAAGTGTGCAGGACTTCACTGGGAGTGTGCAGGAGGTCATATAAAGTGTGCAGGACGTCATAGAAAGTGTGCAGGACTTTAGTGGAAGTGTGCAGGACTACAGCGGCAGTGTGCAGGACGCCATACAAAGTGTGCAGGACATTAGTGGGAGTGTGCAGGACATCATGAAAAGTGTGCAGGACGTCATAGGAAGCGTGTGCAGGACTTCAGTGGCAGTGTGCAGGACGTCATAGAAAGTGTGCAGGACTTCAGTAAGAGTGTGCAGGACTTCACTGGGAGTGTGCAGGAGGTCATATAAAGTGTGCAGGACTTCATAGAAAGTGTGCAGGACTTGACTGAGAGTGTGTGCAGGACGTCATATAAAGTGTGCAGGACGTCATAGAAAGTGTGCAAGACTTCAGTGGACATGTGCAGGACGTCATAGAAAGTGTGCAAGACTTCAGTGAGCATGTGCAGGACGTCATAGAAAGTGTGCAAGACTTTAGTGGGCGTGTGCAGGACGTCATAGGAAGTGTGCAGGACTTCAGCGACAGTGTGCAGGACGTCATACAAAGTGTGCAGGACTTAGGTGGGAGTGTGCAGGACGTCATAGAAAGTGTGCAGGACTTCAGTGGGCGTTAGCAGGACGTCATAGGAAGTGTGCAGGACGTCACAAAACGTGTGCAGGACTTCAGTGGAAGTGTGCAGGACGTCTTACAAAGTGTGCAGGACGTCATAGAAAGTGTGCAGGACTTGACCGGGAGTGTGCAGGACGTCATATAAAGTGTGCAGGACGTCATAGAAAGTGTGCAGGACTTCAGTGGAAGTGTGCGGGACGTCACAGAAAATGTGCAGGACGTCATAGAAAGTGTGCAGGACTTCAGTGGGAGTGTGCAGGACGTCACAAAAAGTGTGCAGGACGTCATAGAAAGTGTGCAGGACGTCATAAAAAGTGTGCAGACTTCACTGGGAGTGTGCAAGACGTCATGTAAAGTGTGCAGGACTTCAGTGGAAGTGTGCAGGACGTCACACAAAGTGTGCAGGACGTCATAAAAAGTGTGCAGGACGTCATAGAAAGTGTGCAGGACTTCAGTGAGCGCGTGCATGACTTCAGTGGGAGTGTGCAGGACGTCTTAGAAAGTGTGCAGGACTTCAGTGGGAGTGTGCAGGACGTCATACAAAGTGTGCACGACGTCATAGAAAGTGTGGAGGACTTCAGTGGAAGTGTGCAGGACGTCTTACAAAGTGTGCAGGACATCATAGGAAGTGTGCAGGACTTCAGTGACAGTGTGCAGGACGTCATACAAAGTGTGCAGGACTTAGGTGGGAGTGTGCAGGACGTCATAGAAAGTGTGCAGGACTTCAGTGGGCGTTAGCAGGACGTCATAGGAAGTGTGCAGGACGTCACAAAACGTGTGCAGGACTTCAGTGGAAGTGTGCAGGACGTCTTACAAAGTGTGCAGGACGTCATAGAAAGTGTGCAGGACTTGACCGGGAGTGTGCAGGACGTCATAGAAAATGTGCAGGACATCATAGAAAGTGTGCAGGACTTCAGTGGGAGTGTGCAGGACGTCATACAAAGTGTGCACGACGTCATAGAAAGTGTGCAGGACTTCAGTGGGAGTGTGCAGGACTTCAGTGGGAGTGTGCAGGACGTCATAGAAAGTGTGCAGGACTTGACCGGGAGTGTGCAGGACGTCATAGAAAATGTGCAGGACATCATAGAAAGTGTGCAGGACTTCAGTGGGAGTGTGCAGGACGTCATACAAAGTGTGCACGACGTCATAGAAAGTGTGCAGGACTTCAGTGGGAGTGTGCAGGACGTCATATAAAGTGTGCAGGACTTCAGTGGAAGTGTGCAGGACGTCAAACAAAGTGTGCAGGACGTCATAAAAAGTGTGCAGGACGTCATAGAAAGTGTGCAGGACTTCAGTGGGAGTGTGCAGGACTTCAGTGGGAGTGTGCAGGACGTCATATAAAGTGTGCAGGACTTCAGTGGAAGTGTGCAGGACGTCACACAAAGTGTGCAGGACGTCATAAAAAGTGTGCAGGACGTCATAGAAAGTGTGCAGGACTTCAGTGGGAGTGTGCAGGACGTCATAGAAAGTGTGCAGGACTTGACCGGGAGTGTGCAGGACGTCATAGAAAATGTGCAGGACATCATAGAAAGTGTGCAGGACTTCAGTGGGAGTGTGCAGGACGTCATACAAAGTGTGCACGACGTCATAGAAAGTGTGCAGGACTTGACCGGGAGTGTGCAGGACGTCATAGAAAATGTGCAGGACATCATAGAAAGTGTGCAGGACTTCAGTGGGAGTGTGCAGGACGTCATACAAAGTGTGCACGACGTCATAGAAAGTGTGCAGGACTTCAGTGGGAGTGTGCAGGACGTCATATAAAGTGTGCAGGACTTCAGTGGAAGTGTGCAGGACGTCACACAAAGTGTGCAGGACGTCATAAAAAGTGTGCAGGACGTCATAGAAAGTGTGCAGGACTTCAGTGGGAGTGTGCAGGACTTCAGTGGGAGTGCGCAGGAAGTCATAGAAAGTGTGCAAGACTTCAGTGAGCGCGTGCAGGACTTCAGTGGGAGTGTGCAGGACGTCTTAGAAAGTGTGCAGGACTTCAGTGGGAGTGTGCAGGACGTCATACAAAGTGTGCACGACGTCATAGAAAGTGTGCAGGACTTCAGTGGGCGTGTGCAGGACATCATAAAAAGTGTGCAGGACTTCAGTGGGAGTGTGCAGGACGTCAAAGGAATTGTGCAGGACGTCATAAAACGTGTGCGGGACGTCATAAGAAGTGTGCAGGACTTCACTGGGAGTGTGCAGGACGTCATATAAAGTGTGCAGGACTTCAGTGGAAGTGTGCAGGACGTCATAGAAAGTGTGCAGGACTTGACTGAGAGTGTGCAGGACGTCATAGAAAGTGTGCAGGACGTCATAGAAAGTGTGCAAGACTTCAGTGGGCGTGTGCAGGACGTCATAGAAAGTGTGCAACACTTTAGTGGGCGTGTGCAGGACGTCATAGGAAGTGTGCAGGACTTCAGCGACAGTGTGCAGGACGTCATACAAAGTGTGCAGGACTTAGGTGGGAGTGTGCAGGACGTCATAAAAAGTGTGCAGGACTTCAGTGGGCGTTAGCAGGACGTCATAGGAAGTGTGCAGGACGTCACAAAACGTGTGCAGGACTTCAGTAGAAGTGTGCAGGACGTCTTACAAAGTGTGCAGGACGTCATAGAAAGTGTGCAGGACTTGACCGGGAGTGTGCAGGACGTCATATAAAGTGTGCAGGACTTCAGTGGAAGTGTGCGGGACGTCATAGAAAATGTGCAGGACATCATAGAAAGTGTGCAGGACTTCAGTGGGAGTGTGCAGGACGTCATACAAAGTGTGCACGACGTCATATAAAGTGTGCAGGACTTCAGTGGGAGTGTGCAGGACGTCATATAAAGTGTGCAGGACTTCAGTGGGAGTGTGCAGGACGTCATACAAAGTGTGCAGGACGTCATAGAAAGCGTGCAGGACTTGGGTGGGAGTGTGCAGGACGTCATAGGAAGTGTGCAGGACTTCACTGGGAGTGTGCAGGAGGTCATATAAAGTGTGCAGGACGTCATAGAAAGTGTGCAGGACTTCAGTGGGCGTGTGCAGGACATCATAGAAAGTGTGCAGGACTTCAGTGGGAGTGTGCAGGACGTCAAAGGAATTGTGCAGGACGTCATAAAACGTGTGCGGGACGTCATAAGAAGTGTGCAGGACTTCACTGGGAGTGTGCAGGACGTCATATAAAGTGTGCAGGACTTCAGTGGAAGTGTGCAGGACGTCATAGAAAGTGTGCAGGACTTGACTGAGAGTGTGCAGGACGTCATATAAAGTGTGCAGGACGTCATAGAAAGTGTGCAGGACGTCATAGAAAGTGTGCAAGACTTCAGTGGGCGTGTGCAGGACGTCATAGAAAGTGTGCAGGACTTCAGTGGGCGTGTGCAGGACGTCATAGAAAGTGTGCAACACTTTAGTGGGCGTGTGCAGGACGTCATAGGAAGTGTGCAGGACTTCAGCGACAGTGTGCAGGACGTCATACAAAGTGTGCAGGACTTAGGTGGGAGTGTGCAGCACGTCATAGAAAGTGTGCAGGACTTCAGTGGCCGTTAGCAGGACGTCATAGGAAGTGTGCAGGACGTCATACAAAGTGTGCAGGACTTCAGTGGAAGTGTGCAGGACGTCTTACAAAGTGTGCAGGACGTCATAGAAAGTGTGCAGGACTTGACCGGGAGTGTGCAGGACGTCATATAAAGTGTGCAGGACGTCATAGAAAGTGTGCAGGACTTCAGTGGAAGTGTGCGGGACGTCATAGAAAATGTGCAGGACATCATAGAAAGTGTGCAGGACTTCAGTGGGAGTGTGCAGGACGTCATACAAAGTGTGCACGACTTCAGTGGGAGTGTGCAGGACGTCATATAAAGTGTGCAGGACTTCAGTGGGAGTGTGCAGGACGTCATACAAAGTGTGCAGGACTTCAGTGGGAGTGTGCAGGACGTCATACAAAGTGTGCAGGATATCATAGAAAGTGTGCAGGACTTCAGTGGGAGTGTGCAGGACGTCATAGGAAGTGTGCAGGACTTCACTGGGAGTGTGCAGGAGGTCATATAAAGTGTGCAGGACGTCATAGAAAGTGTGCAGGACTTTAGTGGAAGTGTGCAGGACTACAGCGGCAGTGTGCAGGACGCCATACAAAGTGTGCAGGACATTAGTGGGAGTGTGCAGGACATCATGAAAAGTGTGCAGGACGTCATAGGAAGCGTGCAGGACTTCAGTGGCAGTGTGCAGGACGTCATAGAAAGTGTGCAGGACTTGGGTGGGAGTGTGCAGGACGTCATAGAAGTGTGCAGGACTTCACTGGGAGTGTGCAGGAGGTCATATAAAGTGTGCAGGACTTCATAGAAAGTGTGCAGGACTTCAGTGGAAGTGTGCAGGACGTCAGCGGCAGTGTGCAGGACGTCATAGAAAGTGTGCAGGACGTCACTGAAAGTGTGCAAGACTTCAGTGGGCGTGTGCAGGACGTCATAGAAAGTGTGCAAGACTTCAGTGAGCATGTGCAGGACGTCATAGAAAGTGTGCAAGACTTTAGTGGGCGTGTGCAGGACGTCATAGGAAGTGTGCAGGACTTCAGCGACAGTGTGCAGGACGTCATACAAAGTGTGCAGGACTTAGGTGGGAGTGTGCAGGACGTCATAGAAAGTGTGCAGGACTTCAGTGGGCGTTAGCAGGACGTCATAGGAAGTGTGCAGGACGTCACAAAACGTGTGCAGGACTTCAGTGGAAGTGTGCAGGACGTCTTACAAAGTGTGCAGGACGTCATAGAAAGTGTGCAGGACTTGACCGGGAGTGTGCAGGACGTCATATAAAGTGTGCAGGACGTCATAGAAAGTGTGCAGGACTTCAGTGGAAGTGTGCGGGACGTCATAGAAAATGTGCAGGACGTCATAGAAAGTGTGCAGGACTTCAGTGGGAGTGTGCAGGACGTCACAAAAAGTGTGCAGGACGTCATAGAAAGTGTACAGGACGTCATAAAAGTGTGCAGACTTCACTGGGAGTGTGCAAGACGTCATGTAAAGTGTGCAGGACTTCAGTGGAAGTGTGCAGGACGTCACACAAAGTGTGCAGGACGTCATAAAAAGTGTGCAGGACGTCATAGAAAGTGTGCAGGACTTCAGTGAGCGTGTGCAGGACTTCAGTGGGAGTGTGCAGGACGTCTTAGAAAGTGTGCAGGACTTCAGTGAGCGCGTGCAGGACGTCATACAAAGTGTGCACGACGTCATAGAAAGTGTGGAGGACTTCAGTGGGCGTGTGTGCAGGACTTCAGTGACAGTGTGCAGGACGTCATACAAAGTGTGCAGGACTTCAGTGGAAGTGTGCAGGACGTCTTAGAAAGTGTGCAGGACTTCAGTGGGCGTGTGCAGGACGTCATAGGAAGTGTGCAGGACGTCATAGAAAGTGTGCAGGACTTCAGTGGAAGTGTGCAGGACGTCTTACAAAGTGTGCAGGACGTCATAGAAAGTGTGCAGGACTTGACCGGGAGTGTGCAGGACGTCATAGAAAGTGTGCAGGACATCATAGAAAGTGTGCAGGACTTCAGTGGAGTGTGCAGGACGTCATACAAAGTGTGCAGGACGTCATAGAAAGTGTGCAGGACTTCAGTGGGAGTGTGCAGGACGTCATAGAAAGTGTGCAGGACGTCATAGAAAGTGTTGCAGGACTTCAGTGGGGTGTGCAGGACGTCATAGAAAGTGTGCAGGACGTCATAGAAAGTGTGCAGGACTTCAGTGGGAGTGTGCAGGACGTCATACAAAGTGTGCAGGACGTCATAGGAAAGTGTGCAGGACTTCAGTGGGAGTGTGCAGGACGTCATACAAAGTGTGCAGGACTTCAGTGGGAGTGTGCAGGACGTCATACAAAGTGTGCAGGACATCATAGAAAGTGTGCAGGACTTCAGTGGGAGTGTGCAGGACGTCATACAAAGTGTGCAGGACGTCATAGAAAGCGTGCAGGACTTGGGTGGGAGTGTGCAGGACGTCATAGAAAGTGTGCAGGACTTCAGTGGGCGTTAGCAGGACGTCATAGGAAGTGTGCAGGACGTCACAAAACGTGTGCAGGACTTCAGTGGAAGTGTGCAGGACGTCTTACAAAGTGTGCAGGACGTCTTACAAAGTGTGCAGGACGTCATAGAAAGTGTGCAGGACTTGACCGGGAGTGTGCAGGACGTCATATAAAGTGTGCAGGACGTCATAGAAAGTGTGCAGGACTTCAGTAAGAGTGTGCAGAGCGTCATACAAAGTGTCCAGGACGTCATAGAAAGTGTGCAGGACTTCAGTGGGCGTTAGCAGGACGTCAAAGGAATTGTGCAGGACGTCATAAAACGTGTGCGGGACGTCATAAGAAGTGTGCAGGACTTCACTGGGAGTGTGCAGGACGTCATATAAAGTGTGCAGGACTTCAGTGGAAGTGTGCAGGACGTCATAGAAAGTGTGCAGGACTTGACTGAGAGTGTGCAGGACGTCATATAAAGTGTGCAGGACGTCATAGAAAGTGTGCAGGACGTCATAGAAAGTGTGCAAGACTTCAGTGGGCGTGTGCAGGACGTCATAGAAAGTGTGCAAGACTTCAGTGGGAGTGTGCAGGACGTCATAGGAAGTGTGCAGGACTTCAGCGACAGTGTGCAGGACGTCATACAAAGTGTGCAGGACTTAGGTGGGAGTGTGCAGGACGTCATAGAAAGTGTGCAGGACTTCAGTGGGCGTTAGCAGGACGTCATAGGAAGTGTGCAGGACGTCACAAAACGTGTGCAGGACTTCAGTGGAAGTGTGCAGGACGTCTTACAAAGTGTGCAGGACGTCATAGAAAGTGTGCAGGACTTGACCGGGAGTGTGCAGGACGTCATATAAAGTGTGCAGGACGTCATAGAAAGTGTGCAGGACTTCAGTGGAAGTGTGCGGGACGTCATAGAAAATGTGCAGGACGGCATAGAAAGGGGGCAGGACTTGACCGGGAGTGTGCAGGACGTCATAGAAAGTGTGCAGGACTTCAGTGGGAGTGTGCCGGACGTCAGAGAAAGCGTGCAGGACTTAGGTGGGAGTGTGCAGGACGTCATAGAAAGTGTGCAGGACGTCATAGAAAATGTGCAGGACTTTAGTGGGAGTGTGCAGGACGTCATACAAAGTGTGCAGGACGTCATAGAAAGCGTGCAGGACTTGGGTGGGAGTGTGCAGGACGTCATAGGAAGTGTGCAGGACTTCACTGGGAGTGTGCAGGAGGTCATATAAAGTGTGCAGGACGTCATAGAAAGTGTGCAGGACTTTAGTGGAAGTGTGCAGGACTACAGCGGCAGTGTGCAGGACGCCATACAAAGTGTGCAGGACATTAGTGGGAGTGTGCAGGACATCATGAAAAGTGTGCAGGACGTCATAGGAAGCGTGCAGGACTTCAGTGGCAGTGTGCAGGACGTCATAGAAAGTGTGCAGGACTTCAGTAAGAGTGTGCAAGACTTCACTGGGAGTGTGCAGGAGGTCATATAAAGTGTGCAGGACTTCAGTGTGAGTGTGCAGGACGTCATAGAAAGTGTGCAGGACTTGACTGAGAGTGTGCAGGACGTCATATAAAGTGTGCAGGACGTCATAGAAAGTGTGCAAGAACTTCAGTGCAGTGGCGTGTGCAGGACGTCATAGAAAGTGTGCAAGACTTCAGTGAGCATGTGCAGGACGTCATAGAAAGTGTGCAAGACTTTGGTGGGCGTGTGCAGGACGTCATAGGAAGTGTGCAGGACTTCAGCGACAGTGTGCAGGACGTCATACAAAGTGTGCAGGACTTAGGTGGAGGTGTGCAGGACGTCATAGAAAGTGTGCAGGACTTCAGTGGGCGTTAGCATGACGTCATAGGAAGTGTGCAGGACGTCACAAAACGTGTGCAGGACTTCAGTGGAAGTGTGCAGGACGTCTTACAAAGTGTGCAGGACGTCATAGAAAGTGTGCAGGACTTGACCGGGAGTGTGCAGGACGTCATATAAAGTGTGCAGGACGTCATAGAAAGTGTGCAGGACTTCAGTGGAAGTGTGCGGGACGTCATAGAAAATGTGCAGGACGTCATAGAAAGTGTGCAGGACTTCAGTGGGAGTGTGCAGGACGTCATAAAAAGTGTGCAGGACGTCATAGAAAGTGTGCAGGACGTCACAAAAGTGTGCAGACTTCACTGGGAGTGTGCAAGACGTCATGTAAAGTGTGCAGGACTTCAGTGGAAGTGTGCAGGACGTCACACAAAGTGTGCAGGACGTCATAAAAAGTGTGCAGGACGTCATTGAAAGTGTGCAGGACGTCATAGAAAGCGTGCATGACTTCAGTGGGAGTGTGCAGGACGTCATAGAAAGTGCGCAGGAACCTAGTGGGAGCGTGCAGGACGTCATTGAAAGTGTGCAGGACGTCATAGAAAGCGTGCATGACTTCAGTGGGAGTGTGCAGGACTTCAGTGACAGTGTGCAGGACGTCATACAAAGTGTGCAGGACTTAGGTGGGAGTGTGCAGGACGTCATAGAAAGTGTGCAGGACTTCAGTGGGCGTTAGCAGGACGTCATAGGAAGTGTGCAGGACGTCAGAGAAAGTGTGCAGGACTTCAGTGGAAGTGTGCAGGACGTCTTACAAAGTGTGCAGGACGTCATAGAAAGTGTGCAGGACTTCAGTGGAGTGTGCAGGACGTCATACAAAGTGTGCAGGACATCATTGGAAGTGTGCAGGACTTTGGTGGAAGTGTGCAGGACACCATACAAAGTGTGCAGAACGTCATAGAAAGTGAGCAGGACTTCAGTGGGAGTGTGCAGGACTTCAGTGGGAGTGTGAAGGACGTCATAGAAAGTGTGCAGAATTTCAGTGGGAATGTGCAGGACGTCAAAGAAAATGTGCAGGACATCATAGAAAGTGTGCAGGACTTCAGTGGGAGTGTGCAGGACGTCATACAAAGTGTGCACGACGTCATAGAAAGTGTGCAGGACTTCAGTGGGAGTGTGCAGGACGTCATATAAAGTGTGCAGGACTTCAGTGGAAGTGTGCAGGACGTCAAACAAAGTGTGCAGGACGTCATAAAAAGTGTGCAGGACGTCATAGAAAGTGTGCAGGACTTCAGTGGGAGTGTGCAGGACTTCAGTGGGAGTGTGCAGGACGTCATATAAAGTGTGCAGGACTTCAGTGGAAGTGTGCAGGACGTCACACAAAGTGTGCAGGACGTCATAGAAAGTGTGCAGGACGTCATAGAAAGTGTGCAGGACTTCAGTGGGAGTGTGCCGGACGTCAGAGAAAGCGTGCAGGACTTAGGTGGGAGTGTGCAGGACGTCATAGAAAGAGTGCAGGACGTCATAGAAAATGTGCAGGACTTTAGTGGGAGTGTGCAGGACGTCATACAAAGTGTGCACGACGTCATAGAAAGTGTGCAGGACTTCAGTGGGAGTGTGCAGGACGTCATAGAAAGTGTGCAGGACGTCATAGAAAGTGTGCAGGACTTCAGTGGGAGTGTGCCGGACGTCAAAGTGTGCAGGACGCTATAAAAAGTGTGCAGGACTTCACTGGGAGTGTGCAGGACGTCATATAAAGTGTGCAGGACTTCAGTGGAAGTGTGCAGGACGTCACACAAAGTGTGCAGGACGTCATAGAAAGTGTGCAGGACGTCATAGAAAGTAAGCAGGACTTCAGTGGGAGTGTGCAGGACTTCAGTGGGAGTGTGCAGGAAGTCATAGAAAGTGTGCGAGACTTCAGTGAGCGCGTGCAGGACTTCAGTGGGAGTGTGCAGGACGTCATACAAAGTGTGCAGGACTTCAGTGGGAGTATGCAGGACGTCATACAAAGTGTGCACGACGTTATAGAAAGTGTGCAGGACTTCATTGGGAGTGTGCAGGACATCATTGGAAGTGTGCAGGACTTCATCGGCAGTGTGCAGGACGTCATAGAAAGTGTGTAGGACTTAAGTGGGAGTGTGCAGGACGTCATAAAAAGTGTGCAGGACGTCATAGAAAGTGTGCAGGACTTCAGCGGCAGTTTGCAAGACGTCATAGAAAGTGTGCAGGACTTCAGCGGCAGTGTGCAGGACGTCATACAAAGTGTGCAGGACTTCAGTGGGAGTGTGCAGGACGTCATAGAATGTGTGCAGGACGTCATAGAAAGTGTGCAGGACTTTAGTGGGAGTGTGCAGGACGTCATAGAAAGTGCGCAGGACTTTAGTGGGAGTGTGCAGGACGTCATAGAAAGTGTGTAGGACCTAAGTGGGAGTGTGCAGGACGTCATAGACAGTGTGCAGGACTTCAGTGGTAGTGTGCAGGACGTCATAGAAAGTGTGCAGGACTTCAGTGGGAGTGTGCAGGACGTCATAGAAAGTGTGCAGGACATCATAGAAAGTGTGCAGGACTTCAGTGGGAGTGTGCAGGACGTCATACAAAGTGTGCACGACGTCATAGAAAGTGTGCAGGACTTGACCGGGAGTGTGCAGGACGTCATATAAAGTGTGCAGGACTTCAGTGGAAGTGTGCAGGACGTCATAAAAAGTGTGCAGGACGTCATAGAAAGTGTGCAGACTTCACTGGGAGTATGCAAGACGTCACACAAAGTGTGCAGGACGTCATAAAAAGTGTGCAGGACTTCAGTGGGAGTGTGCAGGACGTCATATAAAGTGTGCAGGACTTCAGTGGAAGTGTGCAGGACGTCATAAAAAGTGTGCAGGACGTCATAGAAAGTGTGCAGGACTTCAGTGGGCGTTAGCAGGACGTCATAAGAAGTGTGCAGGACTTCACTGGGAGTGTGCAGGACGTCATATAAAGTGTGCAGGACGTCATAGAAAGTGTGCAGGACTTCAGTGGGAGTGTGCAGGACGTCAGAGAAAGCGTGGAGGACTTAGGTGGGAGTGTGCAGGACGTCAAAGGAATTGTGCAGGACGTCATAAAACGTGTGCGGGACGTCATAAGAAGTGTGCAGGACTTCACTGGGAGTGTGCAGGACGTCATATAAAGTGTGCAGGACTTCAGTGGAAGTGTGCAGGACGTCATAGAAAGTGTGCAGGACTTGACTGAGAGTGTGCAGGACGTCATATAAAGTGTGCAGGACGTCATAGAAAGTGCGCAGGACGTCATAGAAAGTGTGCAAGACTTCAGTGGGCGTGTGCAGGACGTCATAGAAAGGGTGCAACACTTTAGTGGGCGTGTGCAGGACGTCATAGGAAGTGTGCAGGACTTCAGCGACAGTGTGCAGGACGTCATACAAAGTGTGCAGGACTCAGGTGGGAGTGTGCAGGACGTCATAAAAAGTGTGCAGGACTTCAGTGGGCGTTAGCAGGACGTCATAGGAAGTGTGCAGGACGTCACAAAACGTGTGCAGGACTTCAGTGGAAGTGTGCAGGACGTCTTACAAAGTGTGCAGGACGTCATAGAAAGTGTGCAGGACTTGACCGGGAGTGTGCAGGACGTCATATAAAGTGTGCAGGACGTCATAGAAAGTGTGCAGGACTTCAGTGGAAGTGTGCGGGACGTCATAGAAAATGTGCAGGACATCATAGAAAGTGTGCAGGACTTCAGTGGGAGTGTGCAGGACGTCATACAAAGTGTGCACGACGTCATATAAAGTGTGCAGGACTTCAGTGGGAGTGTGCAGGACGTCATATAAAGTGTGCAGGACTTCAGTGGGAGTGTGCAGGGCGGCATAGAAAGTGTGCAGGGCTTAAGTGGGAGTGTGCAGGACGTCATAGGAAGTGTGCAGGACTTCATCGGCAGTGTGCAGGACGTCATATAAAGTGTGCAGGACGTCATAGAAAGTGTGCAGGACTTTAGTGGAAGTGTGCAGGACTACAGCGGCAGTGTGCAGGACGCCATACAAAGTGTGCAGGACATTAGTGGGAGTGTGCAGGACATCATGAAAAGTGTGAAGGACGTCATAGGAAGCGTGCAGGACTTCAGTGGGAGTGTGCAGGACGTCATAGAAAGCGTGCAGGACTTGGGTGGGAGTGTGCAGGACGTCATAGGAAGTGTGCAGGACTTCACTGGGAGTGTGCAGGAGGTCATATAAAGTGTGCAGGACGTCATAGAAAGTGTGCAGGACTTTAGTGGAAGTGTGCAGGACTACAGCGGCAGTGTGCAGGACGCCATAGAAAGTGTGCAGGACTTGACTGAGAGTGTGCAGGACGTCATATAAAGTGTGCAGGACGTCATATAAAGTGTGCAAGACTTCAGTGAGCATGTGCAGGACGTCATAGAAAGTGTGCAAGACTTTAGTGGGCGTGTGCAGGACGTCATAGGAAGTGTGCAGGACTTCAGCGACAGTGTGCAGGACGTCATACAAAGTGTGCAGGACTTAGGTGGGAGTGTGCAGGACGTCATAGAAAGTGTGCAGGACTTCAGTGGGCGTTAGCAGGACGTCATAGGAAGTGTGCAGGACGTCACAAAACGTGTGCAGGACTTCAGCGGAAGTGTGCAGGACGTCTTACAAAGTGTGCAGGACGTCATAGAAAGTGTGCAGGACTTGACCGGGAGTGTGCAGGACGTCATATAAAGTGTGCAGGACGTCATAGAAAGTGTGCAGGACTTCAGTGGAAGTGTGCGGGACGTCACAGAAAATGTGCAGGACGTCATAGAAAGTGTGCAGGACTTCAGTGGGAGTGTGCAGGACGTCACAAAAAGTGTGCAGGACGTCATAGAAAGTGTGCAGGACGTCATAAAAAGTGTGCAGACTTCACTGGGAGTGTGCAAGACGTCATGTAAAGTGTGCAGGACTTCAGTGGAAGTGTGCAGGACGTCACACAAAGTGTGCAGGACGTCATAAAAAGTGTGCAGGACGTCATAGAAAGTGTGCAGGACTTCAGTGAGCGCGTGCATGACTTCAGTGGGAGTGTGCAGGACGTCTTAGAAAGTGTGCAGGACTTCAGTGGGAGTGTGCAGGACGTCATACAAAGTGTGCACGACGTCATAGAAAGTGTGGAGGACTTCAGTGGGCGTGTGCAGGACTTCAGTGACAGTGTGCAGGACGTCATACAAAGTGTGCAGGACTTAGGTGGGAGTGTGCAGGACGTCATAGAAAGTGTGCAGGACTTCAGTGGGCGTTAGCAGGACGTCATAGGAAGTGTGCAGGACGTCACAAAACGTGTGCAGGACTTCAGTGGAAGTGTGCAGGACGTCTTACAAAGTGTGCAGGACGTCATAGAAAGTGTGCAGGACTTGACCGGGAGTGTGCAGGACGTCATAGAAAATGTGCAGGACATCATAGAAAGTGTGCAGGACTTCAGTGGGAGTGTGCAGGACGTCATACAAAGTGTGCACGACGTCATAGAAAGTGTGCAGGACTTCAGTGGGAGTGTGCAGGACGTCATATAAAGTGTGCAGGACTTGGTGGGAGTGTGCAGGACGTCATAGAAAGTGTGCAGGACTTGGCCGGGAGTGTGCAGGACGTCATAGAAAATGTGCAGGACATCATAGAAAGTGTGCAGGACTTCAGTGGGAGTGTGCAGGACGTCATACAAAGTGTGCACGACGTCATAGAAAGTGTGCAGGACTTCAGTGGGAGTGTGCAGGACGTCATATAAAGTGTGCAGGACTTCAGTGGAAGTGTGCAGGACGTCACACAAAGTGTGCAGGACGTCATAAAAAGTGTGCAGGACGTCATAGAAAGTGTGCAGGACTTCAGTGGGAGTGTGCAGGACTTCAGTGGGAGTGTGCAGGACGTCATATAAAGTGTGCAGGACTTCAGTGGAAGTGTGCAGGACGTCACACAAAGTGTGCAGGACGTCATAAAAAGTGTGCAGGACGTCATAGAAAGTGTGCAGGACTTCAGTGGGAGTGTGCAGGACGTCATAGAAAGTGTGCAGGACTTGACCGGGAGTGTGCAGGACGTCATAGAAAATGTGCAGGACATCATAGAAAGTGTGCAGGACTTCAGTGGGAGTGTGCAGGACGTCATACAAAGTGTGCACGACGTCATAGAAAGTGTGCAGGACTTGACCGGGAGTGTGCAGGACGTCATAGAAAATGTGCAGGACGTCATAGAAAGTGTGCAGGACTTCAGTGGAAGTGTGCGGGACGTCATAGAAAATGTGCAGGACGTCATAGAAAGTGTGCAGGACTTCAGTGGGAGTGTGCAGGACGTCATAGAAAGTGTGCAGGACGTCATAAAACGTGTGCAGGACGTCATAAGAAGTGTGCAGGACTTCACTGGGAGTGTGCAGGACGTCATATAAAGTGTGCAGGACTTCAGTGGAAGTGTGCAGGACGTCATAGAAAGTGTGCAGGACTTGACTGAGAGTGTGCAGGACGTCATATAAAGTGTGCAGGACGTCATAGAAAGTGTGCAGGACGTCATAGAAAGTGTGCAAGACTTCAGTGGGCGTGTGCAGGACGTCATAGAAAGTGTGCAAGACTTCAGTGAGCATGTGCAGGACGTCATAGAAAGTGTGCAAGACTTTAGTGGGCGTGTGCAGGACGTCATAGGAAGTGTGCAGGACTTCAGCGACAGTGTGCAGGACGTCATACAAAGTGTGCAGGACTTAGGTGGGAGTGTGCAGGACGTCATAGAAAGTGTGCAGGACTTCAGTGGGCGTTAGCAGGACGTCATAGGAAGTGTGCAGGACGTCACAAAACGTGTGCAGGACTTCAGTGGAAGTGTGCAGGACGTCTTACAAAGTGTGCAGGACGTCATAGAAAGTGTGCAGGACTTGACCGGGAGTGTGCAGGACGTCATATAAAGTGTGCAGGACGTCATAGAAAGTGTGCAGGACTTCAGTGGAAGTGTGCGGGACGTCATAGAAAATGTGCAGGACGTCATAGAAAGTGTGCAGGACTTCAGTGGGAGTGTGCAGGACGTCATAAAAAGTGTGCAGGACGTCATAGAAAGTGTGCAGGACGTCACAAAAAGTGTGCAGACTTCACTGGGAGTGTGCAAGACGTCATGTAAAGTGTGCAGGACTTCAGTGGAAGTGTGCAGGACGTCACACAAAGTGTGCAGGACGTCATAAAAAGTGTGCAGGACGTTATAGAAAGTGTGCAGGACTTCAGTGGGAGTGTGCAGGACTTCAGTGGGAGTGTGAAGGAAGTCATAGAAAGTGTGCAAGACTTCAGTGAGCGCGTGCATGACTTCAGTGGGAGTGTGCAGGACGTCTTAGAAAGTGTGCAGGACTTCAGTGGGAGTGTGCAGGACGTCATACAAAGTGTGCACGACGTCATAGAAAGTGTGGAGGACTTCAGTGGAAGTGTGCAGGACGTCTTACAAAGTGTGCAGGACGTCATAGAAAGTGTGCAGGACTTCAGTGGGAGTGTGCAGGACGTCATACAAAGTGTGCAGGACGTCATAGAAAGTGTGCAGGACTTCAGTGGGAGTGTGCAGGACGTCATACAAAGTGTGCAGGACGTCATAGAAAGTATGCAGGACTTCAGTGGGAGTGTGCAGGACTTCAGTGGGAGTTAGCAGGAAATCATAGAAAGTGTGCAAGACTTCAGTGAGCGCGTGCATGACTTCAGTGGGAGTGTGCAGGACGTCTTAGAAAGTGTGCAGGACTTCAGTGGGAGTGTGCAGGACGTCATAGAAAGTGTGGAGGACTTCAGTGGGCGTGTGCAGGACATCATAGGAAGTGTGCAGGACTTCAGTGGGAGTGTGCAGGACGTCATACAAAGTGTGCACGACGTCATATAAAGTGTGCAGGACTTCAGTGGGAGTGTGCAGGACGTCATATAAAGTGTGCAGGACTTCAGTGGGAGTGTGCAGGACGTCATACAAAGTGTGCAGGACTTCAGTGGGAGTGTGCAGGACGTCATACAAAGTGTGCAGGACATCATAGAAAGTGTGCAGGACTTCAGTGGGAGTGTGCAGGACGTCATAGGAAGTGTGCAGGACTTCACTTGGAGTGTGGAGGAGGTCATATAAAGTGTGCAGGACGTCATAGAAAGTGTGCAGGACTTTAGTGGAAGTGTGCAGGACTACAGCGGCAGTGTGCAGGACGCCATACAAAGTGTGCAGGACATTAGTGGGAGTGTGCAGGACATCATGAAAAGTGTGCAGGACGTCATAGGAAGCGTGCAGGACTTCAGTGGCAGTGTGCAGGACGTCATAGAAAGTGTGCAGGACTTCAGTAAGAGTGTGCAGGACTTCAATGGGAGTGTGCAGGAGGTCATATAAAGTGTGCAGGACTTCATAGAAAGTGTGCAGGACTTGACTGAGAGTGTGCAGGACGTCATATAAAGTGTGCAGGACGTCATAGAAAGTGTGCAAGACTTCAGTGGGCGTGTGCAGGACGTCATAGAAAGTGTGCAAGACTTCAGTGAGCATGTGCAGGACGTCATAGAAAGTGTGCAAGACTTTAGTGGGCGTGTGCAGGACGTCATAGGAAGTGTGCAGGACTTCAGCGACAGTGTGCAGGACGTCATACAAAGTGTGCAGGACTTAGGTGGGAGTGTGCAGGACGTCATAGAAAGTGTGCAGGACTTCAGTGGGCGTTAGCAGGACGTCATAGGAAGTGTGCAGGACGTCACAAAACGTGTGCAGGACTTCAGTGGAAGTGTGCAGGACGTCTTACAAAGTGTGCAGGACGTCATAGAAAGTGTGCAGGACTTGACCGGGAGTGTGCAGGACGTCATATAAAGTGTGCAGGACGTCATAGAAAGTGTGCAGGACTTCAGCGGAAGTGTGCGGGACGTCATAGCAAATGTGCAGGACGTCATAGAAAGTGTGCAGGACTTCAGTGGGAGTGTGCAGGACGTCACAAAAAGTGTGCAGGACGTCATAGAAAGTGTGCAGGACGTCATAAAAAGTGTGCAGACTTCACTGGGAGTGTGCAAGACGTCATGTAAAGTGTGCAGGACTTCAGTGGAAGTGTGCAGGACGTCACACAAAGTGTGCAGGACGTCATAAAAAGTGTGCAGGACGTCATAGAAAGTGTGCAGGACTTCAGTGGGAGTGTGCAGGACTTCAGTGGGAGTGTGCAGGAAATCATAGAAAGTGTGCAAGACTTCAGTGAGCGCGTGCATGACTTCAGTGGGAGTGTGCAGGACGTCTTAGAAAGTGTGCAGGACTTCAGTGGGAGTGTGCAGGACGTCATACAAAGTGTGCACGACGTCATAGAAAGTGTGGAGGACTTCAGTGGAAGTGTGCAGGACGTCTTACAAAGTGTGCAGGGCATCATAGGAAGTGTGCAGGACTTCAGTGACAGTGTGCAGGACGTCATACAAAGTGTGCAGGACTTAGGTGGGAGTGTGCAGGACGTCATAGAAAGTGTGCAGGACTTCAGTGGGCGTTAGCAGGACGTCATAGGAAGTGTGCAGGACGTCACAAAACGTGTGCAGGACTTCAGTGGAAGTGTGCAGGACGTCTTACAAAGTGTGCAGGACGTCATAGAAAGTGTGCAGGACTTGACCGGGAGTGTGCAGGACGTCATAGAAAATGTGCAGGACATCATAGAAAGTGTGCAGGACTTCAGTGGGAGTGTGCAGGACGTCATACAAAGTGTGCACGACGTCATAGAAAGTGTGCAGGACTTCAGTGGGAGTGTGCAGGACGTCATATAAAGTGTGCAGGACTTCAGTGGGAGTGTGCAGGACGTCATACAAAGTGTGCAGGACTTCAGTGGGAGTGTGCAGGACGTCATACAAAGTGTGCAGGACATCATAGAAAATGTGCAGGACTTCAGTGGGAGTGTGCAGGACGTCATACAAAGTGTGCAGGACGTCATAGAAAGCGTGCAGGACTTGGGTGGGAGTGTGCAGGACGTCATAGGCAGTGTGCAGGAGGTCATATAAAGTGTGCAGGACGTCATAGAAAGTGTGCAGGACTTTAGTGGAAGTGTGCAGGACTACAGCGGCAGTGTGCAGGACGCCATACAAAGTGTGCAGGACATTAGTGGGAGTGTGCAGGACATCATGAAAAGTGTGCAGGACGTCATAGGAAGCGTGCAGGACTTCAGTGGCAGTGTGCAGGACGTCATAGAAAGTGTGCAGGACTTCAGTAAGAGTGTGCAGAACGTCATACAAAGTGTCCAGGACGTCATAGAAAGTGTGCAGGACTTCAGTGGGCGTTAGCAGGACGTCATAGGAATTGTGCAGGACGTCATAAAACGTGTGCAGGACGTCATAAGAAGTGTGCAGGACTTCACTGGGAGTGTGCAGGACGTCATATAAAGTGTGCAGGACTTCAGTGGAAGTGTGCAGGACGTCATAGAAAGTGTGCAGGACTTGACTGAGAGTGTGCAGGACGTCATATAAAGTGTGCAGGACGTCATAGAAAGTGTGCAAGACTTCAGTGGGCGTGTGCAGGACGTCATAGAAAGTGTGCAAGACTTCAGTGAGCATGTGCAGGACGTCATAGAAAGTGTGCAAGACTTTAGTGGGCGTGTGCAGGACGTCATAGGAAGTGTGCAGGACTTCAGCGACAGTGTGCAGGACGTCATACAAAGTGTGCAGGACTTAGGTGGGAGTGTGCAGGACGTCATAGAAAGTGTGCAGGACTTCAGTGGGCGTTAGCAGGACGTCATAGGAAGTGTGCAGGACGTCACAACACGTGTGCAGGACTTCAGTGGAAGTGTGCAGGACGTCCTACAAAGCGTGCAGGACGTCATATAAAGTGTGCAGGACGTCATAGAAAGTGTGCAGGACTTCAGTGGAAGTGTGCGGGACTTCAGTGGGAGTGTGCAGGACGTCATAGGAAGGGCGCAGGACTTCAGTGAGCGTGTGAAGGACATCAGTGGGAGTGTGCAGGACGTCATAGAAAGTGTGCAGGACTTCAGTGGGAGTGTGCAGGACGTCATACAAAGTGTGCACGACGTCATAGAAAGTGTGCAGGACTTCAGTGGAAGGGTGCGGGACGTCTTACAAAGTGTGCAGGACGTCATAGAAAGTGTGCAGGACTTCAGTGGGAGTGTGCAGGACGTCATACAAAGTGTGCAGGACGTCATACAAAGTGTGCAGGACGTCATAGAAAGTGTGCAGGACTTCAGTGGGAGTGTGCAGGACACCATACAAAGTGTGCAGAACGTCATAGAAAGTGAGCAGGACTTCAGTGGGAGTGTGCAGGACTTCAGTGGGAGTGTGTGCAGGACGTCATAGAAAGTGTGCAGGACTTCAGTGGGAGTGTGTGCAGGACGTCATACAAGTGGGAGTGTGCAGGACGTCATAGAAAGTGTGCAGGACTACGGTGGGGAGTGTGCAGGACGTCATACAAAGTGTGGAGGACTTCGGTGGGCGTGTGCAGGACATCATAGGAAGTGTGCACGACTTCAGTGACAGTGTGCAGGACGTCATACAAAGTGTGCAGGACTTAGGTGGGAGTGTGCAGGACGTCATAGAAAGTGTGGAGGACTTCAGTGGGCGTGTGCATGACATCATAGGAACTGTGCAGGACGTCACAAAACGTGTGCAGGACTTCAGTGGAAGTGTGCAGGACGTCTTACAAAGTGTGCAGGACGTCATAGAAAGTGTGCAGGACTTGACCGGGAGTGTGCAGGACGTCATAGAAAATGTGCAGGACATCATAGAAAGTGTGCAGGACTTCAGTGGAAGTGTGCAGGACGTCATAGAAAGTGTGCAGGACTTGACTGAGAGTGGCGTGTGCAGGACGTCATAGAAAGTGTGCAAGACTTCAGTGAGCATGTGCAGGACGTCATAGAAAGTGTGCAGGACTTCAGTGACAGTGTGCAGGACGTCATACAAAGTGTGCAGGACTTAGGTGGGAGTGTGCAGGACGTCATAGAAAGTGTGCAGGACTTCAGTGGGCGTTAGCAGGACGTCATAGGAAGTGTGCAGGACGTCACAAAACGTGTGCAGGACTTCAGTGGAAGTGTGCAGGACGTCTTACAAAGTGTGCAGGACGTCATAGAAAGTGTGCAGGACTTGACCGGGAGTGTGCAGGACGTCATATAAAGTGTGCAGGACGTCATAGAAAGTGTGCAGGACTTCAGTAAGAGTGTGCAGAGCGTCATACAAAGTGTCCAGGACGTCATAGAAAGTGTGCAGGACTTCAGTGGGAGTGTGCAGGACGTCATATAAAGTGTGCAGGACTAGGACTTCAGTGGGAGTGTGCAGGACGTCATACAAAGTGTGCAGGACTTCAGTGGGAGTGTGCAGGACGTCATACAAAGTGTGCAGGACATCATAGAAAATGTGCAGGACTTCAGTGGGAGTGTGCAGGACGTCATACAAAGTGTGCAGGACGTCATAGAAAGCGTGCAGGACTTGGGTGGGAGTGTGCAGGACGTCATAGGCAGTGTGCAGGACTTCACTGGGAGTGTGCAGGAGGTCATATAAAGTGTGCAGGACGTCATAGAAAGTGTGCAGGACTTTAGTGGAAGTGTGCAGGGCTACAGCGGCAGTGTGCAGGACGCCATACAAAGTGTGCAGGACATTAGTGGGAGTGTGCAGGACATCATGAAAAGTGTGCAGGACGTCATAGGAAGCGTGCAGGACTTCAGTGGCAGTGTGCAGGACGTCATAGAAAGTGTGCAGGACTTCAGTAAGAGTGTGCAGAACGTCATACAAAGTGTCCAGGACGTCATAGAAAGTGTGCAGGACTTCAGTGGGCGTTAGCAGGACGTCATAGGAATTGTGCAGGACGTCATAAAACGTGTGCAGGACGTCATAGAAAGTGTGCAAGACTTCAGTGGGCGTGTGCAGGACGTCATAGAAAGTGTGCAAGACTTCAGTGGGCATGTGCAGGACGTCATAGAAAGTGTGCAAGACTTTAGTGGGCGTGTGCAGGACGTCATAGGAAGTGTGCAGGACTTCAGCGACAGTGTGCAGGACGTCATACAAAGTGTGCAGGACTTAGGTGGGAGTGTGCAGGACGTCATAGAAAGTGTGCAGGACTTCAGTGGGCGTTAGCAGGACGTCATAGGAAGTGTGCAGGACGTCACAAAACGTGTGCAGGACTTCAGTGGAAGTGTGCAGGACGTCTTACAAAGTGTGCAGGACGTCATAGAAAGTGTGCAGGACTTGACCGGGAGTGTGCAGGACGTCATATAAAGTGTGCAGGACGTCATAGAAAGTGTGCAGGACTTCAGTGGAAGTGTGCGGGACGTCATAGAAAATGTGCAGGACGTCATAGAAAGTGTGCAGGACTTCAGTGGGAGTGTGCAGGACGTCATAAAAAGTGTGCAGGACGTCATAGAAAGTGTGCAGGACGTCACAAAAAGTGTGCAGACTTCACTGGGAGTGTGCAAGACGTCATGTAAAGTGTGCAGGACTTCAGTGGAAGTGTGCAGGACGTCACACAAAGTGTGCAGGACGTCATAAAAAGTGTGCAGGACGTCATAGAAAGTGTGCAGGACTTCAGTGGGAGTGTGCAGGACTTCAGTGGGAGTGTGCAGGAAGTCATAGAAAGTGTGCAAGACTTCAGTGAGCGCGTGCATGACTTCAGTGGGAGTGTGCAGGACGTCTTAGAAAGTGTGCAGGACTTCAGTGGGAGTGTGCAGGACGTCATACAAAGTGTGCACGACGTCATAGAAAGTGTGGAGGACTTCAGTGGAAGTGTGCAGGACGTCTTACAAAGTGTGCAGGACGTCATAGAAAGTGTGCAGGACGTCATAGAAAGTGTGCAGGACTTCAGTGGGAGTGTGCAGGACGTCATACAAAGTGTGCAGGACGTCATAGAAAGTATGCAGGACTTCAGTGGGAGTGTGCAGGACTTCAGTGGGAGTGTGCAGGAAATCATAGAAAGTGTGCAAGACTTCAGTGAGCGCGTGCATGACTTCAGTGGGAGTGTGCAGGACGTCTTAGAAAGTGTGCAGGACTTCAGTGGGAGTGTGCAGGACGTCATAGAAAGTGTGGAGGACTTCAGTGGGCGTGTGCAGGACATCATAGGAAGTGTGCAGGACTTCAGTGACAGTGTGCAGGACGTCATACAAAGTGTGCAGGACTTAGGTGGGAGTGTGCAGGACGTCATAGAAAGTGTGCAGGACTTCAGTGGGCGTTAGCAGGACGTCATAGGAAGTGTGCAGGACGTCACAAAACGTGTGCAGGACTTCAGTGGAAGTGTGCAGGACGTCTTACAAAGTGTGCAGGACGTCATAGAAAGTGTGCAGGACTTGACCGGGAGTGTGCAGGACGTCATAGAAAATGTGCAGGACATCATAGAAAGTGTGCAGGACTTCAGTGGGAGTGTGCAGGACGTCATACAAAGTGTGCACGACGTCATAGAAAGTGTGCAGGACTTCAGTGGGAGTGTGCAGGACGTCATATAAAGTGTGCAGGACTTCAGTGGGAGTGTGCAGGACGTCATACAAAGTGTGCAGGACTTCAGTGGGAGTGTGCAGGACGTCATACAAAGTGTGCAGGACATCATAGAAAGTGTGCAGGACTTCAGTGGGAGTGTGCAGGACGTCATACAAAGTGTGCAGGACGTCATAGAAAGCGTGCAGGACTTGGGTGGGAGTGTGCAGGACGTCATAGGCAGTGTGCAGGACTTCACTGGGAGTGTGCAGGAGGTCATATAAAGTGTGCAGGACGTCATAGAAAGTGTGCAGGACTTTAGTGGAAGTGTGCAGGACTACAGCGGCAGTGTGCAGGACGCCATACAAAGTGTGCAGGACATTAGTGGGAGTGTGCAGGACATCATGAAAAGTGTGCAGGACGTCATAGGAAGCGTGCAGGACTTCAGTGGCAGTGTGCAGGACGTCATAGAAAGTGTGCAGGACTTCAGTAAGAGTGTGCAGAACGTCATACAAAGTGTCCAGGACGTCATAGAAAGTGTGCAGGACTTCAGTGGGCGTTAGCAGGACGTCATAGGAATTGTGCAGGACGTCATAAAACGTGTGCAGGACGTCATAAGAAGTGTGCAGGACTTCACTGGGAGTGTGCAGGACGTCATATAAAGTGTGCAGGACTTCAGTGGAAGTGTGCAGGACGTCATAGAAAGTGTGCAGGACTTGACTGAGAGTGTGCAGGACGTCATATAAAGTGTGCAGGACGTCATAGAAAGTGTGCAGGACGTCATAGAAAGTGTGCAAGACTTCAGTGGGCGTGTGCAGGACGTCATAGAAAGTGTGCAAGACTTCAGTGGGCATGTGCAGGACGTCATAGAAAGTGTGCAAGACTTTAGTGGGCGTGTGCAGGACGTCATAGGAAGTGTGCAGGACTTCAGCGACAGTGTGCAGGACGTCATACAAAGTGTGCAGGACTTAGGTGGGAGTGTGCAGGACGTCATAGAAAGTGTGCAGGACTTCAGTGGGCGTTAGCAGGACGTCATAGGAAGTGTGCAGGACGTCACAAAACGTGTGCAGGACTTCAGTGGAAGTGTGCAGGACGTCTTACAAAGTGTGCAGGACGTCATAGAAAGTGTGCAGGACTTGACCGGGAGTGTGCAGGACGTCATATAAAGTGTGCAGGACGTCATAGAAAGTGTGCAGGACTTCATAGAAAGTGTGCAGGACGTCATAGAAAGTGTGCAGGACGTCATAGAAAGTGTGCAGGACTTCGGTGGGAGTGTGCAGGACGTCATAAAAAGTGTGCAGGACGTCATAGAAAGTGTGCAGGACGTCACAAAAAGTGTGCAGGACGTCATAGAAAGTGTGCAGGACTTCAGTGGAAGTGTGCGGGACGTCATAGAAAATGTGCAGGACGTCATAGAAAGTGTGCAGGACTTCAGTGGGAGTGTGCAGGACGTCATACAAAGTGTGCAGGACGTCATAGAAAGTGTGCAGGACGTCACAAAAGTGTGCAGGACTTCACTGGGAGTGTGCAAGACGTCATGTAAAGTGTGCAGGACTTCATAGAAAGTGTGCAGGACTTCAGTGGGAGTGTGCAGGACGTCATAAAAAGTGTGCAGGACGTCATAGAAAGTGTGCAGGACTTCAGTGGGAGTGTGCAGGAAGTCATAGAAAGTGTGCAAGACTTCAGTGAGCGCGTGCATGACTTCAGTGGGAGTGTGCAGGACGTCTTAGAAAGTGTGCAGGACTTCAGTGGGAGTGTGCAGGACGTCATACAAAGCGTGCACGACGTCATAGAAAGTGTGGAGGACTTCAGTGGGCGTGTGCAGGACATCATAGGAAGTGTGCAGGACTTCAGTGGGAGTGTGCAGGACGTCATAGAAAGTGTGCAGGACTTCAGTGGGAGTGTGCAGGACGTCATACAAAGTGTGCAGGACGTCATAGAAAGTGTGCAGGACTTCAGTGGGAGTGTGCAGGACGTCATACAAAGTGTGCAGGACGTCATAGAAAGTATGCAGGACTTCAGTGGGAGTGTGCAGGACGTCATACAAAGTGTGCAGGACGTCATAGAAAATGTGCAGGACTTCAGTGAGTGTGCAGGAAGTCATAGAAAGTGTGCAGGACTTCCCAGAAAGTGTGCAGGACTTCAGTGGGAGTGTGCAGGATGTCTTAGAAAGTGTGCAGGACGTCATAGAAAATGTGCAGGACTTCAGTGGGAGTGTGCAGGACGTCATACAAAGTGTGCAGGACTTCAGTGGGCGTGTGCAGGACATCATAGAAAGTGTGCAGGACTTCAGTGGGAGTGTGCAGGAGCGCATCCAAAGGGTGCACGACGTCATAGAAAGTGTGCAGGACTTCAGTGGGAGTGTGCAGGACGTCATAGAAAGTGTGCAGGACCTAGGTGGGAGTGTGCAGGACGTCATAGAAAGTGTGCAGGACTTCAGTGGGAGTGTGCAGGACGTCATACAAAGTGTGCACGACGTCATAGAAAGTGTGCAGGACTTCAGTGGGAGTGTGCAGGACGTCATACAAAGTGTGCACGACGTCATAGAAAGTGTGCAGGACTTCAGTGGGAGTGTGCAGGACGTCATACAAAGTGTGCACGACGTCATAGAAAATGTGCAGGACTTCAGTGGAAGTGTGCAGGAAGTCATAGAAAGTGTGCGAGACTTCAGTGAGCGCGTGCAGGACTTCAGTGGGAGTGTGCAGGATGTCTTAGAAAGTGTGCAGGACGTCATAGAAAGTGTGCAGGACTTCAGTGGGAGTGTGCAGGACGTCACACAAAGTGTGCAGGACGTCAGAGAAAGCGTGCAGGACCTAGGTGGGAGTGTGCAGGACGTCATAGAAAGCGTGCAGGACCTAGGTGGGAGTGTGCAGGACGTCATAGAAAGTGTGCAGGACTTCAGTGGGAGTGTGCAGGACGTCATACAAAGTGTGCACGACGTCATAGAAAGTGTGCAGGACTTCATAGAAAGTGTGCAGGACTTCCGGTGGGAGTGTGCAGGACGTCATAGAAAGTGTGCAAGACTTTAGTGGGCGTGTGCTGGACGTCATAGGAAGTGTGCAGGACTTCAGCGACAGTGTGCAGGACGTCATAAGAAGTGTGCAGGACTTCACTGGGAGTGTGCAGGACGTCATATAAAATGTGCAGGACTTCAGTGGAAGTGTGCAGGACGTCATACAAAGTGTGCAGGACGTCATAGAAAGTGTGCAGGACGTCAGAGAAAGTGTGCAGGACTTCAGTGGAAGTGTGCAGGACGTCATACAAAGTGTGCAGGACTTCAGTGGAAGTGTGCAGGACGTCATACAAAGTGTGCAGGACGTCAGAGAAAGTGTGCAGGACTTCAGTGGAAGTGTGCAGGACGTCATACAAAGTGTGCAGGACTTCAGTGGAAGTGTGCAGGACGTGATAGAAAGTGTGCAGGACGTCATAGAAAGCGTGTGCAGGACTTCAGTGGGAGTGTGCAGGACGTCATAGAAAGTGTGCAGGACTTCAGTGGAAGTGTGCAGGACGTCATACAAAGTGTGCAGGACGTCATAGAAAGTGTGCAGGACGTCACAAGATGTGCGGGACACCCAGTGGGAGTGTGCAGGACTTCAGTGGAAGTGTGCAGGACGTCATACAAAGTGTGCAGGACGTCATAGAAAGTGTGCAGGACTTGACCGGGAGTGTGCAGGACGTCATAGAAAGTGTGCAGGACGTCATAGAAAGTGTGCAGGACTTCAGTGGGGAGTGCAGGACGTCATAGAAAGTGTGCAGGACGTCAAAACGTGTGCAGGACGTCATAGAAAGTGTGCAGGACTTCAGTGGGAGTGTGCAGGACGTCATAGAAAGTGTGCAGGACTTCAGTGGGAGTGTGCAGGACGTCATAGAAAGTGTGCAAGACTTTAGTGGGCGTGTGCAGGACGTCATAGGAAGTGTGCAGGACTTCAGCGACAGTGTGCAGGACGTCATACAAAGTGTGCAGGACTTAGGTGGGAGTGTGCAGGACGTCATAGAAAGTGTGCAGGACTTCAGTGGGCGTTAGCAGGACGTCATAGGAAGTGTGCAGGACGTCACAAAACGTGTGCAGGACTTCAGTGGAAGTGTGCAGGACGTCTTACAAAGTGTGCAGGACGTCATAGAAAGTGTGCAGGACTTGACCGGGAGTGTGCAGGACGTCATATAAAGTGTGAAGGACGTCATAGAAAGTGTGCAGGACTTCAGTGGAAGTGCGGGACGTCATAGAAAATGTGCAGGACGTCATAGAAAGTGTGCAGGACTTCAGTGGGAGTGTGCAGGACGTCATAAGAAGTGTGCAGGACTTCACTGGGAGTGTGCAGGACGTCATATAAAGTGTGCAGGACTTCAGTGGAAGTGTGCAGGACGTCATAGAAGGTGTGCAGGACTTGACTGAGAGTGTGCAGGACGTCATATAAAGTGTGCAGGACGTCATAGAAAGTGTGCAGGACGTCATAGAAAGTGTGCAAGACTTCAGTGGGCGTGTGCAGGACGTCATAGAAAGTGTGCAAGACTTCAGTGGGCATGTGCAGGACGTCATACAAAGTGTGCACGACGTCATAGAAAGTGTGCAGGACTTCAGTGGGAGTGTGCAGGACGTCATAGAAAGTGTGCAGGACTTCAGTGGGAGTGTGCAGGACGTCATACAAAGTGTGCAGGACGTCAGAGAAAGCGTGCAGGACTTGAAAGTGTGGGGAGTGTGCAGGACGTCATAGAAAGTGTGCAGGACTTCAGTGGGAGTGTGCAGGACGTCATACAAAGTGTGCAGGACGTCATAGAAAGCGTGCAGGACTTGGGTGGGAGTGTGCAGGACGTCATAGGAAGTGTGCAGGACGTCAGTGGGACGTGTGCCGGACGTCATAAAGTGTGCAGGACGTCATAGAAAGTGTGCAGGACTTCAGTGGGAGTGTGCAGGACGTCATACAAAGTGTGCAGGACGTCATAGAAAGTGTGCAGGACTTCAGTGGGCAGGTAGAGTGTGCAGGACGTCATAGGAAGTGTGCAGGACTTCAGTGGGACGTGTGCAGGACGTCATACAAAGTGTGCAGGACTTCAGTGGGAGTGTGCAGGACGTCATATAAAGTGTGCAGGACTTGAGTGGAAGTGTGCAGGACGTCATAGAAAGTGTGCAGGGCTTAAGTGGGAGTGTGCAGGACGTCATAAGAAGTGTGCAGGACTTCAGCGGGAGTGTGCAGGACGTCATAGAAAGTGTGCAGGACTTCAGCGGCAGTGCGCAGGACGTCATAGAAAGTGTGCTGGACGTCATAGAAAGTGTGCAGGACGTCATAGGAAGTGTGCAGGACTTCAGCGACAGTGTGCAGGACGTCATACAAAGTGTGCAGGACTTAGGTGGGAGTGTGCAGGACGTCATAGAAAGTGTGCAGGACTTCAGTGGGCGTTAGCAGGACGTCATGACGTCATAGAAGTGTGCAGGACGTCACAAACGTGTGCAGGACTTCAGTGGAAGTGTGCAGGACGTCTTACAAAGTGTGCAGGACGTCATAGAAAGTGTGCAGGACTTGACCGGGAGTGTGCAGGACGTCATATAAAGTGTGCAGGACGTCATAGAAAATGTGCAGGACGTCATAGAAAGTGTGCAGGACTTCAGTGGGAGTGTGCAGGACGTCATAAGAAGTGTGCAGGACTTCACTGGGAGTGTGCAGGACGTCATATAAAGTGTGCAGGACTTCAGTGGGCGTTAGCAGGACGTCATAGGAAGTGTGCAGGACGTCACAAAGTGTGCAGGACTTCAGTGGAGTGTGCAGGACGTCATATAAAGTGTGCAGGACGTCATAGAAAGTGTGCAGGACGTCATAGAAAGTGTGCAAGACTTCAGTGGGCGTGTGCAGGACGTCATAGAAAGTGTGCAGGACTTCAGTGGGAGTGTGCAGGACGTCATACAAAGTGTGCACGACGTCATAGAAAGTGTGCAGGACTTCAGTGGGAGTGTGCAGGACGTCATAGAAAGTGTGCAGGACTTCAGTGGGAGTGTGCAGGACGTCATACAAAGTGTGCAGGACGTCAGAGAAAGCGTGCAGGACTTAGGTGGGAGTGTGCAGGACGTCATACAAAGTGTGCAGGACTTCAGTGGGAGTGTGCAGGACGTCATACAAAGTGTGCAGGACGTCATAGAAAGCGTGCAGGACTTGGGTGGGAGTGTGCAGGACGTCATAGAAAGTGTGCAGGACTTCATAAAACGTGTGCAGGACGTCATAAGAAGTGTGCAGGACGTCATAGAAAGTGTGCAGGACTTCAGTGAGAGTGTGCAGGACGTCACACAAAGTGTGCAGGGCGTCATAGGAAGTGTGCAGGACTTCAGCGGGAGTGTGCAGGACGTCATACAAAGTGTGCAGGACGTCATAAAAAGTGCGCAGGACTTCATAGAAAGTGTGCAGGACTTAAGTGGGAGTGTGCAGAACGTCATAGAAAGTGTGCAGGGCTTAAGTGGGAGTGTGCAGGACGTCATAGGAAGTGTGCAAGACTTCAGTGGGAGTGTGCAGGACGTCATAGAAAGTGTGCCGGGCTTAAGTGCGAGTGTGCAGGACATCATAGGAAGTGTGCAGGACTTCAAGTGGAAGTGTGCAGGACTTCATCGGCAGTGTGCAGGACGTCATAGAAAGTGTGCAGGACGTCATAGAAAGTGTGCAGGACTTCAGCGGCAGTGTGCAGGACGTCATAGAAAGTGTGCAGGACTTCAGCGGCAGTGTGCAGGACGTCATACAAAGTGTGCAGGACGTCATAGAAAGTGTGCAGGACTTCAGTGGGAGTGTGCAGGACGTCATAGAAAGTGTGCAGGACTTCAGTGGGCGTGTGCAGGACGTCATAGAAAGTGTGCAGGACGTCATAGAAAATGTGCAGGACGTCATAGAAAGTGTGCAGGACTTCAGTGGTTGTGTGCAGGACGTCATAGAAAGTGTGCAGGACGTCACAAAACGTGTGCAGGACTTCAGTGGGAGTGTGCAGGACGTCATACAAAGTGTGCAGGACGTCAGAGAAAGCGTGCAGGACTTAGGTGGGAGTGTGCAGGACGTCATAGAAAGTGTGCAGGACGTCATAGAAAATGTGCAGGACTTTAGTGGGAGTGTGCAGGACGTCATACAAAGTGTGCACGACGTCATAGAAAGTGTGCAGGACTTCAGTGGGAGTGTGCAGGACGTCATACAAGGTGTACAGGACTTCAGTGGCAGTGAGGAGCACGTCATAGAAAGTGTGCAGGACTTCGGTGGGAGTGTGCAGGGACGTCATAGAAAGTGTGCAGGACTTCAGTGGGAGTGTGCAGGACGTCATACAAAGTGTGCAGGACGTCAGAGAAAGCGTGCAGGACTTCAGGTGGGAGTGTGCAGGACGTCATACAAAGTGTGTGCAGGACGTCATAGAAAGTGTGCAGGACTTCGGTGGAAGTGTGCAGGACACCATACAAAGTGTGCAGGACGTCATAGAAAGTGTGCAGGACTTCAGTGGAGGGCAGAGTGTGCGTGCAGGGTGTGCAGGATGTCATAGAAAGTGTGCAGGACTTCGGTGGTTGTGTGCAGGACCTTAGAGGGAGTGCTCAGGAAGTCACGGAAAGTGTGCAGGACTTCAGTGGGAGCGTGAAGGACGTCAGAGAAAATGTGCAGGACGTCTTAGAGAGTGTGCAGGACTTCAGTGGGAGTGTGAAGGACGTCATAGAGAGTGTGCAGGACTTCAGTGGGAGCGTGAAGGACGTCAGAGAAAATGTGCAGGACTTCACTGAGAGTGTGCAGGACGTCATATAAAGTGTGCAGGACGTCATACAAAGTGTGCAGGACGTCATAGAAAGTGTGCAGGTGTTCAGTGGGCGTGTGCAGGACGTCATAGAAAGTGTGCAAGACTTCAGTGGGCATGTGCAGGACGTCATAGAAAGCGTGCACGACTTTAGGGGGCGCGTGCAGGACGACATAGGAAGGGAGCAGGACTTCAGCGACAGCGTGCAGGACGTCATACAAAGTGTGCAGGACTTAGGTGGGGAGTGTGCAGGACGTCATAGAAAGTGTGCAGGACTTCAGTGGGCGTTAGCAGGACGTCATAGGAAGTGTGCAGGACGTCACAAAACGTGTGCAGGACTTCAGTGGAAGTGTGCGGGACGTCATAGAAAATGTGCAGGACGTCATAGAAAGTGTGCAGGACTTCAGTGGAAAGTGTGCAGGACGTCATATAAAGTGTGCAGGACGTCATAGAAAGTGTGCAGGACTTCAGTGGAAGTGTGCGGGACGTCATAGAAAATGTGCAGGACGTCATAGAAAGTGTGCAGGACTTCAGTGGGAGTGTGCAGGACGTCATAAAAAGTGTGCAGGACGTCATAGAAAGTGTGCAGGACGTCATAAAAGTGTGCAGGACTTCACTGGGAGTGTGCAAGACGTCATGTAAAGTGTGCAGGACTTCAGTGGAAGTGTGCAGGACGTCACACAAAGTGTGCAGGACGTCATAAAAGTGTGCAGGACGTCATAGAAAGTGTGCAGGACTTCAGTGGAGTGTGCAGGACTTCAGTGGGAGTGTGCAGGACGTCATAGAAAGTGTGCAAGACTTCAGTGAGCGCGTGCATGACTTCAGTGGGAGTGTGCAGGACGTCTTAGAAAGTGTGCAGGACTTCAGTGGGAGGTGTGCAGGACGTCATACAAAGTGTGCACGACGTCATAGAAAGTGTGGAGGACTTCAGTGGATGTGTGCAGGACACCATACAAAGTGTGCAGGACTTCAGTGGGAGTGTGCAGGACGTCAAAGAAAGTGTGCAGGACTTGAGTGGAAGTGTGCAGGACGTCATACAAAGTGTGCAGGACGTCATAGAAAGTGTGCAGGACTTCAGTGGGAGTGTGCAGGACGTCATACAAAGTGTGCACGACGTCATAGAAAGTGTGCAGGACTTCAGTGGGAGTGTGCAGGACGTCATAAGAAGTGTGCAGGACTTCAGCGGGAGTGTGCAGGACGTCATAGAAAGTGTGCAGGACTTCAGCGGCAGTGCGCAGGACGTCATAGAAAGTGTGCAGGGCTTAAGTGGGAGTGTGCAGGACGTCATGGGAAGAGTGCAGGACTTCGGTGGGAGTGTA
Source organism: Aplectana chamaeleonis (assembly GCA_029168955.1). NCBI lineage: Eukaryota > Metazoa > Nematoda > Chromadorea > Rhabditida > Cosmocercidae > Aplectana > Aplectana chamaeleonis. The sequence continues at coordinate 1,146,605 of JAPDOI010000124.1, read as the reverse complement.
CGCAGGACGTCGCCAGAAAGTGTGCGGGACTTCAGTGGGAGTGTGCAGGACGTCATACAAAGTGTGCACGACGTCATAGAAAGTGTGCAGGACTTCAGTGGGAGTGTGCAGGACGTCATAGAAAGTGTGCAGGACTTCAGTGGGAGTGTGCAGGACGTCATAAAAAGTGTGCAGGACGGCATAGAAAGTGTGCAGGACTTCAGTGGGAGTGTGCAGGACGTCATAGAAAGTGTGCAGGACATCATATAAAAGTGTGCAGGACTACTCGGTGGGAGTGTGCAGGACGTCATACAAAGTGTGCAGGACATCAGTGGAAGTGTGCAGGACGTCAGTGGGAGTGTGCAGGACGTCATACAAAGTGTGCAGGACTTCAGTGGGAGTGTGCAGGACGTCATACAAAGTGTGCAGGACGTCATAGAAAGTATGCAGGACTTCAGTGGGAGTGTGCAGGACGTCATACAAAGTGTGCACGACGTCATAGAAAATGTGCAGGACTTCAGTGGGAGTGTGCAGGAAGTCATAGAAAGTGTGGAAGACTTCAGTGAGCGCGTGCAGGACTTCAGTGGGAGTGTGCAGGATGTCTTAGAAAGTGTGCAGGACGTCATAGAAAATGTGCAGGACTTCAGTGGGAGTGTGCAGGACGTCATACAAAGTGTGCACGACGTCATAGAGTGTGCGGGACGTCATAGTGTGCAGGACGTCATAGAAAGTGTGCAGGACTTCAGTGGGAGTATGCAGGACGTCATACAAAGTGTGCAGGACGACGTCATAGAAAGTGTGCAGGACTTCAGTGGGAGTGTGCAGGACGCCATAGACATTTTGCAGGACGTCGCAGAACGAGTACAGGACTTCAGTGAGTGTGCAGGACGTCATACAAAGTGTGCACGACGTCATAGAAAGTGTGCAGGACTTCAGTGGAAGTGTGCAGGGACGTCATGAAAGTGTGCAGGACTTCGGTGGGAGTGTGCAGGACGTCATAGGAAGTGTGCAGGACTTCAGTGGGAGTGTGCAGGACTTCAGTGGGAGTGTGCAGGATGTCTTAGAAAGTGTGCAGGACTTCAGTGGGAGTGTGCAGGACGTCATACAAAGTGTGCAGGACGTCAGAGAAAGCGTGCAGGACCTAGGTGGGAGTGTGCAGGACGTCATAGAAAGTGTGCAGGACTTCAGTGGGAGTGTGCAGGACGTCATACAAAGTGTGCACGACGTCATAGAAAGTGTGCAGGACTTCAGTGGAAGTGTGCGGGACGTCATAGAAAATGTGCAGGACGTCATAGAAAGTGTGCAGGACTTCAGTGGGAGTGTGCAGGACGTCATAAAAAGTGTGCAGGACGTCATAGAAAGTGTGCAGGACGTCATAAAAAGTGTGCAGACTTCACTGGGAGTGTGCAAGACGTCATGTAAAGTGTGCAGGACTTCAGTGGAAGTGTGCAGGACGTCACACAAAGTGTGCAGGACGTCATAAAAAGTGTGCAGGACGTCATAAAAAGTGTGCAGGACGTCATAGAAAGTGTGCAGGACTTCAGTGGGAGTGTGCAGGAAGTCATAGAAAGTGTGCAAGACTTCAGTGAGCGCGTGCATGACTTCAGTGGGAGTGTGCAGGACGTCTTAGAAAGTGTGCAGGACTTCAGTGGGAGTGTGCAGGACGTCATACAAAGTGTGCACGACGTCATAGAAAGTGTGGAGGACTTCAGTGGGTGTGCAGGACGTCATAGAAAGTGTGCAGGACTTCAGTGGGAGTGTGCAGGACGACAGAGAAAGCGTGCAGGACTTAGGTGGGAGTGTGCAGGACGTCATACAAAGTGTGCAGGACTTCAGTGGGAGTGTGCAGGACGTCATACAAAGTGTGCAGGACGTCATAGAAAGTGTGCAGGACTTCAGTGGAGTGTGCAGGACGTCATACAAAGTGTGCAGGACGTCATAGAAAATGTGCAGGACTTCAGTGGGAGTGTGCAGGAAGTCATAGAAAGTGTGCAAGACTTCAGTGAGCGCGTGCAGGACTTCAGTGGGAGTGTGCAGGATGTCTTAGAAAGTGTGCAGGACGTCATAGAAAATGTGCAGGACTTCAGTGGGAGTGTGCAGGACGTCATACAAAGTGTGCACGACGTCATAGAAAGTGTGCAGGACTTCAGTGGGCGTGTGCAGGACGTCATAGAAAGTGTGCAGGACGTCATAAAAAGTGTGCAGACTTCACTGGGAGTGTGCAAGACGTCATAGAAAGTGTGCAGGACTTCAGTGGAAGTGTGCAGGACGTCATAGAAAGTGTGCAAGACTTCAGTGGGAGTGTGCAGGACGTCATACAAAGTGTGCAGGACTTCAGTGGAATTGTGCAGGACATCAGTGGAAGTGTGCAGGACATCATAGAAAGTGTGCAAGACTTCAGTGGGAGTGTGCAGGACTTAAATGGGAGTGTGCAGGGCATCATAGGAAGTGTGCAGGACTTCAGTGGGAGTGTGCAGGACGTCATACAAAGTTTGCAGGACGTCATAGAAAGTGTGCAAGACTTCAGTGGGAGTGTGCAGGACGTCATAGAAAGTGTGCAGGGCTTAAGTGGGAGTGTGCAGGACGTCATAGGAAGTGTGCAGGACTTCAGCGGGAGTGTGCAGGACGTCATACAAAGTGTGCAGGACTTCAGTGGAAGTGTGCAGGACGTCATACAAAGTTTGCAGGACGTCATAGAAAGTGTGCAAGACTTCAGTGGGAGTGTGCAGGACGTCATACAAAGTGTGCAGGACGTCATAGAAAGTGTGCAGGACTTCAGTGGGAGTGTGCAGGACGTCATAGAAAGTGTGCAGGACTTCAGTGGGAGTGACCAGTACTTTAGTGGAACTGTGCAGGACTCTAGAAAAGTGCGCAGAAGGTCATAGAAAGTGTGCAGGACCTCAGTGGGAGTGTGCAGGACGTCATACAAAGTGTGCACGACGTCATAGAAAGTGTGCAGGACTTCAGTGGGCGTGTGCAGGACATCATAGAAAGTGTGCAGGACTTCAGTGGGAGTGTGCAGGACGTCATAAAACGTGTGCCGGACGTCATAAGAAGTGTGCAGGACTTCACTGGGACTGTGCAGAGGTCATATAAAGTGTGCAGGACGTCATAGAAAGTGTGCAGGACTTCAGTGGGAGTGTGCAGGACGTCATACAAAGTGTGCAGGACTTCAGTGGGAGTGTGCAGGACGTCATATAAAATGTGCAGGACTTCAGTGGAAGTGTGCAGGACGTCATAGAAAGTGTGCAGGACTTCAGTGGGAGTGTACAGGACGTGATAGAAAATGTGCAGGACGTCAGTGGGAGTGAGCAGGACGTGATAGAAAATGTGCAGGACTTCAGTGGGAGTGTGCAGGACGTCATAGAAAGTGTGCAGGACGTCATAGAAAGTGTGCAAGACTTCAGTGGGAGTGTGCAGGACGTCATACAAAGTGTGCAGGACTTCAGTGGAATTGTGCAGGACATCAGTGGAAGTGTGCAGGACATCATAGAAAGTGTGCAGGACGTCATAGAAAGTGTGCAAGACTTCAGTGGGAGTGTGCAGGACGTCATATAAAGTGTGCAGGACGTGATAGAAAGTGTGCAGGACTTCAGTGGGAGTGTGCAGGACGTCATAAAAAGTGTGCAGGACGTCATAGAAAGTGTGCAGGACGTCATAGAAAGTGTGCAGGACTTCACTGGGAGTGTGCAGGACGTCATGTAAAGTGTGCAGGACTTCAGTGGAAGTGTGCAGGACGTCACACAAAGTGTGCAGGACGTCATAAAAGTGTGCAGGACGTCATAGAAAGTGTGCAGGACTTCAGAGAAAGTGTGCAGGACTTCAGTGGGAGTGTGCAGGAAGTCATAGAAAGTGTGCAAGACTTCAGTGAGCGCGTGCATGACTTCAGTGGGAGTGTGCAGGACGTCTTAGAAAGTGTGCAGGACTTCAGTGGGAGTGTGCAGGACGTCATACAAAGTGTGCACGACGTCATAGAAAGTGTGGAGGACTTCAGTGGGCGTGTGCAGGACATCATAGGAAGTGTGCAGGACTTCAGTGGGAGTGGGCAGGACGTCATAGAAAGTGTGCAGGACTTCAGTGGGAGTGTGCAGGACGTCATACAAAGTGTGCAGGACTTCAGTGGGAGTGTGCAGGACGTCATACAAAGTGTGCAGGACGTCATAGAAAGTATGCAGGACTTCAGTGGGAGTGTGCAGGACGTCATACAAAGTGTGCACGACGTCATAGAAAATGTGCAGGACTTCAGTGGGAGTGTGCAGGAAGTCATAGAAAGTGTGCAAGACTTCAGTGAGCGCGTGCAGGACTTCAGTGGGAGTGTGCAGGATGTCTTAGAAAGTGTGCAGGACGTCATAGAAAATGTGCAGGACTTCAGTGGGAGTGTGCAGGACGTCATACAAAGTGTGCACGACGTCATAGAAAGTGTGCAGGACTTCAGTGGGCGTGTGCAGGACATCATAGAAAGTGTGCAGGACTTCAGTGGGAGTATGCAGGACGTCATACAAAGTGTGCACGACGTCATAGAAAGTGTGCAGGACTTCAGTGGGAGTGTGCAGGACGTCATACAAAGTGTGCAGGACGTCGTAGAAAGTATGCAGGACTTCAGTGAGAGTGTGCAGGACGTCATACAAAGTGTGCACGACGTCATAGAAAATGTGCAGGACTTCAGTGGAAGTGTGCAGGCCGTCATAGAAAGGGTGCAGGGCTTAAGTGAGCGCGTGCAGGACTTCATGGAAAGTGTGCAGGACTTCAGTGGGAGTGTGCAGGACGTCATAGAAAGTGTGCAGGACTTCAGTGGGAGTGTGCAGGACGTCATACAAAGTGTGCAGGACGTCATAGAAAGCGTGCAGGACTTCAGGTGGGAGTGTGCAGGACGTCATAGAAAGTGTGCAGGACTTCAGTGGAGGTGCAGGACGTGATAGAAAGGGACGTCATACAAAAGTGTGCAGGACGTCATAGAAAGTGTGCAGGACTTCAGTGGGAGTGTGCAGGACGTCATAGAAAGTGTGCAGGACTTCAGTGGGAGTGTGCAGGACGTCATACAAAGTGTGCAGGACGTCATAGAAAGTGTGCAGGACTTCAGTGGGAGTGTGCAGGACGTCATACAAAGTGTGCAGGACTTCAGTGGGAGTGTGCAGGACGTCATACAAAGTGTGCAGGACGTCATAGAAAGCGAGCAGGACTTGGGTGGGAGTGTGCAGGACGTCATACAAAGTGTGCAGGACGTCATAAAACGTGTGCCGGACGTCATAAGAAGTGTGCAGGACGTCATAGAAAGTGTGCAGGACTTCAGTGGGAGTGTGCAGGACGTCATACAAAGTGTGCAGGACGTCATAGAAAATGTGCAGGACTTCAGTGGGAGTGTGCAGGAAGTCATAGAAAGTGTGCAAGACTTCAGTGAGCGCGTGCAGGACTTCAGTGGGAGTGTGCAGGATGTCTTAGAAAGTGTGCAGGACGTCATAGAAAGTGTGCAGGACTTCAGTGGGAGTGTGCAGGACGTCATACAAAGTGTGCAGGACGTCATAGAAAGTGTGCAGGACTTCAGTGGGCGTGTGCAGGACATCATAGAAAGTGTGCAGGACTTCAGTGGAGTGTGCAGGACGTCATACAAAGTGTGCACGACGTCATAGAAAGTGTGCAGGACTTCAGTGGGAGTGTGCAGGACGTCATACAAAGTGTGCAGGACGTCATAGAAAGTGTGCAGGACTTCAGTGGAAGTGTGCAGGACGTCATACAAAGTGTGCAGGACGTCATAGAAAGTGTGCAGGACATCAGCGGGAGTGTACAGGACGTCATAGAAAGTGTGCAGGACGTCTATGAAAGTGTGCAGGACTTCGGTGGGAGTGTGCAGGACATCATAGAAAGTGTGCAGGACGTGATAGAAAATGTGCAGGACTTCAGTGGAGTGTGCAGGGCTTCAGTGGAAATGTGCAGGACGTCATAGAAAGTGTGCAGGACTTCAGTGGAAGTGTGCAGGACGTCATAGAAAGTGTGCAGGACTTCAGTGGGAGTGTGCAGGACGTCATACAAAGTGTGCAACAGTGTGCAGGACGTCATAGAAAGTGTGCAGGACTTCAGTGGGAGTGTGTGCAGGACGTCATAGAAAGTGTGCAGGACTTCAGTGGGAGTGTGCAGGACGTCATACAAAGTGTGCAGGACGTCAGTCGAAAGTGTGCAGGACGTCAGTGGAGTGTGCAGGACGTAGAAAGTGTGCAGGACTTCAGTGGGAGTGTGCAGGACGTCATACAAAGTGTGCAGGACGTCATAGAAAGTGTGCAGGACTGGGTGGGAGTGTGCAGGACGTCATAGAAAGTGTGCAGGACGTCAGTGGGAGTGTGCAGGACGTCAGTGGAAAGTGTGCAGGACGTCATAGAAAGTGTGCAGGACTTCAGTGGGAGTGTGCAGGACGTCATACAAAGTGTGCAGGACGTCATAGAAAGTGTGCAGGACTTCAGTGGGAGTGTGCAGGAAGTCATAGAAAGTGTGCGAGACTTCAGTGAGCGCGTGCAGGACTTCAGTGGGAGTGTGCAGGACGTCTTAGAAAGTGTGCAGGACGTCATAGAAAGTGTGCAGGACTTCAGTGGGAGTGTGCAGGACGTCATACAAAGTGTGCAGGACGTCATAGAAAGTGTGCAGGACTTCAGTGGGCGTGTGCAGGACATCATAGAAAGTGTGCAGGACTTCAGTGGGAGTGTGCAGGACGTCATACAAAGTGTGCAGGACGTCATAGGAAGTGTGCGGGACTTCAGCGGGAGTGTGCAGGACGTCATACAAAGTGTGCAGAACTTCAGTGGAAGTGTGCAGGACGTCATACAAAGTGTGCAGGACTTCAGCGGCAGTGTGCAGGACGTCATACAAAGTTTGCAGGACGTCATAAAAAGTGTGCAAGACTTCAGTGGGAGTGTGCAGGACGTCATAGAAAGTGTGCAGGACGTCATAGAAAGTATGCAGGACTTCAGTGGGAGTGTGCAGGACGTCATACAAAGTGTGCAGGACGTCATAGAAATGGAGTGTGCAGGACTTCAGTGGAAGTGTGCAGGAAGTCATAGAAAGTGTGCGAGACTTCAGTGAGCGCGTGCAGGACTTCAGTGGGAGTGTGCAGGATGTCTTAGAAAGTGTGCAGGACGTCATAGAAAGTGTGCAGGACTTCAGTGGGAGTGTGCAGGACGCCATAGAAAGTGTGCAGGACGTCATAGAAAGTGTGCAGGACTTCAGTGGGAGTGTGCAGGACGTCATAGAAAGTGTGCAGGACTTCAGTGGGAGTGTGCAGGACGTCATACAAAGTGTGCAGGACGTCATAGAAAGTGTGCAGGACTTCAGTGGGAGTGTGCAGGACGTCATACAAAGTGTGCAGGACGTCATAGAAAGTGTGCAGGACTTCAGTGGAAGTGTGCAGGACGTCATAGAAAGTGTGCAGGACGTCATAGAAAGTGTGCAGGACTTCAGTGGGAGTGTGCAGGACGTCATAGGAGTGTGCAGAGGGAAATAGTGGGAATGTGCAGGACTTCAGTGGGAGTGTGCAGGACGTTTAGGGAAGTGTGCAGGACGTCATGGAAAGTGTGCAGGACATCAGTGGGAGTGTGCATGACGTCATGGAAAGTGTGCAGGACATCAGTGGAAGTGTGAAGGACGTCATGGAAAGTGTGCAGGACGTCATGGAAAGTGTGCAGGACATCAGTGGGAGTGTGCATGACGTCATATAAAGTGTGCAGGACATCAGTGGGAAAGTGTGCAGGACGTCATAGAAAGTGTGCAGGACATCAGGGAGTGTGCAGGACGTCATAGAAAAGTGTGCAGGAAGACTTCAGTGGGAGTGTGCAGGACGTCATAGAAAGTGTGCAGAGAGAAAGTGTGCAGGATTCAGTGGTGTGTGCAGGACGTCGCACAAAGTGTGCAGGACTTAGGTGGGAGTGTGCAGGACGTCATAGAAAGTGTGCAGGACTTCAGTGGGAGTGTGCAGGACGTCATACAAAGTGTGCAGGACGTCATACAAAGTGTGCAGGACGTCATAGAAAGTGTGCAGGACTTCAGTGGGAGAGTGCGGGACGTCATACAAAGTGTGCAAGACGTCATAGAAAGTGTGCAGGACTTCAGTGGGAGTGTGCAGGACGTCATTGAAAGTGTGCAGGAGGTGATAGAAAGTGAGCAGGATTTTAGTAGGAGTGTGCAGGACGTCATAGAAAGTGTGCAGTACTTCAGTGGGAGTGTTCAGGACGTCATAGAAAGTGTGCAGGACGTCATAGAAAGTGTGCAGGACTTCAGTGGGAATGTGCAGGACGTCATAGAAAGTGTGCAGGACTTCAGGGGAAGTGTGCAGGACGTCACAGAAAGTGTGGAGGACGTCATAGAAAGTGTGCAGGACGTCATATAAAGTGTGCAGGACGTCATGCGGAGTGTGCAGGACGTCATAGAAAGTGTGCAGGACTTCAGTGGGAGTGTGCAGGACGTCATACAAAGTGTGCAGGACGTCATAGAAAGTGTGCAGGACTTCAGTGGGAGTGTGCAGGACGTCATAGAAAGTGTGCAGGACTTCAGTGGCGTGTGCAGGACGTCATAGAAAGTGTGCAGGACTTTAGGGGGAGTGTGCAGGACGTGATAGAAAGTGTGTAGGACCCAAATGGGAGTGTACAGGACGTCATAGAATGTGTGCAGGACGTCATAGAAAGTGTGCAGGACTTCAGTGAGAGTGTGCAGGACGTGATAGAAAGTGTGCAGGAAACCAGTGGGAATGTGCAGGACGTCATAAAAAGTGTGCAGGACGTCATCGAAAGTGTGCAGGACTTCAGTGGGAGTGTGCAGGACGTCATAGAAAGTGTGCAGGACGTCATAGAAAGTGTGCAGGACTTCAGTGGGAGTGTGCAGGACGTCATAGAAAGTGTGCAGGACGTCATAGAAAGTGTGCAGGACTTCAGTGGGAGTGTGCAGGACGTCATACAAAGTGTGCAGGACGTCATAGAAAGTGTGCAGGACTTCAGTGGAGTGTGTGCAGGACGTCATAGAAAGTGTGCAGGACGTCATAGAAAGTGTGCAGGACTTCAGTGGAAGTGTGCAGGACGTGATAGAAAGTGCGCAGGACACCAGTGGGAGTGTGCAGGACGTCATAGAAAGTGTGCAGGACGTCAGTGGGAGTGTGCAGGACGTCATGCAAAGTGTGCAGGACTTTAGTGGGAGTGTGCAGGACTTGAGTGGTAGTGTGCAGGACGTCATAGAAAAAGTGCAGGACTTCAGTGGGAGTGCAGGACGTCATAGAAAGTGTGCAGGACGTCAGTAGAAAGTGTGCAGGACGTCAGTGGAGTGTGCAGGACGTCATAGGAAGTGTGCAGGACGTCATAGAAAGTGTGCAGGACTTCAGTGGGAGTGTGCAGGACGTCATACAAAGTGTGCAGGACTTCAGTGGGAAGTGTGCAGGACGTCATACAAAGTGTGCAGGACGTCAGAGAAAGTGTGCAGGACTTCAGGTGGGAGTGTGCAGGACGTCATAGAAAGTGTGCAGGACTTCAGTGGGAGTGTGCAGGACGTCATACAAAGTGTGCAGGACGTCATAGAAAGTGTGCAGGACTTCAGGTGGGAGTGTGCAGGGACGCCATAGAAAGTGTGCAGGACTCAGTAGTGTGCAGGACGTCATACAAAGTGTGCAGGACGTCATAGAAAGTGCAGGACTTCAGTGGGAGTGTGCAGGACGTCATAGAAAGTGTGCAGGACGTTCAGAGAAAGCAGTGAGCGTGCAGGACGTCATAAAGTGTGCAGGACTTCAGGTGGGATGTGCAGGACGTCATACAAAGTGTGCAGGACGTCATAGAAATAAAGTGTGCAGGACTTCGGTGGGAAGTGTGCAGGACGTCATAGAAAGTGTGCATGACTTCAGTGGGAGTGTGCAGGACGTCATATAAAGTGTGCAGGACGTCATAGAAAGTGTGCAGGACGTCATAGAAAGTGTGCAGGACTTCAGTGGGAGTGTGCAGGACGTCAGACAAAGGCGTCAGTGTGCAGGACTTCAGTGGGAAGTGTGCAGGACGTCATACAAAGTGTGCAGGACGTCATAGAAAGTGTGCAGGACTTCAGTGGGAGTGTGCAGGACGTCATAGAAAGTGTGCAGGACGTCAGTGGAAAGTGTGCAGGACGTCATAGAAGTGTGCAGGACGTCATAAAAGTGTGCAGGACTTCAGTGGAAGTGTGCAGGACGTCATAGTGGGAAAGTGTGCAGGACGTCATAGGAAGTGTGCAGGACTTCAGCGGGAGTGTGCAGGACGTCATACAAAGTGTGCAGGACTTCATAGAAAGTGTGCAAGACTTCAGTGGGAGTGTGCAGGACGTCATAGAAAGTGTGCAGGGCTTAAGTGGGAGTGTGCAGGACGTCATAGGAAGTGTGCAGGACGTCGCAGGAAGTGTGCAGGACATCAGTGGGAGTGCGCAGGACGTCATAGAAAGTGTGCAGGACGTCATAGAAAGTGTGCAGGACTTCAGTGGGAGTGTGCAGGACGTCATACAAAGTGTGCAGGACGTCATAGAAAGTGTGCAGGACTTCAGTAGAAGTGTGCAGGACGTCAGTGGGCGTGTGCAGGACGTCATAGAAAGTGTGCAGGACTTCAGTGGGAGTGTGCAGGACGTCATATAAAGTGTGCAGGACGTCATTGAAAGTGTGCAGGACGTCATAGAAAGCGTGCATGACTTCAGTGGGAGTGTGCAGGACGTCATAGAAAGTGTGCAGGACTTCAGTGGGAGTGTGCAGGACGTCATTGAAAGTGTGCAGGACGTCATAGAAAGCGTGCAGGACTTCAGTAGGAGTGTGCAGGACGTCATAGAAAGCGTGCAGGACTTCAGTAGGAGTGTGCAGGACGTCATAGACACTAAGCAGGACTTCAGTGGTAGTGTGCAGGACGTCATTGAAAGTGTGCAGGACGTCATAGACAGTGTGCAGGACTTTAGGGGGAGTGTGCAGGACGTCATAGAAAGTGTGAAGGACGTCAGGGTCATAGAAAAGTGTGCAGGACTTCAGTGGGAGTGTGCAGGACGTCATACAAAGTGTGCAGGACGTCATAGAAAGTGTGCAGGACTTCAGTGGGAGTGTGCAGGACGTCATAGAAAGTGGTGCAGGACGTCATAGGTGCAGCGTGCAGGACTTCAGTGGAAGTGTGCAGGACGTCATACAAAGTGTGCAGGACGTCATACAAAGTGTGCAGGACTTCAGTGGAAGTGTGCAGGACGTCATACAAAGTTTGCAGGACGTCATAGAAAGTGTGCAAGACTTCAGTGGGAGTGTGCAGGTCGTCATAGAAAGTGTGCAGGGCTTAAGTGGGAGTGTGCAGGACGTCATAGGAAGTGTGCAGGACTTCAGCGGGAGTGTGCAGGACGTCATACAAAGTGTGCAGGACTTCATTGGGAGTGTGCAGGACATCATTGGAAGTGTGCAGGACTTCATCGGCAGTGTGCAGGACGTCATAGAAAGTGTGCAGGGCTTAAGTGGGAGTGTGCAGGACGTCATAGGAAGTGTGCAGGACCTCAGTGGAAGTGTGCAGGACGTCATACAAAGTTTGCAGGACGTCATAGAAAGTGTGCAAGACGTCAGCAGGGAGTGCGCATGACATCAGTGGAGTGTGCAGGACGTCATAAAGGTGCAGGACTTTAGTGGGAGGTGCAGGACGTCATAGAAAGTGTGCAGGACTTCAGCGGCAGTGTGCAGGACGTCATACAAAGTGTGCAGGACGTCATAGAAAGTGTGCAGGACTTCAGTGGAGTGTGCAGGACGTCATACAAAGTGTGCAGGACTTCAGTAGAAAGTGTGCAGGACGTCATAGAAAGTGTGCAGGACTTCAGTGGGAGCAGATGCCACACAAAGTGCACGACGTCATAGAAAGTGTGCATGACTTCAGTGGGAGTGTGCAGGACGTCATATAAAGTGTGCAGGACGTCATAGAAAGTGTGCAGGACGTCATAGAAAGTGTGCAAGACTTCAGTGGGCGTGTGCAGGACGTCATAGAAAGTGTGCAAGACTTCAGTGGGCATGTGCAGGACGTCATAGAAAGTGTGCAAGACTTTAGTGGGCATGTGCAGGACGTCATAGGAAGTGTGCAGGACTTCAGTGGGAGTGTGCAGGACGTCATAGAAAGTGTGCAGGACTTCAGTGGGAAAGTGTGCAGGACGTCATAGAAAGTGTGCAGGACGTCAGAGTGCAGGACTCATGTGGGTGAGTGCAGGACGTCATGCAAAGTGTGCAGGACGTCATAGAAAGTGTGCAGGACTTCAGTGGAAGTGTGCAGGACGTCATAGAAAGTGTGCAGGACTTCAGTGGGAGTGTGCAGGACGTCATACAAAGTGTGCAGGACGTCAGAGAAAGCGTGCAGGACTTAGGTGGGAGTGTGCAGGACGTCATACAAAGTGTGCAGGACTTCAGTGGGAGTGTGCAGGACGTCATACAAAGTGTGCAGGACGTCATAGAAAGTGTGCAGGACTTCAGTGGGAGTGTGCAGGACGTCATAGAAAGTGTGCAGGACGTCATAAAACGTGTGCAGGACGTGATAAGAAGTGTGCAGGACATCATAGAAAGTGTGCAGGACTTCAGTGGGAGTGTGCAGGACGTCATACAAAGTGTGCAGGACGTCATAGAAAGCGTGCAGGACTTCAGTGGGAGTGTGCAGGACGTCATAGAAAGTGTGCAGGACGTCATAGAAAGTGTGCAGGACGTCATAAAAAGTGTGCAGGACTTCACTGGGAGTGTGCAGGACGTCATACAAAGTGTGCAGGACTTCAGTGGAAGTGTGCAGGACGTCATACAAAGTTTGCAGGACGTCATAGACAGTGTGCAGGACTTCAGTGGGAGTGTGCAGGACGTCATAGAAAGCGTGCAGGACTTCAGTGGGAGTGTGCAGGACGTCACATACAGTGTGCAGGACTTTAGGGGGAGTGTGCAGGACGTCATAGAAAGTGTGAAGGACTTCAGTGGAAGTGTGCAGGACGTCATACAAAGTTTGCAGGACGTCATAGAAAGTGTGCAAGACTTCAGTGGGAGTGTGCAGGACGTCATACAAAGTGTGCAGGACGTCAGTGAAAGTGTGCAGGACTTCAGTGGGAGTGTGCAGGACGTCATAGAAAGTGTGCAGGACTTCAGTGAGTGTGCAGGACTTCAGTGGGAGTGTGCAGGACGTCATACAAAGTGTGCACGACGTCATAGAAAGTGTGCAGGACTTCAGTGGGAGTGTGCAGGACGTCATAGGAAGTGTGCAGGACGTCACAAAACGTGTGCAGGACTTCAGTGGAAGTGTGCAGGACGTCTTACAAAGTGTGCAGGACTTCAGTGTGGAGTGTGCAGGACGTCATACAAAGTGTGCAGGACGTCATAGAAAGTGTGCAGGACTTCAGTGGGAGTGTGCAGGACGTCATACAAAGTGTGCACGACGTCATAGAAAGTGTGCAGGACTTCAGTGGGAGTGTGCAGGAAGTCATAGAAAGTGTGGAAGACTTCAGTGAGCGCGTGCAGGACTTCAGTGGGAGTGTGCAGGATGTCTTAGAAAGTGTGCAGGACGTCATAGAAAATGTGCAGGACTTCAGTGGGGTGTGCAGGACGTCATAGAAAGTGTGCAGGACGTCATAGAAAGTGTGCAAGACTTCAGTGGGCGTGTGCAGGACGTCATAGAAAGTGTGCAGGACTTCAGTGGGAGTGTGCAGGACGTCATACAAAGTGTGCACGACGTCATAGAAAGTGTGCAGGACTTCAGTGGGAGTGTGCAGGACGTCATAGAAAGTGTGCAGGACTTCAGTGGGAGTGTGCAGGACGTCATAGAAAGTGTGCAGGACGTCAGGTGGAGTGTGCAGGACGTCATAGAAAGTGTGCAGGACTTCAGTGGGAGTGTGCAGGACGTCATACAAAGTGTGCAGGACGTCATAGAAAGTGTGCAGGACTTCAGTGGGAGTGTGCAGGACGTCAGTGTCATAAAGTGTGCAGGACTTCAGTGTGAGACGTGTGCAGGACGTCATAGAAAGTGCGCAGGACCTCAGTGAAAGTGTGCAGGACTTAAGGGAAAGTGTGCAAGACGTCATATAAAGTGTGCTGGGCGTCATAGAAAATGTGCAAGACTTCAGTGGGAGTGTGCAGGACGTCATAGAAAGTGTGCAGGACGTCATAGAAAGTGTGCAGGACGTCAGTGGAAGTGTGCAGACTTCAGTGGGAGTGTGCAGGACGTCATAGAAAGTGTGCAGGACGTCATAGAGTGTGCAGGACGTCATAGAAAGTGTGCAGGACTTCAGTGGGAGTGTGCAGGACGTCAGTGTGCAGGACGTCATAGAAAGTGTGCAGGACTTCAGTGGGAGTGTGCAGGACGTCATAGAAAGTGTGCAGGACGTCAGTAGAAGTGTGCAGGACTTCAGTGGGAGTGTGCAGGACGTCATAGAAAGTGCGCAGGACGTCATAGAAATCGTGCATGACTTCAGTGGGAGTGTGCAGGACGTCATAGAAAGTGCGCAGGAACCTAGTGGGAGCGTGCAGGACGTCATTGAAAGTGTGCAGGACGTCATAGAAAGTGTGCAGGACTTCAGTGGAGTGTGCAGGACTTCAGTAGAAAGTGTGCAGGACGTCTTAGAAAGTGTGTGCAGGACATTCAGTGGGAGTGTGCAGGACGTCATACAAAGTGTGCAGGACGTCATAAAGTGTGCAGGACGTCATAGAAAGTGTGCAGGACTTCAGTGGGAGTGTGCAGGACGTCATACAAAGTGTGCAGGACGTCATAGAAAGTGTGCAGGACTTCAGTGGGAGTGTGCAGGACGTCATAGAAAGTGTGCAGGACTTCAGTGGGAGTGTGCAGGACTTCAGTGGGAGTGTGCAGGACTTAGTGGAGTGTGCAGGACGTCATAGAAAGTGTGCAGGACTTCAGTGGGAGTGTGCAGGACGTCATACAAAGTGTGCAGGACGTCATAGAAAGTGTGCAGGACCCAGGTGGGAGTGTGCACGTCATGAAAGTGTGCAGGACTTCAGTGGGAGTGTGCAGGACGTCATAGAAAGTGTGCAGGACTTCAGTGGGAGTGTGCAGGACGTCATACAAAGTGTGCAGGACGTCATAGAAAGTGTGCAGGACTTCAGTGGGAAGTGTGCAGGACGTCATAGAAAGTGTGCAGGGACTTCAGTGGGAGTGTGCAGGACGTCATACAAAGTGTGCAGGACGTCATAGAAAGTGTGCAGGACTTCAGTGGAAGTGTGCAGGACGTCATAGAAGTGTGCAGGACGTCATAGAAAGTGTGCAGGACTTCAGTGGGAGTGTGCAGGACGTCATAGAAAGTGTGCAGAGACTGTGTGCAGGACTTCAGTGGAGTGTGCAGGACGTCATAGAAAGTGTGCAGGACGTCATAGAAAGTGTGCATGTGCGGACTTCAGTGGGAGTGTGCAGGACGTCATACAAAGTGTGCAGGACGTCATAGAAAGTGTGCAGGACTTCAGTGGGAGTGTGCAGGACGTCATAGAAAGTGTGCAGGACGTCATAGAGTGTGCAGGACTTCAGTGGGAGTGTGCAGGACGTCATAGAAAAGTGTGCAGGACGTCAGAGAAAGTGTGCAGGACGTCAGTGGGAGTGTGCAGGACGTCATAGAAAGTGTGCAGGACGTCATAGGAAGTGTGCAGGACTTTAGCCGGAGTGTGCAGGACGTCATACAAAGTGTGCAGGACGTCATAGAAGGTGTGCACGACTTCAGTGGGCGTGTGCAGGATGTCATTGGATCTGTGCAGGACATCAGCGGGAGTGTACAGGACGTCATAGAAAGTGTGCAGGACGTCATAGAAAGTGTGACTCATCAGTGTGCAGGACTTCAGTGGGAGTGTGCAGGACGTACATACAAAGTGTGCAGGACGTCATAGAAAGTGTGCAGGACTTCAGTGGGAGTGTGCAGGACGTCATACAAAGTGTGCACGACGTCATAGAAAGTGTGCAGGACTTCAGTGGAAGTGTGCAGGAAGTCATAGAAAGTGTGCGAGACTTCAGTGAGCGCGTGCAGGACTTCAGTGGGAGTGTGCAGGATGTCTTAGAAAGTGTGCAGGACGTCATAGAAAGTGTGCAGGACTTCAGTGGGAGTGTGCAGGACGTCATACAAAGTGTGCAGGACGTCATAGAAAGTGTGCAGGACCTAGGTGGGAGTGTGCAGGACGTCATAGAAAGTGTGCAGGACTTCAGTGGGAGTGTGCAGGACGTCATAGAAAGTGTGCAGGACTTCAGTGGGAGTGTGCAGGACGTCATAGAAAGTGTGCAGGACTTCAGTGGAGTGTGCAGGACGTCATACAAAGTGTGCAGGACGTCATAGAAAGCGTGCAGGACTTAGGTGGGAGTGTGCAGGACGTCATAGAAAGTGTGCAGGACTTCAGTGGGAGTGTGCAGGACGTCATACAAAGTGTGCAGGACGTCATAGAAAGTGTGCAGGACTTCGGTGAGGTGTGCAGGACGTCATAGAAAGTGCAGGACGTCATAAGAAAGTGTGCAGGACGTCATAGAAGTGTGCAGGAACAGAAAGTGTGCAGGACTTCAGTGGGAGTGTGCAGGACGTCATACAAAGTGTGCAGGACGTCATAGAAAGCGTGCAGGACTTCAGTGGAAGTGTGCAGGACGTCATAGGAAGTGTGCAGGACGTCATAAAACGTGTGCAGGACGTCATAGGAAGTGTGCAGGACTTCAGCGGGAGTGTGCAGGACGTCATACAAAGTGTGCAGGACTTCAGTGGAAGTGTGCAGGACGTCATACAAAGTTTGCAGGACGTCATAGAAAGTGTGCAAGACTTCAGTGGGAGTGTGCAGGACGTCATAGAAAGTGTGCAGGGCTTAAGTGGGAGTGTGCAGGACGTCATAGGAAGTGGGCACGACGTCATAGAAAGTGTGCAGGACTTCAGTGGAAAGTGTGCAGGACGACAAAGAAAGTGTGCAGGATATCATAGAAAGTGTGCAAGACTTCAGTGGGAGTGTGCAGGACGTCATAGAAAGTGTGCAGGACTTCAGTGGAGTGTGCAGGACGTCATACAAAGTGTGCAGACTTCACTGGGAGTGTGCAAGACGTCATAGAAAGTGTGCAGGACTTCAGTGGAAGTGTGCAGGACGTCACACAAAGTGTGCAGGACGTCATAAAGTGTGCAGGACGTCATAGAAAGTGTGCAGGACTTCAGTGGGAGTGTGCAGGACTTCAGTGGGAGTGTGCAGGAAGTCATAGAAAGTGTGCAAGACTTCAGTGGGCGCGCGCATGACTTCAGTGGGAGTGTGCAGGACGTCTTAGAAAGTGTGCAGGACTTCAGTGGGAGTGTGCAGGACGTCATACAAAGTGTGCACGACGTCATAGAAAGTGTGGAGGACTTCAGTGGGCGTGTGCAGGACATCATAGGAAGTGTGCAGGACTTCAGTGGGAGTGTGCAGGACGTCATAGAAAGTGTGCAGGACTTCAGTGGGAGTGTGCAGGACGTCATACAAAGTGTGCAGGACTTCAGTGGGAGTGTGCAGGACGTCATACAAAGTGTGCAGGACGTCATAGAAAGTATGCAGGACTTCAGTGGGAGTGTGCAGGACGTCATACAAAGTGTGCACGACGTCATAGAAAATGTGCAGGACTTCAGTGGGAGTGTGCAGGAAGTCATAGAAAGTGTGCAAGACTTCAGTGAGCGCGTGCAGGACTTCAGTGGGAGTGTGCAGGATGTCTTAGAAAGTGTGCAGGACGTCATAGAAAATGTGCAGGACTTCAGTGGGAGTGTGCAGGACGTCATACAAAGTGTGCACGACGTCATAGAAAGTGTGCAGGACTTCAGTGGGCGTGTGCAGGACATCATAGAAAGTGTGCAGGACTTCAGTGGGAGGTCGTGGCAGGACGTCATACAAAGTGTGCACGACGTCATAGAAAGTGTGCAGGACTTCAGTGGGAGTGTGCAGGACGTCATACAAAGTGTGCAGGACGTCGTAGAAAGTATGCAGGACTTCAGTGAGAGTGTGCAGGACGTCATACAAAGTGTGCACGACGTCATAGAAAATGTGCAGGACTTCAGTGGAAGTGTGCAGGAAGTCATAGAAAGTGTGCGAGACTTCAGTGAGCGCGTGCAGGACTTCAGTGGGAGTGTGCAGGACTTCAGTGGGAGTGTGCAGGATGTCTTAGAAAGTGTGCAGGACTTCAGTGGGAGTGTGCAGGACGTCATACAAAGTGTGCAGGACGTCAGAGAAAGCGTGCAGGACCTAGGTGGGAGTGTGCAGGACGTCATAGAAAGTGTGCAGGACTTCAGTGGGAGTGTGCAGGACGTCATACAAAGTGTGCACGACGTCATAGAAAGTGTGCAGGACTTCAGTGGGAGTGTGCAGGACGTCATAGAAAGTGTGCAGGACTTCAGTGGGAGTGTGCAGGACGTCATACAAAGTGTGCAGGACGTCAGAGAAAGCGTGCAGGACTTAGGTGGGAGTGTGCAGGACGTCATACAAAGTGTGCAGGACTTCAGTGGGAGTGTGCAGGACGTCATACAAAGTGTGCAGGACGTCATAGAAAGCGTGCAGGACTTGGGTGGGAGTGTGCAGGACGTCATAGGAAGTGTGCAGGACGTCATAAAACGTGTGCCGGACGTCATAAGAAGTGTGCAGGACATCATAGAAAGTGTGCAGGACTTCAGTGGGAGTGTGCAGGACGTCATACAAAGTGTGCACGACGTCATAGAAAATGTGCAGGACTTCAGTGGGAGTGTGCAGGAAGTCATAGGAAGTGTGCGAGACTTCAGTGAGCGCGTGCAGGACTTCAGTGGGAGTGTGCAGGATGTCTTAGAAAGTGTGCAGGACGTCATAGAAAATGTGCAGGACTTCAGTGGGAGTGTGCAGGATGTCATACAAAGTGTGCACGACGTCATAGAAAGTGTGCAGGACTTCAGTGGGCGTGTGCAGGACATCATAGAAAGTGTGCAGGACTTCAGTGGGAGTGTGCAGGACGTCATACAAAGTGTGCACGACGTCATAGAAAGTGTGCAGGACTTCAGTGGGAGTGTGCAGGACGTCATAGGAAGTGTGCAGGACTTGAGTGGAAGTGTGCAGGACGTCATAGAAAGTGTGCAGGACTTCAGTGGGAGTGTGCAGGACGTCATACAAAGTGTGCACGACGTCATAGAAAGTGTGCAGGACTTCAGTGGGAGTGTGCAGGACGTCATAGAAAGTGTGCAGGACTTCAGTGGAGTGTGCAGGACGTCATACAAAGTGTGCAGGACGTCAGAGAAAGCGTGCAGGACTTAGGTGGGAGTGTGCAGGACGTCATACAAAGTGTGCAGGACTTCAGTGGGAGTGTGCAGGACGTCATACAAAGTGTGCAGGACGTCATAGAAAGCGAGCAGGACTTGGGTGGGAGTGTGCAGGACGTCATAGGAAGTGTGCAGGACGTCATAAAACGTGTGCCGGACGTCATAAGAAGTGTGCAGGACATCATAGAAAGTGTGCAGGACTTCAGTGGGAGTGTGCAGGACGTCATACAAAGTGTGCACGACGTCATAGAAAATGTGCAGGACTTCAGTGGGAGTGTGCAGGAAGTCATAGGAAGTGTGCGAGACTTCAGTGAGCGCGTGCAGGACTTCAGTGGGAGTGTGCAGGATGTCTTAGAAAGTGTGCAGGACGTCATAGAAAATGTGCAGGACTTCAGTGGGAGTGTGCAGGATGTCATACAAAGTGTGCACGACGTCATAGAAAGTGTGCAGGACTTCAGTGGGCGTGTGCAGGACATCATAGAAAGAGTGCAGGACTTCAGTGGGAGTGTGCAGGACGTCATACAAAGTGTGCACGACGTCATAGAAAGTGTGCAGGACTTCAGTGGGAGTGTGCAGGACGTCATAGAAAGTGTGCAGGACTTCAGTGGGAGTGTGCAGGACGTCATACAAAGTGTGCAGGACGTCATAGAAAGTGTGCAGGATATCATAGAAAGTGTGCAAGACTTTAGTGGGAGTGTGCAGGACGTCATAGAAAGTGTGCCGGGCTTAAGTGGGAGTGTGCAGGACATCATAGGAAGTGTGCAGGACTTCAGTGGAAGTGTGCAGGACATCAGTGGGAAAGTGTGCAGGACGTCATAAAAAGTGTGCAGACTTCACTGGGAGTGTGCAAGACGTCATAGAAGTGTGCAGGACTTCAGTGGAGTGTGCAGGACGTCACACAAAGTGTGCAGGACGTCATAAAAAGTGTGCAGGACGTCATAGAAAGTGTGCAGGACTTCAGGTGGAGTGTGCAGGACGTCATAGAAAGTGTGCAGGACTTCAGTGGGAGTGTGCAGGACGTCATACAAAGTGTGCAGGACGTCATAGAAAGTGTGCAGGACGTCAGAAAGTGTGCAGGACTTCACTGGGAGGTGTGCAGGACGTCATAGAAAGTGTGCAGGACTTCAGTGGAAGTGTGCAGGACGTCACAAAGTGTGCAGGACTTCAGTGGGAGTGTGCAGGACGTCATACAAAGTGTGCAGGACTTCAGGTGGGAGTATGCAGGACGTCATACAAAGTGTGCAGGACGTCATAGAAAGTGTGCAGGACTTCAGTGAGTGTGCAGGACGTCATACAAAGTGTGCAGGACGTCGTAGAAAGTATGCAGGACTTCAGTGGGAGTGTGCAGGACGTCATACAAAGTGTGCACGACGTCATAGAAAATGTGCAGGACTTCAGTGGAAGTGTGCAGGAAGTCATAGAAAGTGTGCGAGACTTCAGTGAGCGCGTGCAGGACTTCAGTGGGAGTGTGCAGGATGTCTTAGAAAGTGTGCAGGACGTCATAGAAAGTGTGCAGGACTTCAGTGGGAGTGTGCAGGACGTCATACAAAGTGTGCAGGACGTCAGAGAAAGCGTGCAGGACCTAGGTGGGAGTGTGCAGGACGTCATAGAAAGTGTGCAGGACTTCAGTGGGAGTGTGCAGGACGTCATAGAAAGTGTGCAGGACTTCAGTGGGAGTGTGCAGGACGTCATAGAAAGTGTGCAGGACTTCAGTGGGAGTGTGCAGGACGTCATAGAAAGTGTGCAGGACTTCAGTGGGAGTGTGCAGGACGTCATACAAAGTGTGCAGGACGTCAGAGAAAGCGTGCAGGACTTAGGTGGGAGTGTGCAGGACGTCATACAAAATGTGCAGGACTTCAGTGGGAGTGTGCAGGACGTCATACAAAGTGTGCAGGACGTCATAGAAAGCGTGCAGGACTTGGGTGGGAGTGTGCAGGACGTCATAGGAAGTGTGCAGGACGTCATAAAACGTGTGCCGGACGTCATAAGAAGTGTGCAGGACATCATAGAAAGTGTGCAGGACTTCAGTGGGAGTGTGCAGGACGTCATACAAAGTGTGCAGGACGTCATAGAAAGCGTGCAGGACTTCAGTGGGCGTTAGCAGGACGTCATAGGAAGTGTGCAGGACGTCATAAAACGTGTGCCGGACGTCATAAGAAGTGTGCAGGACTTCACTGGGAGTGTGCAGGACGTCATACAAAGTGTGCAGGACGTCATAGAAAGCGTGCAGGACTTGGGTGGGAGTGTGCAGGACGTCATAGGAAGTGTGCAGGACGTCATAAAACGTGTGCCGGACGTCATAAGAAGTGTGCAGGACATCATAGAAAGTGTGCAGGACTTCAGTGGGAGTGTGCAGGACGTCATACAAAGTGTGCACGACGTCATAGAAAATGTGCAGGACTTCAGTGGGAGTGTGCAGGAAGTCATATGAAGTGTGCGAGACTTCAGTGAGCGCGTGCAGGACTTCAGAGGGAGTGTGCAGGATGTCTTAGAAAGTGTGCAGGACGTCATAGAAAATGTGCAGGACTTCAGTGGGAGTGTGCAGGATGTCATACAAAGTGTGCACGACGTCATAGAAAGTGTGCAGGACTTCAGTGGGCGTGTGCAGGACATCATAGAAAGAGTGCAGGACTTCAGTGGGAGTGTGCAGGACGTCATACAAAGTGTGCACGACGTCATAGAAAGTGTGCAGGACTTCAGTGGGAGTGTGCAGGACGTCATAGAAAGTGTGCAGGACTTCAGTGGGAGTGTGCAGGACGTCATACAAAGTGTGCAGGACTTCAGTGGGAGTATGCAGGACGTCATACAAAGTGTGCACGACGTCATAGAAAGTGTGCAGGACTTCAGTGGGAGTGTGCAGGACGTCATACAAAGTGTGCAGGACGTCGTAGAAAGTATGCAGGACTTCAGTGGGAGTGTGCAGGACGTCATACAAAGTGTGCACGACGTCATAGAAAATGTGCAGGACTTCAGTGGAAGTGTGCAGGAAGTCATAGAAAGTGTGCGAGACTTCAGTGAGCGCGTGCAGGACTTCAGTGGGAGTGTGCAGGATGTCTTAGAAAGTGTGCAGGACGTCATAGAAAGTGTGAATGACTTCAGTGGGAGTGTGCAGGACGTCATACAAAGTGTGCAGGACGTCAGAGAAAGCGTGCAGGACCTAGGTGGGAGTGTGCAGGACGTCATAGAAAGTGTGCAGGACTTCAGTGGGAGTGTGCAGGACGTCATAGAAAGTGTGCAGGACTTCAGTGGGAGTGTGCAGGACGTCATAGAAAGTGTGCAGGACTTCAGTGGGAGTGTGCAGGACGTCATACAAAGTGTGCAGGACGTCAGAGAAAGCGTGCAGGACTTAGGTGGGAGTGTGCAGGACGTCATACAAAATGTGCAGGACTTCAGTGGGAGTGTGCAGGACGTCATACAAAGTGTGCAGGACGTCATAGAAAGCGTGCAGGACTTGGGTGGGAGTGTGCAGGACGTCATAGGAAGTGTGCAGGACGTCATAAAACGTGTGCCGGACGTCATAAGAAGTGTGCAGGACATCATAGAAAGTGTGCAGGACTTCAGTGGGAGTGTGCAGGACGTCATACAAAGTGTGCAGGACGTCATAGAAAGCGTGCAGGACTTCAGTGGGCGTTAGCAGGACGTCATAGGAAGTGTGCAGGACGTCATAAAACGTGTGCCGGACGTCATAAGAAGTGTGCAGGACTTCACTGGGAGTGTGCAGACGTCATATAAAGTGTGCAGGACTTGAGTGGAAGTGTGCAGGACGTCATACAAAGTGTGCAGGACGTCATAGAAAGTGTGCAGGACTTCAGTGGGCGTTAGCAGGACGTCATAAGAAGTGTGCAGGACTTCACTGGGAGTGTGCAGGACGTCATATAAAATGTGCAGGACTTCAGTGGAAGTGTGCAGGACGTCATACAAAGTGTGCAGGACGTCATAGAAAGTGTGCAGGACGTCAGAGAAAGTGTGCAGGACTTCAGTGGAAGTGTGCAGGACGTCATACAAAGTGTGTAGGACTTCAGTGGAAGTGTGCAGGACGTCATACAAAGTGTGCAGGACGTCAGAGAAAGCGTGCAGGTTTTAGGTGGGAGTGTGCAGGACGTCATAGAAAGTGTGCACGACTTCAGTGGGCGTTAGCAGGACGTCATAGGAAGTATGCAGGACGTCATATAAAGTGTGCAGGACGTCATATAGTGTGCAGGACTTCAGTGGGAGAGTACAGGACGTCACACAAAGTGTGCAGGACGCTATAAAAAGTGTGCAGGACTTCACTGGGAGTGTGCAGGACGTCATATAAAGTATGCAGGACGTCATAGAAAGTGTGCAGGACTTCAGTGGGAGTGTGCAGGACGTCATAGAAAGTATGCAGGACTTCAGTGGGAGTGTGCAGGACGTCATACAAAGTGTGCACGACGTCATAGAAAATGTGCAGGACTTCAGTGGGAGTATGCAGGAAGTCATAGAAAGTGTGCGAGACTTCAGTGAGCGAATGCAGGACTTCAGTGGGAGTGTGCAGGATGTCTTAGAAAGTGTGCAGGACGTCATAGAAAATGTGCAGGACTTCAGTGGGAGTGTGCAGGATGTCATACAAAGTGTGCACGACGTCATAGAAAGTGTGCAGGACTTCAGTGGGCGTGTGCAGGACATCATAGAAAGTGTGCAGGACTTCAGTGGGAGTGTGCAGGACGTCATACAAAGTGTGCACGACGTCATAGAAAGTGTGCAGGACTTCAGTGGGAGTGTGCAGGACGTCATACAAAGTGTGCAGGACGTCGTAGAAAGTATGCAGGACTTCAGTGGGAGTGTGCAGGACGTCATACAAAGTGTGCACGACGTCATAGAAAATGTGCAGGACTTCAGTGGAAGTGTGCAGGAAGTCATAGAAAGTGTGCGAGACTTCAGTGAGCGCGTGCAGGACTTCAGTGGGAGTGTGCAGGATGTCTTAGAAAGTGTGCAGGACGTCATAGAAAGTGTGCAGGACTTCAGTGGGAGTGTGCAGGACGTCATACAAAGTGTGCAGGACGTCAGAGAAAGCGTGCAGGACCGAGGTGGGAGTGTGCAGGACGGCAGAGAAAGTGTGCAGGACTTCAGCGGGGGTGGGCAGGAAGTCATAGAAAGTGTGCAGGACTCTAGGAGGAATGTGCAGGACGTCATAGAAAGTGTGCAGGACTTAAGGGGGAATGTGCAGAACGTCATAGAAAGTGTGCAGGACGTCAGAGAAAGCGTGCAGGACTTAGGTGGGAGTGTGCAGGACGTCATACAAAATGTGCAGGACTTCAGTGGGAGTGTGCAGGACGTCATACAAAGTGTGCAGGACGTCATAGAAAGCGTGCAGGACTTGGGTGGGAGTGTGCAGGACGTCATAGGAAGTGTGCAGGACGTCATAAAACGTGTGCCGGACGTCATAAGAAGTGTGCAGGACATCATAGAAAGTGTGCAGGACTTCAGTGGGAGTGTGCAGGACGTCATACAAAGTGTGCAGGACGTCATAGAAAGCGTGCAGGACTTCAGTGGGCGTTAGCAGGACGTCATAGGAAGTGTGCAGGACGTCATAAAACGTGTGCCGGACGTCATAAGAAGTGTGCAGGACTTCACTGGGAGTGTGCAGACGTCATATAAAGTGTGCAGGACTTGAGTGGAAGTGTGCAGGACGTCATACAAAGTGTGCAGGACGTCATAGAAAGTGTGCAGGACTTCAGTGGGCGTTAGCAGGACGTCATAAGAAGTGTGCAGGACTTCACTGGGAGTGTGCAGGACGTCATATAAAATGTGCAGGACTTCAGTGGAAGTGTGCAGGACGTCATACAAAGTGTGCAGGACGTCATAGAAAGTGTGCAGGACGTCATAGAAAGTGTGCAGGACTTCAGTGGAAGTGTGCAGGACGTCATACAGAGTGTGTAGGACTTCAGTGGAAGTGTGCAGGACGTCATACAAAGTGTGCAGGACGTCAGAGAAAGCGTGCAGGTTTTAGGTGGGAGTGTGCAGGACGTCACAGAAAGTGTGCAGGACTTCAGTGGGCGTTAGCAGGACGTCATAGGAAGTATGCAGGACGTCATATAAAGTGTGCAGGACGTCATATAGTGTGCAGGACTTCAGTGGGAGAGTACAGGACGTCACACAAAGTGTGCAGGACGCTATAAAAAGTGTGCAGGACTTCACTGGGAGTGTGCAGGACGTCATATAAAGTGTGCAGGACGTCATAGAAAGTGTGCAGGACTTCAGTGGGAGTGTGCAGGACGTCATACAAAGTGTGCAGGACGTCATAGAAAGTGTGCAGGACTTCAGTGGGAGTGTGCAGGACGTCATACAAAGTGTGCACGACGTCATAGAAAATGTGCAGGACTTCAGTGGGAGTGTGCAGGAAGTCATAGAAAGTGTGCGAGACTTCAGTGAGCGCGTGCAGGACTTCAGTGGGAGTGTGCAGGATGTCTTAGAAAGTGTGCAGGACGTCATAGAAAGTGTGCAGGACTTCAGTGGGAGTGTGCAGGATGTCATACAAAGTGTGCAGGACGTCATAGAAAGTGTGCAGGACTTCAGTGGGCGTGTGCAGGACATCATAGAAAGTGTGCAGGACTTCGGTGGGAGTGTGCAGGACGTCATACAAAGTGTGCACGACGTCATAGAAAGTGTGCAGGACTTCGGTGGGAGTGTGCAGGACGTCATACAAAGTGTGCAGGGACGTCATAGAAAGTGTGCAGGACTTCAGTGGGAGTGTGCAGGACGTCATACAAAGTGTGCAGGACGTCATAGAAAGTGTGCAGGACTTCAGTGGGAGTGTGCAGGACGTCATAGAAAGTGTGCAGGACTTCAGTCGTGTGCAGGACGTCATACAAAGTGTGCAGGACGTCATAGAAAGTGTGCAGGACTTCAGTGGGAGTGTGCAGGACGTCATAGAAAGTGTGCAGAGACTTCAGTGGCGAGTGTGCAGGACGTCATAAGTGTGCAGGATGTCTTAGAAAGTGTGCAGGACGTCATAGAAAGTGTGCAGGACTTCGGTGGGAGTGTGCAGGACGTCATACAAAGTGTGCAGGACGTCAGAGAAAGCGTGCAGTGACTAGGTGGAGTGTGCAGGACGTGATAGAAAGTGTGCAGGACTTCAGTGGGAGTGTGCAGGGCGTCATAGAAAGTGTGCAGGACTTCAGTGGGAGTGTGCAGGGCGTCATAGAAAGTGTGCAGGACTTCAGTAGGAGTGGGCAGGACGTCATAGAAATGTGTGCAGGACTTCAGTGGAAGTGTGCAGGAAGTCATAGAAAGTGTGCGAGACTTCAGTGAGCGCGTGCAGGACTTCAGTGGGAGTGTGCAGGATGTCTTAGAAAGTGTGCAGGACGTAATAGAAAATGCGCAGGACTTCAGTGGGAGTGTGCAGGACGTCATACAAAGTGTGCAGGACGTCATAGAAAGTGTGCAGGATTTAGGGGGGAGTGTGCAGGACGTGATACAAAGTGTGCAGGACTTCAGTGGGAGTGTGCAGGACGTCATAGAAAGTGTGCAGGACTTCAGTGGGAGTGTGCAGGACGTGATAGAAAGTGTGCAGGACTTCAGTGGGAGTGTGCAGGACGTCATAGAAAGTGTGCAGGACTTCAGTGGGAGTATGCAGGGACGTCATACAAAGTGTGCAGGACGTCATAGAAAGTGTGCAGGACTTCAGTGGGAGTGTGCAGGACGTCATACAAAGTGTGCAGGACGTCGTAGAAAGTATGCAGGACTTCAGTGGGAGTGTGCAGGACGTCATACAAAGTGTGCAGGACGTCATAGAAAATGTGCAGGACTTCAGTGGAGTGTGCAGGACGTCATAGAAAGTGTGCAGGACTTCAGTGAGCGCGTGCAGGACTTGGGTGGGAGTGTGCAGGACGTCATAGAAAGTGTGCAGGACGTCATAGAAAGTGTGCAGGACTTCAGTGGAGTGTGCAGGACGTCATAGGAAGTGTGCAGGACTTCAGCGGGAGTGTGCAGGACGTCATACAAAGTGTGCAGGACGTCATAGAAAAAGTGCAGGACTTCAGTGGGAGTTTGCAGGACGTCATAGAAAAAGTGCAGGACTTCAGTGGGAGTGTGCAGGACGTCATAGAAAGTGTGCAGGACTTCAGTGGGAGTGTGCAGGACGTCATAGAAAAAGTGCAGGACTTCAGTGGGAGTGTGGAGGAGGTCATAGAAAAAGTGCGAGACTTCAGTGAGCGCGTGCAGGACTTCAGTGGGAGTGTGCAGGATGTCTTAGAAAGTGTGCAGGACGTAATAGAAAATGCGCAGGACTTCAGTGGGAGTGTGCAGGATGTCATACAAAGTGTGCACGACGTCATAGAAAGTGTGCAGGACTTCAGTGGGCGTGTGCAGGACATCATAGAAAGTGTGCAGGACTTCAGTGGGAGTGTGCAGGACGTCATACAAAGTGTGCACGACGTCATAGAAAGTGTGCAGGACTTCAGTGGGAGTGTGCAGGACGTCATAGAAAGTGTGCAGGACTTCAGTGGGAGTGTGCAGGACGTCATACAAAGTGTGCAGGACTTCAGTGGGAGTATGCAGGACGTCATACAAAGTGTGCACGACGTCATAGAAAGTGTGCAGGACTTCAGTGGGAGTGTGCAGGACGTCATACAAAGTGTGCAGGACGTCGTAGAAAGTATGCAGGACTTCAGTGGGAGTGTGCAGGACGTCATACAAAGTGTGCACGACGTCATAGAAAATGTGCAGGACTTCAGTGGAAGTGTGCAGGAAGTCATAGAAAGTGTGCGAGACTTCAGTGAGCGCGTGCAGGACTTCAGTGGGAGTGTGCAGGATGTCTTAGAAAGTGTGCAGGACGTCATAGAAAGTGTGCAGGACTTCAGTGGGAGTGTGCAGGACGTCATACAAAGTGTGCAGGACGTCAGAGAAAGCGTGCAGGACCTAGGTGGGAGTGTGCAGGACGTCATAGAAAGTGTGCAGGACTTCAGTGGGAGTGTGCAGGACGTCATAGAAAGTGTGCAGGACTTCAGTGGGAGTGTGCAGGACGTCATAGAAAGTGTGCAGGACTTCAGTGGGAGTGTGCAGGACGTCATACAAAGTGTGCAGGACGTCAGAGAAAGCGTGCAGGACTTAGGTGGGAGTGTGCAGGACGTCATACAAAATGTGCAGGACTTCAGTGGGAGTGTGCAGGACGTCATACAAAGTGTGCAGGACGTCATAGAAAGCGTGCAGGACTTGGGTGGGAGTGTGCAGGACGTCATAGGAAGTGTGCAGGACGTCATAAAACGTGTGCCGGACGTCATAAGAAGTGTGCAGGACATCATAGAAAGTGTGCAGGACTTCAGTGGGAGTGTGCAGGACGTCATACAAAGTGTGCAGGACGTCATAGAAAGCGTGCAGGACTTCAGTGGGCGTTAGCAGGACGTCATAGGAAGTGTGCAGGACGTCATAAAACGTGTGCCGGACGTCATAAGAAGTGTGCAGGACTTCACTGGGAGTGTGCAGGACGACATACAAAGTGTACAGGACGTCATAGAAAGCGTGCAGGAATTGGATGGGAGTGTGCAGGACGACATAGGAAGTGGGCAGGACGTCATAAAACGTGTGCAGGACTTCAGTGGGCGTTAGCAGGACGTCATAAGAAGTGTGCAGGACTTCACTGGGAGTGTGCAGGACGTCATAGAAAATGTGCAGGACTTCAGTGGGAGTGTGCAGGAAGTCATACAAAGTGTGCGAGACTTCAGTGAGCGCGTGCAGGACTTCAGAGGGAGTGTGCAGGATGTCTTAGAAAGTGTGCAGGACGTCATAGAAAATGTGCAGGACTTCAGTGGGAGTGTGCAGGATGTCATACAAAGTGTGCACGACGTCATAGAAAGTGTGCAGGACTTCAGTGGGCGTGTGCAGGACATCATAGAAAGTGTGCAGGACTTCAGTGGGAGTGTGCAGGACGTCATACAAAGTGTGCACGACGTCATAGAAAGTGTGCAGGACTTCAGTGGGAGTGTGCAGGACGTCATAGAAAGTGTGCAGGACTTCAGTGGGAGTGTGCAGGACGTCATACAAAGTGTGCAGGACTTCAGTGGGAGTATGCAGGACGTCATACAAAGTGTGCACGACGTCATAGAAAGTGTGCAGGACTTCAGTGGGAGTGTGCAGGACGTCATACAAAGTGTGCAGGACGTCGTAGAAAGTATGCAGGACTTCAGTGGGAGTGTGCAGGACGTCATACAAAGTGTGCACGACGTCATAGAAAATGTGCAGGACTTCAGTGGAAGTGTGCAGGAAGTCATAGAAAGTGTGCGAGACTTCAGTGAGCGCGTGCAGGACTTCAGTGGGAGTGTGCAGGATGTCTTAGAAAGTGTGCAGGACGTCATAGAAAGTGTGCAGGACTTCAGTGGGAGTGTGCAGGACGTCATACAAAGTGTGCAGGACGTCAGAGAAAGCGTGCAGGTTTTAGGTGGGAGTGTGCAGGACGTCATAGAAAGTGTGCAGGACTTCAGTGGGAGTGTGCAGGACGTCATAGAAAGTGTGCAGGACTTCAGTGGGAGTGTGCAGGACGTCATAGAAAGTGTGCAGGACTTCAGTGGGAGTGTGCAGGACGTCATACAAAGTGTGCAGGACGTCAGAGAAAGCGTGCAGGACTTAGGTGGGAGTGTGCAGGACGTCATACAAAATGTGCAGGACTTCAGTGGGAGTGTGCAGGACGTCATACAAAGTGTGCAGGACGTCATAGAAAGCGTGCAGGACTTGGGTGGGAGTGTGCAGGACGTCATAGGAAGTGTGCAGGACGTCATAAAACGTGTGCCGGACGTCATAAGAAGTGTGCAGGACATCATAGAAAGTGTGCAGGACTTCAGTGGGAGTGTGCAGGACGTCATACAAAGTGTGCAGGACGTCATAGAAAGCGTGCAGGACTTCAGTGGGCGTTAGCAGGACGTCATAGGAAGTGTGCAGGACGTCATAAAACGTGTGCCGGACGTCATAAGAAGTGTGCAGGACTTCACTGGGAGTGTGCAGACGTCATATAAAGTGTGCAGGACTTGAGTGGAAGTGTGCAGGACGTCATACAAAGTGTGCAGGACGTCATAGAAAGTGTGCAGGACTTCAGTGGGCGTTAGCAGGACGTCATAAGAAGTGTGCAGGACTTCACTGGGAGTGTGCAGGACGTCATATAAAATGTGCAGGACTTCAGTGGAAGTGTGCAGGACGTCATACAAAGTGTGCAGGACGTCATAGAAAGTGTGCAGGACGTCAGAGAAAGTGTGCAGGACTTCAGTGGAAGTGTGCAGGACGTCATACAAAGTGTGTAGGACTTCAGTGGAAGTGTGCAGGACGTCATACAAAGTGTGCAGGACGTCAGAGAAAGCGTGCAGGTTTTAGGTGGGAGTGTGCAGGACGTCATAGAAAGTGTGCAGGACTTCAGTGGGCGTTAGCAGGACGTCATAGGAAGTATGCAGGACGTCATATAAAGTGTGCAGGACGTCATATAGTGTGCAGGACTTCAGTGGGAGAGTACAGGACGTCACACAAAGTGTGCAGGACGCTATAAAAAGTGTGCAGGACTTCACTGGGAGTGTGCAGGACGTCATATAAAGTGTGCAGGACGTCATAGAAAGTGTGCAGGACTTCAGTGGGAGTGTGCAGGACGTCATACAAAGTGTGCAGGACGTCATAGAAAGTATGCAGGACTTCAGTGGGAGTGTGCAGGACGTCATACAAAGTGTGCACGACGTCATAGAAAATGTGCAGGACTTCAGTGGGAGTATGCAGGAAGTCATAGAAAGTGTGCGAGACTTCAGTGAGCGAATGCAGGACTTCAGTGGGAGTGTGCAGGATGTCTTAGAAAGTGTGCAGGACGTCATAGAAAATGTGCAGGACTTCAGTGGGAGTGTGCAGGATGTCATACAAAGTGTGCACGACGTCATAGAAAGTGTGCAGGACTTCAGTGGGCGTGTGCAGGACATCATAGAAAGTGTGCAGGACTTCAGTGGGAGTGTGCAGGACGTCATACAAAGTGTGCACGACGTCATAGAAAGTGTGCAGGACTTCAGTGGGAGTGTGCAGGACGTCATAGAAAGTGTGCAGGACTTCAGTGGGAGTGTGCAGGACGTCATACAAAGTGTGCAGGACGTCATAGAAAGTGTGCAGGACTTCAGTGGGAGTGTGCAGGACGTCATACAAAGTGTGCAGGACGTCATAGAAAATGTGCAGGACTTCAGTGGGAGTGTGCAGGACGTCATATAAAGTGTGCAGGACGTCATAGAAAGTGTGCAGGACTTCAGTGGGAGTGTGCAGGACGTCATAGAAAGTGTGCAGGACGTCAGAGAAAGCGTGCAGGACCTAGGTGGGAGTGTGCAGGACGTCATAGAAAGTGTGCAGGACTTCAGTGGGAATGTGCAGGACTTCAGTGGGAATGTGCAGGACTTCAGTGGGAGTGTGCAGGACGTCATAGAAAGTGTGCAGGACTTCAGTGAGAGTGTGCAGGAAGTGATAGAAAGTGTGCAGGACGTCAGAGAAAGCGTGCAGGACTTAGGTGGGAGTGTGCAGGACGTCATACAAAGTGTGCAGGACTTCAGTGGGAGTGTGCAGGACGTCATTCAAAGTGTGCAGGACGTCATAGAAAGCGTGCAGGACTTCAGTGGAAGTGTGCAGGACGTCATACAAAGTGTGCAGGACGTCAGTAAAACGTGTGCAGGACGTCATTCAAAGTGTGCAGGACGTCATAGAAAGCGTGCAGGACTTCAGTGGGAGTGTGCAGGACGTCATACAAAGTGTGCAGGACGTCATAGAAAGCGTGCAGGACTTCAGTGGGCGTTAGCAGGACGTCATAGGAAGTGTGCAGGACGTCATAAAACGTGTGCCGGACGTCATAAGAAGTGTGCAGGACTTCACTGGGAGTGTGCAGACGTCATATAAAGTGTGCAGGACTTGAGTGGAAGTGTGCAGGACGTCATACAAAGTGTGCAGGACGTCATAGAAAGTGTGCGAGACTTCAGTGAGCGCGTGCAGGACGTCATAAGAAGTGTGCAGGACTTCACTGGGAGTGTGCAGGACGTCATATAAAATGTGCAGGACTTCAGTGGAAGTGTGCAGGACGTCATACAAAGTGTGCAGGACGTCATAGAAAGTGTGCAGGACGTCAGAGAAAGTGTGCAGGACTTCAGTGGGAGTGTGCAGGACGTCATAGAAAGTGTGCAGGACTTCAGTGGGAGTGTGCAGGACGTCATACAAAGTGTGCAGGACGTCAGAGAAAGCGTGCAGGACCTAGGTGGGAGTGTGCAGGACGTCATAGAAAGTGTGCAGGACTTCAGTGGGAGTGTGCAGGACGTCATACAAAGTGTGCAGGACGTCATATAAAGTGTGCAGGACGTCATAGAAAGTGTGCAGGACTTCAGTGGGCGTTAACAGGACGTCACACAAAGTGTGCAGGACGCTATAAAAAGTGTGCAAGACTTCACTGGGAGTGTGCAGGACGTCATATAAAGTGTGCAGGACGTCATAGAAAGTGTGCAGGACTTCAGTGGGAGTGTGCAGGACGTCATACAAAGTGTGCCGGACGTCATAAGAAGTGTGCAGGACTTCACTGGGAGTGTGCAGACGTCATATAAAGTGTGCAGGACTTGAGTGGAAGTGTGCAGGACGTCATACAAAGTGTGCAGGACGTCATAGAAAGTGTGCAGGACTTCAGTGGGCGTTAGCAGGACGTCATAAGAAGTGTGCAGGACTTCACTGGGAGTGTGCAGGACGTCATATAAAATGTGCAGGACTTCAGTGGAAGTGTGCAGGACGTCATACAAAGTGTGCAGGACGTCATAGAAAGTGTGCAGGACGTCATAGAAAGTGTGCAGGACTTCAGTGGAAGTGTGCAGGACGTCATAGAAGGTGTGCAGGACTTGACTGAGAGTGTGCAGGACGTCATATAAAGTGTGCAGGACGTCATAGAAAGTGTGCAGGACTTCAGTGGGCGTTAGCAGGACGTCATAGGAAGTATGCAGGACTTCAGTGGGCGTTAACAGGACGTCATAGGAAGTATGCAGGACGTCATATAAAGTGTGCAGGACGTCATATAGTGTGCAGGACTTCAGTGGGAGTGTGCAGGACGTCATACAAAGTGTGCAGGACGTCAGAGAAAGCGTGCAGGACCTAGGTGGGAGTTAGCAGGACGTCATAGAAAGTGTGCAGGGCGTCATAGAAAGTGTGCAGGACTTCAGTGGGAGTGTGCAGGACGTCATACAAAGTGTGCAGGACGTCATAGAAAGTGTGCAGGACTTCAGTGGGAGTGTGCAGGACGTCATACAAAGTGTGCACGACGTCATAGAAAATGTGCAGGACTTCAGTGGGAGTGTGCAGGACGTCATAGAAAGTGTGCGAGACTTCAGTGAGCGAATGCAGGACTTCAGTGGGAGTGTGCAGGACGTCATAGGAAGTGTGCAGGACTTCAGTGGGAGTGTGCAGGACGTCATACAAAGTGTGCACGACGTCATAGAAAGTGTGCAGGACTTCAGTGGGAGTGTGCAGGACGTCATAGAAAGTGTGCAGGACTTCAGTGGGAGTGTGCAGGACGTCATACAAAGTGAGCACGACGTCATAGAAAGTGTGCAGGACTTCAGTGGGAGTGTGCAGGACGTCATACAAAGTGTGCACGACGTCATAGAAAGTGTGCAGGACTTCAGTGGGAGTGTGCAGGACGTCATACAAAGTGTGCACGACGTCATAGAAAATGTGCAGGACTTCAGTGGAAGTGTGCAGGAAGTCATAGAAAGTGTGCGAGACTTCAGTGAGCGCGTGCAGGACTTCAGTGGGAGTGTGCAGGATGTCTTAGAAAGTGTGCAGGACGTCATAGAAAGTGTGCAGGACTTCAGTGGGAGTGTGCAGGACGTCACACAAAGTGTGCAGGACGTCAGAGAAAGCGTGCAGGAGCTAGGTGGGAGTGTGCAGGACGTCAGAGAAAGCGTGCAGGACTTCAGTGGGAGTGTGCAGGACGTCATAGAAAGTGTGCAGGACTTCGGTGGGAGTGTGCAGGACGTCATAGAAAGTGTGCAGGACTTCAGTGGGAGTGTGCAGGACGTCATACAAAGTGTGCAGGACGTCAGAGAAAGCGTGCAGGACTTAGGTGGGAGTGTGCAGGACGTCATACAAAGTGTGCAGGACTTCAGTGGGAGTGTGCAGGACGTCATACAAAGTGTGCAGGACGTCATAGAAAGCGTGCAGGACTTGGGTGGGAGTGTGCAGGACGTCATAGGAAGTGTGCAGGACGTCATAAAACGTGTGCCGGACGTCATAAGAAGTGTGCAGGACATCATAGAAAGTGTGCAGGACTTCAGTGGGAGTGTGCAGGACGTCATACAAAGTGTGCAGGACGTCATAGAAAGCGTGCAGGACTTCAGTGGGCGTTAGCAGGACGTCATAGGAAGTGTGCAGGACGTCATAAAACGTGTGCCGGACGTCATAAGAAGTGTGCAGGACTTCACTGGGAGTGTGCAGACGTCATATAAAGTGTGCAGGACTTGAGTGGAAGTGTGCAGGACGTCATACAAAGTGTGCAGGACGTCATAGAAAGTGTGCAGGACTTCAGTGGGCGTTAGCAGGACGTCAGAGAAAGCGTGCAGGACTTAGGTGGGAGTGTGCAGGACGTCATATAAAATGTGCAGGACTTCAGTGGAAGTGTGCAGGACGTCATACAAAGTGTGCAGGACGTCATAGAAAGTGTGCAGGACGTCAGAGAAAGTGTGCAGGACTTCAGTGGAAGTGTGCAGGACGTCATACAAAGTGTGTAGGACTTCAGTGGAAGTGTGCAGGACGTCATACAAAGTGTGCAGGACGTCAGAGAAAGCGTGCAGGTTTTAGGTGGGAGTGTGCAGGACGTCATAGAAAGTGTGCAGGACTTCAGTGGGCGTTAGCAGGACGTCATAGGAAGTATGCAGGACGTCATATAAAGTGTGCAGGACGTCATATAGTGTGCAGGACTTCAGTGGGAGAGTACAGGACGTCACACAAAGTGTGCAGGACGCTATAAAAAGTGTGCAGGACTTCACTGGGAGTGTGCAGGACGTCATATAAAGTGTGCAGGACGTCATAGAAAGTGTGCAGGACTTCAGTGGGAGTGTGCAGGACGTCATACAAAGTGTGCAGGACGTCATAGAAAGTATGCAGGACTTCAGTGGGAGTGTGCAGGACGTCATACAAAGTGTGCACGACGTCATAGAAAATGTGCAGGACTTCAGTGGGAGTGTGCAGGAAGTCATAGAAAGTGTGCGAGACTTCAGTGAGCGCGTGCAGGACTTCAGTGGGAGTGTGCAGGATGTCTTAGAAAGTGTGCAGGACGTAATAGAAAATGCGCAGGACTTCAGTGGGAGTGTGCAGGACGTCATACAAAGTGTGCACGACGTCATAGAAAGTGTGCAGGACTTCAGTGGGCGTGTGCAGGACATCATAGAAAGTGTGCAGGACTTCAGTGGGAGTGTGCAGGACGTCATACAAAGTGTGCACGACGTCATAGAAAGTGTGCAGGACTTCAGTGGGAGTGTGCAGGACGTCATAGAAAGTGTGCAGGACTTCAGTGGGAGTGTGCAGGACGTCATACAAAGTGTGCAGGACTTCAGTGGGAGTGTGCAGGACGTCATACAAAGTGTGCACGACGTCATAGAAAGTGTGCAGGACTTCAGTGGGAGTGTGCAGGACGTCATACAAAGTGTGCAGGACGTCGTAGAAAGTATGCAGGACTTCAGTGGGAGTGTGCAGGACGTCATACAAAGTGTGCACGACGTGATAGAAAATGTGCAGGACTTCAGTGGAAGTGTGCAGGACGTCATAGAAAGTGTGCAGGACTTCAGTGGGAGTGTGCAGGATGTCTTAGAAAGTGTGCAGGACTTCAGTGGGAGTGTGCAGGATGTCTTAGAAAGTGTGCAGGACGTCATAGAAAGTGTGCAGGACGTCAGAGAAAGCGTGCAGGACCTAGGTGGGAGTGTGCAGGACGTCATAGAAAGTGTGCAGGACTTCAGTGGGAGTGTGCAGGACGTCATACAAAGTGTGCACGACGTCATAGAAAGTGTGCAGGACTTCAGTGGGAGTGTGCAGGACGTCATAGAAAGTGTGCAGGACTTCAGTGGGAGTGTGCAGGACGTCATACAAAGTGTGCAGGACGTCAGAGAAAGCGTGCAGGACTTAGGTGGGAGTGTGCAGGACGTCATACAAAGTGTGCAGGACTTCAGTGGGAGTGTGCAGGACGTCATACAAAGTGTGCAGGACGTCATAGAAAGCGTGCAGGACTTGGGTGGGAGTGTGCAGGACGTCATAGGAAGTGTGCAGGACGTCATAAAACGTGTGCCGGACGTCATAAGAAGTGTGCAGGACATCATAGAAAGTGTGCAGGACTTCAGTGGGAGTGTGCAGGACGTCATACAAAGTGTGCAGGACGTCATAGAAAGCGTGCAGGACTTCAGTGGGCGTTAGCAGGACGTCATAGGAAGTGTGCAGGACGTCATAAAACGTTTGCCGGACGTCATAAGAAGTGTGCAGGAC
Organism: Aplectana chamaeleonis; assembly: GCA_029168955.1. Lineage (NCBI taxonomy): Eukaryota > Metazoa > Nematoda > Chromadorea > Rhabditida > Cosmocercidae > Aplectana > Aplectana chamaeleonis. The sequence continues at coordinate 1,109,957 of JAPDOI010000124.1, read as the reverse complement.
TTCACTGGGAGTGTGCAGACGTCATATAAAGTGTGCAGGACTTGAGTGGAAGTGTGCAGGACGTCATAGAAAGTGTGCAGGACTTCAGTGGGCGTTAGCAGGACGTCATAAGAAGTGTGCAGGACTTCACTGGGAGTGTGCAGGACGTCATATAAAATGTGCAGGACTTCAGTGGAAGTGTGCAGGACGTCATAGAAAGTGTGCAGGACGTCATAGAAAGTGTGCAGGACGTCATAGAAAGTGTGCAGGACTTCAGTGGAAGTGTGCAGGACGTCATACAAAGTGTGCAGGACTTCAGTGGAAGTGTGCAGGACGTCATACAAAGTGTGCAGGACGTCAGAGAAAGCGTGCAGGTTTTAGGTGGGAGTGTGCAGGACGTCATAGAAAGTGTGCAGGACTTCAGTGGGCGTTAGCAGGACGTCATAGGAAGTATGCAGGACGTCATATAAAGTGTGCAGGACGTCATATAGTGTGCAGGACTTCAGTGGGCGTTAGCAGGACGTCATAGGAAGTGTGCAGGACGTCACAAAACGTGTGCAGGACTTCAGTGGAAGTGTGCAGGACGTCTTACAAAGTGTGCAGGACGTCATAGAAAGTGTGCAGGACTTGACCGGGAGTGTGCAGGACGTCATAGAAAATGTGCAGGACATCATAGAAAGTGTGCAGGACGTCATACAAAGTGTGCACGACGTCATAGAAAGTGTGCAGGACTTCAGTGGGAGTGTGCAGGACGTCATATAAAGTGTGCAGGACTTCAGTGGGAGTGTGCAGGACGTCATACAAAGTGTGCAAGACTTTAGTGGGCGTGTGCAGGACGTCATAGGAAGTGTGCAGGACTTCAGCGACAGTGTGCAGGACGTCATACAAAGTGTGCAGGACTTAGGTGGGAGTGTGCAGGACGTCATAGAAAGTGTGCAGGACTTCAGTGGGCGTTAGCAGGACGTCATAGGAAGTGTGCAGGACGTCACAAAACGTGTGCAGGACTTCAGTGGAAGTGTGCAGGACGTCTTACAAAGTGTGCAGGACGTCATAGAAAGTGTGCAGGACTTGACCGGGAGTGTGCAGGACGTCATATAAAGTGTGCAGGACGTCATAGAAAGTGTGCAGGACTTCAGTGGAAGTGTGCGGGACGTCATAGAAAATGTGCAGGACGTCATAGAAAGTGTGCAGGACTTCAGTGGGAGTGTGCAGGACGTCATAAGAAGTGTGCAGGACTTCACTGGGAGTGTGCAGGACGTCATATAAAGTGTGCAGGACTTCAGTGGAAGTGTGCAGGACGTCATAGAAAGTGTGCAGGACTTGACTGAGAGTGTGCAGGACGTCATATAAAGTGTGCAGGACGTCATAGAAAGTGTCCAGGACGTCATAGAAAGTGTGCAAGACTTCAGTGGGCGTGTGCAGGACGTCATAGAAAGTGTGCAAGACTTCAGTGGGCATGTGCAGGACGTCATAGAAAGTGTGCAAGACTTTAGTGGGCGTGTGCAGGACGTCATAGGAAGTGTGCAGGACTTCAGCGACAGTGTGCAGGACGTCATACAAAGTGTGCAGGACTTAGGTGGGAGTGTGCAGGACGTCATAGAAAGTGTGCAGGACTTCAGTGGGCGTTAGCAGGACGTCATAGGAAGTGTGCAGGACGTCACAAAACGTGTGCAGGACTTCAGTGGAAGTGTGCAGGACGTCATAGAAAGTGTGCAGGACTTGACCGGGAGTGTGCAGGACGTCATATAAAGTGTGCAGGACGTCATAGAAAGTGTGCAGGACTTCAGTGGAAGTGTGCGGGACGTCATAGAAAATGTGCAGGACGTCATAGAAAGTGTGCAGGACTTCAGTGGGAGTGTGCAGGACGTCATAAAAAGTGTGCAGGACGTCATAGAAAGTGTGCAGGACGTCATAAAAAGTGTGCAGACTTCACTGGGAGTGTGCAAGACGTCATGTAAAGTGTGCAGGACTTCAGTGGAAGTGTGCAGGACGTCACACAAAGTGTGCAGGACGTCATAAAAAGTGTGCAGGACGTCATAGAAAGTGTGCAGGACTTCAGTGGGAGTGTGCAGGACTCCAGTGGGAGTGTGCAGGAAGTCATAGAAAGTGTGCAAGACTTCAGTGAGCGCGTGCATGACTTCAGTGGGAGTGTGCAGGACGTCTTAGAAAGTGTGCAGGACTTCAGTGGGAGTGTGCAGGACGTCATACAAAGTGTGCACGACGTCATAGAAAGTGTGGAGGACTTCAGTGGGCGTGTGCAGGACATCATAGGAAGTGTGCAGGACTTCAGTGGGAGTGTGCAGGACGTCATAGAAAGTGTGCAGGACTTCAGTGGGAGTGTGCAGGACGTCATACAAAGTGTGCAGGACTTCAGTGGGAGTGTGCAGGACGTCATACAAAGTGTGCAGGACGTCATAGAAAGTATGCAGGACTTCAGTGGGAGTGTGCAGGACGTCATACAAAGTGTGCACGACGTCATAGAAAATGTGCAGGACTTCAGTGGGAGTGTGCAGGAAGTCATAGAAAGTGTGCGAGACTTCAGTGAGCGCGTGCAGGACTTCAGTGGGAGTGTGCAGGACTTCAGTGGAAGTGTGCAGGATGTCTTAGAAAGTGTGCAGGACTTCAGTGGGAGTGTGCAGGAAGTCATAGAAAGTGTGCGAGACTTCAGTGAGCGCGTGCAGGACTTCAGTGGGAGTGTGCAGGATGTCTTAGAAAGTGTGCAGGACGTCATAGAAAATGTGCAGGACTTCAGTGGGAGTATGCAGGACGTCATACAAAGTGTGCACGACGTCATAGAAAGTGTGCAGGACTTCAGTGGGAGTGTGCAGGACGTCATACAAAGTGTGCAGGACGTCGTAGAAAGTATGCAGGACTTCAGTGAGAGTGTGCAGGACGTCATACAAAGTGTGCACGACGTCATAGAAAATGTGCAGGACTTCAGTGGAAGTGTGCAGGAAGTCATAGAAAGTGTGCGAGACTTCAGTGAGCGCGTGCAGGACTTCAGTGGGAGTGTGCAGGACTTCAGTGGAAGTGTGCAGGATGTCTTAGAAAGTGTGCAGGACTTCAGTGGGAGTGTGCAGGACGTCATACAAAGTGTGCAGGACGTCAGAGAAAGCGTGCAGGACCTAGGTGGGAGTGTGCAGGACGTCATAGAAAGTGTGCAGGACTTCAGTGGGAGTGTGCAGGACGTCATACAAAGTGTGCACGACGTCATAGAAAGTGTGCAGGACTTCAGTGGGAGTGTGCAGGACGTCATAGAAAGTGTGCAGGACTTCAGTGGGAGTGTGCAGGACGTCATACAAAGTGTGCAGGACGTCAGAGAAAGCGTGCAGGACTTAGGTGGGAGTGTGCAGGACGTCATACAAAGTGTGCAGGACTTCAGTGGGAGTGTGCAGGACGTCATACAAAGTGTGCACGACGTCATAGAAAATGTGCAGGACTTCAGTGGAAGTGTGCAGGAAGTCATAGAAAGTGTGCGAGACTTCAGTGAGCGCGTGCAGGACTTCAGTGGGAGTGTGCAGGACTTCAGTGGAAGTGTGCAGGATGTCTTAGAAAGTGTGCAGGACTTCAGTGGGAGTGTGCAGGACGTCATACAAAGTGTGCAGGACGTCAGAGAAAGCGTGCAGGACCTAGGTGGGAGTGTGCAGGACGTCATAGAAAGTGTGCAAGACTTCAGTGGGCATGTGCAGGACGTCATACAAAGTGTGCACGACGTCATAGAAAGTGTGCAGGACTTCAGTGGGAGTGTGCAGGACGTCATAGAAAGTGTGCAGGACTTCAGTGGGAGTGTGCAGGACGTCATACAAAGTGTGCAGGACGTCAGAGAAAGCGTGCAGGACTTAGGTGGGAGTGTGCAGGACGTCATACAAAGTGTGCAGGACTTCAGTGGGAGTGTGCAGGACTTCAGTGGAAGTGTGCAGGATGTCTTAGAAAGTGTGCAGGACTTCAGTGGGAGTGTGCAGGACGTCATACAAAGTGTGCAGGACGTCAGAGAAAGCGTGCAGGACCTAGGTGGGAGTGTGCAGGACGTCATAGAAAGTGTGCAGGACTTCAGTGGGAGTGTGCAGGACGTCATACAAAGTGTGCACGACGTCATAGAAAGTGTGCAGGACTTCAGTGGGAGTGTGCAGGACGTCATAGAAAGTGTGCAGGACTTCGGTGGGAGTGTGCAGGACGTCATACAAAGTGTGCAGGACGTCAGAGAAAGCGTGCAGGACTTAGGTGGGAGTGTGCAGGACGTCATACAAAGTGTGCAGGACTTCAGTGGGAGTGTGCAGGACGTCATACAAAGTGTGCACGACGTCATAGAAAATGTGCAGGACTTCAGTGGAAGTGTGCAGGAAGTCATAGAAAGTGTGCGAGACTTCAGTGAGCGCGTGCAGGACTTCAGTGGGAGTGTGCAGGATGTCTTAGAAAGTGTGCAGGACGTCATAGAAAGTGTGCAGGACTTCAGTGGGAGTGTGCAGGACGTCATACAAAGTGTGCAGGACGTCAGAGAAAGCGTGCAGGACCTAGGTGGGAGTGTGCAGGACGTCATAGAAAGTGTGCAGGACTTCAGTGGGAGTGTGCAGGACGTCATACAAAGTGTGCACGACGTCATAGAAAGTGTGCAGGACTTCAGTGGGAGTGTGCAGGACGTCATAGAAAGTGTGCAGGACTTCAGTGGGAGTGTGCAGGACGTCATACAAAGTGTGCAGGACGTCAGAGAAAGCGTGCAGGACTTAGGTGGGAGTGTGCAGGACGTCATACAAAGTGTGCAGGACTTCAGTGGGAGTGTGCAGGACGTCATACAAAGTGTGCAGGACGTCATAGAAAGCGTGCAGGACTTGGGTGGGAGTGTGCAGGACGTCATAGGAAGTGTGCAGGACGTCATAAAACGTGTGCCGGACGTCATAAGAAGTGTGCAGGACATCATAGAAAGTGTGCAGGACTTCAGTGGGAGTGTGCAGGACGTCATACAAAGTGTGCACGACGTCATAGAAAATGTGCAGGACTTCAGTGGGAGTGTGCAGGAAGTCATAGAAAGTGTGCGAGACTTCAGTGAGCGCGTGCAGGACTTCAGTGGGAGTGTGCAGGATGTCTTAGAAAGTGTGCAGGACGTCATAGAAAATGTGCAGGACTTCAGTGGGAGTGTGCAGGACGTCATACAAAGTGTGCACGACGTCATAGAAAGTGTGCAGGACTTCAGTGGGCGTGTGCAGGACATCATAGAAAGTGTGCAGGACTTCAGTGGGAGTGTGCAGGACGTCATACAAAGTGTGCACGACGTCATAGAAAGTGTGCAGGACTTCAGTGGGAGTGTGCAGGACGTCATAGAAAGTGTGCAGGACTTCAGTGGGAGTGTGCAGGACGTCATACAAAGTGTGCAGGACTTCAGTGGGAGTATGCAGGACGTCATACAAAGTGTGCACGACGTCATAGAAAGTGTGCAGGACTTCAGTGGGAGTGTGCAGGACGTCATACAAAGTGTGCAGGACGTCGTAGAAAGTATGCAGGACTTCAGTGGGAGTGTGCAGGACGTCATACAAAGTGTGCACGACGTCATAGAAAATGTGCAGGACTTCAGTGGAAGTGTGCAGGAAGTCATAGAAAGTGTGCGAGACTTCAGTGAGCGCGTGCAGGACTTCAGTGGGAGTGTGCAGGATGTCTTAGAAAGTGTGCAGGACGTCATAGAAAGTGTGCAGGACTTCAGTGGGAGTGTGCAGGACGTCATACAAAGTGTGCAGGACGTCAGAGAAAGCGTGCAGGACCTAGGTGGGAGTGTGCAGGACGTCATAGAAAGTGTGCAGGACTTCAGTGGGAGTGTGCAGGACGTCATACAAAGTGTGCACGACGTCATAGAAAGTGTGCAGGACTTCAGTGGGAGTGTGCAGGACGTCATAGAAAGTGTGCAGGACTTCAGTGGGAGTGTGCAGGACGTCATACAAAGTGTGCAGGACGTCATAGAAAGCGTGCAGGACTTGGGTGGGAGTGTGCAGGACGTCATAGGAAGTGTGCAGGACGTCATAAAACGTGTGCCGGACGTCATAAGAAGTGTGCAGGACATCATAGAAAGTGTGCAGGACTTCAGTGGGAGTGTGCAGGACGTCATACAAAGTGTGCAGGACGTCATAGAAAGCGTGCAGGACTTCAGTGGGCGTTAGCAGGACGTCATAGGAAGTGTGCAGGACGTCATAAAACGTGTGCCGGACGTCATAAGAAGTGTGCAGGACTTCACTGGGAGTGTGCAGACGTCATATAAAGTGTGCAGGACTTGAGTGGAAGTGTGCAGGACGTCATACAAAGTGTGCAGGACGTCATAGAAAGTGTGCAGGACTTCAGTGGGCGTTAGCAGGACGTCATAAGAAGTGTGCAGGACTTCACTGGGAGTGTGCAGGACGTCATATAAAATGTGCAGGACTTCAGTGGAAGTGTGCAGGACGTCATACAAAGTGTGCAGGACGTCATAGAAAGTGTGCAGGACGTCATAGAAAGTGTGCAGGACTTCAGTGGAAGTGTGCAGGACGTCATACAAAGTGTGCAGGACTTCAGTGGAAGTGTGCAGGACGTCATACAAAGTGTGCAGGACGTCAGAGAAAGCGTGCAGGTTTTAGGTGGGAGTGTGCAGGACGTCATAGAAAGTGTGCAGGACTTCAGTGGGCGTTAGCAGGACGTCATAGGAAGTATGCAGGACGTCATATAAAGTGTGCAGGACGTCATATAGTGTGCAGGACTTCAGTGGGAGAGTACAGGACGTCACACAAAGTGTGCAGGACGCTATAAAAAAGTGTGCAGGACTTCACTGGGAGTGTGCAGGACGTCATATAAAGTGTGCAGGACGTCATAGAAAGTGTGCAGGACTTCAGTGGGAGTGTGCAGGACGTCATACAAAGTGTGCAGGACGTCATAGAAAGTATGCAGGACTTCAGTGGGAGTGTGCAGGACGTCATACAAAGTGTGCACGACGTCATAGAAAATGTGCAGGACTTCAGTGGGAGTGTGCAGGAAGTCATAGAAAGTGTGCGAGACTTCAGTGAGCGAATGCAGGACTTCAGTGGGAGTGTGCAGGATGTCTTAGAAAGTGTGCAGGACGTCATAGAAAATGTGCAGGACTTCAGTGGGAGTGTGCAGGATGTCATACAAAGTGTGCACGACGTCATAGAAAGTGTGCAGGACTTCAGTGGGCGTGTGCAGGACATCATAGAAAGTGTGCAGGACTTCAGTGGGAGTGTGCAGGACGTCATACAAAGTGTGCACGACGTCATAGAAAGTGTGCAGGACTTCAGTGGGAGTGTGCAGGACGTCATAGAAAGTGTGCAGGACTTCAGTGGGAGTGTGCAGGACGTCATACAAAGTGTGCAGGACTTCAGTGGGAGTATGCAGGACGTCATACAAAGTGTGCACGACGTCATAGAAAGTGTGCAGGACTTCAGTGGGAGTGTGCAGGACGTCATACAAAGTGTGCAGGACGTCGTAGAAAGTATGCAGGACTTCAGTGGGAGTGTGCAGGACGTCATACAAAGTGTGCACGACGTCATAGAAAATGTGCAGGACTTCAGTGGAAGTGTGCAGGAAGTCATAGAAAGTGTGCGAGACTTCAGTGAGCGCCTGCAGGACTTGAGTGGGAGTGTGCAGGATGTCATACAAAGTGTGCAGGACGTCATAGAAAGTGTGCAGGACTTCAGTGGGAGTGTGCAGGACGTCATAAAAAGTGTGCAGGACGTCAGAGAAAGCGTGCAGGACCTAGGTGGGAGTGTGCAGGACGTCATAGAAAGCGTGCAGGACTTCAGTGGGAGTGTGCAGGACGTCATACAAAGTGTGCACGACGTCATAGAAAGTGTGCAGGACTTCAGTGGGAGTGTGCAGGACGTCATAGAAAGTGTGCAGGACTTCAGTGGGAGTGTGCAGGACGTCATACAAAGTGTGCAGGACGTCAGAGAAAGCGTGCAGGACTTAGGTGGGAGTGTGCAGGACGTCATACAAAGTGTGCAGGACTTCAGTGGGAGTGTGCAGGACGTCATACAAAGTGTGCAGGACGTCATAGAAAGCGTGCAGGACTTGGGTGGGAGTGTGCAGGACGTCATAGGAAGTGTGCAGGACGTCATAAAACGTGTGCCGGACGTCATAAGAAGTGTGCAGGACATCATAGAAAGTGTGCAGGACTTCAGGGGGAGTGTGCAGGACGCCATACAAAGTGTGCACGACGTCATACAAAGCGTGCAGGACTTCAGTGGGCGTTAGCAGGACGTCATAGGAAGTGTGCAGGACGTCATAAAACGTGTGCCGGACGTCATAAGAAGTGTGGGACTTCACTGGGAGTGTGCAGACGTCATATAAAGTGTGCAGGACTTGAGTGGAAGTGTGCAGGACGTCATACAAAGTGTGCAGGACGTCATAGAAAGTGTGCAGGACTTCAGTGGGCGTTAGCAGGACGTCATAAGAAGTGTGCAGGACTTCACTGGGAGTGTGCAGGACGTCATATAAAATGTGCAGGACTTCAGTGGAAGTGTGCAGGACGTCATACAAAGTGTGCAGGACGTCATAGAAAGTGTGCAGGACGTCAGAGAAAGTGTGCAGGACTTCAGTGGAAGTGTGCAGGACGTCATACAAAGTGTGTAGGACTTCAGTGGAAGTGTGCAGGACGTCATACAAAGTGTGCAGGACGTCAGAGAAAGAGTGCAGGTTTTAGGTGGGAGTGTGCAGGACGTCATAGAAAGTGTGCAGGACTTCAGTGGGCGTTAGCAGGACGTCATAGGAAGTATGCAGGACGTCATATAAAGTGTGCAGGACGTCATATAGTGTGCAGGACTTCAGTGGGAGTGTGCAGGACGTCATACAAAGTGTGCAGGACGTCTATAAAAAGTGTGCAGGACTTCACTGGAAGTGTGCAGGACGTTATAAAGTGTGCAGGACGTCATAGAAAGTGTGCAGGACTTCAGTGGGAGTGTGCAGGACGTCATACAAAGTGTGCAGGACGTCATAGAAAGTGTGCAGGACTTCAGTGGGAGTGTGCAGGACGTCATACAAAGTGTGCAGGACGTCATAGAAAGTGTGCAGGACTTCAGTGGGAGTGTGCAGGACGTCATACAAAGTGTGCAGGACTTCAGTGAGCGTGCAGGACTTCAGTGGGAGTGTGCAGGACGTCATAGAAAGTGTGCAGGACGTCATAGAAAGTGTGCAGGACTTCAGTGGGAGTGTGCAGGACGTCATACAAAGTGTGCAGGACGTCATAGAAAGTGTGCAGGACTTCCAGTGGGAGTGTGAAGGACGTGATAGAAAGTGTGCAGGACTTCAGTGGGAGTGTGCAGGGCGTGATAGAAAGTGTGCAGGACGTGATAGAAAGGGTGCAGGACTTCAGTGGGAGTGTGCAGGACGTCATAGAAAGCGGGCAGGACCTCATGGGAGTGTGCAGGACGTCATACAAAGTGTGCAGGACTTCAGTGGGAGTGTGCAGGACGTCATACAAAGTGTGCAGGACGTCATAGAAAGTGTGCAGGACTTCAGTGGGAGTGTGCAGGACGTCATACAAAGTGTGCAGGACGTCATAGAAAGTGTGGAGGCCTTCGGTGGGAGTGTGCAGGACGTCATAAAAAGTGTGCAGGACGTCATAGAAAGTGTGCAGGACTTCAGTGGGAGTGTGCAGGACGTCATAGAAAGTGTGCAGGACTTCAGTGGGAGTGTGCAGGACGTCATAAAAAGTGCGCAGGACGACATAGAAAGTGGGCAGGACGTCAGAGTGTGCAGGACGTCATACAAAGTGTGCAGGACGTCATAGAAAGTGTGCAGGACTTAGGTGGGAGTGTGCAGGACGTCATAGACAGTGTGCAGGACACCAGTGGGAGTGTGCAGGACGTCATAGAATGTGTGCAGGACGTCATAGAAAGTGTGCAGGACTTTAGTGGGAGTGTGCAGGACGTCATAGAAAGTGTGCAGGACCTAAGTGGGAGTGTGCAGGACGTCATAGACAGTGTGCAGGACGTGAAAAAGTGTGCAGGACGTCGTAGTGGAAGTGTGCGGGACGTCATAGAAAGTGTGCAGGACGTCATAGGGAGTGTGCAGGACTTCACTGGGAGTGTGCAGGACGTCATATAAAGTGTGCAGGACTTCAGTGGAAGTGTGCGGGACGTCATACAAAGTGTGCAGGACGTCATAGAAAGTGTGCAGGACGTCAGTGTGCAGGACGTCATAAGAAGTGTGCAGGACTTCACTGGGAGTGTGCAGGACGTCATATAAAATGTGCAGGACTTCAGTGGAAGTGTGCAGGACGTCATACAAAGTGTGCAGGACGTCATAGAAAGTGTGCAGGACGTCAGAGAAAGTGTGCAGGACTTCAGTGGAAGTGTGCAGGACGTCATACAAAGTGTGTAGGACTTCAGTGGAAGTGTGCAGGACGTCATACAAAGTGTGCAGGACGTCAGAGAAAGCGTGCAGGTTTTAGGTGGGAGTGTGCAGGACGTCATAGAAAGTGTGCAGGACCTAGGTGGGAGTGTGCAGGACGTCATAGAAAGTGTGCAGGACTTCAGTGGGAGTGTGCAGGACGTCATACAAAGTGTGCACGACGTCATAGAAAGTGTGCAGGACTTCAGTGGGAGTGTGCAGGACGTCATACAAAGTGTGCACGACGTCATAGAAAATGTGCAGGACTTCAGTGGAAGTGTGCAGGAAGTCATAGAAAGTGTGCGAGACTTCAGTGAGCGCGTGCAGGACTTCAGTGGGAGTGTGCAGGATGTCTTAGAAAGTGTGCAGGACGTCATAGAAAGTGTGCAGGACTTCGGTGGGAGTGTGCGGGACGTCACACAAAGTGTGCGGGACGTCCAGAGAAAGCGTGCAGGAGGTGGGGTGTGCAGGACGTCATAGAAAGTGTGCAGGACCTGGGTGGGAGTGTGCAGGACGTCATAGAAAGTGTGCAGGACTTCCAGTGGGAGTGTGCAGGACGTCATACAAAGTGTGCACGACGTCATAGAAAGTGTGCAGGACTTCAGTGGGAGTGTGCAGGACGTCATAGAAAGTGTGCAGGACTTCAGTGGGAGTGTGCAGGACGTCATACAAAGTGTGCAGGACGTCAGAGAAAGCGTGCAGGACTTAGGTGGGAGTGTGCAGGACGTCATACAAAGTGTGCAGGACTTCGGTGGGAGTGTGCAGGACGTCATACAAAGTGTGCAGGACGTCATAGAAAGCGTGCAGGACTTGGGTGGGAGTGTGCAGGACGTCATAGGAAGTGTGCAGGACGTCATAAAACGTGTGCCGGACGTCATAAGAAGTGTGCGGGACATCATAGAAAGTGTGCGGGACTTCAGTGGGAGTGTGCAGGGACGTCATACAAAGTGTGCAGGACGTCATAGAAAGCGTGCAGGACTTCAGTGGGCGTTAGCAGGACGTCATAGGAAGTGTGCAGGACATCATAAAACGTGTGCCGGACGTCATAAGAAGTGTGCAGGACTTCACTGGGAGTGTGCAGACGTCATATAAAGTGTGCAGGACTTGAGTGGAAGTGTGCAGGACGTCATACAAAGTGTGCAGGACGTCATAGAAAGTGTGCAGGACTTCCAGTGGGCGTTAGCAGGACGTCATAAGAAGTGTGCAGGACTTCACTGGGAGTGTGCAGGACGTCATATAAAATGTGCAGGACTTCAGTGGAAGTGTGCAGGACGTCATACAAAGTGTGCAGGACGTCATAGAAAGTGTGCAGGACGTCATAGAAAGTGTGCAGGACTTCAGTGGAAGTGTGCAGGACGTCATACAAAGTGTGCAGGACTTCCAGTGGAAGTGTGCAGGACGTCATACAAAGTGTGCAGGACGTCAGAGAAAGAGTGCAGGTTTTAGGTGGGAGTGTGCAGGACGTCATAGAAAGTGTGCAGGACTTCAGTGGGCGTTAAGTGCAGGACGTCATAGGAAAGTATGCAGGACGTCATATAAAGTGTGCAGGACGTCATATAGTGTGCAGGACTTCAGTGGGAGTGTACAGGACGTCACACAAAGTGTGCAGGGACGCTATAAAAAGTGTGCAGGACTTCACTGGGAGTGTGCAGGACGTCATATAAAGTGTGCAGGACGTCATAGAAAGTGTGCAGGGACTTCAGTGGGAGTGTGCAGGACGTCATACAAAGTGTGCAGGACGTCATAGAAAGTATGCAGGACTTCAGTGGAGTGTGCAGGACGTCATACAAAGTGTGCACGACGTCATAGAAAATGTGCAGGACTTCAGTGGGGAGTGTGCGGAAGTCATAGAAAGTGTGCGAGACTTCAGGTGAGCGCGTGCAGGACTTCAGGTGGGAGTGTGCAGGATGTCTTAGAAAGTGTGCAGGACGTCATAGAAAATGTGCAGGACTTCAGTGGGAGTGTGCGGGACGTCATACAAAGTGTGCAGGACGTCATAGAAAGTGTGCAGGACTTCAGTGGGCGTGTGCAGGACGTCATAGAAAGTGTGCAGGACTTCAGTGGGAGTGTGCAGGACGTCATACAAAGTGTGCGACGTCATAGAAAGTGTGCAGGACTTCGGTGGGAGTGTGCCGGGACGTCATAGAAAGTGTGCAGGACTTCGGTGGGAGTGTGCCGGACGTCATAGAAAGTGTGCAGGACTTCAGTGGGAGTGTGCAGGACGTCATACAAAGTGTGCAGGACGTCATAGAAAGCGTGCAGGACTTAGGTGGGAGTGTGCAGGACGTCATACAAAGTGTGCAGGACGTCATAGAAAGTGTGCAGGGACTTCAGTGGAGTGTGCAGGACGTCATACAAAGTGTGCAGGACGTCATAGAAAGTGTGCAGGACTTCGGTGGGAGTGTGCAGGACGTCATAGAAAGTGTGCATTAAGACTTTCGTAGAGCGTGTGCCGGGACGTCATAAAGGTAATGCAGGACTTTCAACGACAGTGTGCAGGGACGTCATAGAAAGTGTGCAGGACTTCCAGGTGAGTGTGCAGGACGTCAGGTGAAAGTGTGCAGGACGTCATCAGAAAGCGTGCAGGACTTCTAAAATGGTGGAGACGTGTGCAGGGACGTCATAGAAGTGTGCAGGACACCAGTGGAAGTGTGCAGGACGTGATAGAAAGTGTGCAGGACTTCAGTGCGGCATATTAGGGGGAGTGTGCGGGACGTCATACAAAGTGTGCTGGACTTCAACGGGAGTGTGCAGAATATTAGGGGGAGTGTGCAGGACGTCATACAAAGTGTGCAGGACTTCAGTGGGAGTGTGCAGGACGTGATAGAAAGTGTGCAGGACGTCAGTGGGAGTGTACGGGACATCGCTAAAGTGGGAGTGTGTGCAGGACTTCAGTGGGAAGTGTGCGGGACGTCATAAGAAAGTGTGCAGGACGTCATAGAAAGTGTGCAGGACTTCGTGGGGTGTGCAGGGACGTCATATAAAGTGTGCAGGACTGAGTGGAAGTGTGCAGGACGTCACAAAGTGTGCAGGACTTGTGGAAGTGTGTGCGAGACGTCATAGAAAGTGTGCAGGACGTCATAAGCGCGTGCCGGGACTTTCAGTGGGAGTGTGCAGGACGTCATTAGAAGGACGTAATGTGCGGGACTTCAGTGAAGTGTGCAGGACGTCATACAAAGTGTGCAGGACTTCAGTGGGAGTGTGCACACTCCCACTGAAGTCCTGCACTTTCTTTCACATCCTGCACTCCCACTGGTGTCCTGCACACTTTCTATCACGTCCTGCACACTCAAACTGTTTTCCTGCACACTTTCTTTCACGTCCTGCACACTTCCCACTGGTGTCCTGCACACTTTCTTTCACGTCCTGCACCTCAAACTGTTTTCCTGTACACTTTCTATCACGTCCTGCACACTCCCACTGAGTGTTCTGCACACATTCTTTCACGTCCTGCACACTCAAACTGTTTTCCTGCACACTTTCTATCACGTCCTGCACACTCCCACTGGTGTCCTGCACACTTTCTTTACGTCCTGCACACTCCCACTGGTGTCCTGAACACTTTCTATCACGTACTGCACACTCCCACTGAAGTCCTGCACACTTTCTTTCACGTCCTGCACACTTCCACTGGTGTCCTGCACACTTTCTTTCTTGTCCTGCACACTCAAACTGTTTTCCTGTACACTTTCTATCACGTCCTGCACACTCCCACTGGTGTCCTGCACACTCAAACTGTTTTCCTGCACACTTTCTACCACGTCCTGCACACTCCCACTGGTGTCCTGCACACTTTCTTTCACGTCCTGCACACTCAAACTGTTTTCCTGCACACTTTCTATCACGTCCTGCACACTCCCACTGGTGTCCTGCATACTTTCTTTCACGTCCTGCACACTCCCACTGGTGTCCTGCACACTTTCTTTCACGTCCTGCACACTCCCACTGGTGTCCTGCACACTTTCTTTCACGTCCTGCACACTCAAACTGTTTTCCTACACACTTTCTACCACGTCCTGCACACTCCCACTGGTGTCCTGCACACTTTCTTTCACGTCCTGCGCACTCCCACTGGTGTCCTGAACACTTTCTATCACGTCCTGCACACTCCCACTGAAGTCCTGCACTTTTTCTTTCACGTCCTGCACACTCCCACTGGTGTCCTGCACACTTTCTTTCACGTCCTGCACACTCAAACTGTTTTCCTGCACACTTTCTACCACGTCCTGCACACTCAAACTGTTTTCCTGCACACTTTCTATCACGTCCTGCACACTCCCACTGGTGTTCTGCACACATTCTTTCACGTCCTGCACACTCCCACTGAAGTGTCCTGCACTTTTTCTTTCACGTCCTGCACACTCCCACTGGTGTCCTGCACACTTTCTTTCACGTCCTGCACACTCAAACTGTTTTCCTGCACACTTTCTACCACGTCCTGCACACTCAAACTGTTTTCCTGCACACTTTCTACCACGTCCTGCACACTCCCACTGAAGTCCTGCACACTTTCTTTCACGTCCTGCACACTCCCACTGAAGTCCTGCACACTTTCTTTCACGTCCTGCACACTCAAACTGTTTTCCTGCACACTTTCTATCACGTCCTGCACACTCCCACTGGTGTTCTGCACACATTCTTTCACGTCCTGCACACTCAAACTGTTTTCCTGCACACTTTCTATCACGTCCTGCACACTCCCACTGGTGTCCTGCACACTTTCTTTCACGTCCTGCACACTCCCACTGGTGTCCTGAACACTTTCTATCACGTACTGCACACTCCCACTGAAGTCCTGCACACTTTCTTTCACGTCCTGCACACTTCCACTGGTGTCCTGCACACTTTCTTTCTTGTCCTGCACACTCAAACTGTTTTCCTGTACACTTTCTATCACGTCCTGCACACTCCCACTGGTGTCCTGCACACTTTCTTTCACGTCCTGCACACTCAAACTGTTTTCCTGCACACTTTCTACCACGTCCTGCACACTCCCACTGGTGTCCTGCACACTTTCTTTCACGTCCTGCACACTCAAACTGTTTTCCTGCACACTTTCTATCACGTCCTGCACACTCCCACTGAGTGTCCTGCATACTTTCTTTCCCCTCCTCCCCACTCCCACTGGTGTCCTGCACCCTTTCTTTCACGTCCTGCACACTCCCACTGGTGTCCTGCACACTTTCTTTCACGTCCTGCACACTCAAACTGTTTTCCTACACACTTTCTACCACCTCCTGCACACTCCCACTGGTGTTCTGCACACTTTCTTTCACGTCCTGCACCTCCCACTGGTGTCCTGCACACTTTCTATCACGTCCTGCACACTCCCACTGAAGTCCTGCACTTTTTCTTTCACGTCCTGCACACTCCCACTGGTGTCCTGCACACTTTCTTTCACGTCCTGCACACTCAAACTGTTTTCCTGCAGACTTTCTACCACGTCCTGCACACTCAAACTGTTTTCCTGCACACTTTCTATCACGTCCTGCACACTCCCACTGGTGTTCTGCACACATTCTTTCACGTCCTGCACACTCAAACTGTTTTCCTGCACACTTTCTATCACGTCCTGCACACTCCCACTGGTGTCCTGCACACTTTCTTTCACGTCCTGCACACTCCCACTGGTGTCCTGAACACTTTCTATCACGTCCTGCACACTCCCACTGAAGTCCTGCACACTTTCTTTCACGTCCTGCACACTTCCACTGGTGTCCTGCACACTTTCTTTCTTGTCCTGCACACTCCCACTGGTGTCCTGAACACTTTCTATCACGTCCTGCACACTCCCACTGAAGTCCTGCACACTTTCTTTCACGTCCTGCACACTTCCACTGGTGTCCTGCACACTTTCTTTCTTGTCCTGCACACTCAAACTGTTTTCCTGTACACTTTCTATCACGTCCTGCACACTCCCACTGGTGTTCTGCACACATTCTTTCACGTCCTGCACACTCAAACTGTTTTCCTGCACACTTTCTATCACGTCCTGCACACTCCCACTGGTGTCCTGCACACTTTCTTTCACGTCCTGCACACTCCCACTGGTGTCCTGAACACTTTCTATCACGTACTGCACACTCCCACTGAAGTCCTGCACACTTTCTTTCACGTCCTGCACACTTCCACTGGTGTCCTGCACACTTTCTTTCTTGTCCTGCACACTCAAACTGTTTTCCTGTACACTTTCTATCACGTCCTGCACACTCCCACTGGTGTCCTGCACACTTTCTTTCACGTCCTGCACACTCAAACTGTTTTCCTGCACACTTTCTACCACGTCCTGCACACTCCCACTGGTGTCCTGCACACTTTCTTTCACGTCCTGCACACTCAAACTGTTTTCCTGCACACTTTCTATCACGTCCTGCACACTCCCACTGGTGTCCTGCACACTTTCTTTCACGTCCTGCACACTCCCACTGGTGTCCTGCACACTCCCACTGGTGTCCTGAACACTTTCTATGACGTCGTGCACACTCAAACTGTTTTCCTACACACTTTCTACCACGTCCTGCACACTCCCACTGGTGTCCTGCACACTTTCTTTCACGTCCTGCGCACTCCCACTGGTGTCCTGAACACTTTCTATCACGTCCTGCACACTCCCACTGAAGTCCTGCACTTTTTCTTTCACGTCCTGCACACTCCCACTGGTGTCCTGCACACTTTCTTTCACGTCCTGCACACTCAAACTGTTTTCCTGCACACTTTCTACCACGTCCTGCACACTCAAACTGTTTTCCTGCACACTTTCTATCACGTCCTGCACACTCCCACTGGTGTTCTGCACACATTCTTTCACGTCCTGCACACTCAAACTGTTTTCCTGCACACTTTCTATCACGTCCTGCACACTCCCACTGGTGTCCTGCACACTTTCTTTCACGTCCTGCACACTCCCACTGGTGTCCTGAACACTTTCTATCACGTCCTGCACACTCCCACTGAAGTCCTGCACACTTTCTTTCACGTCCTGCACACTTCCACTGGTGTCCTGCACACTTTCTTTCTTGTCCTGCACACTCCCACTGGTGTCCTGCACACTTTCTTTCACGTCCTGCACACTCCCACTGAAGTCCTGCACACTTTCTTTCACGTCCTGCACACTTCCACTGGTGTCCTGCACACTTTCTTTCTTGTCCTGCACACTCAAACTGTTTTCCTGTACACTTTCTATCACGTCCTGCACACTCCCACTGGTGTCCTGCACACTTTCTTTCACGTCCTGCACACTCAAACTGTTTTCCTGCACACTTTCTACCACGTCCTGCACACTCCCACTGGTGTCCTGCACACTTTCTTTCACGTCCTGCACACTCAAACTGTTTTCCTGCACACTTTCTATCACGTCCTGCACACTCCCACTGGTGTCCTGCACACTTTCTTTCACGTCCTGCACACTCCCACTGGTGTCCTGCACACTTTCTTTCACGTCCTGCACACTCAAACTGTTTTCCTGCACACTTTCTACCACGTCCTGCACACTCCCACTCAAGTCCTGCACACTTTCTTTCACGTCCTGCACACTCCCACTGAAGTCCTGCACACTTTCTTTCACGTCCTGCACACTCAAACTGTTTTCCTGCACACTTTCTATCACGTCCTGCACACTCCCACTGGTGTTCTGCACACATTCTTTCACGTCCTGCACACTCAAACTGTTTTCCTGCACACTTTTTATCACGTCCTGCACACTCCCACTGGTGTCCTGCACACTTTCTTTCACGTCCTGCACACTCCCACTGGTGTCCTGCACACTTTCTTTCACGTCCTGCACACTCCCACTGAAGTCCTGCACACTTTCTATCACGTCCTGCACACTCCCACTGGTGTCCTGCACACTTTCTATCACGTCCTGCACACTCCCACTGGTGTCCTGAACACTTTCTATCACGTCCTGCACACTTCCACTGGTGTCCTGCACACTTTCTTTCTTGTCCTGCACACTCAAACTGTTTTCCTGTACACTTTCCATCACGTCCTGCACACTCCCACTGGTGTCCTGCACACTTTCTTTCACGTCCTGCACACTCAAACTGTTTTCCTGCACACTTTCTATCACGTCCTGCACACTCCCACTGGTGTCCTGCACACTTTCTTTCACGTCCTGCACACTCCCACTGGTGTCCTGCACACTCCCACTGGTGTCCTGCACACTTTCTTTCACGTCCTGCACACTCAAACTGTTTTCCTGCACACTTTCTATCACGTCCTGCCTACTCCCACTGGTGTCCTGCACACTTTCTTTCACGTCCTGCACACTCCCACTGAAGTCCTGCACACTTTCTTTCACGTCCTGCACACTCAAACTGTTTTCCTGCACACTTTCTACCACGTCCTGCACACTCCCACTGGTGTCCTGCACACTTTCTTTCACGTCCTGCACACTCAAACTGTTTTCCTGCACACTTTCTATCACGTCCTGCACACTCCCACTGGTGTCCTGCACACTTTCTTTCACGTCCTGCACACTCCCACTGGTGTCCTGCACACTTTCTTTCACGTCCTGCACACTCAAACTGTTTTCCTGCACACTTTCTACCACGTCCTGCACACTCCCACTCAAGTCCTGCACACTTTCTTTCACGTCCTGCACACTCCCACTGAAGTCCTGCACACTTTCTTTCACGTCCTGCACACTCAAACTGTTTTCCTGCACACTTTCTATCACGTCCTGCACACTCCCACTGGTGTTCTGCACACATTCTTTCACGTCCTGCACACTCAAACTGTTTTCCTGCACACTTTCTATCACGTCCTGCACACTCCCACTGGTGTCCTGCACACTTTCTTTCACGTCCTGCACACTCCCACTGGTGTCCTGAACACTTTCTATCACGTCCTGCACACTCCCACTGAAGTCCTGCACACTTTCTATCACGTCCTGCACACTCCCACTGGTGTCCTGCACACTTTCTTTCACGTCCTGCACACTTCCACTGGTGTCCTGCACACTTTCTTTCTTGTCCTGCACACTCCCACTGAAGTCCTGCACACTTTCTTTCACGTCCTGCACACTCAAACTGTTTTCCTGTACACTTTCTATCACGTCCTGCACACTCCCACAGGTGTCCTGCACACTTTCTTTCACGTCCTGCACACTCAAACTGTTTTCCTGCACACTTTCTACCACGTCCTGCACACTCCCACTGGTGTCCTGCACACTTTCTTTCACGTCCTGCACACTCAAACTGTTTTCCTGCACACTTTCTATCACGTCCTGCACACTCCCACTGGTGTCCTGCACACTTTCTTTCACGTCCTGCACACTCCCACTGGTGTCCTGCACACTTTCTTTCACGTCCTGCACACTCAAACTGTTTTCCTGCACACTTTCTATCACGTCCTGCCTACTCCCACTGGTGTCCTGCACACTTTCTTTCACGTCCTGCACACTCAAACTGTTTTCCTGCACACTTTCTACCACGTCCTGCACACTCCCACTGGTGTCCTGCACACTTTCTATGACGTATCGCACACTCCCCCAAAAGTTCATCACACTTCCACTGGTGTCCTGCGCACTTTTACACACAATACTCTATGCGGGCTTAACAAAAATATGCTGCTAATTTCTCCAGGATGACGCTATTGCGACAAGAATCATCTCAACCATTCTTCCCGCAAATCTTCAAGCTGCAAAAAAAGTCGCTGAAAAAAGTTCGAGGAATTCGAAAAAACGACCATGAGCGACGTTCATCGCTGCAATCCGCGTCAAAAATCGCAGATTGAATTCGCGATTTTTTTTTCGCCAGCGACAAAAGTCGCGATACTCTGGTATGCTTAACCATTGCGAACTGCTATTTTTTCGCAGTTTTCGAAGTATGAAAGGGGGTAAGGTACTTCACAGCCCTGGGGAAGGGCTCTTTCGAAAAAATTGATAGGTGTGATGGAACGACAAAATCGACGGTTCCCTCACACCTAGTTCATTCATTTAGGTGTGAGGGAATCGCCGATTCTGTCGTTCCCTCACACCTAGCAATTTTCTCGAAAAAGGCCTTCCCTGGGGCTGTGAAGTGCTTCAGACAACTGGGGACCCGCGGGAGGGGGGTGACCCCGTTGGGCAGATTCGCGTTTTACTGTATTTCGCCAATGAGCCCCGTTTCTTCTGCTCGCGCACCTATTTCGCAAGTAACCCGGAAACTGTTTCATGCAATATCTTCTAGTAGTACAGTTGTAAAGACTGTTACAAAAGTGTACTGTACATCACAACAAGTATGACAGCTGTCAGCTAACCGAACATTCAAGTTTTATGGAAACAACTGTTTTAACAAAGGGGTGATAGCTCCCTGTGCGTAGCAATGAGTGAAGACTGAGTTGTAATTGTATCATATCAGACACGCTGTACCTCTAATAATAGGAGTTGACCACTGTGAGGTCCTAACTGAGACGGGGGGGGGACACGATTATTTCATAGAAATCAAGAAAACATCCGTATGGCATTGGGATGGAAAGTCTGCTATGTAAACGATATATGGGATTGGTGATAGGACACCTCCTCAGAAAAATGAAAACAAGTTACTTGCAACATAAAAGGCCGAAAACAAGTTACTTGTAACATATCTGAGCTGATGTAAGTTACTTGCGACTTGTCTCATGTCATGTAACTTACATGTAACCTATCGGCGGGATACTGCGTGTGGTCCGCCTCTGATATGTTACATGTATCTCAAATGATCTGAGATAAGTCGCAAGTAACTCACATCGGCTCAGATATGTTACAAGTAACTTGTTTTCGTTTTCTGATAGAACACTGCGTGCAGTGCGCCTCCGATAATTTACATGTAACTTAAATGGCACAATATAAGTCGCAAGTAACTTAAATCGGCCGAGAAGATGTTTCCAAGGGGGATGTACGATGTACTCGCGGAGTCAGCTTGGCGACTGGCGTTGCTGTTGATTCTTTTGCCCAGGTTTGATGTACTTGACCCCACATCAGCAGTGAAAGCCCCGCACAGCATTTTTTGCTTAGTGTGTGGTCTGAGACGCGCCCTCTGTGTCGCGTGTTGTCCGCGTCACGTGATGGCCACCCATAGTGAGAATATAAATGTAAGTCATATGTATTATGAGGGTAACCTACATCCAATATAAATTTAAGTTACATGTAATATAAATGTATGTTACATGTAATATAAATGTAAGCTACTTGAGACATTCAAGTCAGTTACATTTAAATAACAAGTAACTTGTTTTGATTTTTCTGAGAAGTAGCTCAAACTTGGGTAATTGAATCAACAACAACGCCAGTCGTAAGCCTGACCCCGCGAGTGCGTCATACATCAACCTTGGAAATATCATTTTGGCCAATGTAAGTTACTTGCGACTTATATTGTGCCATTTAAGTTACATGCAACATAACGGAGGCGCACTGCACGCAGGATCCTCTCGAAAATCGAGAACAAGTTACTTGTAACATATCTAAGCTGATGTAAGTTACTTGCGACTTATCTCAAGTCATTCAAGTTACATGTAACATATCGGAGGCGCACCGCACGCAGTATCCCGCCGATATGTTACATGTAACTTAAATGACCTGAGATAAGTCGCAAGTAACTTACATCGGCTCAGATATGTTACAATTAACTTGTTTTCGGCCTTTTATGTTACAAGTAACTTGTTTTCATTTTTCTGAGTAGTCACTCTGAAAAAAATCGGTAATAGGCATTCTTCCCTTTCGCATGCCTATTGTACCATCCAAAAACGCATACTGATCTTTCGAGATGCTGAAAACGGTCAATCGTGTTCAGCGCACAAAACAACCCCCTGGACAAAGCGTGGGCAAAAGCACTTTTTCCAGAGCTTCCACGAAGTGATACCATTTCCCACATGTACCAATTTTCGATTGAGCGTTAACCTAAATCAAGTAGGGCTTCAGAAAGCGTTGAAGAAAAACATTCCAGATTTGACCTTAAATTCCCCTAGAGGTGGTGATGGTGGGGGGGGGGCGTTGTTTAGGGTGCTGATCACGAAGCTGAGGTTTCTTTGTCGATTGTCGACTAAATTCGTTTGAAGCTTCTCATCGGGAGGGAAATTTGATGGAAAAATGCGACTTTTGACGTTTCCCGGAGCGCTACGATGTTGTTCAAATTGTTTCTTTGAAGGTTATTTGTAGTGATCAACGCGTATCTGATGCAGTATATCGATTTTCTGACAGCTTGCGGTAGATTACGGTGGGTATGCGGTAGTCTGGTTAGTCTCGGATTTGACTCAAAATTGCTATGCGGAGGTAATTCGGGGTGCTGAATGCGAATTCCATGCCGATGGTGGTTGAGAGATCGCCGCGACGAACACACGTGGCACGCACGCAAGCGAGGAGGTAATGATAGTCATGAACATCGATCAAGTGATATCACGTTAGATCGCTGCGTCGCGGCTATCTCTCGCCCAGTGATCGACGATACACATATTGCCCCAAAGCTAGTTATTCGAAAAGGTGATGAGCATCAAGATAGCAGAGTATTCGAAAAGAAGAGGAGAAAAAGCGCGGCGAGAGAAATTTCTGCAGAATGTGAGTTTGAGTTGCATAACTTGTCTTCGCTTCTCATGTTTAATTCTTATATTTGCGTTTCGTATATGTGTATACAGAATCAATTACGAAATTCAAAGAAAGGAGACCAGTGACGGAGGGGTTGAAAATCGGAGGAGATTGGCTTAACTAGCTCCCACAATGGGGGACAGGGGGCAGCCACTCTTTCGTGGATACCCTCTATCCACCATTACGGCGGCGACGGCCTAAAATAATGGGAGCAGGAGAACACACTATTGATTTCGCGGAGGCGGCCCAGCGCCAATGGGCGACGGCTACTCAGAAAAATGAAAACAAGTTACTTGTCACATAAAAGCCCGAAAACAAGTTACTTGTAACATAAAAACCCGAAAACAAGTTACTTGCAACATATCTAAGCCGATGTATGTAACTTACGACTTATCTTGTGCCATTTAAGTTGCATGCAACATATCGGAGGGGCACTGCATACGATGTGCCGTCGATATGTTGCATGTAACTTAAATGAGAAAACCTACAGGCCATACAACGGCCAATGTCTCACCGTCGACTGCGTACAACGCGCTGCGCGACCGCACGCGCGTCGGAAGCGAACGAGTTTTGGCCGCCGCGCGAAGAGTTTTGGCCGCCTCGCGACGTTTCGGCCGCCGCGGGGCGGCCAAAACTCGTTCGCTTCCGACGCGCGTGCGGGCGCGCAGCGCGTGGTACGCAGTCGACGGTGAGACATTGGCCGTTTTATGGCCTGTAAACAGGCAGCAGTGACTGTTTATCCATACGTGTTCCATCTCATTTTTTTGTCAGTAGAAATGCTCTGCGAGTTTCAACAAGTTTCAACTTGCCAACTTCCCGCGTATTCAGTGCTAAAAACGATGAGATAAATGGTCGCTGCTGCCTGTTTTGGAGGCCCCAACTTAAATGGCTTGAGATAAGTCGCAGGTAACTTACATCAGCTTAGATATGTTACAAGTAACTTGTTTTCGATTTCTGAGAGGATACTGGGTGCAGTGCGCCTCCGATATGTTCCATGTAACTCAAACGGCACAATATAAGTCGCAAGTAACTTAAATCGACCAAGAAGATGTTTCCAAGGGAAATGTACAGCGCACTCGCGGGGTCAGGCTTACGACTGGCGTTGATGTTGGTTCAACTACCCTAGTTTGAGGTACTTGGCCCCACACCAGCATGGGAAGCCCTGCACAGCATTTTTTCGCGTAGTTTGTGGTCTGGAACACGCTCTCTGCGTCGCGTGTCGTCTGCGTCACGTTATGGCCTTCATAATGAAAATATAAATGTAAGTTACATGTGACATAAGTGTAACTTACATGTAATATAAATTTAAGTTGCATGTAACATAAATGTATGTTACATGTAATATAAATGTAAGTTACTTGAGACATTCAAGTAAGTTACAGTTATATTACAAGTAACTTGTTTTGAATTTTCTGAGCCTGTGATTCTCCGCTTGAGATTGGGGAAGTTTTAGAAAATCTTATCCCAACTCGGACCTGAAATGCTCAACCATCGAAGAAAATTTGCGATCCACCGGACCACTGTAGGATAGAACCCCAATAATTCAAATTTATGAATTAATTTTCCATGACTTACACAATCGAGTGCTTTCTGGAAGTCAAATTATATAATGTCACAACGACGCTTTTCAGCTAGCGACAGGGTCCAATCCTTAAACTTTCGAGCAGAGTGGACTCCGTAGCTCCTCTCTAGTGAGCTCACGCTGCTCTTGAAAGATTATAGCATTCTTTTCAAGATCATATCCGAGAAGAGGTTTAGGTAGTTTTGCAAAAAGTCGACAACGGTTGCACATCATGCTCACCAATGTGTAGTTTTCGCATCTGTTTGACGGTGTTTTTTTAGTATTGGAGTGACATAACTGTACACGGTGTCAATCAATAGGATTGAGAACCAATCCCCCTTTCATTGCATGAAAAGCGTAAAGATCTGCGACCGTGAAGATAGACAGCGCTCTGTTGCGAAAGGATGAGGCGCTGGCGAAAAATTGCGATTCTCCAACGGGGTCACATCCTCTGTGGTCCCGCGGGTCCCCAGCAGCCAAATGTTCCGTTGTAGGTTTACTGGCGACTCACTTTCACCTCCAGTTAAGCTGAGGCTTTTTTGAATACCTATTATTGATTGGATAGTTTTTGAATACCTTGGTCTGAGGAATGCCTAGCGGTGTGTCGGTTGTGTAATGGTAACACTCTCGCTCGGTAAGCGATGCAATGCGGGTTCGATTCCTGCCTGACACCTAAGCTTTGCTAATTTTTCCATGGCCAACATTCTCGCAATTCGTCTTTCTCATCTTTTTTTTCATTCTTTCTCAGTTCTATTTTTCCTTTAATGAGTTGTTCGTATAGTAATCCTGTATTTACTCATTGGGTGTTGTTGCACACTTTTGCTCTTCATGGTACCGAATCGTTTATATTTATAGGTTTCTTACAAAAACAACTATAGAAAAGTTGAAGATATTATGAAAAGGAAAAATTTCAAGAAAGAGAAGAAAATGAAGCAGAATGGGATAATGCCGGACCATGGAAAAGCCAACGGTGAGAGATATCGAGTCTTTTATCCGTAACGGGCGCAACCCACATGCTCGACACGCGCGCTCCTAGTTGCGACGCGGCTTCCCCCAATCCAGAGATTGACGATATACAGTCGATTCCCAAAACACTCAGTTTGTCGTTTCCTACTCGCACCCACGCGTCTTCGTTCTAATTTCTTTCTAAGCCTAATTCATTAACTCGTTGGTACTGATTAAGACCTATTGCGGGGGAGAGGTTCTTTGCCCATTTTATCGCTATCGGCCTATTATATTAGGGGTAGGGTAGACATTGTCGCTTTCATGAACGACTGGCTGGCAATCTAACACGACTCGTGGGGACTATCATCGGAGCAGCGGCATCGGCCGTCGTGGGAACAGTTATCGCGCGTCGGTCGCAGCGACGTATCGCGGAGGGTTGAAATACTGCTAATGAGCCGAAGCCTGTAGCTGTCGCTACACAGCGCACTACGACCTGTTTAAAGGGCGGGAGTTCCGCGAAAGGGGGTCGCTGTCGCTGTGCATAGCGACACGACCGCGTGTCGCAAAAGTATACCACACCCCTCAGCCTTTTTATGCGCCCGCCGAGCTGTTGATAGGCCAGAGACGACGAAATGGGTGGACAGTCTTCTCAGCAGGAGGCTTTAACGGGAGAAAAAAAGTTGTCGAAGTCGTCAGCGGCGTCTTCAGTCGCTTCTCAGCAATGGAACACTTCAAGGCTATGTATTAACTATAACTCCTCTTGCACATTTTCTCGTCCATGTTGCTCAACGACCTGAATCAAAAGTCAAAAGGGCGTGAGCCTGCTAGTCTGGAAGTGGAATGTTTGAGAGCAGATTTTTTCTTCATCGCAGCAGTTAGCTGCGCGAGAGAAGGAACAATAGTTGGGTCGGCGGCTTGCTTTCTCAAGAAAAAACATTTAAATCTCATAAGCGGCTGGCGAGGGCGGTCGTGTGCGCTGGCCCGCTAATCAATTCACGCCGAGAGAACAGCGCACCTGATCGGCTTACCATACCGCCAGCCTCCGGTGAGATTTAAATCTTTTTCCTTGAGGAAAGCCACGAACCTAACTGTACTTTGGCTATTGTCATGTAAACAATACACCATTTGTTGACTGTTGACTTAAATGCGAAAACGCTTCTACCGATCAGCGCACGTGATAGGCGTGCTGGGTGCCAAGTGGACAACAGCGTGATCAGCAGTAATAGAACGCACTGTAGATGTGTGATCGCGACTACTGGCTCGGTCACCTGTCATGACGAACCGTGGTGACTATGTCCGCACTGTAGCTAAACTGTCGTGAGACATATTGCATGCGCTTACCGCATCCCTTGCTCAGCAAAGGGTGTTATGCCTGAAATATGAAGATGACTTTCAGCGACAGCGTCGGAGTGTTCAGTCCAGTATAGGTGTAGGTGCCCCTAACAAGACGCTTATCATGGAGTTTAGGGATGCAATTTCAATATGTCCTATTGGAGGGACAGTGTTCCAATACTCTATATTCAGAATCGGCTAGATCCCTCAGGCGGTCCCTAAAAAGGTCAAAACTGAAAAAGGCCAGAACGGCTCGGTCGAAGTGAGTAGAGCTGATTTAACGATGTTGAAAAAATTGGGCACATTAATCTTGTCTAGATCAGAAGTTATAGTTGCCTAGACCACTTAACGTGTATGGGAGCGCCTCTCATGGCCAGAAACTACGTAGCGAGATTCCAGCTCCCAACCCATCCGAGTCGCCGTTTCTTTGTTCGTTTCGCCATCCACGACCTGCTGCTTCGCCGCTGATGCACTGACCAACGGGGGGTCATGAGAGGCGCTCCCAATGCACTTCAGTGGTCTAGGCAACGAACATTTACTTCTGATCTAAACAAGATTAATGAGCCAAATGTTTTTCAACATAGCTGAATCAGCTCTACCCACTTCGACCGAGCCGTGTTAGAATACTGCTCCGTGGTCCTTCTCCCAAGAAAAACCAATAGGATCGAAGAAGTTCAAAAAACATTTACTGGTGTTTTGGAGAATTCACAAGGATATGTTGGAGATGTCTTCCTAGCCATAGAGAAAGGTTGAAGATTCTATGCTTACGATCATGGAGGTGCAAAAAGATTCTGTCTGATCTTGTGTTTGGCTCCCGCATTTTTTGCAGACAAATCAAGATTTCTCCGAGTAAACACTGAATTTTTCGGTGAAGCAGTCAACGGAGGAGTGTTTCCAAGATCCATTACTCTCCTGTTACGAGAGAATGACCAATTTCCTGTTTCATCGTCGTCCTGGGTGATTCCAGTCGTTTTCAGGGAAAATACTCAGTTCGAAAGATAGAGGCGTATTTAAAGGCAGCATACACGCTCAAAAATGATATCAATTTTATGGAATGAATCGAAGGTCTGAATCTGTTAATATTCAGAGATAACGAAAAAACCGGAAGAAAATCGACTGAAATGAAGATATAACGGTTCGTTCTATATTGGCCCAGATGTGGACGAGTTTTACCGCATTGGCTGAAATAGCGGAGCTAGCGACAAATTTGTTGGGTTAACGACACTAATGTACTCGTACGGCCCTTTCTGGAATTCTTACGACCTTAGAAGCGTAAAAAATTAGCCAAAACGACCGTAATCGAGCCTTGAACATTTGTATTGTAGGGCGGAGCCCGTATCGGTGGGCGGAGAAAGGATGATTTTGTGACTCAATACGGCTCAAATACGGTCATTTTAACTCGTTTTCAACTCTTCCAACTTCGTGAGGGCTCTTCTAGGGCCCTCAAGATCCCACTAATGTAGTTATCTCAACAACTTTTTTGAGCGTGTCTGCTGCCTTTAAAGGCAGCATACACGCTCGCAAACATGGTCGAGATATCAGCATAAGTAGTCCCGCACAGCCTCTACCATGTCGTCAACGTCGTTTCAAGCTCTGAAAATCATCCAGGATGACAATATTCAAGAAATCATGTCTCGCACGCCCGTATTTTCACACCTCTTCGAGTAACAGAATGAAAAGATTAACTTGAGAAAACATGTGATAATTGAGAGTGATTGCACTATCAAAAGGGAGTGCACAAGAGAAACAGCTCGATTTACCTGAATATAACATGTTTGTGCACCGATGAAATTCTCCATTTTAAACAGTCAGTGAAGTACAGCGGCATTCTCGAAAGTGGACGAGAGTTAATCGGCATGTAGACATGTTATGCTCAGGTAAATCAAGCTGTTTCTCTCGTGCACTCCCTTTTGATAGCGCTGTCACTCTAAAATATCACATGTTTTCTCAAGTTTAACTTTTCATTCTGTTACTTGGAGGGGTATGAAAATACGGGCGTGCGTGACAGGGATGGGCAAATACTGTCATCCTGGATGGTTTTCAACGTTTCAAACGTCGTTCACCATATGGTAGGGGCCGTGCAGGCCTATTCATGCTGATATCTCGACCATGTTTGCGAGCGTGCATGCTGCCTTTAAAATAGTATCATTGGGAAAGTATTATACATTCGCTAAGAATGCTAGGAATGGACGATGTGTTGTAAGATAGGTTTTTAGATAATCGCCCAGTTTTTCAAGCAAAACCACCGATGTGCACTGCTGTGTGGAGGAATACATCTTGCGAGAGTCAAATGGTTGTGCTTCTATTGTTACTTCATTTCCATATTCACAGTTATACTTCGGACCGAATTATATTATTCGAAAAATATTTGAATGATTTTTCGAATTTCGAATCCTTCAAAATTCGAAAATTTTGGTTTTCGAATAATATTTGAAATTCGAATATTTTGAAGAGCATATTCTAATTTTCGAAATTCGAGTAATCGAAATGCACAATCATCATTTCATTAGAAGTTCTTTTTTATCAACCTTTGAAAGCACACTCTATCAAAGCACCATCTTGCCCTCCTCACCGTACGCCCGATTTGGGGTTCTCAAACGCTTGGATCGTGGAAATATTGCGTCACCGTACAAGGTGCTCTATCGGTGGGATAGGCTGGCTTGAACGGCCAGCCAATGCAAGCCGTTTTTCTCTCGTTTTCGCATTTATTATGTAGCTGTCAGGCAGATATGGACAGTACCAGGGTTTTAGCATCCAAAGCCCTCCCGTTCCACAGAAACAGTTACTTGAAATATAGACGGGAGTGATTGAGCTCACTAATCTACAATGAATACTCTGGAAACATTAGCTTCGAGTGGTCTTCGTGTTTGATTTGGCTCAGGCCTTGTGAATTACGATTTGCGAATTACGAGGAATTCGAAAGCTTACGATTTACGAAGTTACAAAATTCAGTTACGCACAGCCCTGCGCGACGCGGCACGATCGATCTTATAGGATCGCACTACGCCGCGCTTCTCGGCGGAGAGGGTACAAATGTCGCTTGTCAGTCGTATACATTGTCGCTGACATGAGCGACAGTCATGGCATTTAGCACAAATGCGGGACCAGCATCGGAGCAATGGCACTGGCCGTCGTAGGAACAGTTGTCACGTGTCCGTCGCAGCGACGTGTCGTGGAGGGCTGACATACTGCAAATGTGCCGATGTCTGTCGTTGCCACTGTCGCAAAACTATACCATTGGCCTAACGCCCTTTTCATACCTTTGCTGCCGCGTCAAATGCCGCTTCTTAAAGGCAGTGTTCACGATGATTCCCGTACCCGAGTTTTTTACTCAAAACAATGCGTTGGCCACTAAGTGTTACCAAAATTTGGAAGAAACTGCGAGAAACGCATTAAAACGTCTTATTTCAGAGACATTATTCTCTGGCCTGGACTAGTTGTCCGATTAGATGAACGTGTTGTCACCGGTAAAAAATGGGGCTAACCAAAAATGGAGCAATATTTTAGGCAAAACAGTATTACCTAGGGTTCGAAGCAGGGGTGTGCGGAAATTTCTGTTTTCTGGCCATTTTGGCCTTTCTGTTTTCTGATTTCTGTTTTGTGAAAAACTTGCGAAAATCAGAAAGAATCAGCAAAAATCAACAAAAGCCAGGTCTGTTGGACAGCTCAGGAACAAAACATTGCTGGTTATCACCTTGCCCACAATTAAATAAATTTCTATGTATGTTTGTTTTACCGTCTTTCGCCTTGCTGTTACACCGTATTCATACTTTTGCGGAGCGGCAAATGCCGCGGATTATTAATAGAAAAATGAGAAATCAGATGCTCGGTAACGGTATCAAACATCTGATTTCTCATTTTTCTACTGATATTGTGCGGCAGTTGCAGCTGCTGCTGACAGCGGTATATGATTCTAACACTTGCTGGGGTTGAATCCCTCGATATCAATTACTAATACTGCTGTTAGCTGTCAGCGGCAGCTGCTGACCACGAGGAATGCAACCCCTACTGTTCTGATGTACTGGCGTTCACTGAGAAATTCACCCGATCTATAGCCAATAAGTAGCCAAGAAATGCCCGCTTTCTGCGTGATAGCTAGAAAATGGTCGGGAAGTAGCTGGTTGCCGCGTATTAGCTTAGAAATAACCGCCAAAAAATGTTCGCCGCGAAAGGGACGTCAAACAATGCTCTCCAAGGGATGTACAGTTCAACTCCGCATAGCCGTTCAGTCCGCAAAATGCACGCTGATTGCGAAAACGTGCTGCGGCGCTGTTGCGAGTATCCTCAGACAGGGATGTGGGATCACATGGGCACCAAAGGCAAAAACCGCCCGGGTGACCTTAAATCCCTGTCTGAGAATACTCGCAACCGCGTCGCAGCACGCTTCCACAATCGGCGTGTACTTTGCGGACTGAACGGCAATGCGGAGTTGAACTGTACACAAGGCATTCCTGAGGCATGATTTGGATATCAACACCGCGGTCGGTTCAACTACTGAAGTTTACGGTACTTGGGCCCCGCCGAGCTGCAGGAGGCCAAGGCGGCTCGGCGAGCCGGGAAAGAGCGCGTCGCGTGTTGGTGTGCCTGTCACGTCTTGGTTATTTCTCGGTTATTGCTCGGCTACTTCTAGAATATTCCGCGAACAACATGATCTTAGCCGCCTAATAATCGAGAAACAATCAAGAAACATTCGAGAAATAACACATCAAGAACCGCTGTGGAGCCCGGTGGGCTATTTCTCGCCTAAAACTCTCAGAGTGAGTGCCTTCAATGATGATCTACCTGTCATTGACGTGCCATCGCTACTATCAATGTCTTATCAATTATTTGTCCAGTCTCGTAGATATTGTATTACATGTAAAGGAGAGATGTTCAGAATTACACTCTTTTCTTTTGAAAAAAAAAAGTTTAAATGCAATGAGTATTTTTTCTGAAAATTTTCTGATTTCTGTTTTCTGGCCGTTTTGGCAAACTCGATTTTCTGTTTTCTATTTTCCAAAAAATTTTTTAAAAATTCCGCACACCCTTGGTCCGAAGCAACAGCAAGCAGAAAATGGCAAAGGACAGGTCCACAAAATATTTCATTGTCGCAACGAACAGTTCCTGTGAGAGTAAAGTGGCGAGTGAGAGTAAAAGATTTCGCGCGCTTCTGGTCAGTTTTTCTCAGTTTCTCCGTCATTTTAGTTCTACCCGGGGGGCAATTAATCGATTTTGCGAGTAATCTCAAAATTAAGGATTATCGTGAACACTGCCTTTAAAAAATGATAAAACGCGGCGGTGGCGGAGAAAACGTTCTCGAACGTTATTACCGCTATAGCGACGTTTGCCGCGCTTTACTGTCTCGTTACAAGTTCCGATCGCCAACTGATTGCCGATCTCAGCATTTCGCCAGTGTTCTCTTGTGCAAAGAAGCTAGTTGCCAACTTCCGGCTAATTTTCTAGTAATCTAAAACACTGGCTTCATTGTAGCTCAAAAGCGGCATTTTCCACGGCGGCAAAAGAGCGTAAGGGTTTCAAGCTTGCGTGTTCAGCCCTGGCTCCCACCTGAACTGCGAGCTCGGCTGCAGCAAATTTGCCTAGGCCGCGCCGTGGCGTTGTACCCTCTATAAAACGTCGTAATACACATCATTCGAGGCGCGCGACGTCTCGACCTCCGTCTGCCCTACGCTCTCTCACTGTCTCTAACCTCCGCTTCGCACCAGCACGCGTAGGAACCAAGTAAATTTCGCCATTTCATAGCCTGTAGTAGGTCTTGAGAGCGGCGCTAGGGTCTCGGCGCTTGGGTGCAATAAGGCGCTTTCCCGGAAGGGATAGTGGTGGTCCAGTCTTGCCTGAAGCCAAGCGTCTTGCGCTAAACGCGCATGATGCGCTTGCGGAGACATGTAATACTCCAGCGGCGACGCTTTGGCGGAGCGGATTAAAATGGGTCCTATCTTTGCCGAGCAAGCAAAATCTGTACATGCAATCACTATCATAGTAGCAGAAGATAGCACTAAAATTAATTATTATTTAATAAAATGAAATTGAAGACGGATTAATGATGAAAATCCCGAAAAAGTTGCTACGGCCGCCGCCGCCATGGCGGAGCGGGCGTCACGCCCGCGCGTGCCGTATGATTAGCGCCTAACATTGTGGCAGGCTCTCTTATCACTTAAAGCCAGTGTTCACGATAATCTTCAAATTTGAGATTATTAGCTCTATTAATCAAGTGGCCCCCGGGTAGAACTAAAATGACGCAGAAATTGAGAAAAACGCACCAGAAGTACACGAAATCCTCTACTCTCGCCCCGCCTCTTTACTATGACAGGAACTGTTTGTTGTGACAATGAAATCTTTTGTGGACCCGTCCTCTGCGATTCTCTACTCTCTATTGCTCCGTTCCTTCCTTGGGGCAATAACTAATCCTGCTTTGTATAAAATATTCTTCTATTTTCGATTGACCCAATTTTCCACCGGTGACAACCACCATGAACATGTTCATCCTACCGGACAACTAGTCCTTGTTATAGAATAATTTTGCTGAAATACGACGTTTTAATGCGTTTCTTGCCGTTTCTTCGTAATTTTGGTAACTCTTGTAGGCCGTCGCATTGTTTTATGTGAGAAACTCGGGGACGAAAATCATCGTGAACACTGCCTTTATCGGACTGCGTGTCCACACTGCGCACCCACGGCTGTTTTGCCCCTCGGACCGCGTGCCCACACTGCGCACCCACGACATAAAACATTCAGTATTTTCGAAGTTTTGGGAGATGGGGTCTTTCTTGAATACCATTAGGTTCCTTATAGTGTAAACTATTTACATTCTTAGTGGTCAAGCACTTTGAGCGTTCCTAGTTATTTTACCAGCATCTCTAGAAACGACACTTTTTCAAATTTCGTGCTTATTTGATCGAAAAGAAATTGACACAAACTTCGCTGAGAGGGGTTATAATTGATGCTTATCGCAAAACTGATGTCGACTAATTGGTTCTCGAAATAGCAGCTTCATCTAATTGATATAACTGTAGTAGGCCAATGTTTAAAAATTTGCTGCCTTGACCGCGAGGGTTATCCGAGTTTCTACGCAGGAATCTGTTGTTTTCTTTTCAATTTCCTGAGAAATTACCGCCGACTGCGGTAATCTAGCCATTGATCAACATTATTTCAAATTTCCGATCGGTGGGTAACTTGGCGGGATGGGGCTGAAAGCCTGCCGTTAATTCAATGCTCCAGAATTTGCTGAACTTTCGCTATGGGGTATATTTGGAGGAGCTAAACAATGAATGGTGATTACTCTACAAATTTCAATAAAACTGTTATCGGTGTCCACAGCAATCTGTTTCGTAGTTACCAAAACTATATGTGTTGGTAAACGTTCCAGGTTTTGGTGCGACTTTGCCCACGTGGTCATTTAGGAGGAGCTGAGGTGCTGATCCTGAATCTGACTCCCATTTTCGGTTACAACAGGCAACTTTGCAGGTCAAAGTCTCCGAGTCCGTCGAAAATTCGCTATGAGGCTTATTAGAACATCATGTGTCCGAAGTGGTCCATTTTTTAAACTTCCAATATTTTAGGTCGGTTTCGCACGGTATGACCGGGATCATACTTCCTGCGACCAGCGACACTGCATATCAGGCATATCGATTTTCGGTCGATATTGATGGCAAACATTGCGTCTCGTCGCTCGAAGTATGATCCCGGCCTATAGTCCTAACCATCTGCTGTAACCTACGGAAAGTTTCAGAAGTCGAGAGAAAAACGTTGAATTTGTGGCCAACACGCCCGAAAATTGGTGAAAAGTCGCGTTTCAAAGCACCGTGTGTGTGAAAAGTAGAAATACATTACAAATTCGAAACGCACCGTGCCCGTAAGAAAGTGAATGATTGTGGCTCCATCATGGCCTTTCTCCCATTGTACTCAAGAGTGGAGTGGAAATGAAACAATGGATGTACACCATGTTAGAAAGCGTGCTCCAATCGAAGTGGTTTCCAGCGGACCGAGTGTCCACACACTGTGCTTATCTGGGCCGAATTCCGGTCCGCAATTGCGTCTCGACACGCTTTGCGACCGCACGCGCTCGAGTCGGTCAAGCTTCCAGCGCCAAAGCCGACTCGATGTGGCTTTTTTATACAATTTTCTCCAATTTTTCTGAGTTTCCTGTTTCTAAAACCCACCTAGAGTCAGCAGATCGGCGGCTGTGGCGCTGGACGCTCTTTTGACTCGGGAGCGTGCGGCCGCAATGCGTGCCGAGATGCAATTGCGGACCGGAATTTGGCCCAGATAAGCACGGTATCTATGTCACCCACGGAAATGATTAGCCGTGAAGCGCACCGGTCGGCTGTGGATATTCGCAGTGGAGCAGGCGGTCTCCTAAGTGTTAACCAGTTCCGGCACAATCCAACCTCAGGGACAGATTCTGCAGCCATATTGATTAAAAACGGTTCGAGATTAAGAGTAAGTGTAATCGATGAATATTTCTACAAAGTGATAGTCACAGTAAATGACAGCTCAAAACTTTGACTTACTTGACTTAATCGGTTGGCTTTCGCCTGACGCGGTCATTCCGCATCTTCGCCGAGGTGTGCCATCCAAGTAGTCAGCCGTGTCCATTTTTCACGGTCTTCAGCCACAATTTGAACACATTCCATCCAGCTGTCACTATTCCATTTCCTGCGAAACGAAACATCGCGCCTGAACTGTCTTTCGATGCCGAGTGACTTCAAATCCTCTTTAACCACACCCGTCCAGAACTTTCGCCTACGCCCAGGTGGCCGTTTCCAGACAGGATTTGGAAGCATTCTTAGAGCGTGTTGTACGAGACGATCCGGCGTTCTTCGTAGTATATGCCCGAGCAGTCGAAGTCGACTTTCCATTGCTGCTTGAGATGGCGTTAGGAGATGCTGGCACCTCCCTCGTGTCAAGCGTTGATGTACTGCGTCGATTTCCTTGTAAAGGTCTTCGTTATGGCATACACGCGGCCAGAAATATCCAAGCAAACGCCTAAAAAGCTTCCTCTCCGTGCAATCCAACCTTTCCATCTGCGTCTTCGGTGCTGCCCACGTCTCCGATCCGTACAACATGATAGGACGAATAGCGGATAGGTAGACGCGCCACTTGACTTCCTTCGCGATGGTGGTAGACCACTAACACTTGGTTAGAGAATTAAATGCAGACGTAGCTTTTGCACATCGCTGTCGAATATCCGCTGCATGACTACCATCGTTCTTCAGCAAACAGCCCAAATAACAGAAATCGCCCACCAGTTCGATACGTTGTCCGTCCACACAAACTCCCGTTGAAGGCCTCTAAGAGACCCACATCTGCTTGCATTTGTCAGGACGAAGACGAAGTCCATAGGCTGCAGCATACTTCGAAACGAGGTCCACAATCCTTTGCAGTTTTGCGTTGTTTTCAGCGAATAACACAATGTCGTCGGCGTACTCCACGTCGACAAGGGAGCGTCGTGATGGTGTTAGGATCACATCCACAGGAAACTGTTCTGCAACTCTACGCATGATGTCATCAACGGCGAAGTTGAAAAGAAAAGGTCCTGCAACGGCTCCTTGGCTTACTCCTGTTTTCACCTCGAAAGCTGACGTAAATCCGACAGGTGAACGAACTGCTGCTGTTGTTCCTTTGTTCATGTCCTCGATTGACCGAACATAGTTCCTTTGTTCATGTCCTCGATTAACCGAACATACTTTTCCGGGACACCATCTGCTCGCAGAGCATTGAGCACTCGACCACGATGAGGAGAGTCGAATGCGGCTTCAAAGTCCAAAAAAGTAAGCTGTAATGGCTTCCAATACCGCTGCCACGATACAATTACTCTTCTCACGACGAACACTCGGTCGATGGTCGATCTTCCAGGTCGAAAACCGGCTTGCTCATCTCTGGTCGTTCTTTCACGATGTTTGATAAGTCGCTCAAGAATGATACGTTCTAAAACCTTGTACATGACACAAAGTAGAGAGATTTCACTGTAGTTCTTAGGATCCGTGACGGATAGCTTCTTGTTAAGATGTACGATGATCGCATGTCTCCACGAATCGGGAATCCTTTCGCTCATCCATATAGCACGGATGATGTTGGTCATTTCACGAATCCCAGGCGGAGGAAGAGCTTTCAGCATTTCAGCAGTGATGTTGTCATCTCCACCTGCCTTTCCATTCTTCAGTTTCCGGACACAATCCAAAACTTCAGACTCAGTCGGCGGTTCCTTACTGACATCGTAATGTGCTCTCTGAACATGCGGGAGCTCAGGTACTGATGGCGCTGGACGATTCAGTAGTGAACTGAAGTAATCCTTCCATATTGGCAGCGTCGCATCACCAACTGCAACTCCATTGGTAGTGTTCAAGACAGGAGAACATCTCTTCATCTTCCCGCTATACTGTCGCAGCAACGTGTAGGCTTTCCTCGGATTCTTCTCCTCCCAAGCCTTCTCGAACTCCTTAGCTCTACACGTCCACTCTCGTTCGCGGTCACTTTGAAGCTGCCGACGCAACTTCCTCCTCAGACGCCTCTCCTCCACGAAGTTTCCTGCAGTTCGGAGAGCACATACTCTGTTGTAGGTAGTTGTTTCTTCTGAGACGTAGGCGAACTTCTTCTTAGGCTGTACAACCGGGAGTGCCTCTTTCAAAGTGTCCTGGATGCACTTGACAAAAGAATTCGCGTCGCAGTTTCTTCTAAGTCCGTACTCCGATGTGAATAGAAACGCGTTGTCGAAAAGCTCAAAACTAATTTTTAGAATCGAAGCTATCATTCGTTAATTCAAGAAAATTTATCCGAAAAATAGAAAAAATTATTCGAAAACTTGATTTTCGAATATACTCGAAAATTTGAAATTCGAAATAAGTTTTTCAAATCTATTCGAAAATCCGAAATTCGAAAACTACTATTTTCGACTTCATTCAAAAATTTGAAATTCGAAATTTGATTTTCGAGTATATTCGAAAATTTGAAATTCGAAACAAAGGATTTTCAAATAAATTCGAAAATTTTCAGTTTTGCCCAAGTATATTCACAGTAGTTTTTTGGGGAACTGACTCCTCTACACGCTTGCCGTTCTATTGCGATGC
This sequence comes from Aplectana chamaeleonis, assembly GCA_029168955.1. NCBI lineage: Eukaryota > Metazoa > Nematoda > Chromadorea > Rhabditida > Cosmocercidae > Aplectana > Aplectana chamaeleonis. The sequence continues at coordinate 1,072,183 of JAPDOI010000124.1, read as the reverse complement.
ACCCTTCATTGGGTGAGTGTTGTATGGTCAAGACACAACTTCGCGGGACCATGGTGGCTGCTTAATCTCAAAACGAATTAGTAATAGTCCAAACATTTTTTGCAAATGTCGTGTGAATCATATCTCTCAATTATCTCACTAATCTCTTCTCATTGCTATATTTTTTTTGGTTTTTTTTCTGCGGCATTGGTCGCGTTGCCGCTAAAATGAAAACCGGGTTAAAAGTAATATTATCGGTTATACTATTGACAAACGGTGCAGCTACGATGCCGCCACCGCCTGGCCGTTGAGGCAGCCGCGGTGGTAGCTCTGGAATGGAATCGATCACAATTGCTGCCGATGCCAATTCTCAGCGTCACTTGATGCTGGCAACTAGCTACGCTGCCTCATATTCGGCTTTTTTTCAACCATTGCTCTATAAGTATTCTGAGCAGCGAAGGGTAGTAACAACTCTATTTAGAAATAAGGATGTTCAAAATCACCATCTGTCGGACTATCGCCTCCTTGGCCTTCTTCTTTCTTGCCTCCAAGCTCAGTCGGCAGCCTGATCTTTTATCGTTGACGTCTTCATGATCGAATATAGCTTCTTTATTCACGACACCATACGCAAGTGCTGCGGCAGCCAGAGCAGCAGGACGGAATGATTTAATCCACATTCGCCTGCATGTGTACGAGAATTCCAATGTGTAATAATCGAATTTTGTAATAAAAAATCGAGCGCTTCCATGCAGATAGTGCCAACAAGATAAACTTGTTCGAATAGTTCTTGAATGTGTTGTGATCAACGAGATATTATCTAGACATCTTTATTAGTGCTACACATCAACCCATTCACAGCGGTCAGCCTCCCTCCGTTCAATCGTGTCAACTACCGAGTCAAAAAGCAGGTGAATCCGTCGTACGAATTCTTCTGCATCTCGTATTGAACAGCATTGGAAGACGTGACATTTATACTCGGGTTCACAATGGCGCGCTTTTACCACCATGGCGATGTTGTACCTGAAGATAAGAAACTCCGGAGCACGTCAATTGGAGATTGCAGAAGACAAACCTACTTTCCAAAACCGTCTTCATAAGCCAAACAGAGGACAATGTTCACCAGAGGTATGCGATCCTGCGTGACAGATTCTGACTCGGTGATGAAACGGGCACCATATTTCGAGATATGGATACTCATCTAAAGTTGCACACGATTATTTCCCAGAAGAAGCAGTTTTTCACCCTTTCCAGATCCCCGTCACACTTGGCCTGTCTGGTCCAGCCTTTTCCCATCCGGCTGAGTCATTCAGAGCTTATCACTCTGGGACGCATCCGGACGCAGGGTTTGCGTGAGGAAGATAAATATCGACCGAATGGGCTGCGGCGGAACGCAGACGGACTCATCAAAAGCATTTTCTGCACACCATTTTCCACATTTGCGGTAGTAGTTGTCTACCGGGTAGGACTAAAGCGATCGGCCAGCTATGAGGGGGATCTGAACTTGACGTTCCTTAATGATTGATTTTCTAGGGATAGTGAAACACATTCAGTTAACATCGGCATGGATCGTGAAGAGACTTCGCGTGTACTGTTGAAGGTTGGCGCAAACTCGGTGCACCTATGTTATAGCATATGGCACCGAGTTAGCGCTAACCTTCAACAGTACACGCGAAGTCTCTTCACGATCCATGCCGAGGTTAGGTTCGTGGCTTATTTCCTCAAGAAAAAGCATTTGAATCTCACACGCGGCGGGTGCGGGCGGTTCAAATCTCACCGACGGCTGGCAGTATAGTAAGCTGATCAGTTGCGCTCTTCTCTCGGATTGAATCGATTAGCGTGCCGCCGCGCGCGACCGCCGCCCCAGCCTCGTGTGAAATTAAATGTTTTTTTCGAGGAAGCAAGCCACGGACCCAACTATATAAAGATCTATAGTTGTTTCTCCTACACGGGGCAGATAAAATGATACGAACGACACTCGGGTCAAGGTAACGGAGCATACTATCAACGAATGACAAAATTTGATGAATCCCACATCTGCTCTCTAAGGCCCCCGTCATAGTCGCTGGATCTACTGAGTCCCACCGGGTCGATACGCATCGAATTCGTGGAAGACGGATGCAAAAAAAATCAACCCACTGAGTCCGACTGCGACCGTCTGATGCCCACCGCAATCCCCCCGGTCGATACTGATATTTCTCATGCGTACAAGGGCGGGGCCAATGCACCGAATGAGTCCGACTGGGTCCTACTGAGTCCCACCGAAATCATCCTCACCCCACCCGGTCGATATAGGTGTTTTTCACGTGATTTGGATGCATTGTTTTCGGCCGACTGCGACCTGCCGAGTCCCGCCGCATCTCGACTCTCGCCGTCTGCGCTCTGCCCCACGTACTGCTGATACGGAAATCAGATTCAGACATGTTGAAAACAAGAAAAATCAGCCACCAAACACGTTCCGATTCACAGCTGAAGTGATAATCGTCACTATCAATTGCATGTTTCGCAGAGGAGTTGGTTGGCGCTGGGGGCAACCGGACTCAGTGGGACTCAGCAGGTTTTTCCACCCCGGACTCATTCGGACTCAGTCGGACTCAGCAGGTTTTTCGACGAAGTCTGACCGGGGCCTAACCGAACCTTTTTGAGTGAGCGGTCTTTTTCGTGAATGAAGGGTAAGAAGTGAAATATCGGTCAACAGCTGCGGACATTTACTGTTACAGCACGCAGCTCGATGATAACCGTGTTGGGACAAAAATAGTGGTGGTCCCATCAAAGTTATAGATCAACGAGTTGAGTACAAGACCTCGAAACCAGGACCTATACAGACGTCACCATCAGGGTACGGCGCGGGGTGTGGGTACCAACGCCGAGGGCCTGAGCTGCGCCGGGAGACCAAGTGAACCATTCCGACAGGAATGATTTAATAACGCTCCTGGAAGCGGGTCTGAGAAAATCGCCTAAATCCTTGTCCACACCTTGTGCCGTACCCTGGTCACCATCCACCGTTGTAGGCAATCGTGGCGATAGTACCTCGCCATCCCCTGGCAGCAAGCCAAAAAGACGGCGGGGTGCAGCGAATAGCTGCGAATGCAAACGCAAGGCTGTGTCGGTAAAAAGGAGACACAGGGGAGCAAATTGTTTTAAACTCCTCCGTGGCGGTACCTCACTTGAAATTATGTTCCTTTCCCTGATTCACGAGGTAAATTTATGAGCGCGCCCAAGTAGTATCTAGAGTTCTGCGAGCTGCACGCAGCGCGAGAGTTTGGGGGCGTGGCCCAGAAACCCTCGCATGTAGCTTTTAGGGTCTGCCAGCTACGCGCAGTGCGAGAACCTGAATCAGGATTGAGCGTCATTCACCGCGTCAACTTGAATCAGGGCACGCAGTGGCCGTGGAGCGCGGTATTGTATTGGTACTGAGTCTTTTTCCTATCTATTCGAACTTGACCTGAACTTATTTTGATTCCATTTATTAATTTGAAAATATCATTTTTGACTACAAAATAACTCCCACATTTGAACTATCAAAACACCCACAACATATGCACAAAGAATTCTCTTCTATGTCTGGGACAACAATGCTTGACCCTGCTGTTTTGACAACAAAACCAAAAACACCATCAAATAAACAACCTCATGTGAACAAAGAAACAGACAAGAAGTTCGGATATCATATCTAAGTTTTTTCTTTCTTTGGTATTCATCACTTCTTGCATAAATGTTACAGGCTACAAAACGGCGAAATTCACTTGGTCCCTACGCGTGCTGATGTGGAGCGGAGGTTAGAGACAGTGAGAGAGCGTAGGGCAGACGGAGGCCGATGCGTCGCGCGCGCCGCTCGCGCCTCGAATGATGTGAATGACGACGTTTTATATATGGTATGTGTTGACCCAATCACTATCACGCCAAAGTTTGGGTGACTGCATGTTCGGACCGCGTGCAATATTGCGTCACCGTATAGCGTGTCCCACCGGTGGGACACGCTGACTTGAAAAGCGTCCCACGGAAAAATCCTTTTTTCTTTTTTGTGCCTATATTGTAGCTAGCGAAAATAATTGAGCAGGGTTTGAGCCTCCGACACGCTTTCGTTATGAAGAAACAATTACTCAAAAACAAGATAGAGTCAACTGTGCTGCAACGCTTTCAGAAAAAAAAAACTAGTTTCAAACGATGACGTTCGGTACAGAGCTTTGGGGATTCAAACGGCTCATTCTTGTTCAAACACGGAATCATTAACAAGTTAGGTCAGCTCAGTGTCTGGACGAGCTCTGCAGCAATAGTAGATAACAATGTTTCGACGAGTCTTTGTAAGGTGCAATTCATACTCGTCAGCGCCAGCGCGCTACGCGCGTTACGTGCTTGCGGAGACTATGAAAACGCCAGCGGGGACGCCATGGCGGAGCGGAAAAAAACGGACCTTAACTTTTCCAAACATGCGATTTCAATGCACGAGTCCATCATTATGGTGCAAAGGACAATACTGGAATGAAATATTATGAAACGCAATGAAATTAAAGGCGTATTAACAAACTACTGCGGAGCGAGCGTCAGATGTGTGCCGCGTGGGCGTGTCGTAACGCCATTCATACTCCAACGCCACGCCTGCGCATAACGCGCTGGCGTTGAGGAGTATGAACAGCGCCCAAGCAGCAATAATTCGTCGAAGTCGAATCAAGTCGAATTTGTATGATCGAAAAGTGTACCAATCATGGTATTTTCGCTGAAGAAATGGGCGAAATTTCACTCATTTTCGCCTCGCCAAAATTGGAATTCGTCGCGTCGTCAAGTGTGTAGTGCCTCATGATATTGTGTGCCGTGTCATGACGGTAGCGTCTCACAGGACGTCATGGAAAATAAGCAATGCTCCGTCGAGTGTGTGCGCTTTTTGGGAAGTGGTGTTCCTTTTAGAGTGTGCGCAGTCTTTGAAGGTGATTAGCGTAACTTCGGAAGCGTGTGCCGCGTCACTGAGATCGAGATAGCGCATCGTTTGGGGGGGGGGCGAGCGCGCTTTGTGGGAAGTGCATAGCTCTCAACAGGAAAAGTACCGCGCGAACGAGTAGCGAAAGTGAGAAGCGCTTTGTTTGGAGTGTGCTCAGTCTTGGGAAGTGAGTAGCGCTTCTCAGGGAAATCGGGGGACACTCCGCGCAGGGTCAAGTGGGGTTGTGAAATTTCACAACGGGGGTCGCAAAAAATTGGGTCCGAAAATGAATGTTATGGGAATCGCAAGAATTTAGAACCGAAAATGAAAATTTCTTGGATATCCCATAAATTCTCGAATACTTTTGGTCCCCAAGGGAAGGATCGTAGCATGCGGTTTTAGACGCTTGGGCTCGACTACTGAACGGATTTTCGGCGCCTGACACTTTTCGTAATCGATTATAAACTGCCCGGCCTCGGGAAGAGGGATCGCGAAAATTTTGGATTTTGAAAAAAAATGTGACGGCGGCCGCTCCGATTTCGAAACATTACGCAACGCTCCGTTTGACCCTGACTCCGCGTAAGACTCCCGATAGGAGAAAAAACACAGACCTACCAGGAGTCATACGATAAAGGGCAGCGGGAGCACAGCATCGAGACGCTCGTGATGACGTCACAATCACGGTTGGGACACTACTTAAATGAGACCCCAACGAGCAGCCGAACGATGACGTCATTGAATTCACGGGTTATTCATTTCAATACTCACCACCAGCATGTCGCCCCGGCTTGTCGCGGTCCCACGGTAGAGAAGGTTCCCGCCTGGGTCAACGACAAAAACATAATCTTCGCCGCGGTCTGTGGTGAGGAATCACCCTCCAAGCGGATCCCGACAAAAACCGCCCCCCCCGAGCCGAGAGGATACCCCTATCCCCCAGCGGTCAAAAATATGCTGGCCTCCCGTGAGTGACTGAAGTCACCTCCCAGGGCCGGCATCAGAATGCTGAATGAGGACTCGAGTAAAAAGAGGCGCTTTTTATACCCGTTGTGCACGTGATAAGCACGTCACAACGTGATCACGTGTTGATTAACCACCATATCAAGCTACGCTGTGATGCTTATCACAGTGGTAAAACTTGTCATCGTGTTCAAACAAGAATGAGCCGTTTGAATCCCCAAAGCTGTATTCCGTTAACGATAGGTTTCTACTAAGCAAACTAAGAGCTAGCAATAGAAGGAAAAAGAAAACATAAGGTGCTTCTAAAGTTACTTTACAGCCGTTTTTATCCACTTCAGCCCACTTGATTTTAGAAAAGTCTAAATATGTTGTGGCACTTGACCTACTTATGGACCACGAGGTTTTTGCTCAAGTCTTGGGAAGGTCAATACATTGATAATATATTCTTCTTCTTTGCAGCCGCAAAAGGGTTTTTATCATAGATTCAAGAAACGGGCGACCGAAGTTGGATCCAACCACAAATGCATTGTGGTCAATGTGGTGGGCCTCTTCAAACAGTCGAATAGATGTGCTGTGGTGTGGCCAGGGTTACGACAATCCGGACACTCGTCAGGCTTACTGCTGTCGATCCTAATGCAAGTATGACATCAGCATAGGGGAATGCCCGCAGCGCAACGAGGCGAGGGAACACCTAGCCCGCCTACCGAGCTCCATCTCGGTGTTGCTGACTTCAGGTGGTGCGATCCCCAATATGGGGTTGACAGCCACCTTACTCAAGTGATCCCTGACGAATCGGGTGTGCTCCGCACGTAAAAGACGAAGACGATCCAATTGGGAGTCCGTCCATCTTTGTATATTGACTTTCTCGGGAGCATCCGCAAAAGGCCTTCTGATATCTCTCTCTCACACAGGATTCATAATCCTTCTTGAAGGCAGTGTTCACGATAATCTTCGATTTTGAGATTAATCGCTAAATCGATTGTTTGGCACCCGAGTAGAACTGAAATGACGAAGAAACCGAGAAAAACGCACCAGAAGGGCACGAAATCCTCAAGTATCAGCCCGCCTCTTAAGTATCAATGGAACTGTTCGTTGTGACAATGAGATCTTTTGTGGACCCGCCTTTTGCAATTCTCCATTCTGTGTTGCTCTGTTCTTTCCTTCGGGCCCTAACTAATACTGTTTTGCCCAAAATATTCTTCCATTTTCGATTAGCCCAATTTTTTACCGGTGACAACCACCGTGAACATGTTCATCCAACCAGACAACTAGTCCAGGCCATAGAATAATGTCACTGAAATACGACGTTTTAGTGCGTTTCTCGCCGTTTCTTCGTGATTTTGGTAACACTTGGTCGCCAACGCATTGTTTTGAGTGGAAAACTTGGAAACGAGAATCATTGTGAACACTGCCTTTAATGGGTGATCAGGCTGCTTGACGATATTGATAAGAAGTTGCTGCGCTTGAAGTTGCGCAGTGCTCCTTAACACGCAGAATACGGGCTTTAGCATGAAGATGCTCCACTGGAGTTGCTCTTTGCACACCCAGTGGCAATCCGAAGTGCAGCATTTTGAACTCGCTGCATCTTTGTCCACGATGAATCCGATACTGCCGTACCGGTGCTGCATACTCCAACGCCGGCTGCAAGATTGCCTTGTACGTGATCAGAATTGTCTCCTTGCTACTTCCCCACGACGTTCCTCCCAGAGCCCGTACGACGTCCAGCTTTGCTTTCACTGTAGACTATCTGCTCACTGTTTTTATGGAACTTCAGCGATGAATCCAATACTAGACCAAGCAGCTTCGGGAAACGTGCGGCAGGCAGACAAGCGTCTTCCCAGTTCACAATGGGGTGAGCAGTGTTCCTTAGGGTTAGTGGAGAAAAAAGACACATATGATTTAGCGGCAGAGACAGTGAGCATCCTATCATCGAGAAAGCTCTTTATTTATCTAGGTACGCTGTATAAGACATACGCTTAAAAGGAAAAAACTCGAACCAGTAAACATGAGCTCAGATACGCAAAAAACGCCTATGATTTCAGCAAGTTTGGCCATTCCCCGCTTGAATGTTATCATTGAGCTGGAAGTGAGTGTGGTTTTAGTTACACGAAGATACGCTGAACCCGCCCTTACTGTGAAGAATTTGCATCTAGTTGTGGTTTTCGGCCTCGCAAATGATATTTTCCTTTCCCCACCTCGTGTTTTTGAGAGGACTATACTGAAGAAGTGTGAAAATTTAGCACCAGACATCCCGTTCAAAAGCTTGTGCACCATACAAATGTCAAACAATTCACGCCGTGACTCGAGGTTCGCTATGTTGAAATATTGGTTCGGAATCCTGGCATTCGGAATTTTAGAGTATAGAAACCCTCCACGCCGTATTAATATCTTTCTGGTAGTTGTTCGGCACCTTCTTTAGAAGAGTGATGTCTTTTTTCTTGTACGGAGAGAAGACAACCGTACCATTTTCAACAAGCGGGCGAACGTAAACCTTGTACACTCTCAAAAGGACGCTACTGTCTTTTGTAGTGAGAGCCTTAAAAATTTGGTACAGGCCATAAAACGGCCAAAATCTCACCGTCGACTGCGTACCACGCGCTGCGCGACCGCACGCGCGTCGGAAGCAGACGAGTTTTGGCCGCCGCGCGACGAGTTCCGGACGCCGCGCGACGTTCCGGCCTCCGCGCGGCGGCCGAAACTCGTCGCGCGGCGGCCAAAACTCGTCTGCTTCCGACGCACGTGCGGTCGCGCAGCGCGTGGTACGCAGTCGACGGTGAGATTTTGGCCGTTTTATGGCCTGTAGGTACGGTTGCGAGCCCTTTTGTGCAACTCTTTGTAATGAGAATTGAAATCTAGCTTCTCATCATACAAGAAACCGAGATCCTTGATTTGGCTGACTCTTTCAATACCCCGGGCATCTACAGGCCATTAAACGGCCAAATTCTCACCGTCGACTGCGGACTACGCGCTGCGTGACCGCACGCGCTCGGAATAGGACAGGTTTTGGTCGCCGCGCGCGGCGCCGATCAGTTGCTGTGGTGGTTTTTTTTTTAAATTTATTCCTGAACGAAATAGTAATTTGCATAATCCTAACACATATGGAAACATCAACAAACATTACAAAAACCACTAATCTAAAGAAAAACAAAAGAATACATTTAAAAAAACCCACCACCACAGCAAATGATCGGCGCCGCGCGCAGCGACCAAAACTCGTTCTATTCCGAGCGCGTGCGGTCGCGCAGCGCGTAGTCAGCAGTCGACGGTGAGAATTTGGCCGTTTTATGGCCTGTATATTATACGAAGTGGGCAGCATGGAACAACCAATACGCATCCACAAAGACTTTCCGGGAGAAATCGGAATCTGCCATGTAGTTGACCATGCTTGTAAACGATCGGTAGCTGTTTGCAAGCGCTCTGTATCAAGAAGGGTAGAGACCTCCCTGTAAATTTTTAGGTCGTCAGCATATTGAATACAAACTACCCCCTTCTTGTGCAAAATATTACCCAGTTCAGCAAAAAAAAATATTAAAGAGCATCGGCGACAGTACACCGTTATGTAGCACTCCACTTTTGACCTCAGAAACATTCGACAAAGTCAAATTTATGCGAACTTGGAACGTTCTTCCAGCCAAAAACTCTTTGATACATTTCCATATTTTTTCATGGAAACCGAGCTTTTCCAGTACGTGAATGAGCTTTTTGTGACTAACTTCATCGAATGCTTTAGCAAAATCTACATATAGTTAGGTCCGCGGCCGGTTTCCTCAAGAAAAAAAACGTTAAAATTCAAACCGCGGCTGGCGCGGCGCTTCAATTCTCAGAGATTGAGATTCAAACCGCCACGACAGCCGCGCTTTGAATTTACACGTATTTTCTTGAAGAAACTCAGATACTCGCGGCTTAGTAAGGCAGCACGAGGGGATTACTAACGCATTTACTCGTCGAGGTGTAAGCCCCTTTCGTTCCCCCAACTGCTGCCCAGAGCAGCACGTTGTGTCCTCTTGCTCCGCTCACTGCCCCAACTGCTGCTCGTATATTTGCCCCACCTGCTGCTACAGTCGCCCCAACTGCTCCAATCGTCGCCCCAACTGCTGCTCTTCATTGTGGCCCCAACTGCTGCTCCTCATTGTGACCCCAACTGCTGCTCTTCTCTCCCCAACTGCTGCTCCTCATTTTTGATCTTTTCTTTTTCTTATAATCTTTCTTTCGCGAGGGATGTGTCGAGTGCAGCAGCAGCGCTGCAGCGACTTATCAAAAATAAAGACCCCAGTGAAGCTCATTGATATCCTTAACGGGTTCTTCATCCTTGCTTCTATCCATTGATCTTCACCACCGATCAAGGAAATGATGCTCGCATTGCCGACTGTCTCATGCCCACCAAAGACTGCCTCGTATCTCGCACGAGTTTGCGAAGGTCGTTCAACACAGGCCTCGGTCGGTAGTGAATGTGAGTGTCCCAAAAACATTCCTCAGCAGAGAATTTCTCTATTCCTTAAACAGGAATCTATTTTCACTCGGTTTTGTGACTGTAGAGATGTGAATTGAGCGCGATAATCTATTTTTCTCGATTTTAAAGACGAATTATGGCTTTATTTGGTAAAAATTAAATCTACATAATCCAAGGATGAAGATTCCCTGAAATTGTTCTTAAATCGCTAAAATTCGCACAGATTAGAGAAATGTCTAGGGCAAACGGAATTTCAAATACTAGAGAATTCATCATTCAAAGATCTCTTCATAAATGATGATTTCTTCCCTACGAAAAAACAAAGAATCAACGAAAATTTTCTCTTCTTTTGAAATTAGTGTCGTGAACATTTTCAGGATGTTTAAAATTATTGAACTTATAAATTTTCGAGAACTCACGGCTTTGAATTTTGTGAGCATTGTTTTCCATGAAGAATAGTTTTTTTTTCAGAAAAGGTTCAATATTTCAATTTCCGTTGAATTTTTGGCAAGCCATCACCGCTCAGTCACTGAAAAATACGAGTCCTCGTCCAAAACCAAAAAATTATTTTACTGGGAAATGCTAAGTTCGAAGTCATGAAAACGCATATCGAAGTAAGAGCGAGATTTTCCAAAGTTTTCGGCTTGTACCTTCCAGATTTAAAAAAGAACGCAAATTATTGTCGAATCTTGTAAAAAACACTGAATAAATTATTTTAAAAGAGTTGAACATCTCTCAAATTTTCGGTCGGTTCCACACGACCATCATCCTATGAGAATGACGACTCATCATTTTTTTCAGTTCAATTCATCAGTCTTTAACCGAGCTGTACCATTCACTTTGCTCGCAAGGAACTATTTTACTCGAGTGTACAACCTCAAACCTAACGAAAATCCTTTTTTTTCTAGACGGATTTGATTTTTCTTGATTTGATGATCAATAAAATACCAATTTTTTTTGGAAGACTTGACGCAAAGAAAATTTGAATTTTGCATGAGAGTACCACGTTTGAGGTGGCCGCGCAGGTGAACAGGTAAATCGCTCACGCGCAGAACTAAAATGTGTACGGGCAAGACCCCAGACTCATACCGTGCCAAAGTCCGCGTGTCCACCTCTCGCCGAGCGCATATTGCGGCGCCCCACCCTGCTTATCCAACCCGTAAGCTCTCCTGAATACACCCTTACTGAATTTCATCGGAAATGATAAAAAATCACCAAAACATGTTTGGTAATTCACAGTTTTCCTAGTTTATTACAGATTTAATGACTTGAAGGCTCTCTATTTTTTAGTCCAATGTGAACAATCTAATCTTCGGAGCCTTTCCATAGAGCTCAGAATTTATATTACCACCCACAACGGAATACTGAGGCATGGAAAAATATAGCGGTGCCTTCCCAATAGATAATGATCTGCTTACCGATTGGGAAATCCAGTTGCGCCCTAATTTCTTACGATGGCAAACTGTCTCATGAAAACAAAAAGACGTTTTTGGTGGAGCTTAGAATAGATTTGGAGCAGTTTTGGTGGTCAAAGTTTAGGGAGTAGAAGGAGGCACACATCCCCCAAAATCTACATAAGCGTACTGTACCTATGAAGCAGTCCTCACACTTAAGTGTGAGGACTGCTTCATAAGTATGTCTTGTGCTCTGTGTCATTTCTGGAAGATGGCTGCAAAGATACTCGACTTCATCCGTGGTTTGCTTTTCCTTCATACAGACTTCTGGCAAGCTTTCCCATATGCGACAGTACACTTTATACGATTTCGACATAGATAATTCGTAATGCGTCCTCTCATAAAACGCGGTGAGAACACCTGACCCCCCCCCCTCCTGACTCCCCCCACCAAACAAGCGGTTGTGTACCTTGAAGGTACAGAACACCCTCAGACATTAATTTTGTGATTTTTATTTGATTTTATAGTAGACCTCTCCTATATAAGACGTGCCAAGTGCGAGATCTCAATTCCTTCAAATTAGCGAGATATAGGCGACCACATTAGGCGCGACCTCCTTCGCCGACCACCACGATCCACACCCCTACCAGATTTCCAAACTCTGTAGTGACTAGATGGATGCCTGATTTCTCAACAAGTCGTCGTTCTTCAGTCAATTGCCGGACTGTCTTCTTATCCTGGCTCGCTCTCGCGCAACGATTGCGAATGATGAGAAATACAGGCCTGAGACAACTCATTCACCAATTTTTCACACTTAAAGGCAGTGTTCACGATAATCTTCGATCTTGAGATTATTCGCTAAATCGATTAATTGACCCCCGGGTAGAACTAAAATGACGGAGAAACTGAGAAAAACGGACCAGAAGGGCACGAAATCCTTTACTCTCACCCCGCCCTTTTACTCTCACCGGAACTGTTTGTAGTGACGATGAAATCTTTTGTAGAGCCGACCTTTGGAATTCACTACTCCCTCCTGCTCCGGTCTTTCCTTGGGACCCTGACTAATACTGTTTTGCATAGAATACTCTTCCATTTTCGACTGACCCCATTTGTCACCGGTCACAACCACTGGGAACTTGTTCATCCAATCTGACAACTAGTCCAGGCCAGAGATTAATGTCACTGAAATACGACGTTTCAATGTGTTTCTCGCCGTTTCTTCGTAATTTTGGGAACACTTAGAGATCGACGCTTTGTTTTATGTAAAGAACTCGGAAATGAAAATCATCGTGAACACTGCCTTTAAAGGCAGTGTTCACGATAAAAATCGTTTTTCTGTTTCCCCGCCCATCTTGAAAACGGCCCCACGTTGATTCCAATGATGTCTCTGAAATCGTACAAGACCTTCTGGGAACGGAGTTACGGTCCCTCAAAAATTGAGCTAAGGAAACATGGTGGACGAGTTTTCCGAGACTTGTAACTTCCGTCTTTTGCAGCCGATGTATGCGAGCTGACCTGAGTAAAGAGAGAAGTTGAGAATTAAGGGAAGAACGGGGCTAATGATTGGAAATCATCGCTCATCTCACGATCTTGAGCATTCATTTGTTCACGTCGGTGGGTGTGTGTTGCGCTTTTGAGGTTTGCCTTGCGCTCGAAGTGGCAGCTTCGGGCTCTTTTAGAGCTTTTCCTGGCTCGTTTTCACGCGTGCTTTCGACGTCAACGTTACAGTGTGTCCCTCCGCTACCCATTCCTAGTGGAAACTGAAACAAATTTTTTATCGTGAACACAAAAAAAATATAGGCATATTTGAAGAGCCATAACTCTGTTCAGAGGGGGTCTTGGACGATTGCATAGATACCACTGTGATCATAGTGTGACCATCCCCAAGATCAGCATAAAAACTAAAAAATAATCTTCTGGGTGTTCTGTGCCTTTGATGGCAGCTTCCGCGCGGGAAATCCGCATTTTTCGTTTTCTTCTCACTCCAATGTTTGAACCGAGTGGAGATAGCGAAACTTGAGACCTCAGTATCGCGCATTCATAATGCTATAAACTCGCTAAAACTGCTCCGTGGTCTGAAAAGGCGTCATCTGACGCAAGGAACATAAGCGCCACGACAGGCTCCGACAGGCCGCGGAACTTCGAAAGTCTAGTTTCTTTATTCCGAGAGATCCTCGAGTTCAGACGCGGGTATTTAAAGCTTCTTGTTTTAGAGAATTTTCGACAACAGAGAGGCGAAAAAAATTACACAAGACACACCGAACAGACATGAAAAAAGGAAGCTGTACGAGATTTAAAAACGAGTTTTTCTCCGAAACTTGAGTGTTTTGGGTGGCCTCTTTGCGAAATGTCCTAACATGGTAGGCTTACATACCTTTCCAAATTTAAAAAAAAGAAAACGGTTTTTTGCGCGTACGCTGCCTTTAAGGTACTCCTTGTGATATGGCTGGAGATCGATTGGTTGTGTTAACTCTAAGGCTAAGTTGTACAGGCGACGGCGAAATTTACTTGGTTCCTACGCGTGTCGGTGCGGAGCGGAGATTAGAGACAGTGAGGGAGCGTAGGACAGACGGAGGCCGGGGCGTCGCGCGCCCCGCTCGCACATCGAATCATGTGGGGGTACGGGAGTAGGGGATGTGCCCGCTTAGAAGCGAAGAACTCATCATGCTGATTATGACTGTGCTTGTAGGTACCCGAGTGGACCACTGTTGAGCAATTTACCACACGGTGCTGGGCGCAACAGAGAGCAGCAGCTGAGGAGACGAATGGAGAACGAGGGCAGCACGTGCTCCTCAAGCAGGAACTCGTCCACTTGTGCTGCCGTCGTTGTTCTCGTGGAGCTGAGTGCCAATTGTGCCCCATTACAACCCCACGATCGTTTAAGATGAAGACCGATTGTTCTGCTTAAACTCTGTGCACATTATTTAGGAGAAAAACAGAAGATGTCAATTGATATATAGATATCCAGAAGTCTAAATGTACATGCTCAAAAGAAAGAACTCTCCAAGCTGATTATGAATGTCCTTGTAGCTGCCCAATTGAACCACTTTTAGCAAAGTTACCACACTGCGCTGGCCAAAACGGAGAGCAGCAGCTGAGGCGACGAATGGAGGACGAGGGCAGCACGTGCTGCTGAGGGCAGCACAAAAGCAGAACGTGCTGCTCGAGCAGCAGCTCTTCCCCTCGTGCTGCCCTCGCTATCCTCGTCGAGGTGAAAGCCTATTGTGCTCCATTACGACCCCGCGATCCTCTGTTAACAGGCCACGCACCGAACCATAGATCACGTCAACACTTTTTTGGCATCTAGAGCTAATGTCCAATCTTCAAGAGTCTCCAGCATATTGGTCATAACTGATTTCCCACCAACAAACCCATGTTGAAACGGAGGAATGAGATCATTTAGCCATAAATGTTTGAGGATGTGAGACTTCAAAATTTTCTCAAAAAGCCTGCAGAACAGAGAAGTTATGCTGATTGGCCTGTAGCTTCCGGGATCATGGGACGGTTCCTTTTTCAGAAGGGGAGTGATGTAGGAGTTTCCAAAGACGAGGGACCTCGGAAAGGCTAATCGACTGATTGAATATGTACGATAATGGATAGGCAATTACATGTGCAACGTTCTTAACAAATATGAAAGGGATTTTATCAGGAGTGAATGAATAAGAATTAGGCCATTTCATCAAGTGTTCATAAATCGTGATTTCATCAAAATAAGGAAAATCGTGCATTGGAAATTGGTGAGGGACGCTAGACTCAGGAAGAAAGCCATCATCTTCAGAAAACACTTTGCTAAACTCAAGCCCAAATGCATTAGCCCTATCATGATCATTCAACAAAGTCGATCCATTCTGCTTCAGAGCACCAAAATGTGATTTGGAACTAAGTCTGCTTTTCATAAATTTGTAAAAACGTTGCTTCTGTTTTGTCTCTGATATTTTTCTCGACATTTCTGGTGTATTTCATTAGCTGTTCTGCAAATTTTTTAGAAAAGCTTTTGTACTCAGCCCAATCACCAGATAGTTGGCATAACGAAGAAGAAATTCCCTGTGATCCGACATGTTACGGAGATGAACTGGGAGGTCAGATTTGCTGGGATAAACCCGTAAGGTCCAAGGAATAAGCATATCAATAACATGCTCAAAAACGTGGCGAGGAATATCATGTACTTTTCGTCAACTGATGAAGCCGACTCGAACGAGTCGACCCACACAATGTTGTACAAATACACTGCGTTCAGAAAGTATAGGGACACCCCGGAAAATCAAGGTTTTCAAAATCATGTTATATTTGGCTATCAATACTGTTCATAAATAAATTCAACAAGGTGAAAAACCTCTATTTGTTCATTTCTATAACAGCTGAGCAATTTTACCAGAATCTATTTCAAAATTCAGATTTTTTCGCCGTTCAGAAAGTATAGGAACACAACACAAAAACAAAAATTATTGAACAAAGAAAGAAATAAACATACAATCTAAAATGAAATAGCTGCACCACCATTAACAATGATCTCAAAAATTCTCTTCGGCATAGAATTGATCAAATTGGCGATGACGTTTTCATCCAGATTGGCCCACGCTTCGAGGATAGCGACCTTCAGCTCATCTACCGTACTGTACTGCTTATTGTTGGCATAAACCTGGCGCACAAGTATGCCCCAGCTATTCTCTATCGGGTTACAATCTGGACTACACGCGGGTCATTCCAACAAACGGATTCGGTGACGTAGAAACCAGGTTTTTGTAGACCTGGACACATGTACAGTTGACCGCAATGTTAAAAGGACATGGTGCGGTTGCGGACTCGCACTAAAACTACGGTAGAATCTGGCACTTTTCCAGATTTCGTCATCGATCGGCGCCACAGCTGATACTCTCGCGAGCAGAGAGACGACGGTTGGCGCCGATCGATGACGAAATCTGGCAAAGTGCCAGATTTTACCGTAGTTTCAATGCGAGTCCGCAACCGCACCTTGGCCTTTTAACATTGCGGTCAACTGTACCGCCGTATTGTCTTGCTGGAAAGTGAAACGCTGACGTCGTGTTCCGGACAAAAATGGCAGTAGATGTGTGCGAAGAGTTTCTTGTACCACGAGCCATTTTAGGAATAAAGATATCGCATGTACTCATCTCGAGTTTATGTAGCGAACTTGCAATGGGAAATTTTGTTTGGGTTAAAAAATCTGAATTCTCGAAGGGTGTCCCTATACTTTCTGAACGGCGGAAAATTCTAAAAGTTGAGATAAAATCTTACAAAATTTCACAATTGTTATATAAATAATCAAACATAGGTTTTCCATGATGCTGAATTCATTGATGAACAGTATTGATCACCAAACACGAAGTTTTATTGGAAACCTCGATTTTCGGGGTGCCCCTTTACTTTCTGAACGCACTGTATAGCGAAATAGAAGTGAAGTCGCCTTTGCTGAACATTCGTTTGCAAATCGGGGGACGCTCAATTCCATTACCGCGGATATCAAAAGAAACGTTCCTGTGATCGCTGTCGCCAACTGGTGAATTGAGTGAGACACGTAGAAATTCATCCCCATTTGAAAATAATAAATCCAGAATGTTCTCGCCTCGAGTAGGTTTCAAAACGAATTGTTTGAAATCGTGGCTGCTGATCACTTCAGAGAATGTATCCGTGAAACAGGTCTGCTCGTTATACCCTGCCCATTCGACTTCAGGAAAAATGAAATCGCCAATCAAAATTGCAGGACAGTCGCGAGATCACTCAGTATTTTAGTCAGCTCTTCAGTTCTGGCCATAGCGGTAGAGGGTGGTCTGTAAACTAAAACTATTCTGAAGCACAAGTCACCATGAAAGATGTCTACTGCTAAAATTTCGTACCCATTGACAAATGAATCAGAAAAAACCACAGAATGCGATAAAGTGCTTCTAAGAAAAACTGCCACCCCACCACCAGACCTCCGACTTCGATCGCAGCGTAGAATGGCGTACTCTTTTATACAATCGCCAAGCATGGAAGGAATGGAGTGAATAGATTTAAGCCATGTCTCAGAAAAAGATATAAATCACATTCACTACCAAGATGGAGATTTAGTCCAATAAAGTTTTTAGGGAAAGACCTCAAGTTAGCGTAAAAGCACGAAAGTGATAATACCGGAATGGAAAGGTTAGAACCAGATTGACCCGAAGGATCTATTTCCCTAAAAAACCACTCTGAACAGAACCTGAGGCATTTGAGTTCGGATTCAATATTTCACAAGAATGAGGACGTTGCCGATAGGAATTACTGGGCAAAATAGCAATACTCGGCGAGACAACAGTTTGAACTTGAGAAGCAACAGAAGCATCGTTATGCGTCACTGACTGCAGAATGAATGGATAATTGGAAAGTAGACCGCGCCTGCGCCTCCTTTCCTGACCAGTGAGAGATTCCCGTAGAAATAACCCACCACCAGCAAAAGATTCGAGCCCCGATGCACGAGTAACAGCAAGATTTTGATGAAATGTAGACGGAAAAACTACCTTGATAAGTCTTTTCTTCCCTGGGAAAAATCTCCCACGGCGATAAATCGAGGAGGGAAAGCAATCGATTTTCAAATGATCAAGCACATTCAAGACACTTCTTAAGTCATAATTGCGACGGCGAGATAGTGAAACATCAGAGAATTCAGGAACATTGCCTATTATCACAGAGCGGAGACGTTCTTTCTCACCACAATAGCAGGACACTTGAGAAGTAACAACATCTGAACATGGAGGAGCAGAGGAAAAGCTCTTAGAAGATTCGAGATTGCTAACTTTAGACTTCAAAAGCTCATTATCGACACAAAGAGAAGCAATTATTTGATTCTCCTTCCGGAGACAAATGTTTTCTTAAACTAGAGAACTCAGCTGGCATGTGATTTGATGTAGAACGTTCTTGAGGCAGTGTGGAATCGTGGTGGACGCGTTCACCTCATCGATTGCAGTTAACAACTCAGGCGAGATAGCACGACCTTCCATAAATCCTCAAAAGAGAGAAGCAGAGAACGAAGACCAGTAATTACACTAACAATGACCTGGTGATGTGGCAAATGAAGACGAATATTAGGCTTGTTCCCTTGCCACTAGGAACCACGCGTGAGAGACGAGCAGTTAGAATACTGAAGCCGGAAAAGTTGACAGCGGCCAGTGGAACTGCCAGTTCGATCAGATTAGAGTCGAGTAGAAACTTGATCAGAGAAGGATAGATATAGTCGAGTTGATTTTAGAAGAAAAATTCTTCTTAGGACGGCGAAAAAAATGGAGGTGGTTCAGAGCAATCGATCGCTCGACCACCCACCGTCAGTGCAGAGGGAAGATCGATCTCTTCAGGACGATGAGGGAGCTATTGATCTCGCGTGCAGCTACATTAATGTCTCTGTCCCAGCACAAGATGGTGATGTCATCCGCATACGCAACGACTTTGATGTCACTTGGGGGACGGGCAAATCTTCAAGGTAAAGACTGAACAGAGCAGGCGATATGACTCCTGGAGAAACACCGGCAGCGATCGGGATGCTATTAGAGTCATGTCCCTGGAACAGCACTTTTGCTCGGCGCCCTTTGATGAGTGCGGTTATTCATCGCTTATGCCAATGCGGGATGGTGGACCTCAATAGCTTGTCAGACAGTATGCCCACGTTGACAGAGTCAAAAGCTTTCGTGAGCTCCAGAGCTACTCCAACAGTGCGTTGAGGTTTATTGGCGTTGAAGCCGTACAAAATATAGCTCACAATCTCCAACAGCGCCGTGGTGGTAGAGTGTTTTTGCGGAATCCATGTTGGTGCTGTTGTTTGTTATTATGCTCGGCAAGCTCCTTCACGACCAGTTTCTCAGCGACCTTGACAATTGTTGACAAAAGACTTATTGGCCTGTATCCCTTCGCTGTGGATGGCGATTTACCAGGCTTGGGCAACGGAATGACGCTTGCCATTTTCCAGTCTTGTGGTGGGATGCACGTGCGAAATGATTTGTCGATGACGTCAGCCAGGATCGGCATAATCTCACTCGGCAGTTTCTTCAATACCGCTGGACTAATGCCATCCGGCCCTATAGCCTTCGAGTTGCGCATCTCTTTTACCACCTTTTCAATCTGCGCGGGCGTCACTGCTCCTGCTTCATTCATGAGTGGCAACTTACAGAGCTCTCTTACAGTCACTCGACTCTGCTTCCCTCTCTGTTACGTCTGTGGAGTACACAGATGTGAACAATCGGTTTATTAGTAATACAGCAATAATCGATGGGTGAGTGCAGTAGAGTGGCGTCGTGGGTGGTCGTAGACGTCGTCGAGTTCGTGGCGGCGGCCCGAGTGTCGTGGTGGCGATGGTGGCAGCACGTTGAGTCGGCAGCGGCAGGCAGTAGCCGAGTCGAGTCGAATGTCCCCACAGCGCGGTGGCAGGGGTTTATATGTACCTCGGCGTGGCCTGTGATTGGCGGATCAAAGACCGCCCACTTGGTGATCGGTTGGTAGTGAAAAACCGATACATCATCTACATCACAACACCTCCCCTTTTTAAAGGAGCGTTGCGGTGCACGAAGAACAAAAACAAATATCAGGCCAGCCGCATATCACTATAGTTCGTAACGTTTCGGTATGCGACGTTGTCGCGAGGATCTACGGATAGGTTGCAGCGCAACAGTTCCGCCTCGGCGACTCTGATTTCTACTTTGGCCAGCTTTTGGTCCTTCTATTCCTTTCTGTTGTTCTCCGTCAGTTTCTGCACCGAGCTCGGAGGAATCACGTTCTGGACTACTCATATCAACACTGTCAGAGTTGCTTGGCACAACTTCGGTGGTTGTCGGCTCTGTCTCGAACAAATCAAGCAACAAATCGCGTGAACTGATGTCATCGTTTTCGGTTCGTGGAACCTTCTTCAGTTGATTTGCCTGTCTCACGACAAGCTTTCCTCCTGTGTTCACCTCGTAGGTGACGCTACCAGTCTTTCTCACAATCTTCCCTTCAGTCCAGTCAAAGTTTGAGGCACCAAGGTGTGTCTTTAAAATAACTGGATCACCCTTTAGGTATTCGCGATGTTTCGCACCGTGTCTCCTATTGAATTGCGCCTCCTCCTTCTTTCTGCGTTCAGCAGCACAATCTGTTCCCGGCTGCTCTTTTGACGGCACTATCATACTGAGCCTAGTCCGTAGTTGTCTACCCAAAAACACTTCAGCAAGGCATTTTCTCTGAAGAGTAGCATTTGGCGTAGTTCGGTACGCCAACAGGACAGTATTCAGGCAATCACAATCTGGGCGAGCGGACGCACTTCCCTCCCCTTTTAGCTTCTTGATACCTCTCTTGAGAATATCCACAAACCTTTCTGCCTCACCGTTGGACTGAGTATGGTACGGCGGTGTTCGGACATGCGCAACACCCCGTTCTTCGCACATCTGCTTAAAAAGCTCCGATGTGAACTGCGTCCCGTTATCGCTTACTAGCGTTTTTGGATTTCCGTATCGTGCGAACAGCTCTTTCAACAGCTTCACCGTTGTACCAGCTGTGACATTCTTCATTTCGAACATCTCAGACCATTTACTCAAAGCGTCAACAACAACCATATTGTACGCTCCATCCATAGGTCTGGAGTATTTCACGTTCTTAGAGATACTTTTGTCGGAGACTTCGAGTGCAGTTGGCAATCAGCGCAACTCTTCACGACCTGTTCACAATCTTCATCGATATTTGGCAAATAGACATAGCTTGGCGCTAGCCCTTTCATCCTTACAATCCCAGGATGACCACAGTGCAGCTCCTTGAGAACCTCTTTTCTCAGCGCCTCTGGCACGACAACGCTATCTTTAACCATCACGCAGCCTTGCGCCATCGATAACGATTCACGTTTATTGTAAAACTGCTTAAAGCCAGCCTTCACAACTTTTGGCCATTTTCCAGTATCAATGAATTTCTTAAGCTTTCGCAACAGAACACCTCTTTCCGTGTGCTCACGAATCATGCTTGCTGTCACGGGCAATCTGCGTACAGCATCGGTAAGCACTAGGCTCACGTCCCCCTCAACTGAGGCGACGACGCAATCCTCCTCTTCAAGGGGATGCCTTCGAAACAATCTCGACAATCCATCAGCTTGTCCGAACGACTCCGTTTTGATGTACTCAATTTCGAAATCATACCCTATTAGCATTGTTGCCCAACGCATTAAACGGTTGGCTGAATGAACTGGTACGCCCTTCTTGCTGCCAAATATGGCCAGCAGCGGCTTGTGGTCAGTGTGGAGCGTAAAACGCCTCCCATAAACATACTTGTGGAACTTTTTGATAGCCTCCACAAGCCCCAATGCTTCTTTCTCGATTTGGGCGTAATTCTTCTCTGCATAAGTCAATGATCTCGACCCGTGGGCAATCGGCTTCTCAGTGCCATCTGGCATTTGATGCGAGATCACATACCCGATTCCATAATCGCAAGCATCTGCGGCTACGATTATTTTCTTCTTTGGGTCGTAGTGTGTCAGGTTCAGATCTGACGTCAGCAATTTCTTCAGTTTCTCGAACGCTGACTTGTGTGCTTGTTTCCATGTTCACTTGACATCCTTTTTCAACAAAGCATCCAGCGGTCCATGCAACTCTTTCATGTTGGGAATGAAAGCCGAATAGTATGTGACCATGCCCAAGAATGCGCGCAATTGCGCCGCATTCTGTGCTGCTGGCATCTTGGCAATAGCAACAACCTTCTCAGGATTCGGACGACGACCCTCTTCATCAATAATGAATCCGAGGAAGTGAATCTCTGGTTTCGCGAAGGAGCACTTTTCCAGTCTCACTCGAAACCCGTACTCGGCTATGCATTCAAACAAAGCGAGGAGATTCTTCTTGTGTAACTCAGGTGTCTTTCCGACCACCACTATGTCATTCAGATATGCAGCTACTCCTTCCAAGCCTGAGATCATTTTGTTCATGATGCTTTGAAAAATGCCTGGCGCTGTTTTGATACCAAACGGCAAGCGTTTGTATCTGAATAGACCCTTGTGGGTATTTATGACGACCATTTGCTAGTCCTCATCTGTCAGTTCAACTTGGAGGTACGCATCAGAAAAATCAATCTGCGAGAAAAGTGTTCCACCATTCAACGAAGCAAAAATATTCTCTGGAATTGGAATGGGGAACTCGTAATTTTCCAAGGATTTGTTCAGACCAGTTGAAAAGTCGCCACATACTCGTATCTTGCCATTTGCTTTACGTACGCAGACGATTGGAGCCGCCCATTCACTGTGAGATACCGGTTCAACAACTCCTATCTCCTCAAGGCGCTCGATTTCCTGTTCAACTGTCTCTAGCGACGCGTGCGCGACAGGACTTTTCATTCCGAAAATAGGCTTAGCACCCTGCAGCAGCTTCAGCTCTGCCTTTTCTTTGGTCCACGCGCCCAGGCCTTCTTGAAAGACAGCCTCGAAATTCTGTTTCAATTCCGATATCAGCTCGACATCATCATTGGTACTCACATGAGCTACCATTTTCTCCAAATTATATGCCATTTCAGCGTTCTGACGTATCCAATCGAGACCTACTAAACTTTTGTGAGGGGTAACGAAGCAACCTCCCTCACCAACGGCACCCTTCAGTTTGAACTGGCATATCAGTTCACCAAAAACCTTCATTCGGTTTCCACTAGCGTCCTTGATGACCAAACTAGTGTGGTTGAGTTTCGGTCTGCCCATTCTGTTCCACGTATCTACATTCAACAATGTAATGTCTGAGCCAGTGTCCAATTGAAACTCAACTTTGTGCCCGTTGACTGCTATGTTGACGTAATGCCGAACAGCATTAACGTCAGCCTCAGCACTTCCTGCGAGAACTACTCGCCCGCAGCGTTTCCTGTGCGATTTTGTTTCGGTCTTCGATTTGATCTTTTTGTTGTACTGTGATGCTCTTTCACAATACTTCTCTTTGTGCCCTTTGCCTTTGCATGACTTGCAAGCCCATAGCTTACTTCGGCACTCTCGACTTGTATGACCAGTCCTGCCACAGTTCCAGCATTCGACGATGCGCCCTACCCTTTTCGGGTCAGTTTCAACTTTTCTCACATCGAACGAGTCTTTTTCGATCATCTTTGACGTGTTCAATGCTGCCGAGATGTCGTACGTTCGTGCCGTGGCAGTGTGGAGGAAAGAAGATCGCCTCCGTGCAAACCGACGTCATCCCCTCCACAAAGAGGGTTTTTGTCATGGGAAAGGTGCTGGCCGGCCGCAACTCTCCTTCGGATTCTCCTACAAAGGGCCGGCGTGGAGAGGAATCCTGGACCCGCTCAGAAGTACCAATGCGCCACGTGCGGAGAGGATGTAAACTGGAGACATACCAGCGTCCAGTGCTTCGGATGCCAAAGGTGGGTGCATCTCTCCTGTTCGGGTCTCAGTTCTGTGAGGCATCATAACTCATCTTTTCGTTGTGTGTTATGCTCCTCACCTTCCATCTCAGATTCCTCTATCTCAAATCGCCCCCTTTCCATTGTGCATATCAATCTAAACGGCCTTCGTGCCAAGCTTTCTGAACTCTCTCTCTTTGCACGTACTTACCATCCAGACGTGATCATGGTTCAAGAAACCAAGCTCTCTCCATCCCTCCCTACCCTCATCCCAATATCCCAGGCTATACTTCTTACCATGCTCCAAGGTCATCTCTCGGCGGTGGAGTCTCTACTTTCGTTCTATCTTCACTTCCCTCACACCTCATTCCCAGCACCCCCACGGACGGTACTCTCGAGTACCTCCCAATCCATCTCCCCTAAAAACACCCCTTTCTCTTTTCAACATATACAATCCACCTACAACTTCATGCCCTTCATCTTACAATCCTATCCCACTTCTCAAGCAGCTGAGCGACTGCTCCCTCTCATCCTCGGTCGTTTTCGCGGGTGATTTCAACGCTCACACCTTTTGCTCGTCTCTCGGTCCTGATGTTAGAGGAAATGACGTCGAAGAATGGGCAGATGAGTGCGACCTGGTCATTCTAAACGATGATCAGCCCACTCGTCTCCCTGCCAGCGGCCGATCTTCTAGCCCAGACATATCTCTTGTCTCGTCCAACCTTTCTAGCTGCTGCTCATGGTCTACCTCGACTACTCTGCCAAGTGACCACGTTCCTGTCTTTGTCCACATCGATCTATCCAATTCTCTCGCTCCCTTTTCTGGTGTTCGCCAACGTTCTTATCTTAATTTAGGCCGAGCAGACTGGCGCCTGTTCAGTGAAGTTGCGCTTCGCCTATCGGCAGATTACCCGTGGAATGGAAGCGTGCACCAGAAGGAGTGCCATCTATCTGACGCAATCCGCAAGGCCATGAACGCGGCTATCCCTATCGGTCGCGTCAAGACGTTCTATCCAAATGTCAACAGGGAAATCCTCGACAAAATTAGAACGAGAGATGCGAGGAGAGCGGTTAATCATCTGGACCCCGTGGTTGCTGAGCTTGACAGTGAGATCAAAAAGGATTTGGACAGACACAAGAAAGAAGAGTGGGAGAAGTTCACCGGACAGATGGACTTTAAGACGGACAGTGCAGCTACTTGGAAGGTTTTACGGAAGCTTTCGGGTAAAAGCTCACCCGCCACCGTCTCCACTATCGAATTCGACAACGGCGTATTCAAATCAGGAAAGGAAGCCGCTTATGCGCTCGGGAAAAGTTTTTTCATCACCAGTGCTAAACGAGGTCCGCAGAATAGAGTGACTGTAAGAGAGCTGTGCCGCCTCCCGCTTATGAGCACGGCCGAAGCGTTTACTACGACGCAAATTGAGAAGATTATAAAGGAAATGCGGAACTCTAGAGCTATTGAGAAGATACCCACTGACTTACTACCGCTCCTCACTGATGTGATAAACTCCTCGTTCATGTCGTGTACTATCCCGCAGAATTGGAAGATGGCAAACGTCGTTCCGCTGCCCAAGCCCGGCAAGCCCCAAGCTTCAGTCAAGGGATATCGGCCCATTAGCTTGTTGTCTTCTTTTGCTAAAGTAGCTGAAAAGCTGATCGTCAAAGACCTGGCCGAGCACAACGAGAGACAGGTGTTTCAGCATGGATTCAGAAAAATGCATTCCACCACGACAGCTTTGTTAGAAATTACGAGCTATGCAATTGATGGTTTCAACGCGTATAAGCCGGAAAGAACTGTAGCAGTTGCCTTGGATCTCACTAAGGCTTTCGACACAGTGAATCTTGGTATCTTATCAAACAACTTACTGGAGTCATCAATCCCGCCATGGCAAAAAGCGCTGGATAGCTGCATTCACTAAGGGAAGACGGGCTAGAGTGATGTTCCAGAATCATGTCTCAAACAGCATTCCGATTGCAGCTGGAGTCCCACAGGGCGGTGTATTGTCGCCTGCTCTCTTCAGTCTGTACCTCGAAGATATGCCCGCCCCACCCCAAGATATCAAGGTGGTCGCTTACGCTGATGATATGACTGTCTTGTGTCGTGATCGGGACATAAATGTGGCCGCCGCTAAGATTAACGGGTACTTGACCCCACTGAAAGCTTCTTAGACCGCAAAATGCTGAAGATTTCTGCGTCAAAGTCATCGGTATCCGTACTCACAACGGACCCATCTGAACACAGCGCACATCCGTATGTCGTATGGAATGGAGATCGTTTGCCTGCCGCCCGCTTCCCAAAACTTCTCGGACTCGTACTCGATCCATCGCTCAAATTCCATAAGAACACGGAACAGAAGCAGGCTATCGTTAAAGCGAAGCTTAACGTGCTTAGAGCCCTGGGCGGTACAACATGGGGTAGTAGCAAAGAAACCATTATTACAACGTATAAGGCTATTCTCCAGCCTGCACTGGAATACGGCGCCCCAGTTTGGCAGCATCTAGTTTCGGAATCCTCTTGGACTAAGATGCAACGCATACAGAATGCGGCTCTTCGAATCGCCACCGGGTGTGCAAGAAGTTCCCCGGTCGATCACTTGCATGCTGAGACCCGCTTATTACCAGTAAGGGAGCACTGTGAGCTCCAGGCCCAACAATTTTTCATCAACATTGTCAAACAACCAAATCACCCCTCTTGGAGAGTGCTAAACCCCGTCAGAGAAAGAAAGATCAGAAAGCCATTCGCCGATGCTCCCAGCAAAGTCAATCTGCAGAGATGGCACGACTCACAGCAAGAACGACTCCGTCTATTGCGCGAGGAGCATGCTCAGTTTGTACGGTGTCATCTGGAAAAGGCGGTCATTAATCCCATATTGGGGGTAGTGCCGCCCCAAGTCTGCACATCCGAGGCTCAACTCGGAAGAAGGGCCAGGTGCACGCTCGCATCATTACACTGTGGTCACTCTACAATGCTAATGTCTTATGTCAGCAGGATTGACAGCAGTAAATCTGATGTGTGCCCGGACTGCGGTACCATCGGCCACGATACCGCACATTTATTCAACTGTCCGGAGAGATTCCTACCACGCTGACCGTAATGGACTTATGGACAAATCCGTTACTGGTCGCCCAGTTTCTCGACCTATGACAAAACCCTCAATGTGGCTGCAAAAAAAGAAGAAGAAGAAGACGTCCTCTTTTTCTTCTTCGGTTCTCTGACACTGTCAAGGTTCAAAACGAGTGGGACTGAAACCGATTAACTTTTGCTTCATATCAGGAAGCAATCCGCGTCATTATTGGATTTGGTCGGCCGTAAACATCTGAATAGAACCTTCTCAACCCTTGTGTGGCCACGGCTACCACCAAAGCCCCGCGTGCACTCGTCACACATTTTTGCGGACCGGCAACCTTATGTTTCAAGTAATGTTTACAAATTAGATTTTCTTTGCCGCTAACAAGACCTTCAGCGCCTTCGAAACATTCCAGGTAACGCAAGGTGGACTTAAAAAACTAACAGTAACCCGCCATCAAATCCGGTTGCATCTCGGTGTCCCCCTGAGTTCTCCAAATCAGATTAACTCACGTTTCCGTGCGAAAACGGGTATAGGACATCTCCCTCGGAATTGACGGTCATCCTTACGTTTCCCAAGTACCAAAATATGATCCATGACGAGCATTGAATGCTAGGTCAGATTCCGCACAGTAACAGGTATACCAAGATGCGATAAAGCGTTAAGTAAAGTCTCGCCAATATTTGAAATTGCCTTCTTGAGAACTGCATGGGGTGCTTCCTTTTGTCATGCCGGTAGCATCCGCAAAAGGCCTTCTGTCCACCGGCATACTCTTGGAGGGGGCGGACATCTTCATGACCTTCTTAATGGGTGGAAATTCAGGCTATTCGACTATTATGGCTTCCTACATCAATGTTGATAACCGAGAAAAACTAATGCGTACGGAGTTGGCACCTCTTAACTTTCGCCAGACCCCACTCGGGTTCCCGCATTACTTGGCGAATTTACAAGCGTATTTAGCCACCTAATGTGCAATCCGAAGAAACATTTTGATACAGCGCTTGCATCTTTGTTCACGATAGATCGCTACAATGAATCACACCCCGAATCAGCGGCCCCTCAGGATCGTTTCGACACAGGATATATATCGACGAGTACTGCAACAATTATAGGTTTCATTAGCGGAGGCTTGCAAGTATTGTTAGAAAAAAGGCTGGTCAGAAATTCAGGCCTCCTTACTTGCTTTTACGAGTTTCTCGTAGGTCCAACGGTTGAGTTTATTCACTTCCCATATTTGTTGCCTGTTTCTGCTCTGCAGTGTCTTGTTAGAGACAACATCTGTATGGAAAGCCCATCTGTCTCGCAATACTAGGTAAAGGCACAATCGGTTTATTGGTAAACGTGCGGCGGCCATATAAGCCGAAATGACTGCAGGTGGCGTCGTGGGTGGTCCGTCAATTTACTCAGTGGCGGCAGTGTTCGAGTTAGCTCGAAGAAAAGGTCAGTTGGAAAGCCGCTGATGCGTTCCTTTAGCGGCGAGAGATAGTGACACGAATCCCACATATCATGAACGCTCTTCAGAGGGGTTTGAGGTAGCTGGGATTGCAAACCTCACGGCGTGGCAGCACAGCAAAGCCTTGCAGACGCCTAACAATGGTGTATTTGTCATCGGTTGGTAGTCAGTATTGGGTAATTAAAACATCATCTTTGATGTCACTTGACGGGGGAGCAATTGCAGCCTCAAACGATTCGAAAACTCCATTCTCGAACAGAAAATATGTTGGTGGAGGTGCTCCTCGTCTTCTCTGAGGCGTCACGACCGAAGTTGATGCGATCCGGGATGCTATTAGAATTCATCTTCTCCATAAACAAGCCAGTTAGGCGCCCTTTGAATTGGTGCACGGTGAGTCCGCTCCGCTTCTGGATCAAACGGCTTAATGGTTTTTCGGACCTCCAATAGCTTCTGGCTCGCCCAGCTATCGCACGGTCGGACGCCTTCGGTGATCTAAAGCTCTCTTTGCATCCCTCCTATCGCTGCGTTTCTCTGGTGGCGTTGGGAAACACCCCTTGATGCTCACAATCTCCAGCAGCGCCGTTGTGGTTGCCAATTTGCGAAATCCATGCTGATAAGTAATGAGTTGCTTTCGGCATTATCCTCAGCCCGGTCAGGTTTGGGGGTTTCTCAGCGGCTTCTGGGCAGTAGAACATTTACGTTCCATGGGTAAAGCCGTGGTCAGCCACGCTGGCGAATTTGCCACCTCCTGTGAAAGAAGCGCCAGACACTAATCATTTTCAGTGGGTTCGGTAAGATAAGGTACGGTTGACGGATACCTGAATAAGGCCAGCTGGAAGAGAATGTCTCACTCGGTATTATTTTTTCTTCAAGATATTAGACAGAATAGGATATGATCACTGGCCTCAGCCTTCGAGTTGCTAGCATGGTCTTTTTACCCTACCTGTTTCAATCTGCGCAGGTCGAAATATACATGCTGTCTTCATTCATAAGGTAGATCAGGAGAGGAAGGGTCAAAGGCCAATTTCTGCTTCCTCTCTTAGCCTGAGTTATGAAAAATTCAGGTTGATCATCCGACGAACGGTGAACAACGCCAGGTGCCCCGACTTGAAAATTGCTCCATTACAACTTAAGTTGCTTTCTCTTTCCTCTTAAATCCGTCAGTTTGGTCAAGTGCTCTTGCCTGAGATCTTCCTTAGAACTTTCCAAGTTGACGCTCCAAAGTTCATTGAAAAACTTCTGTGAATTTCTCCCAACACCTTGTCTTGTGCTTGTCCAGACACTCTAAAGACGTAGTATCTTAATCTCGCTAAGATATCTATATTGAAAAGTATATCTAGATGTTTTAAGTCGGAAGTGATCCTGCCACTCTCAAAGTTGATCAAAAAATCCTATTGTTTCTTATCTTCTGAGAAATCTTTAATCATCCCCAGTGGGAAGAAGAACTCGGCCCTCGGAGATGGCTTTTGACATGGCTGTTTAAGCTGTGTAACCAGATATTCAAGTGGCGGTAGTTCACTACCCGGTATGCGCAAGGAGACAACTTGGATTTCCTAGATTCATAGGTATGAACCCTCAATCAGGATGATGAGTACGTGCCAAGAGAAGTGCCACCTCCTGAACAAGCCAGTCTTCGAAGGTTTTCCATTTAGATAAGACCCTTGACGGTTAAATACCTGAAATGGGGGTAAAGTTGAGCATGAATTCGATAGATAGCTCATGGACTATGCAGGGATTGATCAGGCAGACAGAGTTTAGCGGTCGACCAGACAAGGCGCTGGAGAAGAAGAGATTATCAAGGAAAAACGTCTAGGACTCGAAGGATCCGGCCCTTGATCTAATCTAGAGCGAACAGTGGAGCTGATCATGAATGACCAGATGAGGCCCATTCTTCGGACGTCTTCTCCTCTAGCGTCAGTGTGATAACAGTGGTTATCCTCCATGTGAGAATCACCTGCAAAGACAACTCAGCAGGGTAACTCTGAGCGACAGAATACACAGGTCTGCAAGGCAAGAAGGCCGAGTAATGTTCATAAAAATCAGCCCCCAGGAGGCTGGCCGCAGACAGATATTAAAAAGAGCACCTCTTTTAAATGCTCATTTAATCGCGCCGAGGTTGAGAGACGTCACGTCCGATTTTTACCCCGAACTCGAGTGGTTGTTTTCGCTTTAGGGCAACTGTGAGCTACTGGGCCAGTGATTAAATTGGAGGCCGACGAAGACTTATCTGGAGCATTGATAAGCAGTATAGCCAGGAAGTTAGGGCTGACGTGTTTTTTCTTCTGGCGAGAAAAGTAGGCGTTGATTTTGAAAATGTCCCAGTTTCCTGAACCAGTATGACGTGAGTGGCTTGAAACGACACAGACTGGTTCAGAATAAAACTTCTCCAGGCACATTGAGGGTTAATATGTTGGCTTAATGAAGGGGACATGCATGATTCTAGAAATGCGGTGGAAAGTAAAGATTTCGATCAGATTGCGTCGGCGGGACAGTCGTATCGGCCTTTTGAGCATCGACTAATGGGAGGAGCGAAGGTTGTGAGCTCGTCACACTGAGACCCAGGCGAGAAAATCATTCTGTCCAAAACACTTTGTTTCCGTTATCCCATTTTCCAGGTGACCTCCTGCGAGTTCCATAAGTACTTCTGGTGGGTTTTCACAGGATTCTTATGCGAATTCGTGGATCCTTAGGAAACATGCAAATCGCATCAAAAAATCTCCATGACTGTTTCAATGCCCTCCACGTTTGATTATCAAAAAAGGCTGTTGTCGGTTTGCTTCGAAGCATGGTCTTCTGCCCGTTCCTTGCACAAATGAAAATAGCACGATGCCACGTTGGAATCCCAAGCGAACCCGAAATGCCGACAGCTTCCCGCAGAAAGACGTTCAATCAGCATGATTACCTGTTGGTTGAGTTTCTTGGCTTATCATATAAATAGTTCGCCAAAGTGGAAATCTTTGTGATTTGGTCCACATTCCTTTTTGTATGTTTCAATCGTGTATGTAGTTATACTCATCAATATCGACGGCGAATCGATATACCTGTCCTGAGCATTTGTAACGAAGATTCAACTCTCAAGCGTAGATGAGGCATGTTTCGGCGGCGCTTACACGGGTGAACCCGCGGCACAATTGATACTCAAAATATGGTCAAACCGCCGATCCGCGGCTTTGTGTTTAGATAGGGTGGACAATCAAGTCAGTCACCAATGCAGGAGAAAATATGTAAAGCAAGATCGCCAGAAAAAAAAAAAAGAAACACATTCGGCACCATATATTTTTAATCGCTCTTTTTCGATTAGACGTACTCCATTACCACATCTTTTTGAATGCACACTTGGCGGCTTCTACAGTCGAAACCACCTGAAGTTCTTAAACCCTCAGTTGCCCTTTGACAACATGAGTCTGTGCGGCATTCTCCTGATACTTAGGCCCATATCGCTTGACAGATAACTCCTAGTGGTTTCAAACATACTGGTCTATGATATCTGTGAAAACGCAGATACTCCTGCCAGTAGATCCTCTTTTCGTAGCTGCCGGAACTTTAAACGGTAGCTTGTGGAATCAGAGTTGGATTGATCTCCGTAAAGCATTTTCTCGGAATTAAGCCAATACAACCCTTATCACGAATTCTTTGTATACAGCTTTTTAGAAATTCAAAGCTTCCTGGGTAGTAGTCACAAAATTTGATGGATGGCAGTCAAAAAACCTTCCCGCCGAAGATAGCTCACTATCATGTGGCTCCTCACTTATCCTTGGGCCGCCTTAAAGGGCTATTTATAAACTTTTTAACAAAAGCGGATCAATCAATGAAGGGCCTTGAGTAGTAATGAGAATTGATTACCTTACACACAACCGTCTTAGGCCCGTGCGATGAAAAATACTTCATCGCATTGGGACAATCCTGAGAGTTTCAGAGTTCCCGCCGCCGGATAGCCTGTGTTTCGAAAATCTGAGTGGGTGATTGAACCGCAGCGCGGAAGATCGACATCTGAATATTATTGCAACTAGGCTCCGCACTAAGACAGAACTGTCGAGTTGAGACTTGTCAACTTCTATCAAGACCTGTTAGTACCCACGACTCCGTTTTATGGGCTTAAACCGTGCAATCTTGCAAATAATGTTCGTTCAGATCTTTTCGCTTTTGTTGAAAATCTTTACAGAGTTTGCGCACCGCCCAAGCGTACGTGCATAAAGCACTTTTTTGAAAGAATCCGAATTCTGCACGAGATCGTGCGGTTCCAGAAACTGGCCTTTGGGGGGTGGGTACACAGCTGCAAATGGAAAAACAAGATAGTCATACAGCTCCGTCGGAAGCTTCCGCTGAATTCGGTCTCCTAGAGAAGACCTGCTGCTCCTGTAGGAGTCCACCGCTGATCGCCGTTGGAGAGAATCGAGTCCGCATGCCAGTGTCGGTCGAGATCCCCAAGGTCTCAAGCATTTGAAACGTGCGTTCCGCCCCGCCTGCAGAACTCAGGCTGACTCTTGTATAGCCAAGGGCCAGGTGCACCCTATGGCGTCATGACTGCATGTCGTTCTAACCCTTTTTGATGTCAACGTCCAACAACTTCTGACTTCAGCGGTGGTAGTAAAGATTTCAGATGTTTGCGGACTGTAGCTCCCTTTTCCGGGATTCACCTCTGACAGTTTTTTTTCATTCCAAATGTTTTATGGTGTTTGGCTGATTCTCCGTAATGTGAACTATGTGTTCCGGTTTGATCCCGAGTTACTGGCCCTCGCGGATTTCTCTCAATCTGCGACAAAGCCTGTAAACCGCAAGAAAGAATAAATCACTGGTTATAGCGACGATCGCTAAAGAAATTGCAAAAATAAACGTCGAAAGCCCAATACCCCCGTGCACCTGGGTTGTTGCGGTAAAAATTCATACATCATGGCAAAGGAACAAATTCTCCAAGTGTGCGGGGACCTTTCGCACTGTCAATATCAATCTCGAAAAACACATTCTAGGAGGTTTGGTCACAGAAGCCCAGAAAATTGAAGAAAATTGTTGAGGACATTTTTTACAGTATAACCTCGGTCACTGTGCACTCTGGTGTTCGATCTATTATGTATCAATGCTATTTGTGGGAGTTACATTATCATAGCAACGCTCAAGCACTCGTCTGGATTTTCGAGAACTCCTGAAATCTGCAGACGACCGCCTACTCTGGCCGTATTATCACAAGGGCCATAACCTATTTTAGCTACCCCTTCTTCAATTGCGTGCTTTCTTACATTTGCGTCCGAGTGTGACTGGATATCAGCATCAGTTCAGAAACGGTTTCCCCGATACTATCGAAATGAAAAAAAAATTTTTGAATCCATTGGTTACCCAAGGCTGGTAGGCCTCTTTGGGCATCTAGGTGAATAAGGTGTTCGGACCGTGGCTCAGGAGACCTACACAGTCCGCGGCACTTGAAGAAATCGTCTGCCGAATACGCGAACTGCAAGAATTTACGGATGCAGAAGAAACAGTACTGAATCAGGCAACTCCTTCTAGCCGCCTGAATCGAGTTCCATCTCGGTTTATTTGTCTAGTTAGTTGCGCCCCGCTTATGGGACCGATGCCCTGGCGACCGACGTTCGTGCCGTTCAGTGTAAACA
Organism: Aplectana chamaeleonis; assembly: GCA_029168955.1. Lineage (NCBI taxonomy): Eukaryota > Metazoa > Nematoda > Chromadorea > Rhabditida > Cosmocercidae > Aplectana > Aplectana chamaeleonis. The sequence goes on along the minus strand of JAPDOI010000124.1, from coordinate 1,038,061 downwards.
TTTGGATGTTTAATGAACCCCATAATCTGTGTGCTTTTACCTGGACCAATTGTACAAAAAATCGCACGCAAAGCCCCAAAATCGACACGCTTTGCGGCTCGCGTTCATGGGCACTCAAGCCAGAAAATCAAATCACTAAAACATCGCCGACGGCTAAAGGGTACCGGCGTTCGGTGCATGAACGCCGAAAATGGTGCCGAAACTCGGTTGCGAGGGCTTGTTTAGGCATACAGTTTCTCAGATCATTCTTACCCACCAGGGTGGTGGCCATCGTGTAAAAGTTACATTCCAACACCTTGTTAAAAGTCAACAGATTAGCTGCGGTACTGCTGGTTACTCCCGACTTCCTGATCTGGACCAGTCACAAAGCTTTTGACACTGCAGAAATACCGAGACGCATTGCACCATTCATGGTATCTGTTGAAGTCTACCATCAGCTCTGATAACTGCCGTACTAGTCAGTACCCGCCTCCTCGAACCGGCCCATGTAAAGTGCTCCCGCGAGCATCCTTTTCATGGTGAGAGTGTGGGTCCCGATACGATTCGTAACCGATGAGCAGAAGCTGATTTCGGCATACTGGAGGGTATAACAATGGCAAGTCTAATCATGCATACAAAAAATTTTGGAATGGTTGATAGAAGGATTCCTAAATTTTTATAGTTTCAAAGTAGATTCGTCAAAGGTTCGTTCTTCCCTGCTTTCTTTTTCGGTACAGCGACCGGCACTGGATTCGTCCACAAGTCTATTGTACTGAGCGTTGTTGGCTTCTTCGGACAATCAAATAGGTGCTTAGTGTCGTGGCCTTGGTTTCCACAGTCCGGGCACACGTCAGGCTGGCTATTGTCGATCCTGTGCAGGTAAGACATAAGCAATGGAGAATGTCCGCAGCGCAAAGAAGCGAGGATACACCTGGCGCGCCTACCGAGCTCGGACTCGGTATCACATACCCTGGGCGGCACATCACCGAGAATAGGGTTGACGGCCGCTTTGGCGAGATGATCCTTCACAAACCGGGTGTGCTCCGCGCGTAAGAGACGAAGCCGTTCTTGATTCGAAACGGTCCATATCTGTACATTCACTTTGTTCGGAGCATCGGCAAACGGCACTCTGATCGATCTCTCTCTCACGGGATTTAATAGTCTTCTCGACGGATGATTAGGTTGCTTAAGGACATTTGTAAACATCTGCTGAGCCTGGAGCTGACAATGCTCTTTCACTGGCAAGATACGGGCCTCGGCGTGAAGGTGCTCAATTGGTGAGCTTTTTGCACATCCAGTGGCTATTCGTAGTGCAGCATTCTGAATTCGCTGCATCTTAGTCCAGGAACTGTCCGACACGACGTGCTTCCAGACAGGTGCAGCATACTCCAATGCAGGCTGCAGAATAGCTCGATATGTCGTCAAGATTGTCTCTTTGCTGCCACCCCAGGACGTTCCTCCTAGAGCTCTCAACACATTAAGCTGTGCCTTGATAATTGCCTGCTTCTGTTCAGCATTTTTGTGAAACTTCAGCGATGGGTCCAAAACGAGGCCCAGCAGTTTGGAAAATTGCGCTGTAGGCGAGAGGTCACCATCCCACCTGACAACAGGTTGGGCGCTGTGTTCCTTTGGGTCAGATGTGAATACCGAAACAGAAGACTTCGCCGCGGAAACTGTGAGCATCATACTATCGAGAAAGTTTTTAAGCTCGACGAGATAGTCGCTGATCTTGTTTGCGGCTACCTGTATGTCACCATTACGGCACATGATGGTGATATCGTCGGCATACGCAACAATTTTTATATCTTCAGGAGGCTCAGGTAAGTCTTCAATATACAGCCTGAAGAGGGCAGGTGACAAAACTCCACCCTGCGGCACACCAGCTGCTGCAGGTATACTATCGGGGACGTGATTCTGGAATAGCACTTTGGCCCGACGACCTTTCGTAAACGCTGCGATCCAACGTTTCTGCCACGGTTGTAGCGAGGACTTCAATAGTTTCTCGGACAAAAGTCCTAGGTTAACAGAATCAAATGCTTTGGTTAGATCGAGGACAACGGCCACTGTTCTAAGAAGCTTTCTGATATTGAACCCATCGACCGCATAGCTGACAATCTCCAGAAGGGCAGTGGTGGTGGAGTGAAGCTTTCTAAACCCATGTTGATGCTGCTGTGCTTCATTCTGCTCTGCCAGGTCCCTTACGATTAGCTTTTCGGCTACTTTCGCGATCGGTGATAACAGGCTAATAGGGCGATAGCCCTTCGCCGTGCTTTGCGATTTGCCTGGCTTAGGCAGGGGTATCACATTGGCGGTCTTCCATGCTTGGGGTGGGGTGCAGGTTCGGAAAGAAGTGTTTATGATATCTGCGATCATCGGTAGAAGTTCCGTGGGAAGCTTCTTCAAGATGGCTGCTGAGATACCATCAGGTCCGAGAGCCTTCGAGTTCCGCATTTCCTTGATAGCCTTCTCCACTTGAGCAGGAGTAAAGGCCTCAGTGTCGTTCATCAGCGGCAGACGGCTTAGTTCTCTTACCGTGACTCTGTTTTGTACGCCACGCTTGGTACGTTAGTTCAACGGATTTTTCACGGTAGTTGAACCGTCCGAATGTCGGAGTCCCTGGCGTTAGCGTGTCGGCAACAGGTTGATAAGTTGTCATTTCATAAACTGCTCCCTGTTGACAAGTCAATTCGCGCGCATTGTCAGTCTCAGACCTGCCCGTTGGCCAGTGACGTCTGCCTCTTTGTTGTCGGGCTGTTGACATTTCGATAAGACGCGTTTAGCGGCCTATTTAGTAGCAGTTCACATCCTGCAGGACTGTTTCATCTAGCTTAGGAACTACTTTACACCTACTAGCGTCGCGATCGGCACACCGACGCGCGTCATGGTCGGCAGACCGACACGCGTAGTGGTCGGCAAACCGACATGCAATGTACCGCAAACTTGGGTAATTAAACCGGCTGCACTCTTATCATTCGAAGCATGCCTGAAAAAATGCGTCGTATACTTCCTTTTTATCTAGAGGGCGAGAACGCTTGCTGTGCAACAGCTCGACATCGACCAGATCATTGCTCGGCTCCGCCGAATATACATGCGTTGGCTAGCGGTGTCTCATGGTGGGCGGATCAACCTGTTGCCGACGCTCCAGTTTGAGTAGATCATGGTACATCACTGGATGGGAGGTAGCCGCGACGAACACACGTGACACGCACGGAAGCGAGGAGGTAATGATAGTCATGAACATCGATCAAGTGATGTCACGTTAGATCTTCTTCTTCTTTACAGCCACAGAGAGGGGTTCTGTCATAGGTTCAGAAACTCGGCCACTAGCAATGGGTTCGTCCACAGATCCATTGTCGTCAATGTAGTCGGTCTCTTTGGGCAATTGAACAGGTGCGCAGTAGTATGCCCTTGACTACCGCAATCAGGACACTCGTCAGGTTTGCTGTTGTCAATCCTATGCAAACATGACATAAGCATGTAGGAGTGTCCACAGCGTAACGATGCAAGGGTGCACCTGGCACGCCTGCCAAGTTCCATCTCTGTCTCGCTGAGCTTTGGAGGTGCGACTCCCAGGATGGAGTTTATGGCAACTCTGCTCAAGTGTTCCTTCACGAATCGGGTATGCTCCGCGCGCAAGAGACGGAGGCGTTCTTGTTGTGCTTCGGTCCATCTCTGCACATCTACTTTTGACGGAGCATCAGCGAAAGGCTTTCTGATACATCTCTCTCTGACCGGGTTTAGTACTCTTCGCGATGGATGATTCGGCTGCTTCACGACGTTAATGTACATTTGTTGCGCCTGGAGTTGGCAGTGGTCTCTAACTGGCAATATGCGAGCTTCGGCGTGTAAGTGCTATTGGAGAGCTTTTAGAACAGCCTGTTGCAATTCGCAGAGCACAATTTTGAACGCGCTGCAGCTTGGACCAAGAGATGTCCGACACGATGTGCTGCCAGACTGGCGCAGCATACTCCAAGGCGGGTTGCACAATAGCCTTATACGTGGTCAGGATCGTTTCTTTATTGCATCCCCAGGACGTTCCACCGAGAGCACGCAGGACGTTGAGTCTTGTTTTCACTGTGGCTTGCTTCTGCTCAGTGTTCTTATGAAACTTCAACGAAGGATCCAACACGGGTCCAAGCAGCTTGGGGTATTGGGTGGCCTGCAATTGAGTTTCGTCCCATTTCACCATAGGATGGGCACTGTGCTCTGCATTATCAGTGGAAAAGACGGTGACGGACGATGTGGAGGCAGAGACTGTGAACATTTTGCGATCGAAGAAACATTTCAACTCGATCAAGTAGTCATTGATCTTACTGGTGGCTACCTTAATGTCGCGATCTCGGCACAGAGTAGTAATATCATCCGCGTATGCAACGACCTTGATGTCTTGAGGGGGAACGGGCAGATCTTCTAGATATAAACTGAAAAGTGCAGGCGATAAAACTCCTCCTTGAGGGACACCAGCGGCGATGGGGATGCTATTGGAAACATGTCCCTGGAATAGCACATTTGCCCGACGTCCTTTAGTGAAGGCAGTTATCCACCGCTTCTGCCATGGCTTGATGGTAGACTTCAACAGACTCTCTGATAGTAGGCCAAGATTGACAGTGTCAAATGCCTTTGTTAAGTCGAGGGCCACACCAACAGTACGTTGGGGTTTGCTGGCCTCGAGCGCGTCCAGCACATAGCTCACAATTTCCAACAAGGCCGTAGTGGTGGAATGTAATTTACGGAAACCATGTTGGTGCTGCTGTTGGCTGTTATGCTAGGCAAGCTCCTCCACAACCAGTTTTTCGGCAATTTTGGCGATGGGTGAGAGCAGACTGATCGGCCGGTACCCTTTAGCCGTGGATGGTGACTTTCCCGGCTTCGGCAGTGGAATAACACGAGCCACTTTCCAATTTTGGGGTAAAGTACATGTACGAAACGATGTATTTATGACGTCAGCAATAAAGGGCAGTAGTTCACTGGACAGTCTCTTCAGGACTGCAGGGCTCAAACCGTCTGGCCCTAATGCCTTCGAGTTGCTCATCTCCTTTATTACCTTCTCGACCTGTGCCGGTGTGACTGCTTTATCTTCAGCCATGAGTGGCAATTTGCAGAGTTCCCGTACAGTTATTCTATTCTGCTTCTCTCTTTTGGTTCTAGTGATGAAAAATGCTTCCCAAGAGCATTTTGCGGCCTCCTTCCCTGATTTGAAGACTCCACCTTCAAATACAATCGAGGAGATGTCGGCGGAGGTGAACTTTCCGGAGATCCTTTTCAAGGCCTTCCACGTTGCTGCTGCATCATTTCTGAAGTTCATCTTCTCAGTGAACTTTTCCCAAGTTTCCTTCTTGTGCCTGTCAAGGTCCTTCCTGATCTCATCATCCAGCGCAGCGATGTCTGGGTCAAGATGATCTGCGGCTCTCTTTGCGTCCCTTGTCCTTATCTTCTGCAATGTTTCCCTGGTGACATTGGGAAGGAAGGTCTTAACGCGGCCTTCAGGTATCGCAGCTTTCGTAGCCTTCAAGATAGCATCAGACAGGTGGCGCTCCTTCTGGTGTACATCGCCATTCCACGGATAATCAGCCGCTTGGCGGAGCGCAACCTCCCTGAACAGGCTCCAGTCTGCAAGGCCTAAATTAAGATAAGAACAGTCGTGATTTTTCTGTTTGAACTCGAACGTGAGGTTGGCAGATGGATTTACTGGCTTACGTACGTTTCGGCGGAATCGCCGTCTTCAGAGCCTGAAAGAAGCAAATCAGAAATGCGCTTATCCGGTCAAATGTCGACTAAACTCTACCCAATTCGAAGAACTCTATTTCCCAAACGTCGTCAAAAGTGAAGAAACCAGGAGATAACCGTACCTTGTCAGGAAGCACGCTAGGAGAATCACAACATAGAACGAATTGTTGAAGCGGAACGGTTATGGTGCCGCTACCTCTCGACGTTAGAATGCGAGTCTGAGGTAGGGCTTGAGTTCTCCGGCTATATATAGGCATTCCCCCTTCCGATTGATTTTTGAATCGTTCGCCTGGATCCAAAATGCCTCCAGGGTCTTTCTCGCGGGTGTGTCAGTTTCTCGCCCCATAATCTCAATCTTGATTGGATAGTCGTCGCCGTGGTGGGCGTTAACACGGTGACACCCCAGAACTGTTGATGCCCGCAGCTTATCTTTACCGTCCAGATGCTCCTTCACTCTAACATGGAGCGGCCGCGATGTCTCTCCAATGTATTGCTCGCCGCACAGCTGGCACGAGATCATGTAGACCACACCGCATGCAGTGCAATCCCCTCTCTACCAGCAGGACAGACCACACAATTGGGAGTTATTGCAAATGCGGTCATATAGACGGTTTCGTATAAGGCGGGTTTTTAGGTTACTTGGGGGGATATCAACGATGACGACAGTGCTTTCCAGACCAGCTTTGTTTAGACACTTTCTCAGAGATCTGCTCACTTCATCGGAAATGAAGGCCATTTTCAAGGGAATTCTTTCTTCAACTGCTGTACCCTGCTCTTCCCGGCGCACGACTGAGCCCCTGGGTCTGCGTGGGACCAAACTGGTGGGATATCCGTTCAAGACCGCAATTTCATGCGCTATTTGAACAGATTCTTTTTGTTCGTTTTCTCCGGTACAAACACATTTCGCTGTGCGGTACATATTTGTGACAACAGCCCGTTTTGTTTGGGAAGGGTGTGCTGACTGGAAATGGACAATTATGTTTTTGTTACTAGGTTTACGATACCATTTTGTTGAGAACCTGCCCTCCGAAAAATTTTGGAAAGAAGTTGGAAAATCAGCTGGTTTGAGCCCTTCCTTCATCACACGGCTCAAAATTGACTCACCAACTTGTCCAGTTCTGTACCTGCTGGTAAAGACCCATAAATTCCCGGCGGCGGAAAATCTTGCAACAATCATTCCCAGCTCCATCAAGGTCAGGCCCATCATCAGCTGCGTGGGTGGCCTCACAGATAGGATTGCTTGGTTTATCAACAGCATCCTAAAACAACTGCTAGACCACATCCCGGCCCATCTCCCCAACACCCGCGCGTTTCTCGACCACCTCCATAACATTCAGCCCGCTAACCCTTGTATCATGGAGTCTTTCGACGTCACAGCCCTGTATACTAATGTCAGCAATGACCATGCAATGGAGGCTGTGTTCGAGCTTCTCAATGAAAATCAAGGCTCCATAAACACTTTCGGTCTGTCAACTGGCCAACTGATGACACTTCTCCAGGAGTGCCTCAAGTGCAACATCTTCAGGTGGTCGGGACAATATTTCAAGCAGGTCAGAGGTCTAGCTATGGGACAGCGCCTAGCTCCAACACTTGCCATAGCTTTCATGGGAAAAGTCGAATCTCCGGTACTGGCACGGCTGCCAATGCTATACTGTAGGTACATAGACGACTGTTTCGTCGCCTGTCCCACACAGGAGGAAATGAACCAGTGTTTCGAACTCATCAACAGTCAGTCTGGTAATATAAAATTCACCCGGGAAAAACCGGTGCAAAATTGGCTACCTTTTTTGAACGTCCAGGTACATTTTTCGGAGGGCAGGTTCTCAACAAAATGGTATCGTAAACCTAGTAACAAAAACATAATTGTCCATTTCCAGTCAGCACACCCTTCCCAAACAAAACGGGCTGTTGTCACGAATATGTACCGCACAGCGAAATGTGTTTGTACCGGAGAAAACGAACAAAAAGAATCTGTTCAAATAGCGCATGAAATTGCGGTCTTGAACGGATATCCCACCAGTTTGGTCCCACGCAGACCCAGGGGCTCAGTCGTGCGCCGGGAAGAGCAGGGTACAGCAGTTGAAGAGAGAATTCCCTCGAAAATGCCCTTCATTTCCGATGAAGTGAGCAGATCTCTGGGAAAGTGTCTAAACAAAGCTGGTCTGGAAAGCACTGTCGTCATCGTTGATATCCCCCCAAGTAACCTAAAAACCCGCCTTACACGAAACCGTCTATATGACCGCATTTGCACAACTCCCAATTGTGTGGTCTGTCCTGCTGGTAGAGAGGGGGATTGCACTGCATGCGCTGTGGTCTACATGATCTCGTGCCAGCTGTGCGGCGAGCAATACATTGGAGAGACATCGCGGCCGCTCCATGTTAGAGTGAAGGAGCATCTGGACGGTAAAGATAAGCTGCGGGCATCAACAGTTCTGGGGTGTCACCGTGTCAACGCCCACCACTGCGACGACTATCCAATCAAGGTTGAGATTATGGGGCGAGAAACTGACACACCCGCGAGAAAGACCCTGGAGGCATTTTGGATCCAGGCGAACGATCCAAAAATCAATCGGAAGGGGGAATGCCTATATATAGCCGGAGAACTCAAGCCCTACCTCAGACTCACATTCTAACGTCGAGAGGTAGCGGCACCATCACCGTTCCGCTTCAACAATTCGTTCTATGTTGTGATTCTCCTAGCGTGCTTCCTGACAAGGTACGGTTATCTCCTGGTTTCTTCACTTTTGACGACGTTTGGGAAATAGAGTTCTTCGAATTGGGTAGAGTTTAGTCGGCATTTGACCGGATAAGCGCATTTCTGATTTGCTTCTTTCAGGCTCTGAAGACGGCGATTCCGCCGAAACGTACGTAAGCCAGTAAATCCATCTGCCAACCTCGTGTCCGAGTTCAAACAGAAAAATCACGACTGTTTCATCATGCCGAGGTTAATAGAGAGTCGAGCATGGAGACTAAGATAAGAACGATGACGAGCACCTGTATATGGAGCAAGAGAGTTAGAGAGATCAATATCGACAAAGACAGGGATGTGATCGCTGGAAAGAGTTGTGGATGTCGACCAAGAGCAAGCATTAGAGATTGGAAGAGACGAGGGAGATGTCTGGGCTAGATGATTGGCCGTTGACAGGGAGACGAGTGGGCTGGCCATCGTTTAAGATAACCAGATCGCACTCCTCCGCCCATTCTTCGACGTCACTTCCTCTAGCATCAGAATCAAGCGACGAGCAGAACGTGTGCGCATTGAAGTCACCTGCAAAGACAATTGAGGGAGATAGAGAGCGGTCATACAGCTGCTTGAGAAGGGGATAGGATTGTATGTTGAGGGACAAGAGGTGGAAGGAGGAATATATATATATATATATATATATATATATATATATATATATATATATATATATATATATATATATATATATATATATATATATATATATATATATATATATATATATATATATATATATATATATATATATAATGGTTCTACCCAGTGGAGCAAACATCGGACAATGGCTACCGCCTTGTCGACTTTTGTGAACGCAGTGGTCTGATTATTGCATCGACATTCAAGAGGAATCATCGCCGCCATCAGCTTACGTGGCAGGGACCAACCCGGCTATCTCCAGAAGAGCAGCGGAAGCGGAAGATGACAACTTTGAAACTACAGCTTGACTATGTCCTGACGAGGAATATTCCAGTATCGGACATTCGAAGATCTAGAGCTGTGTGGGATGTCGCATTCGATTCGGATCACCGTCCTGTTCTGTTGAACTTCACTGCGAGGATTCATAAGAGGAAGCGAGGGGCTCAGCCTCTCCAGAGGATTGACATGACAAGTCTCAGAGATGAAGAGTGCAGAAGGAATTTCCGACAACGCGTTTCTATTCACATCGGAGTACGGACTAAGAAGAAACTTTGCGACGCGGATTCTTTTGTCAAGTGCATCCAGGACGCTTCGAAAGAGGCACTCCCGGTTGTACAGCCTAAGAAGAAGTTCGCCTACGTCTCAGAAGAAACAACATCTACCTACAACAGAGTATGTGCTCTCCGAACTGCAGGAAACTTCGTGGAGGAGAAGCGTCTGAGGAGGAAGTTGCGTCGGCAGCTTCAAAGTGACCGCGAACGAGAGTGGACGTGTAGAGCTAAGGAGTTCGAGAAGGCTTGGGAGGAGAAGAATCCGAAGAAAGCCTACACGTTGCTGCGACAGTATAGCGGGAAGATGAAGAGATGTTCTCCTGTCTTGAACACTACCAATGGAGTTGCAGTTGGTGATGCGACGCTGCCAATATGGAAGGATTACTTCAGTTCACTACTGAATCGTCCAGCGCCATCAGTACCTGAGCTCCCGCATGTTCAGAGAGCACACTACGATGTCAGTGAGGAACCGCCGACTGAGTCTGAAGTTTTGGATTGTGTCCGGAAAATGAAGAATGGAAAGGCAGGTGGAGATGACAACATCACTGCTGAAATGCTGAAAGCTCTTCCTCCGTCTGGGATTCGTGAAATGACCAACACCATCCGTGCCATATGGATGAGCGAAAGGATACCCGATTCGTGGAGACATGCGATCATCGTACCTCTTCACAAGAAGCTATCCGTCACGGATCCTAAGAATTACAGAGGAATCTCTCTACTTCGTGTCATGTACAAGGTTTTAGAACGTATCATTCTCGAGCGACTTATCAAACATCGTGAAGGAACGACCAGAGATGAGCAAGCCGGTTTTCGACCTGGAAGATCGACCATCGACCAAGTGTTCGTCGTGAGAAGAGTAATTGAATCGTGGCAGCGGTATTCGAAGCCATTACAGCTTGCTTTTGGACTTTGAAGCCGCGTTCGACTCTCCTCATCGTGATCGATTGCTCAATGCTCTGCGAGCAGATGGAGTCCCGGAAAAGTATGTTCGGTTAATCGAGGACATGAACAAAGGAACAACAGCAGCAGTTCGTACACCTGTCGGATTTACGTCAGCTTTCGAGGTGAAAACAGGAGTAAGGCAAGGAGCCGTTGCAGGACCTTTTCTTTTCAACTTCGCCGTTGATGACATCATGCGTAGAGTTGCAGAACAGTTTCCTGCGGATGTGATCCTAACACCATCAGGACGCTCTCTTGTCGACCTGGAGTACGCCGACGACATTGTGTTATTCGCTGAAAACAACGCAAAACTGCAAAGGATTGTGAACCTCGTTTCGAAGTATGCCGCAGCCTATGGACTTCGTCTTCGTCCCGACAAATGCAAGCAGATGTGGGTCTCTCAGAGGCCTTCAACTGGAGTTTGTGTGGACGGACAACGTATCGAACTGGTGGACGATTTCTGTTATTTGGGCTGTTTGCTGAAGAACGATGGTAGTTATGCAGCGGATATTCGACAACGATGTGCGAAAGCTACGTCTGCATTCAATTCTCTAACCAAGTGTTTGTGGTCTACCACCATCGCGAAGGAAGTCAAGTTGCGCGTCTACCTATCCGCTATTCGCCCTATCATGATGTACGGATCGGAGACGTGGGCAGCACCGAAAACGCAGATGGAAAGGTTGGATTGCACGGAGAGGAAGCTTTTTAGGCGTTTGCTTGGATATTTCTGGCCGCGTGTATGCCATAACGAAGACCTTTACAAGGAAATCGACGCAGTACATCAACGCTTGACACGAGGGAGGTGCCAGCATCTCCTAACGCCATCTCAAGCAGCAATGGAAAGTCGACTTCGACTGCTCGGGCATATACTAAGAAGAACGCCGGATCGTCTCGTACAACACGCTTTAAAAATGCTTCCAAATCCTGTCTGGAAACGGCCACCTGGGCGTAGGCGAAAGTTCTGGACGGATGTGGTTAAAGAGGATTTAAAGTCACTCGGCATCGAAAGACAGTTCAGGCGCGATGTTTCGTTTCGCAGGAAATGGAATAGTGACAGCTGGATGGAATGTGTTCAAATTGTGGCTGAAGACCGTGAAAAATGGGCACGGCTGACTACTAGGACGGCACACCTCGGTGAAGATGCGGAATGACCGCGTCAGGCGAAAGCCAACCGATTAAGTCAAGTAAGTCAAAAAAATATATATATATATATATATATATATATATATATATATATATATATATATATATATATATATATATATATATATATATATATATATATGTATATATATAATATAATATATATATATATATATTAAAAAGATAAAGTGGTGTTTTAAGAGGTAGATGGATGGGGATGTACTCGAGAGTGCCATCCACTGGAGTGTTTGGAATAATGTGAGAGGGAAGAGAGGACAGAACAAAAGTAGAGACTCCGCCTCCTTGAGATGACCTAGGAGTATGATATGCAGTATAGCCCGGGATGTTTGGATGTCTAGAGGTAGCAGAGGGAGAGTTTGGTCTCCTGGACCATGATAACATCCGGGTGATGAGTACGGGCAAAGAGAGATAATTCAGAAAGCTTGGTCCGAAGGCCGTTTAGATTGATGTGTACAATAGATAGGGGGCGGTTGGTAGATGAGGAATTTGAGTTACTCGAGGCGGAGCACACAATACAACGAAAGGAAGAATCGTGGTGCCTCACAGAACTGAGACCCGAACAAGAGAAGTGCACCCACCTTTCGCATCCAAAACATTGGACGCTGGTTCCATACCAATTCACATCTCTGTCGCATGTGGCACATGGGTACTTCTTCTTCTTCGCGGGTCCTGGATTCCTTTCGACGCCGGCCATTTGTAGAAGAATCCTCAGGAGAGCTGCAGCCAGCCAGCACCTCTCCCATGACAAAAACCCTCTCCGCGGCGGGACGTTAGATCGTTGCGTCGCGGCTACCCCTCATCCAGTGAGCGACGATATGACTCCTTTGATTTGTCGGAGACCGATGAACACGAACACATTCTGTTGGAAGGCGATTACGTCGGAACTCGTCCGAGGCCACGATTTTGTGGGCCTCATCGTGGGGGCTTTTTTTCGCGGGATTTTCTGGGCCCCATAGTGAATTCCAACCCATTAAGGACGGGAGAAACGGGAAAGACGCAGCCAGTGGGTTGCCCCTAGTCCCGAGTTGCATCCAATCAGGAATCGCCAGGGGTTGGAATGCATGATGGCCACAACCCGGGGCACTGTGGCGCGGTGCACTAGGCCACGCCCATTTCATCGTGCCGCACTAAATTTGAGCACCTACCCGGAGTTTCCCACCCCGCCAAAATCAGGAGAGTGATCGCGGACAGTGGCCAAGTGCGATAAAACAGTGCCCCACTCCCATCCCACATACCCTCTATAAAACGTCGAAATTCACATTATTCGAGGCGCGAGCGTCGCCTCGGTCTCCGTCTGCCCTACGCTCTCTCACTGTCTCTAACCTCCTCTCCGCACCAGCACGCGTAGGAACCAAGTGAATTTAGCCGTTTTATAGCCAATAACACCGTTTGTTGGGCGTGAAAATCATGGCGCGGACGAGTTCCGACACAACCCTAGCGGATGGATGGCGAGGTGGTCCCGCCACGATTGCCTGCAACGGAGGGTACGTGACGCCTGTGGAAGTCCTACTCAGACAGTCGGAGGTACTCGGACGCCGACTTCTAGGTGTCTTGTCCGGTGAGCGCACCTTGAAGTGAGCGGGACGAGAGACGCTGACCGGTAGCTCCCCTAGCGAGACGGCTATGTCGATTTTCCCGGACGCAGACCAACAACCGTCAAGCCACCAACATGAGAGTACATGTTGAAGGATAAGTGCAAACCCGCGCCGTATACGGGGCGCGTGGGGGTTAGCTGGCCGATTCATGGTCGTCAAAGGGCAAAGCAAGATTTTGGTATTGCCCAGGTAGCCCAAAAACAAAGGAAGGCCTGGGGGCTCAATGCCCCTAGGCAAATTTTGTAGGAAACAGGCCTTTCGGCTTGTTTCCTGACAACTCGCGATCCGTCATAAAACATCACGAAAAACCGACAGCCTACATTAGCGTGAAGGGGCGCTCACGGCCAAAATTTGGTAGAGGTCGGCGTCCGAGAAGGTTCTGTGGCCGGTGAGCGCCCGTCCTCCAGGCCAGACGTCGCTGTGGGAGCGTCCGAGCTCTGCATCGGCGGCGTCCGAGTACCACCGACTGTCTGAGTAGCATCAACGTTTTCTGTGCTCCCCCCTACAAGAACGATAGTTAAGTGCGCCAGAATCGGGCTACCGTAATCTTAGCCGTAAAATAAATTGTTTGACGACGGTTGTTCACGGACGAAGCGACTCATTCGACGGCGATAATCATATATTGAGAAACCATGACTTTTCTCAATACTTCTATATCATCTGAGTTTTTTTTTGGGATTTCTGGTAATGGCAATAGTTGGACTGATAATTTTATAGGCGTACTCAACAATTTCCGTGATTCAAACTTCAATTCGCGCTAACATTCGTTAATTTCTTCAAATTACTTATAGAAACAATCCGAAATATTTTTTCAAAACAAATCCATTGCCTACCATACTATTTTAGTAGGAACGGCTTGTTTATGGATGTCCCGAAAAGTAATCAGCAGTTTGCTCCAAATCTAACACCTATGAATCTTTGCTCGTTTAAGCAATTCTCTTCCCAATACTATCTGATACCTACGAATCTTTGCCAGTTTAAGCAGATATCTCCCTAATATGAATGCCTTGTTATGTGAATTATTGATTGTTGATTAGGAAAACTCGTTCCGTGATTTTCCTGTTAACATCCATTTTCCGGTACTCATGTTCAGTTTTCAATCAGTTTCATGAAAAAGCGAAGAAACTACGGCGCTCATGAAAATTGAGGTCTTTTACGAATTGAGCGCCAACACGACACTGACGAACAAAAATCCATTATCTGCCATCGAATGGGTAGTTTCGTCCGTGAAAAACCGTCGCTAAACAATTAATTTTACGGCTAAGATTACGGTAGCCCGATTCTGGCGCACTTAATTATCGTTCTTGTCTCCCCCCTCGCTACGTTAGCAGGCACTTCCCCATCCCGCATCACTTCTCTTCATTCAAAAGGCTGGTAACATTTTCAATTGAAAGAAAAAAACAACAAAGCGTAAGGTTTGTGTGTCTCCTTCACACATGTAGCCTCAAGCGCATGTAATAAATTATTAGTAATGAAACCTCCCGAAAATACTCACACTCGGCAATCCATTGGCAGCTGTAGTAGGAAGAAGTCCGTCAAGTTGAGCAGTCTCGATTTGATCAATCACATTCTCCTCGTTCGAACGGCATGGTTCTACCGGAGCGCCATTATTTCCACCGTTACGTTCGAAGGAACGAACTTTCGTGAAACCGAGAGAGTACACAGACAGAGAGAAGTCCATCCGGGAAGAGTCGCACGCGGAAGGCGACAACTCAGGTACCCAGGGTGACGGCCTGCGAATCTTTCCCAGCTGGCCCGCGGTCTCTGTCCTCCGGCCGCCCGCTTTTGGTACGCCGGCCAGCTTCACGCAAATGGCCCGCCGACCTTTACCAGATGGCTCGCGATCCTTATTTGTATTATTATTTATGTTAAGTCTGTAGTGGTACTCTTGTAGTCGAAGTATTTATTAGTCCAAACAGCAACAATAATATGTAGACGACGGAAGGATAGCAGGTGCGGGAGCACAGGCGAAGGAGACGTCGAGAAGAAGATCTATATCACAGGCCAGGCCCCCTTTTATAGGCGACCTTATCTTATCTTATCAAATGTCTACTTACTATATTTCATGTAATAACTGGTTAGGTTCTGTGTAACACCTCCCTTTCTTTGAAATAGGAAACAGAAAATAACAACGGACAGTAAAAATCATAGCATCATTACATGAGATCATTCAACTTTCTATAAACGGTAGGTCTTCTGCTGCAGGTCCATGTGTAGTTGTCGCACTGGTTGACGGCTTCGGGTGGGCCTTCGCGGCTGGCTGGCTTGCTGAACGGGAGGCGAAGCATATACCTCGTAGTGATTAGCTGGTTCTGGCTGTACTGTCGGTTGTGGTCTACTGAGGTCGAACATGTCGAAAAGTGTGTCCAGGTTCGTTGGATCGTTGTCATTTGTGTCATCGTTATAGCGCACTCGTAGTTGATTTGCGTGTCGCTTCCATATTTCACTTCCTACGAGCACTTTGTAGAGCACACGACCAATACGTTGAAGTATCTTTCCATTAACCCAACTGACATTCTGTACACAGTAATTGCGTGCCAAAATGAGGTCACCTGGCAGGAACATTCGTAGTACGGCTCCATGTTTCCGGTTAAACTGTCGTTCCATTGAATCGTTGGTGAGCGGTATTGATGGCAATTTTGGTTTTAGGAGGGAGAGCTGCGTCCGCAAGTTTCGTCCAATGCAAAGTTCGGCTGGTGGTTTCAGTCCCTGCACTGTTGACGTTGGTGTAGATCGATAAGTGAGAAGAAATGTTTGGAGGATTTCGGGTAGTGTTCCTTCCTCCTTCATTTTGAGTAGACTTCTCTTAAATGTATCGACGAACCTTTCCGCCTGGCCATTTGATTGCGGATGATATGGGGGCGAAAAGACGTGGTGAATTCCGTTTTCCTCGCAAAAACTTTGGAATTCTGCTGATGCGAACTGGGTGCCATTGTCGGAAACCAATGTTTCGGGATATCGATGTCTGGCGCAGAAGAGAAATCGTCGCCGCTGTTGTAGTGCGTTCGGTGATGAAAATTTCGGGCCATTTTGAGTAGGAATCCACAATAACTAGGAAGTTTGTTCCTTGAAACGGTCCTGCATAATCGATGTGGATACGAGACTATGGTTTATCAGGGAGTGGCCACGAGGCGAGCGTCGTTTTTACGGGAGCTTGGGCAACGGTAGAACATTTCGCACATCGACGCACAGTATCCTCGATATCCTTATCGATTCCGGGCCAGTAGGCACAGCTACGAGCGAGAGTTTTCATTCGAACGATACCTGGATGCCCATTGTGTAGTTGACGAAGTACGCGTTGCTGTAGAGTAGCTGGTACGACAACACGTTCAGCGAGAAGCAAACATCCATCTAGCGTAGAGATAGAGTCGCGATGATTGTAGAAGCATTGTATGATCGGATCTTTGATTGTCTTTGGCCATTTTCCATTAATGTACTGCTTGACTAGCTGTAAAATGTGATCATTTGAGGTTGATACCTTTATTTCTTCAGCTGTCACTGGTAGAGCTCGTACAGCCATGGCGAAAATGTTGGCGATGTCTTCTTCCGTAGAAATCGCGGCAATGACTTGATCCTCATCAGCAGTCGAGTGGTTGGAGATGAGCCTGGATAGTGAGTGCGTCAGCTTGGCCGAATTTCGTGGTTGAACGATACTGGATATTGAAATCGTATCCGAGAAGTGTAGTTGCCCATCTCTGTAGTCTGTTGGCGGTATATACTGGAATACCTTTCTTTGAGCCGAAGATTGCGAGAAGAGGCTTGTGATCGGTCAGCAGGGTGAATTTACGTCCATGGAGCATCCTGTGAAACTTTTGGACCGCAAATATGAGAGCAAGCGCCTCCTCTATTTGGCTGTAGTTCTTCTCAGCTGGGATGAGAGAACGGGATGCGTGTGCAATTGCCTTTTCAGATCCATCCGGATAGCGATGTGAAATGACGGCGCCTATGCCGTAGTTGGAGGCATCTGCTGCTACCATCACTTCTTGTTTAGTATCGTAGTGAGCCAGAAGTAGGTTTGAGGCGAGAATTTCTTTTGCTCGGTTGAAACTCTTGTTGCATGCTTCATTCCATACGAATTTCGCATTCTTTGCCAGTAGGGCGTCGAGTGGAGCTCGCAAATTTCGCATTTCGCTGACGAAATTTCCATAGTAACTTAGGAGACCAAGGAATGAGCGAAGTTGTGCAAGATCCTTCGGTGCTGGCATATTTTGAATAGCATCGATTTTCCGCGGGTCGGGACGTCGGCCATCTTTGTCGATTATGTATCCAAGATAGTTGATCCTTGTTGCAGCGAATTTGCATTTATTCAGCCGTATTTGAAGTCCGCTCTCAGCCATTCGTTTGAAAAATGCGTAGAGATTACGGTTATGCTCTTCCATTGTAGATCCAACTATTATGACATCATCGAGATATGTGACCACACCATCCAACCCGGCGAGCGTCGCATCCATAATTTGTTGAAAAATTGCAGGAGCTGATTTGACTCCAAATGGTAGACGATTGTATTGATACAGACCACGATGCGTGTTGATAGTCAGGAACTCCTTTGATTTTTCGTCGACTTCCACCTGAAGATACGCATCGGCCAAATCGATATGCGAAAAATACTGGCCTCCATTGAGAGTTGCGAATATGTCTTCAGGTAGGGGAAGCGGATATTGGTGCAGGTCTAGAGCATCATTGAGACCTGTTGAGAAGTCAGCACAGATGCGCAGTGTTCCATTTGACTTCTTGACGATGACTATGGGAGCGGCCCAGTTTGAGTAATATACCTTTGAAATTACGCCAATTGATTCCAATCGATCGAGTTCCGTATCCACTGCTGGTTTAGCGGAATAGGGTACTGGGCGCTTGGGACGGAAGACTGGTTTCGCTCCTGGTTTGAGCTGAAGTGTAGCTTTTGAAAACTTGTAGAGTCCGAGTTTACTGTTGAAAACTCCAGGATACTGATCTTGTAGCTGTTCTGCGAAGGTTTCGCTTGAAGTTGCTGGAACTCTGGAACTGAATGCTACAGGCACTGGAGTATCCGAGCTTGGAAGGGAATCCATCAAGGCGTAGATGCCCATTTTTGAGATCCATTCTGATCCAACCAGGTTTGTCTGAGTGTTTGCCACATAGAACGTTCCTTCCGCTGAAGCGTTCTTGAATTTGTACGTGCATTGGCGTTGGCCCAGGGACTGAATTCGATTTCCTGAAGCGCTGTGGGCGATGAGCGTCGCTGGTTGAAGTTCTGGTTTGCCCATGAGTATCCAGGTTGCATTGTTGATTACAGTGACATCAGAAGCGCTGTCGACTTGGAAGCTGATCTCTTGATTGTCGACAGTTATCCTTGCATATCGTCGATAGCGATTGCTGTCAATGCTGGATACCGTGTAAATTGCATCCGACCGTCTCATTTGCTGCTTTGTTTGAGCATGGGTCCGGGGTGGGCGTGGCTTCCTGTTTTGATTTTTGACCATGTCACAGAATCCTTCTTTGTGTCCGGTCCTCCGGCAGTCGGCGCACTTGTGATTTCGATACGAACAGTTGCGGACGAAATGCATGCTACCGCAATACCAGCATGAAGATGGTGGCAGTTTTGATGGTGTGCCTTGATTCCGGTATTGATTGTTGTCAACTGCTTGCTTTTGTCGACCATGACTGGACGGCTGTGGACGGGCTGGTCCGGTGGGAGGAGACTGCTTGATGGAGTGCACTGTTGGAGCACCGTCCTCGATCATCTTCGTATCCCGTCGAAATTGGTGAGTCTTTTGCATTCTTCAGTGAGCATTTGAATTGTGCATGTACAATCAGCTTCGATTTTGTCCAAGAGCTTCAATCTGACAAAGGCGTCTTCAGTTGACTGGAGGCCGCAGACGAATATCAGACATTTGAATTGTGCGTCGTTGCATTCAGCGAGTTTAAACCTCGAGCATTCGCGGTTGACACGGCCAGCATAGGTTGCAAAATCTTCTCGTGGCTCCTTTGTCAGCTTCATACATGTATACCGTGCACTGAATAGCGACTGCTGCGGCCCATACAACTCAGGAGCTCGGTGCTCGCGACCCGCGCGCATTTCGGTCCTTGCTCACCACCCGCTCACCCCTCATTTTGAAGTGCTCGCCACCCGCTGACCCCTCGTCTCCGCTCGCCACCCGCTATGGGTTTAGCGGGTCGTGAGCGCGAGTGGAGGAGGTATAGCGGGTCGCGAGCCAGTCGACCGCTGTATCTTCAAAAATCACAGTTGGCGTCTCTTTCCTCTGCATCGTTTTCTTTTTTTTCTATGCTTTTGATGACATTCTTTATATATAGGATTTGTTTTACTTTGTGATTTAGAACTACGGTGAAGTTTATCAACTGTTCTCCGTGGTTGCTGTGACCCGTTAGCCAGACCATATGTGCGACCTCGTTGTTATTCGGCGAGTCAGCACATAATTATTTAATGCCTTAGGTGTAGCCACGAGTACCAGATAGGTGTTAATGACTCGCCCTAGGACAATCACGCCTCCATTATCACCATGGTCACGTCGACGTGTCACTCGATACGCCTCAGATCATATGTGATGACTTCTCCGACAAATGTTTTTGTGAACATTTCTGTCAACCCACGTGAGTAGTTCCCTATCCCTATTTTCGCTACTCAGATATTTTCCATTTAGATATTTGCAATTGACGCAAATTCTCCAAAAAAAATGAATAAAATTTTTTGGAACACTTCAAATTAAATCTTTTTTTTAATGAGGAAAAATCAAAAAAAAAGATCATTGCTTATTCCTGAATTTCGAATGACTCGTGAGCTGAAAAATTTTGAATGTATTTGATGAAAGTCAATAAATGTAAATTTATCAAAATGTACGGGTGAGTACTTGAATTTTTGAACGGTCTTCAAATTATGTGTGTAACATCATAATTAATTTTTTTTCGCTCGCTGAATAATTTTTTTCCAGGTAAAAAAATTTTCCGTTGGCACGCATGCTTCCTTCCATTCACGAACCGGTCCGCACGTGCACGATGTGGGAGCTCGTGCTTATGGAGGTGAGATGCTATTTTTAATTGTTTGCGATTCCCTTCCCCGGACTTATATTAGACGACAAGAAGCAGCTGATTTAGAAGTTTTCCTTGAAGCTCTAAACGTTTCAAATTTTTCTGGTTAATAGAGTTTGCTGGTTAATAGAGTTCGTAGAAGAGCTGCGTATTTGGAGCGTCTGAGGAATGGACGAAGAAAATGGAAGTCAGCCCTCGACTGATTCGTGAGCCATTTTGAAAAAGGCCAGTTTTCACGTTTTTTTTACACAAAGCCTGTTTTCAATGCACCAAGATGTTTTAGAAAACCATAATCCGCAGATTTCTGTAGATAATTCTTCAATAAAAAAATAACAAAATGCCTCAGAGATTTCCACATTCCTAGAGGAGGCATGTTCATATTTGCGAAGGGAAAAGGGGTATCCGAGGGGAAATTAAGGAAGTCCAGAAAAACCGTTTCAGAGTTCGCCCTATTTTTGGGTGCTGATTACAAATCTCAGGTCCATTTGTCATTTTGTTTCGAAAGTGGATTTTTCTGAACGTCTAAAATGTCCTTGTCGGTTCCCTTAACTTATCGCTAGCACCAAAAATGCATTGTTTACGAATTCACGGAAAGGAATTTTCGTGCGCGGATTCCTCATGTACTGTCCCATACCTACAACAGCGAAATCGTTGTCCTCCAAATCATCGTGTGGCGCGGGCGAAGCAGTCCCTAGAAAGTGCACTTTTCTTCTTATGTATTTTTTTTCAATTACTTCGCTAAACCAGTAATACAGTATCATTTCAGGAGGGATATTCGCAGCCTACAAATTCCACGAGAATCGTGCAATTTCCAATGGATACGAAATAATGTCAGTGCGCTGCTATTACTCATTTGTACTACTTAATTCCACAAAAATCAATTTTTTCAGCGACATGGCACACCGAAGAGCAGTCAATGTGGATGAGTAGAAGAGCTAATGTCGCGTATATTGGCAGAGCCGTGAGGCAATGATGCTAGTGGATTCTGTAAATATTTTTTCATTTCCTGTATAATTAAATTGCCAAGTTGCGAACTGCTTCCCATGAAATAGTTCATTACAGTGATGTTATTTACAAAAAATATTACAACTTAATGCGATAATGATATTGGGATAAGTAGAATTAGAATATTTATATAATGATAATTAAGACAAGGTCGGAAAATACTTGGTTTTATCCTAGGCGGGAGCACTCAGGCCTCGAGCGAAAATGAACCAATGATTATTCAAGTTTTTTATTTTCCATAATAACTGATTGATACCGATATCAGGCAAATCCTTTTGCTTCCTTTTTGTAGATAAATCTCGAGTGCCTCCAGTCTGGGACAGAGCCAAATGCTTATTTTATATGGGATTGTATTTCGTTTACTATATGCCATGATATATATTAATATATTTGTGACGAATGAGATTGATATGAATTCGGCATGTGAAACCATGGTTTTGAACATTGTATTGATTGAACGCCCGCCTGTGACATTAAATGCTGAGTGACTTTGTATTGATTGTCGGAATATAATATAATAATAAATACATTTAACCGATTGTAGATCATAAATCTATTTCTGAAAGATTGGGGATAGAGGCGGGGGCACAGATTCGATGGGGTATGAGAATTTAATGATCGGGATGTGAGCTAGTGTTAAGTTATCACGCAAGAGGGCACGTCACCCGCTACCATTTTGTCAGCGACCAGGAGAAGGCGAGCGGGTGAGTGTGATGTGGCGAGCGCGCCGCCGAATTAGTGCTGGCGGGCGGCGAGCCCCTGCCGTCGAGTGCTCGCCACCCGCTATAATTTCGCTCGCTGCCCGCGGAAAGGGTTGCTCGCCACAGGACTTTCGCTTCGCGGGTGGCGAGCTCCAACCTTCTGAGAAGTCCTTGAGTGTGCTTACTGCTTCGTCGAAATTGACATCCTTCGGGGTTTTCGGCAGGATGTAGTTGACGTATTTCTCGTACGATGTTGAATCGAACTTGTGAAGGAGCAGGCGGACTCGGGTCGGTTCATCGAGACGTTGGGCATCGATTGAAAAGATGTCCTCGTGCCGTCGATACCAAGCATCGAATGTGATATCAGCGTCTCGATCGTACTTGAACTCAGCAATGCGGCCGGCTAGTTGGTCGAACTCCTTTGCTGGATTGACAGTTGGCTGCTGATGGTGCTGCGAATCTTGATCCATTGAACCACGAAGTGCAGTGGCCAGAGTTGACAGGAGCTTCTGGAACTGTTCTTCGGAGATGGTCGCCATTGAGCTCGATTCCAGTCCTTGATCGCCACTGTTAAGTCCGTACTGGTACTCTTGTGGTCGAAGTATTTATTAGTCCAAACAGCAACAATAAACTTATTATAGATATCGTACGCTTGTGTAGATTTTGGGGGATGTGTGCCTCCTTCTACTCGCTAAACTTTGACCTTCCCCCTCTGCGGCGGCGGCGAGCGGTCGTTTCTTTCATCGCTCAGGCCATTTTGTGTCGTCTTCGGCCTCTTCGTCTGATTACAGCTGTTTCCCTCGTCAACGTCTGATTCCGACTGTTCCCTCATCAATAACTGGTATCATTTCCCCACATCTGCCCTTCGACTGTTTCCTTCCATCGGTTACGACATTCGATCTATCTACCAATAATATGAATATGGATTGTGAAATTGGAATCGTGGCTGGCGCTGATGTGAATGGTGTGGCGAGCAGCATTCGAATGGAAACGTTGTTGGCGAAGGAACTTCGAGAGCAAGTCGATGCTATATCAAAAGCGAAGAATGTGCCTGCATGCATAAAAAAGGTGATCTCCGTTATTACATCCGAACTGATATCTTGCCGTGCTCAAAATGAAGAGCTCAAAAAGGAAGTGGTAGAGCTACGCAGTAAGATTTCTTCTGAGAGTGATTTGCGTAACTTCGTTGATGTCAGCAATCGATCATGTATTCCACCTTGTACTGCTTCGCCTGTTATACGAACTCCGCCTCATGAGGAGGATGAAAGACTTAGGTCAATTGTGATTAGTGGCGTGCCAGAACATGATTCACCAAGTTCACGTGAGAGAATTTCGTACGATTTCGTTAATACATGTAATATCTTGGATTTCCTTAATGTAGAATGCAATCCTTTGACAGTTTATCGTCTTGGAAAACCGTCACGAGGTATGAATAGGTTGATTAAGGTTGTATTGCCAAATAAGACGTTTCAACGTATTGCTGTAGCGCGGGCCCGTCGCCTCCGTTTCTACCCGGGGTTAAGGCTTTTCCTGCGGGAATCGCTAACTAAAGAGGAGTTGGAACGCAGACGACAGGAACGCATGAGTCGCAGAGTTGATACTGTTCGTTTCTCGCCTCCTGGCATAGTCCAGAATTCGGCATACACAAGCGAATCAACAACGCAAGGTGACTCTTCACTCGTTTCGAATCAGGAAAACTAGGTACGCTTCCTCGGTATTTTTGTGGTTATTTGCAGTGTCTATACTGTAATGTAAGGTCTATCTCGAAAACTCGGATTATGTCTCACTCGTTCTTGCGAAAAATTACGATATCTTGGCTTTCTCTGAAACTTGGCTTAAGCCTAGTCACTCTATGTCTTCCGTTTTGGGCAATATGATGTTGGATTATGATTTCTTGAGGTGTGACAGGCCTAGAAAATCTGGCGGTGGGGTTATTCTCCTTGTAAATCGCAGACTATTTTTTCAACCGTTTTTGTGGAATCAGTTGAGAACTCGTACGAAATACTATGCGCCGATATTCTTTGCGAAGGTCACAAATTCAGGTTTATAGTGGTGTATAGAGCTCCCTCCTGCCTATCCGTAAAAACTGAGCAGCTTGTGAAAGTTTTGAGCGATTTAGTAGCTTGCGACGTGCATGCAGTTGTGGTAGGGACTTCAACATGCCTAATTTTAATGCTAGGGACACAAATTCTGAAAATTCGTCCCCACTTAGCGGGTTGGAAGAATTGGTTTCTTGTCACAATCTTTCTCAACATGTAACAGAACCGACGAGAGGTGTAAATATTCTTGATCTAGTGTTTTCGACCAGTGACAGCTTAATAAGGGATGTAAAAGTTTCGTCTCCTGTGGGATTAAGTGATCACAATAGCATTTTGCTGAAAATTCATTGTTGGGAAACCCCAGCCACACCAGTTTATCGTAGGATTTACTCCAAATGTAATTTTGATGTGATTCGAGCAAGTTTGGCCGGAATACGATGGGTTGATTTGTTCGAAACAAAAATAATGTGAATGAAAAATATGAGCTTTTCTTATCGGTTTTGCATGAAGCCATAGAGCTTCATGTTCCATTGGAAAAATGTGCGTCACTAAAGTCTGTAAAGCTGCCGCAGTATTTACAGAATATGCTCGAGCATCGAAATTGTCTCTTTCACGAAGCCAGACGCACCAATGACTGGTCAAAATTTAGAGACTTTTCCTTGAAGTTTGAAGTAGACTCAAAAAGTATAACAGCTCCTTAGAAAAAGGATGGTTAAATCTAGAAACAAGCAGCGTTTTTATAAATACCTGAATGGGAAAATCAGGGAGAAAAGACTTCTAGGTTGCCTGAGTCATAATGGAACGATCGTAACTACTGCATATGAAAAGGCCAATTTACTAGCGGATCGATTTGTCAATTCTTTCCAAGAAGACGATGGATCCTGCCCATCCTTCACGGGATCTAACGTAGAGAGAATGGGGGATTTTCCATGGTTTGAAGCCACGAAGCTTTATGAGCTTATCATGAAATGGCCCCAATCCTCATCTGTAACACCTGACTTCTTACCACTTTTCTTCATTCAAAAGTTAGGTTATCTATTATGTGGTCCTCTTGCATACATTTTCAATCAATCACTTATGCATGGTGAGGTTCCTCTACGATGGAAACACTCTTTTGTCACTCCCATTCTAAAAAAGGAGCCGTCCTGTAATCCCGATAACTATCGTCCTGTGAGTATAACTTCTCTCTTGTGTAGACTTTTTGAGAAAGTTTTGAAACATCACATAATGGAATATCTATTAGATCGGAAGATCATAACAGAGCATCAGCATGGGTTCATTAGTGGCAGATCAGTAGAAACAAACCTGCTAGAGTGTTTGGACGATTGGACAGTTGCACTCGACAACAAACTTGGCTGTGATGTAGTTTTCTTCGATTTTGCAAAAGCCTTTGATCGTGTATCACACAAAAGTTGTTATTCAAATTAGAGAAATTGCAGTTCCACCCTGTTGTCATCAAATGGATAGCTGAGTATCTCAGCGACAGAACTTTCCAAGTAAGGCTAGGGAGATCTATTCTGATACCAAGGCCATTGCAAGTGGAGTACCTCAGGGAGGTGTCTTGTCACCAATTCTTTTCATCATTTTTACGGCTGACTTACCCGAATCCGTTCAAGGTCTAGGGGTCAAAGTCAAAATGTACGCAGATGATGTCAAAATGTATAAGGTGATATCTGATCCAGAGGATTCCGTCAACCTTCAAAACTCCATAGATTCGCTTGTGAAATGGACTGAAAAATGGCAGTTGCCTTTGTCTCCACAAAAGACTACTTTTATGCAGCTAAAATCTCACCCACGCTCAAGTGTTACTTCGTACTCAGTGGATGGCGTAACCATTTCTGCTGTTGATTCCGTGAAAGATCTTGGTTTTCATTATAATGACAAGCTTGATTTCACTGCGCATATCAAAGTTCGGTGTAATCAAGCTAAACTGAGAACGTTTCACATTTTTAAAGGTCTTTGCAGCAGAAATAAGTCTGTTCTACTTCGGGCATACAAAACGTATGTTCGCCCACTCGTAGAAGCCAGTGTTACTGTATTCAATCCTCCATTGAAGAGAGACATTCATGCTATTGAAAAAGTACAAAACAATTTTACACGTAAACTTCTCACACGAGTAGGTGGATTTTTGTACGAAAGAATCCCAAGCGCCTCTATAAGGAATAGATACTTCAATCTGCCTTCGCTCAGGTCCCGGCGTAGAGTATTTGACGTATGCAAGGTTCATAACTGGATTTACAACCATAAAATGCTAAACATGAAGCGTCTGTTCAATTTAAGTTACTCTCGGACGAGAGGAAACTTGTTCAAAATTGTTTTACGCGGACCAAGTACCAGTTTGTATGCCAACTCCTTCAAATACAGAGCTGGCAGGTCATACTCCGACATCACAAAAAATATGCCTCCAGGGCTGACATTGAGTCAATTTAAAGCACGTGCTAAAAAGATCCTGTTGGATTTTGAATCCTAGTTTTTCGAGATGAGCCGCTGCTTCTGCTTTCATGGTTATGAGCATATGTTGGAGCATTTCTGTTACAGTTTATCCTCGTTATAATTTTTTTCTCACATTTGCCTTTAGCGGATGTAATAAACTTATAAACTTATAATAATATGTAGACGACGGAAGGATAGCAGGTGCGGGAGCACAGGCGAAGGAGACGTCGAGAAGAAGATCTACATCACAGGCCAGGCCCCCTTTTATATGCGACCTTATCTTATCAAATGTCTACTTACTAGATTTCATGTAATAACTGGTTAGGTTCTGTGTAACAATTTACCTCAAGCATGTCACCCCGGGTCCACGGCGGAGAAATGCCCCGCTTCGTTACGCCGCAGTCTGCGGTGAGGAACCACCCCTCTCCGCGGCGAAACCCCCCTTTTATACCGGCTGTGCACGTGATAAGCGCGTTACGACGTGATCATTCGTGACCATTATCAATTGTCTTCCCAACCGGCCGAGTTGAAGATGGCGTGGCGTGTTTTGTGGCCAATATCCGCGCTGCGTGTGCGTCGCATGTAGCATGGTTCGCCGCTGGCCGGCAACCTCGAAATGTGGGACGCCGGCCGTCGTTTTCGGCATAGAGGTTCGCCGGCCATCGCCCTGAGAACCAGACTTTTGGATTACGGTAGCTTAGCCGGACCGCAATCCATTCTTAACTTTGCAGACTTTTAATTCAACTGTCATCCTTTTTTTTTGCTTCTCCGTTCAAGATTCTTTGTATTACTGTTCTTCTACATTCATTACTTTCGAGTAATGCTAACCAGACACCCACTTGGCGCGACGTAATTACGGACCCCGCACACAATCTCACGCCCAGTGTTATTTTTGGCAGTGGGCGAGGCGGCAACCCAGTTTTCGTGGTTCCGAAGGATTCTACGGTTATTCTACTCAATCTGGGAAGAAGAATTTCCAGTTCAAGAATTGGAAACACTCGGATTGGCAAAAAACATTCACGTTTATAGACTTTTTCGCTAATTCTACTATTGTACCATATTATTTTGCCTCTTTTTTACTATGTTGGGGTTTCTAAATGGTGCGTATGATCCAACTACTAAAATCTCGTTGTTTTTATTTCTTTTTTTTGAGACTCAATTCTTTACTTACTTACGTAGAAAATGTAATCCATCGTTCATCTGGCATTTTCCATGAGGTCCTGCACACTTTCTATGACGTCCACACTCCAACTGATGTCCTGCACACTTTCTATGACGTCCTGCACACTCCCACTGGATGTTCTGCACATTTTCTATGACGTCCTGCCCACTCCAACTGATGTCCTGCACACTTTCTATGACGTCCTGCACACTCCCACTGATGTCCTGCACACTTTCTGTGACGTCCTGCACACTCCCACTGATATTCTGCACTTTTTCTATGACGTCCTGCACACTCCAACTCATGTCCTTCACACTTTCTGTGGTGTCCTGCGCACTCCCACTGCAGTCCTGCACACTTTCTGTCACGTCCTGCACACTTCCACTGATGTTCTGCGCACTTTCTATGACGTCCTGCACACTCCAACTCATGTCCTTCACACTTTCTGTGGTGTCCTGCACACTCCCACTGATGTCCTGCACACTTTCTGTGACGTCCTGCACACTCCCACTGATGTTCTGCACTTTTTCTATGACGTCCTGGAAAGTGCTTAACCACCGGAGGCCGGCTGGCGCGTCGCATGTGACGCAGATCTGCGGCGCGCGCGTTCGTGCGATTGGAGCACGATTATACACTTAACCAAAATCCCGTATGTGCGAGAGAATGTGATATACAGGCGAAACGTGTACCTAGCTCTTCTTAATACTCTACTGACGAAACTCGGGAAGTAAAAATAATACAATATGGTATGAACACTAAATTTCACACTTCTCTAAGGTTAAGAGGCGAAACTACTCTCAGCTCTTCCTATTTCAGAAGCAACATCACTGTGAGAACCCACGAGACCAATCTCAACAGCATATGAGGAGCTAAAAGTGTATAGAACAGACCATTAATAACGTCCTTTAAACTGATTTAAGGAGAGCATTTTCTTCCAATTCTCAAATAAGTGATTCCACTCATGCAAGGTCATTCCACCTTCATTAATCAGTCCTAGAACTATAGGAAATTTTCTAGCCTGCCTGTTAGCAGAAAGTCTGATTATTCTTCTCCATCATCACAGTCCGTCCTGAGTTCGATACATTTCAACCTCAGAAAACTAGATATGAGATCGGATTTCTTAGAAATAAATCACGCTAGTAGCAACATCAAACTTGGATAGACAAGCGGAACTTGGGTGATTCGATTGATGGTTTTTTTGAGAAACATTTCTGCAGAGCAAAACCTCATGAACTACACCCCTTACCCTTCAGAGCTCCAGTATTACTCGTAATCTCTGAGCTTTTGAGAGGAACTAAGCCTCACTGCCTTAGACAGAGCATGAAAAACGATTCATTAGACAACATTCAATATTCCTTATTCGCTCAATGCTTTTCACATTCTACTACTTGACAGTGGGGAACCTGTCGTGAACTGTCATCAGTTTCACGATAATTTTAGAATCAGCTACCCCGCAGTTACACAAGCTTACACTGCAGTCCCGCCCCTGTCCTCTATAAAAGGCGGGCGAGGCACTCCAACGGGGCTCTGCTCCACTTTCTACTGGCGGCTAGGATCGGCACTATGCCCCTCCATGACTAGGCGGCAATCGCTACTTCAGCTCCGCCCCGCAGCAGCAGTCCTGGGCATTCCCACGGAGCCCTGGTAAACTTTGTCCCATATAGCTCCATCACGGAGCCGCGGACTCACCAGCGATTGTAATGACACGCTTATAATGTAATACTGAAATGTAGAGAAATTGGAATGAGGAAGTGAAAAGTAAATGAAACCAGACAATCTTAGTTAGATCCCTATCAACCTATACGTGATGCTATTCCATGTTGTTAATAAATATGAAATAGAATGTGTTGTCAATAGAAGCAAGAACCACCAAAACCCATATCGAACCGTGATGCAGTTCGAACAGAACCGTCTCGAAAAGATAAACCGAGCACAGCAGAGGAGCAATAGACTAGTTTTTAACAGCTGTTAAGATTGGTCTCGTGGGTTCTGTTACAAGGGAGGCTAGTCATCTTCCGGTGGCGATTTGGAAAACCATGTTGTCGTTGCTGTAGGTCTGTGACAGAAAATAAATTACCTGCGCTTGAAATTGGCTAACTAACTGCGCGGATTTCAAAAATGGCATTCACATTGCGTCAGAAAAAAGTAAAGTATGCGGGATTTTTCGGAGCGTTCAGAAAAATTCTGGAACTGGCGCAAAAACATTCAAATTGGTGTTATTTAGGGCGCTGAACCCAAATCTGGGGTCCATTCCTCGCCAGACTTGGAGTGTGAGACAGCCCGAATAACCCCTATGTACAAGTTTTGAGGCGATTTGATCGTAGCATTCTCGAAATCGTCAAAAGTCGCGTTTGAGCAGCAAAGTTTCACCCACTTCGAAGCTGCGGACCGAGTCAGATGAAATTTTTCAAATATTGACAAGTGGGCCTCAGATTCGTAATTAGCACCCAAAACAAGCCCCAGAAACGAGTTTTAGGCTCAATCCGAGAATTTTTTTTTGAACGCCCTGAAAATTGTCATTCGTGTACGCCTTTTCTGTTGGCTATGCTATGGAAATGTCCACTTTTGCAAATCTCCTGTAAATATCTGAGGCACTTAGCAGATTCTGAGTATGGAATATTGGAGCACTGTCCTCCCCCTTGAACATATCAAAGTTGCATCTCGAAACTCCACCTTATATGTGCAACCATCCCTTGTTATTGATGTTGCTTCTGTAATAGGAATAGCTTAGACTAGTTTCGCCCCTTAACCTTAGAGAAGTGTGAAATTTAGTGTTTATACCACGTATTGCATTGTTTTTACTTTCCGAGGCTCGTCTGTAGTGTATTAAGCAGAGCAAGGCTTCGTTTCGCCTGTATATCACAGTCTCTCACCTGTATACGATTTCAATCGAGTGTATAATCGTGCTCCAATCGTAAAAACGCGCGCGCCGCAGATTTTCGTCGCACGCGTCACGCCAGCCGGCCTCCGGTGGTTAAGCACTTTCGACGTCCTGCACACTCCCACTGATGTCCTGCACACTTTCTGTGACGTCCTGTACACTCCCACTGATGTTCTGCACACTTTCTATGACGTCCTGCACATTCCCACTGATGTCCTGCACACTTTCTAGGAAGTCGTCATAAATTATTCACTGAGTGTTCGGAAACTCTCGAATTGCCAAAAAAACATTCACACTTATACAGTTTTTTGCTATTTCCATTATTGTATAATTTTATTTTACTTACTTAATTTTTTTCAGTAAGTTATACTTTCTAAACGGTGCATACGATCCAATTATTGAAATCTGGTGGCTTTTTATTCTTTTTTCTTCGAGATCTTTTTTACTGTTGAGGTTCAGTTCTTTCCTTTCTTGCATAGGAAACGTAATCCATCGCTCATTTGGCTTATTTCCATAAATTGTTAACTGAGTTAGCCACAATTCGCCCAGCTCGTAAAGAAATCAATAAATTTTGGCTACGTGATGAACTTCGATGACAAGAGCCGAATTTTGTATTTACCGTCCCTCCCACACGAAATAACGGAGGCAACTGCGACAACTAAGGAAACCAATTCTAGTTAACCAAGCAGTAGATTGAGAAGTGCACAACACCTATATAACAATTCTCAATTTTCGAGCTTGAACACATTTATTACTCCATTGAT
The DNA here is from genome assembly GCA_029168955.1 of Aplectana chamaeleonis. Taxonomy (NCBI): domain Eukaryota; kingdom Metazoa; phylum Nematoda; class Chromadorea; order Rhabditida; family Cosmocercidae; genus Aplectana; species Aplectana chamaeleonis. The sequence continues at coordinate 1,006,716 of JAPDOI010000124.1, read as the reverse complement.
TACATATTTCTGTAAATAGCTATTTCACTATATATATATATATATATATATATATATATATATATATATATATATATATATATATATATATATATATATATATATATATATATATATATATATATAACGTCGGCACGGATCCTGAAGAAACTTCGCGTTCATTGCTGAAGGTTGGCGCAAACTCGGCGCCATATCCTATAACATAGGTGCACCGGGTTTGCGCCAACCTCCAATGGGGAACGCAGTCTCTTCAGGATCCATGCTGATGTTATATATATATATATATATATATATATATATATATATATATATATATATATATATATATATCAATTTCACTATATGTATTTCTATGTATAAATTATCTATGCAGGATGAGATTGCACTAAGTGAAAACTGTCAACAATATATGTCCGAACAAGATATGTTTGTCTGAACCTTTTCACTTCTTCTTCCGGCCAAAAATGAATATTGCGTAGATGAACGTATAAGCCTTTCAGGCTAATACTCTTCGAAAAGACCGGACAATCTTCGTCTACGGCCATTAGCCTGAAAAAACGTTGACATGAACCAAGCTAGAGCATAAATGGGGACGCATTGCACTATTCCAATTTTCGGACTCCGAAAGTCGTCCATTTTCATCCTTTTCAATAGAAGGTATGGCTTATTTGAGATGCTGAGCACGGAAACACTTTGAATATCCGTCGTAGAACGAAATTTTAAATGCGGTGCTTCTACAGTAAGCTTCCTCAATACTGGGAGCGGTCATCATATCTGTTTTCAGCAGCTCAGATAATCCCTTGGGTGAAGGGAAACAAAAATGTTCAGCCTTTGTAGTGCAAAAAGTGGAATAGAAATGAAAAACAAATGGATTCGAACAAATTCATACGATCGGTCTCACTATACTGCACAATGCAAAGGTTTTTTTTCAAACACGAAATTGCAAGTAATACCGAAAGATGAAAAAAAACAAAAGGTTTTCAATATTTTAATAGAAGATTCGGAAGTAGCCAGGAAGATTAATGGTGTCTAAAGCACAATAGAGGGAAGTAATCGCGAATCAAGGAAAAAGAATGGTGAGGACGAAAGAAAAATCGAATAACACCAGTAATAAGAAGGCAAAAATACTTATAATCCGCTTGAATCCACAAAACAAGGATGCAGGCTGCTCCACTGCCAGAAATACCATTAGGCGTGAGATTGTGTGCGGGGTCCGTAATTACGTCGCGCCAAGTGGGTGTCTGGTTAGCATTACTCATTACTTTCGATATTTTACCTTTTTGTGAAGGAAGCCGATCATCTGCTGCCTAGTTAGGACCTTTTTGATCGAATCGGATGACCTAAATAGAATCAATTTGGACTCACGTCACTAATCAATTGTAAATCTGTAAATAAAACCCATCTGGAATTCTTGCCTGCTGCTGTCAAATTTCTGTGCCACCAGCAACGGTTTCGATCGAGAACCATGCTCTTCGTGTCCAAATTCAGGACAAACGGGGTGAGATGTAGAAAGCTAGATACTGACATGATTTTTTTCAGAGCTAAGTGATGGGATATCAGTTGAGCCCGGAAAAAAAAACATAAAGAACACTTCCGTTCTAAAAGAATTTTCCCGTATCCATCTTTCGGTCCACCTTGGCCCACTCGTTTTTAATTTCCGAGTAAAAATACTTTTACCGTGCCGGTTTTCCTGCCTGGTTATAACCCTGTTTTTAGAGAGCTTCGAGCGGCTCTAAGGTATCACTTTGACAAGCGAGTGATAGTCTCCATGCGAGGCAGAAAATCTCAAAATTATTTTTCTAGGTTTACTGTGCCTTTAGATTCTTGCTAAAGCTTTCACATTCTTATCGTCATTCCTCCTATTCCGGAATTTCAATTCTTTGCTCAAAATCGGTTTCTGCTTCCACATTCCGGGGCCAGTCCCTCCGCAGCCGCCCAATTAAAGGATGCCCCTGGACTTCCTGGTTTTGAAGTCTTTTCAGAGCTCTCACCCACTCGATTCTAACTAACGTTCAACATCTCGCCCTCTTCGTGGTTCCATGCCTCTGTCTGAAATCGGGAAATCATTTGCAGTAACGGGGTACGGCGCTACGCAACCGTAGGGAGGCACGAGTGGGAGTGAGGGATAAGCGATGGAATGATTGATTGCGCATCACTTAGCTGCGTCGCGGCTTTCTAAACTAAACTTTGATCTTAGCCAAAAGGCCGAGAAGCGATCTAAAGCTGCCGAGATGTTGTACGTTCGTGCCGTGGCAGAGTGAAAGAAAGAAGACCACCTCCGTTCAAACCGTCGTCAATCCCTCCGCGGAGAGGGTTTTTGTCATAGGAGAGGTGCTGGCTGGCCACAGCTCTCCTGAAGATCCTATTGCAAAGAGCCGGCGTCGAGAGGAACCCAGGACCCGCTTAGAAGAAGAAGTACACATGCGCCACGTGCGGCATGGATGTCGCATGGAGGAAAACAAGCGTCCAGTGCTTTGGATGCCAAAGGTGGGTGCATCTCTCCTGTTCGGGTCTGTGCTCTGTGAGGCATTATAACTCTTCTTTTCTGTGTTTTGTGCTCCTCACCTACCACCTCTGATTCCTTAAACTCCAATTGCCCCCTTTCCATTGTACATATAAATCTCAACGGCCTTCGTGCTAAGCTTTCTGAGCTCTCTCTCTTTGCACGTATTTACCATCCAGACGTGATCATGGTTCCTGAAACCAAGCTCTCTCCATCCCCTATAAATCCTCATCCCAATATCCCAGGCTATACTTCTTACCATGCTCCAAGGTCAAATCTTGGCGGAGGAGTTTCCACTTTTGTATTATCTACTCTTCCCTCACACCTCATACCTAACACTCCCACAGACGGTACTCTCGAATACCTCCCGGTTTATCTCCCCCTTAAAACTCCCCTTTCTCTCTTCAACATCTATATTCTTCCTACCACCTCATGCCCCCTATCCTATGATCCTATTCCACTCCTTAGGCAGCTTTACGACTGCTCCCTCTCATCTTCGTCTTTATTTGCGGGTGATTTTAATGCTCATACATTTTGATCGTCTCTTGGCTCTGATGCTAGAGGAAATTACGTCGAAGAATGGGATTGCGACTTGGTCATCTTAAACGATGATCAGCCCACTCGTCTCCCTACCAACGGCCGACCTTCTAGCCCAGACATAACTCTTGTTTCGTTCAACCTTTCCAACACCTGCTCATTAGGGTGAGGACTTTTTAAAAAGAGACCGAACGAACGAATTTCGAATAAATTTGTTAATTTTTTATTTCAAACGAACGAATTTCGAATAAATTCGTTCATTTTTTATTTCGAACGAACGAATTTCGAATAAATTCGTTCATTTTTATTTCGAACGAACGAATTTCGAATAAATTCGTTCATTTTTTATTTCGAACGAACGAATTTCGAATAAATTCGTTCATTTTTCATTTCGAATGAACGAATTTCGAATAAATTCGTTCATTTTTTATTTCGAACGAACGAATTTCGAATAAATTCGTTCATTTTTTATTTCGAACGAACGAATTTGGAATGAATTCGTTCATTTTTTATTTTGAACAAACGAATATTCGAATGACGAATAATTTAAGCATCCATTGCAATATCGCACAACTACGATGTGAGCGGCAATAACAAGTTGAATTCTTCTTCTAAAGCTTTATTTCCACCTACAAATGAAATTAATAAGGCACGACTCATCTCTAAACCTGTACGGGCTACAACGCAAAGAATGCTACAAAATCATTTTTTTTTCGCTCTAGCTTAGCCTCAGGAGCTTATTCGAGGTGCTGAACATGAATAAGAGGTGCACTTTCGGTGCTTCGAAAAGTCACGGTAAGTATAGGGTAATTATATCGTTAAAGTCTCCGATATGACTGAAATTTTTCCTAGAGAACCTAGCCCCTAAACCTTCTCAGATAAAAAGGAGCTCGACGCTCACTCCGATCTTCCCACTTTCTCGGAGACACTATATAGGCGAGTGCTTGCCCTCCTGACACGAGAGCGTGCCCGTCACGGGCGAAGCGTGCCCCCAAAAAGATGTTCGACGCTCAAGACGCTAGTTTCCAAGGGAGGCATACGACGCGGTTCTGAGCCAGGCCTCGGATGAAGGCAATGCCTTCTGTTCAATTGCCCAGTTTCGCGGTACTTGGCTCCGCCTGGACGCTGAAGGCCCTGCTCAATCGCTGGTGGCCCCAGTTGGTGCTCGGTGCTCTGGCCGGGTCGCGTGTTGGCGTGCGGCCGCGTCGTGCACCGGTGCGTGAGTATATTTTTGAAAACAAAAAGCTCAGAGGGGCTTATCACCAGGGCAGGAAGCGGCTACTCGCTTACGACAGTCGCTACCGCCCCCGCGATAGCTACTACACTGGGCGACAAAACTTCGGATTTTGCGCTCCATGGCCACTATCCCGCTGGTGGCTTTCAGCGGGGCGTGGAGCGCGTTTTTGTCTGAGCCATTAATCCTTTAAAAATTGCGAAAACGATAAGAGATTCTTAATCCTCAGCTCAAAAAAACCTCCTGGCGAAGTTTTAGGCAAATCGGTGCTATCACTAGAAGGGGGGGGGGGGAGAGTACCAACTGCCATCCCACTAGGGCTTGCCCATTTTTCCGTGCCGCCGCGCATTTATAACACCAGTCCGGGGTTGTATCCTGCCAAAGCGTTGCGGCGCGGAGAAATTGGTGTGACCATATGCAGTGGACAAGTGGCCCGGACTGGCGAGATAGCACGGCCAAATCTAAAACGTCGACAAACTACGGCCACCTTCCGTAACACCGGAAACGGATGTCGAATCTGTGTTTAGCACCCCCAAGGTTGTTATCGCCGCCACTTGGCCACCCCTATTTCTCCGCGCCGCAACGATTTCGGAAGGGAAGGAAAAACCCGGGCTGGTGTCACAGGTTCGTTGGGGTGGAGGCAACGGTCCGAGAGGTGAAGGTTGTTTAGGATAACTGAGTGGGGAATGGTGACGGTTCCCTATAGACTTGCAACTTAAAAATTTGACGTTTTCTTAATCCTCTTTTTCTTGCATTCGATGTATGTTTATTTTTAAACATTAATTTTGAAACATTTTTTTCCGTTAGATGACCTCCTTTATAAATTCACTGTTCTTAATGAAAATATCTGTGTAGGTCATGATAAATTTCCTTTAAGCTGTCTTGGAGTCAAAATTTGTCGGAAAATTTCTTCAAGCGATTTTTGAAAAACTACCTGTTCTTCGTTCATACCATTTTTACCCTTTTTGATGGATCTTTCAACAGAGCTGTTTTTGAAATCTTCATGAAATTTTGCGCCAATTAATGTTTTTAATTTGAGAAAATACGCTCCCAATCTCTCAGCCGATTTCAATTTATGAATTAAAGGCAGCGTTCACGATGATCATCCTCGTTGATTTTCTACAGTGAAATTATAGGCGAGAAGGATCCTAGGCTCCCAGTGTCGAAAGAACGGTAGAAAACGAGCCAGGAGCAGCAAAATAAAGGCTGCAAACAAGCGTTTTGGTGCCCCAGACACGCCCCCTCGAAAGAACAAATGAAGACTCAGATTACAGGAATGATCAAGTGAAGGAAGTGCTGATAAGTGAGCTGATCGCTTCATTGCGCTGATAGGTTTCATCCTTCTAGCTGTCAATTCATCCACGCTCAAAAATCAACGTAAACAAGAGAGAGCCTATTTTTGCTCAGAAACGCGTCTTTCGTGTCGTTTTTAAGCATGCCTTGCTATATAGGGCACCAGACCTTTCGTAAGCCGTGGAAGTATCGGAAGTGAAATTTATCGTGAACACTGCCTTTAACGTTTCTTTCACTAAAATCAATCAGTTTCTCGTCCATAACTTTTTTATCCTAGGAGACAGCCCTTTCGTGGAAGTTTTTTTCGGAATCTCCATAAAATTCTGCGTCGAATAGCGGTTCCAGTTTGGAAAAATATTTTCTCGATCCTTCAGCCTAACTCATTTTACGAAACACCGGTTTTTCGCCTGTAACTCTTTAACCGTTGAAGATAGGGTTTTGGTGAAGGTTGTTTCTGAAATCTCTGTAAAATTCGGCGTCGAATGATATATCGGGTTCCTAACTTTGCTTGCCCCGTAAGTCAGCCAGGTCGGTGAAGCCGATTTTCGTAGTTATCTCCATAGGGTGCTCTTGCCTCTATCGTTTAAATGAGAGACGCAGAGTTCTGCCGAAGCCATCAACGGGGCTCGGCTCCACCGACCTGGCTGGCTTATGGAGCAAGCAAAGTTGGGAACCCGATATGTCATTCGACGCAGAATTTTACGTAGATTTCAAAAACGACGTCCACCAAAACCCTTACGTTTCTTTTTTAGACGTTCCAAAGGTTAAAGAGTTATAGGCGGAAAACCGGTGCTTCGTAAAATGTATTAGGCTGAAGGATCGAGAAAATACTTTTCCAAACTGGAAGCACAAGTTGACGCAGAATTCCATCGAGATTTTGAAAACAAGCTTCACCGAAGGTCTCTCCAAGCACAAAAAAATTGTGAACGAAAAACAAATAATTTCAGGCTAAAAAAATACATTTTATAAACTGAATTCGGCTGGAAGAAGGAGAACTTATTTTTCAAAACTGAAAGCGTTTTTCAATGCAGAATTGTATGTGAATACCGAGAACAACTTCCACCAAAGGTCTATCTCTGAGCACAAACAAGTTATGGACGAAAAACCGGCAGTAAAACCCACTCAATCTTGAAAATGACTTGCATGAGTGTTGGGTCACATTCATTCTTTCTCGGGGCGTTTCACTGGCTGTCACCGGTTCTCCCAATGGTGAAGGTTCCCCACTTCACCTGCCCAGGGGTGAAGGTTGGTCGAGTACATGGCTCCACCTAACGAAGCTATGGTTGGTGTTATCATTGCGCGGCGGCATGAAAAAATGGGCGTGGCCAAGTTTGATTGCCATGTGGCTCCCCCTGTTAGAACCGCCCTACTAGCCTTATCAGAACAATGGAGAGGGGGCGGTTGGTAATTGAGGAATCAGAGTTGTGGGGGGCAGAGCATAGAACACAACGAAAGGATGAGTCATGATGCCTCACAGAACTGAGGCCCGAACAGGAGAAGTGCACCCACCTTTGGCATCCGAAGCACTGGACACTTGTTTTATGCCAGGTAACATCCTCGCCGCAGGTGGCACATGGATACTTCCGTGCTGGATCTGGATTCCTCTCGACGCCGGCTCTTTGTAATAAAATCCTCAGGAGAGCTGCGGCCGACCAGCACCTCTCCCATGACAAAAACCCTCTTCTCGGAGGGGTTGACGTCGGTTTGCACGGAGGCGATCTTCTTTCCTCCACACTGCCAGATGGGCCGACTCCAACATGGAAAGGCTTCGTCTTCTGCGTGAGGAGCACACCCAGTTTGTTCGAGGATATCTAGCAAAGGCGGCTGTGAACCCTATCTTGGGAACGGTGCCGCCTCGGGTTTGCGAGTCCGAGTCTCAACTCGGCAGACGAGCCAGATGTGCTCTTGCATCGCTGCGCTGCGGTCACTCTATTCTGCTCATGTCTTACGTCAACAAGATCGACAGCAGCCGACCAGACGCATGCCCGGACTGTGGTGCTCCCGGACACGACGCGGCGCACTTGTTCACGTGCCCGGAGAGACCTACCTCCTTAACAACAATGGACCTTTGGACGAATCCTGTGAAGGCCGCCCAGTTCCTCAACCTATGACAAAAACCACTTTGAGGCTGCAGAAGAAGAAGAAGAAGCCTTATCAGACGGTGTGGGGAAAAAAATTAGCTCTTGCGTTCGGAAAAATGGAACAAAGGAGTAGTGAAGAGAATGAATACAGTCTTGAAAGGTATGTCGATTCCTTCATACATTAGAGCTGATTTTCATATTTTTTGTTAAATCAGCTCGGGTATTCAAATTCGAATAACATTCGAATATTCACTTCTGCGAATAATCGAATTTGAATAATGTTCGAATATTCACCTTTTCCGAATAGTCGAATTCGAATAATATTCGAATATTCATCTTTTCCGAATAGTCGAATTCGAATAATATTCGAATATTCACCTTTTCCGAATAGTCGAATTCGAATAATATTCGAATATTCACCTTTTGCGAATAGTCGAATTCGAATAATGTTCGAATTTTCACCTTTTGCGAATAGTCGAATTCGAATAATGTTCGAATATTCACACTTTTCGAATATTCGAATGTTCGAATAAGAATTCGTTCGAAAAATTCGAATATTTATTCGAACTCGAATATTCGATCCCCACTCTACTGCTCATGGTCTACCTCAGCTACATTGTCTAGCGATCATATTCCTGTCTTTGTGCACATCGATCTTTCAAATTCTCTTGCTCCCTATTCTGGTGTTCGACAACGTTCTTATCTCAATTTAGGCCAAGCAGACTGGTGCCTGTTCAGTGAGGTTGCGCTCCGCCTAGCGGCTGATTATCCGTGGAACGGCAACGTGCACCAAAAGGAGCACCACCTGTCTGATGTAATCCACCGGGTGATGAATGCGGCTACTCCTGTTGGTCGCGTTGAGGCGTTCTATCTAAACGTCACCAGAGAAATTCTCCAGAAAATTAGGACTAGAGATGCCAGGACAGCAGCCGACCATCTAGACCCTGTCGTTGCTCAACTAGATGACGAGATCAGAAAAGATTTGGACAGGCACAAGAAAGAAGAATGGGAAAAGTTCACGGGACAGTTGGATTTCAAAGCGGACAGATTTCAAAGCGGGCAGTGCTGCCGAGATGTCGTACGTTCACGCCGTGGCAGTGTGGAGGAAAGAAGATCACCTCTATGCAAACCGACGTCACCCCCTCCACGAAGAGGGTTTTTGTCATGGGAGAGGTGCTGGCCGGCCGCGTCTCTCCTTCGGATTCTCCTGCTGAGGGCCGGCGTGGAAAGGAATCCTGGACCCGCTCAGAAGAAGAATTACCTATGTGCCACATGCCACAGAAATGTCAATTGGAATGGGACCAGCGTCCAATGCTTTGGATGCCAAAGGTGGGTGCACTTCTCTTGTTCGGGTCTCAGTTCTGTGAAGCATCATAACTCTTCTTTTCGCTGTGTTATATGCTCTTCACCTACCAACTCTGATTCCTCTTCCTCGTTTCCCCCTTTCCATTGTACATATCAATCTCAATGGCCTTCGTGCCAAACTTTCTGAGCTCTCTCTCTTCGCACGTACTTACCATCCAGACGTGATCATGGTTCAAGAAACCAAGCTCTCTCCATCCCCTACCCGTCCTCATCCTAACATCCCGGGCTATACTGCCTTCCATGCTCCAAGGTCAGCTCTTGGCGGAGGAGTTTCAACCTTTGTTTTATCTTCTCTTCCCTCCCACCTCATACCCAACACCCCCACGGATGGTACTCTCGAGTACCTTCCAATCCATCTCCCTCTTAAAACACCTCTTTCTCTCTTCAACATATATATTCCACCTACTACCTCATGCCCCTCTTTTTACAATCCTATTCCACTTCTCAAGCAGCTGAACGACTGCTCCCTCTCATCCTCAGTTGTCTTCGCGGGCGATTTTAATGCTCACACCTTTTGCTCGTCTCTCGATTCTGACGCTAGAGGAAAAGACGTCGAAGAATGGGCAGAGGAGTGACTTGGTCATCTTAAATGATGATCAGCCCACCCGTCTCCCTACCAACGGCCGATCTTCCAGCCAAGACATTTCTCTAGTCTCGTCCAACCTCTCTAACTCTTGCTCATGGTCCACCACAACCACTTTGCCAAGCGACCATGTCCCCGTCTATATCCATATCGATCTCTCCAACTCTCTCGCTCCCTATTCTGGTGTTCGTCAACATTCTTATCTTAATTTAGGCCGAGCAGACTGGAGCCTGTTCAGTGAAGTTGCGCTTCGCCTGTCGGCAAATTACCCGTGGAATGGCGACGTGCACCAGAAAGAGTGCCATTTATCTGGCGCGATCCGCAGAGCCATGAAAGCGGCTATTCCTGTCGGCCGCGTTAAGACGTTCTATCCAAATGTCACAAGAGAGATCCTCGATAAGATCAGGACAAGAGATGCCAGGAGAGCGGTCAACCATCTGGACCCCGTCGTTGCTGAACTTGACGATGAGATTAAAAAAGGATCTAGACAGGCACAAGAAAGAAGAGTGGGAAAAGTTCGCTGGGCAGTTGGACTCCAAGACGGACAGTGCAGCTACATGGAAGGTACTACGGAAGCTCTCGGGTAAGAGCTTGCCTGCTACCGTCTCCACAATCGAATTAGAAAACGGTGTATTCAAATCAGGAAAAGAAGCCGCTTATGCGCTCGGGAGTTTTTTCATCACCAGTGCAAAGCGTGGTCCGCAGAATATAGTGACTGTACGAGAGCTGTGTCGCCTCCCGCTTATGAGCACGGCCGAAGCGTTCACTACGACGCAAGTTGAGAAAGTTATAAAGGATATGCGGAATTCAAAAGCGGTCGGTCCAGACGGGATATGTCCTGCTGTCTTGAAGAAAATACCGAATGAAATCCTTCCGCTTCTCACTGATTTGATCAATACCTCGTTCAGATCGTGCACCATCCCACAGAACTGGAAGGCAGCTAAAGTTGTGCCGCTGCCCAAGCCGGGGAAGCCTCAGGCTTCAGTCAAGGGATACAGACCTATTAGCTTGCTGTCCACGTTCGCGAAGGTAGCCGAAAAACTGATCGTAAAGGACTTGGCGGAGCACAATGAGAAGCAAGTGATTCAGCATTGTATTCAGAAAGCTGCATTCCACCACGACAGCTCTGCTGGAAATTACAAGCTTTGCCATCGATGGGTTCAATGCCCAGAAGCTACAGAGAACTGTAGCTGTTGCGTTGGATCCCACCAAGGCATTCGACACAGTAAACCATGGAGTTCTGTCAAGCAACTTACTCGAATCATCAATACCGCCGTGGCAGAAACGCTGGATATCGGCATTCATCAAGGGCAGACGAGCCAGAGTTATGTTCCAGAACCATGTCTCCAATAGTATTCCTATTGCAGCTGGAGTTCCGCAGGGCGGCGTTTTTATCGCCTGCCCTCTCCAGTCTGTACCTCTAAGACATGCCCGCTCCCCCCAGGATATCAAGGTGGTCTTCTTCTTCTTCTTTGCAGCCACAGAGAGGGGTTCTGTCATAGGTTCAGAAACTCGGCCACTAGCACTGGGTTCGTCCACAGATCCATTGTCGTCAATGTAGTCGGTCTTTTCGGGCAATTGAACAGGTGCGCAGTAGTATGCCCTTGACTACCGCAATCAGGACACTCGTCAGGTTTGCTGTTGTCAATCCTATGCAAGTATGACATAAGCATGGGGGAGTGTCCACAGCGTAACGATGCAAGGGTGCACCTGGCACGCCTGCCAAGTTCCATCTTTGTCTCGGAGACCTTTGGAGGTGCGACTCCCAGGATGGGGTTTATGGCAACTCTGCTCAAGTGTTCGTTCACGAATCGGGTATGCTCCGCGCGCAAGAGACGGAGGCGTTCTTGTTGTGCTTCAGTCCATCTCTGCACATCTACTTTCGACGGAGCATCAGCGAAAGGCTTTCTGATACATCTCTCTCTCTCACCGGGTTTAGTACTCTTCGCGAAGGATGATTCGGCTGCTTCACGATGTTAATGTACATTTGTTGCGCCTGGAGTGGCAGTGGTCTCTAACTGGGAATATGCGAGCTTCGGCATGTAAGTGCTCTATTGGAGAGCTTTTGGAACAGCCTGTTGCAATTCGCAGAGCACAATTTTGGACGCGCTGCAGCTTGGACCAAGAGGTGTCCGACACGATGTGCTGCCAGACTGGCGCAGCATACTCCAAGGCGGATTGCACAATAGCCTTATACGTGGTCAGGATCGTTTCTTTATTGCATCCCCAGGACGTTCCACCGAGAGCACGCAGGACGTTGAGTCTTGTTTTCACTGTGGCTTGCTTCTGCTCAGTGTTCTTATGAAACTTCAACGAAGGATCCAACACGAGTCCAAGCAGCTTGGGGAATCGGGTGGCCTGCAATTGAGTTTCGTCCCATTTCACCATAGGATGGGCACTGTGCTCTGCATTATCAGTGGAAAAGACGGTGACGGACGATTTGGAGGCAGAGACTGTGAGCATTTTGCGATCGAAGAAACATTTCAACTCGATCAAGTAGTCATTGATCTTACTGGTGGCTACCTTAATGTCGCGATCTCGGCACAGAATAGTAATATCATCCGCGTATGCAACGACCTTGATGTCTTGAGGGGGAACGGGCAGATCTTCTAGATATAAACTGAAAAGTGCAGGCGATAAAACTCCTCCTTGAGGGACACCAGCGGCGATGGAGTTGCTATTGGAAACATGTCCCTGGAATAGCACATTTGCCCGACGTCCTTTAGTGAAGGCAGTTATCCACCGCTTCTGCCATGGCTTGATGGTAGACTTCAACAGACTCTCTGATAGTAGGCCTAGATTGACAGTGTCAAATGCCTTTGTTAAGTCGAGGGCCACACCAACAGTACGCTGGGGTTTGATGGCATTGAAGCCGTCCAGCACATAGCTCACAATTTCCAACAAGGCCGTAGTGGTGGAATGTAATTTACGGAAACCATTTTGGTGCTGCTGTTGGCTGTTATGCTCGGCAAGCTCCTCCACAACCAGTTTTTCGGCAATTTTGGCGATGGGTGAGAGCAGACTGATCGGCCGGTACCCTTTAGCCGTGGATGGTGACTTTCCCGGCTTCGGCAGTGGAATAACACGAGCCACTTTCCAATTTTGGGGTAAAATACATGTACGAAACGATGTATTTATGACGTCAGCAATAAAGGGCAGTAGTTCACTGGGCAGTCTCTTCAGGACTGCAGGGCTCAAACCGTCTGGCCCTAATGCCTTCGAGTTGCTCATCTCCTTTATCGCCTTCTCGACCTGTACAGGCGTGACTGCATCATCTACATCCATGAGAGGCAACTTACAGAGTTCCCGTACAGTTATTCTGTTCTGTTTCTCTCTTTTGGTTCTAGTGATGAAAAAATACTTCCCAAGAGCATTTGCGGCCTCCTTCCCTGATTTGAAGACTCCATCTTCAAACTCAATCGTGGAATTGTCGGCGGAGGTGAACTTTCCGGAGATTCTTTTCAAGGCCTTCCTTGTTGCTGCTGCATCATTTCTGAAGTTCATCTTCTCAGTGAACTTTTCCCAAGTTTCCTTCTTGTGCCTGTCAAGGTCCTTCCTGATCTCATCATCCAGCGCAGCGATGTCTGGGTCAGGATGATTTGCGGCTCTCTTTGCGTCCCTTGTCCTTATCTTCTGCAGCGTTTCCCTGGTGACATTGGGAAAGAAGGTCTTAACGCGGCCTTCAGGGATCGCAGCTTTCATAGCCTTCAAGATAGCATCAGATAGGTGGCGCTCCTTCTGGTGTACATCGCCATTCCACGGATAATCAGCCGCTTGGCGGAGCGCAACCTCCCTGAACAGGCTCCAGTCTGCAAGGCCTAAATTAAGATAAGAACGATGACGAACACCTGTATAGGGAGCAAGAGAGTTAGAGAGATCAATATTGACAAAGACAGGGATGTTATCGCTGGAAAGAGTTATGGATGTCGACCAAGAGCAGGCATTAGAGAGATTGGAAGAGACGAGGGAGATGTCTGGGCTAGATTATCGGCCGTTGGCAGGGAGACGAGTGGGCTGGCCATCGTTTAAGATAACCAGATCGCACTCCTCCGCCCATTCTTCGACGTCACCTCCTCTAGCATCAGAATCAAGCGACGAGCAGAACGTGTGCGCATTGAAGTCACCCGCAAAGACAATTGAGGGAGAAAGAGAGCAGTCATACAGCTGCTTGAGAAGGGGATAGGATTGTATGTTGAGGGACAAGAGGGAAGAAGGAGGGATATATATATATTAAAAAGAGAAAGTGGTGTTTTAAGAGGTAGATGGATGGGGATGTACTCGAGAGTGCCATCCAGTGGAGTGTTTGGAATAATGTGAGAGGGAAGAGAAGACAGAGTAAAAGTAGAGACTCCGCCTCCTTGAGATGACCTGGGAGTATGATATGCAGTATAGCCCGGGATGTTTGGATGTCTAGAGGTAGCAGAGGGACAGAGTTTGGTCTCCTGGACCATGATAACATCCGGGTGATGAGTACGGGCAAAGAGAGATAATTCAGAAAGCTTGGTCCGAAGGCCGTTTAGATTGATGTGTACAATAGATAGGGGGCGGTTGGTAGATGAGGAATTTGAGTTACTGGAGGCGGAGCACACAATACAACGAAAGGAAGAATCGTGGTGCCTCACAGAACTGAGACCCGAACAAGAGAAGTGCACCCACCTTTCGCATCCAAAACATTGGACGCTGGTTCCATACCAATTGACATCTCTGCCGCATGTGGCACATGGGTACTTCTTCTTCTTCGCGGGTCCTGGATTCCTTTCGACGCCGGCCATTTGTGGAAGAATCCTCAGGAGAGCTGCAGCCAGCCAGCACCTCTCCCATGACAAAAACCCTCTCCGCGGAGGGATTGACGTCAGTTTGCACGGAGGTGATCTTCTTTCCTCCACACTGCCACGGCACGAACGTACGACATCTCGGCAGCATCAAGGTGGTCGCCTATGCCGATGATATGACAATAATGTGTCGGGATCGGGACATACATGTGGCCGCCTCGAAGATCAATGAGTACCTGGTCACACTGAAAAGCTTTTTCGACGGCAAAATGCTCAAGATCTCTGCATCGAAATCGTCGGTATCCGTACTCACAACGGATCCTTCGGAGCACAGCGCTCACCCGCATGTCGAGTGGGACGGAGATCGATTACCTGCTGCTCGCTTTCCCAAACTGCTCGGTCTGGTGCTCGATCCATCGCTCAAGTTTCATAAGAACACCGAGCAGAAGCAGGCCGTCGTCAAAGCGAAGCTCAATGTGCTCAGAGCCCTGGGCGGTACATCATGGGGCAGTAGCAAAGAAACCATTATTACGACGTATAAAGCGATTCTCCAGCCTGCACTAGAATACGGCGCACCAGTTTGGCAGCATCTAGTTTCGGAATCCTCTTGGACTAAGATGCAACGCATACAGAATGCGGCTCTTCGAATCGCCACCGGATGTGCAAGAAGTTCCCCAGTCGAGCACTTGCATGCGGAGACACGATTATTACCAGTAAAAGAACACTGTCAGCTCCAGGCCCAACAATTTTTCATCAACATTGTCAAACAACCAAATCACCCCTCTTGGAGAGTGCTAAACCCCGTCAGAGAAAGAAAGATCAGAAAGCCATTCGCCGATGCTCCAAGCAAAGTCAATCTGCAAAGATGGCACGATTCACAGCAAGAACGACTCCGTCTGTTGCGCGAGGAGCACACACAGTTCGTACGGTGTCATCTGGAAAAGACGGCGGTTAATCCCATCCTGGGTGTGGTGCCGCCCCGGGTCTGCACATCCGAGTCTCAACTCGGAAGGAGGGCCAGATGCACCCTGGCATCGCTGCGCTGTGGTCACTCTACTATGCTTATGGCATATGTTAGCAAGATTGACAGCACCAAATCGGACGTTTGCCCAGACTGTGGATGCCACGGCCACGATACGGCACATTTGTTTGATTGTCCGGAGAGACCAACCACGCTGACCACAATGGACCTATGGACGAATCCGTTATTGGTCGCCCAGTTCCTCAACCTATGACAGTACCCTCGACGTGGCTGCAAAGAAGAAGAAGAAGAAAGCGGACAGTGCAGCTACTTGGAAGGTACTACAAAAGCTATCTGGAAAGAGCTCGCCAGCCTTGTTTCGCGGTCCAGGATTCTTTTTCATTAAAGCGCAGTGAAGGATCCAGAAAGATTCCAAGTAGCCGAGGGTGCTTGGAGAGGGGCAACTGGTTATCTTCCCAGAGAACCCTGGGATGTAGCTGATGCTCAGCCGTTGCAGTAGTGCACAGAGTGACGCTAGACTTTGAAGGAGAGACCTTTAGCTGCTTCGATTCGAGAAATTTGGCCAGGCTGCAGAGGTATTTGTTCATCTCCGTAGTGGCACGATCGATAACAGAGTCAGTGCATACAATTGTGATATCATCTGCATACAGACATAAGTGGATGTTGGGCGGCGGCTTCGGAATATCGGATAGATATAAGGAGAATAGGCTTGGTGATAATACTCCACCTTGAGGAACGCCCGCCTTCAAGGGAACCGACTTCGACAGGTGTCCGTCAAATTTCACACGTATGGAGCGATCTTTGACGAAGTTGTCAGTCCATCGTTTGCACCAGTCGGGCATGTCACAGTCCAGAATCGATTTTGATAGCAAGGAAGTGCTGACATTGTCAAAAGCGGCAGTCAGATCAATTGCGACGACTAGACTTCTACCGGCGGGAGGATTTCTATTGAAACCAGCAATGATGTGTTCAGATATTGACGCATCCGAGCTGCAACTGCCAACACGCGAAATAACATCCTCCGTGCTCTGGCGGGTACTACCTGGGGTAGCACAAAGGAAGTTTTACGCACGACATTTAAGGCCATGATACAGCCTACTCTGGAGTATGGAGCCCCGATATGGACTAGACACCTGTCGGACGCCTCTTGGAGCAAGCTACAACGTGTACAAAACACTGCACTTCGTGTCATCACTGGCTGCCCAAAATCAACACCTATATCCCATCTTCACCAAGAATGTGCCCTACTTCCTGTCAAGCAGCACTGTTCACTGCAGTCACAACAGTTCCACATCGGCATAGTCAAGAATGCCACACATCCCAACTACCCCCTCTTGTCATCAGACCCCCATCGTAATATTCGCACACCGCTGCATGCTGCCATTTCTACAGTGGATCGTCAAAGATGGGCCACCTCACAGCTCACAAGGAAGAGGCTGCAGCAAATCGAACACACCAGATTCGTGTCTGAATACCTGTCCTGTGCCCCTCCTAATCCAGTCCTTGGTAGTGTGCCTCCTACGGTCGATGACAGTGAGAAGACTCTGCCCAGACGCTCCCGCGTCACTCTAGCGGGTCTACGTTGCGGTCATTCTTCGTACCTCAAAGCCTACGTACATAGGATTGATGAATCGGTACCGGATAAATGTCCTGACTGTCAAAATACTGGTCATGATTCACTACATCTATTTTCATGCTCTGCCAGACCTACTTCTCTGTCTGCTCGTGATATGTGGAACAAGCCGAGTGATGTTGCCGCCTTTCTGCGCCTATGAGAAGAAACTCCAATGTGGCTGATAAGAAGAAGAAGAAGCTCGCCAGCCACCGTATCCACCATTGAATTTGATAATAACGTTTTCAAGACGGGTAAGGAAGCCGCCTACTCTCTTGGAAAAACTTTCTTTGTCACAGCGAGTACAAGGGGAGGTCCGCAGAATAGAGTGACAGTTAGAGAGTTGTGCCGCCTCCCGCTCATAAGCACGGCCGATGCGTAAACTGTGGCGCACTTAGAGAAGACAATAAAGGACATGCGGAACTCCAAAGCTGTCGGTCCCGACGGCATTTGTCCCGAAGTACTGAAAAAGCTCCTGACTCAGATCCTCCCACTCGTCGTTGATTTGATTAACACTTCATTCAGCTCGTGCACTATTCCCCAAAACTGGAAGACAGCCAACGTCATCCCGTTGCCGAAGCCAGGCAAACCTCAGTCGTTAGTAAAGGGATATCGACCCATTAGCTTGATGTCACCTTTCGCCAAGGTAGCCGAAAAGCTCATTGTGGAGAATTTAGCAGAGCACAACGAGAAACAATTGTTTCAACACGGGTTCAAAAGGCTGCATTCTACAACTACAGCGTTGCTAGAAATTACTAGCTATGCAATCGACGGGTTCAACGCTTTGAAGCCATTGAGAACTGTAGCTGTCGCTTTGGATCTCACCAAGGCTTTCGATACGGTTAACCTAGGAATCCTGTCAAGAAACGTTTTGGAGTCGTCAATACCACCGTGGCAAAAGCGCTGGATATCGGCCTTTATCAAAGGTCGACGGGCAAGAGTCATGTTCCAGAATCATGTCTCCAACAGTATTCCTATAGCAGCTGGAGTCCCCCAGGGTGGTGTTTTATCACCAGCTCTCTTTAGTCTGTATCTCGAAGATATGCCTGAACCTCCACAGGATATCAAGACTGTCGCTTACGCCGATGACATAATAATCATGTGGCGAGACCGGGATATAAAGGTAGCCGCCACCAAGATCAACGAGTACCTGAAGACGCTGAAGAGGTTCTTCGACGACAAGATGCTAAAGATCTCCGCATCGAAATCATCAGTATCCGTCCTCACAACGGACCCATCCGAGCACAGAGCTCATCCGGAGGTAGAGTGGGATGGAGACCGTCTGCCTGCTGCTCGATTTCCAAAACTGCTCGGTCTTGTGCTCGATCCGTCGCTCAAGTTTCATAAAAATACCGAGCAGAAGCAGGCTGTCGTTAAAGCCAAACTCAATGTTCTCAGGGCCCTAGGCCGTACCTCATGGGGTAGCAGCAAGGAAACGATACTCATGACGTACAATGCGATTCTTCAGCCAGCCATGGAATACGCCGCCCCAGTTTGGCAGCATCTAGCTTCAGAATCTTCTTGGATTTAGATGCAACGCGTACAAAATGCCGCTCTTCGCATCGCCACCGGATGTGCAAAGAGTTCCCTAGTCGAGCATCTGCATGCCAAAGCCCGTCTATTGCCTGTGAAGGAGCACTGCCAGCTCCAAGCCCAACAATTACGAATCAATATTATTAAACAACCAAACCACCCGTCCTGGAGAGCGCTTAACCCCGTTAGAGAGAGCCAAAAGAATGTCGTTTGCCGATGCTCCATGCAAGGTTAACTTGCACAGACGGCCCGCCTCACAACAAGCACGACTCCGTCTTTTGCGCGAGGAGCACACCAAGTTCGTAGGGTGTCATCTTGGGAAGGCGGCGGTGAATCCTATACTAGGAGTAGTACCGCCCCCAGTCTGCGAATCTGAGACTCAACTCGGAAGAAGGGCTAGATGCACACTCGCATCGCTGCGCTGTGGTCACTCGTCAATGCTCACGTCCTACGTCAGCAAGATTGACAGCAGCAAATCTGATGTTTGTCCGGACTGCGGTACTATCGGCCATGATACAGCACATTTATTTAACTGTCCGGTGAGACCTACCACGCTGACCACAATGGATCTATGGATGAATCCACTACTGGTCGCCCAGTTTCTTCACCTATGACAAAACTCTCGACGTGCCTGCAAAGAAGAAGAAGGGCCAGACGGTTTGAGCCCAGCAGTCCTAAAGAGACTGCTCAGTGAAATTTTGCCCCTTCTTGCTGACGTCGTAAATATGGTACATCGTTTCGTTTATGTACTTTACCCCAAAATTGGAAAGTGGCTCGTGTTATTCCACTGCCGAAGCCGGGCAAGTCACCATCCACGGCTAAAGGGTACCGGCCGATCAGTCTGCTCTCTTTCGTCGCCAAAGTTGCCGAAAAACTGGTAGTGGAGGAAATTGCCGAGCGTAACAGCCAACAGCAGCACCAAAATGGTTCCGTAAATTACATTCCACCACTACGGCCTTGTTGGAAATTGTGGGCTATGTTTTGGACGGCTTCAATACCATCAAACCCCAACGTGCTGTTGGTGTGGCCCTCGACTTGACAAAGGCATTTGACACTGCCAATTAGAGTGAGGATCGAATATTCGAGTTCGAATAAATATTCGAATTTTTCGGACGAATTTTTATTCGAACATTCGAATATTCGAAAAGTGTGAATATTCGAACATTATTCGAATTCGACTATTCGCAAAAGGTGAAAATTCGAACATTATTCGAATTCGACTATTCGCAAAAGGTGAATATTCGAATATTATTCGAATTCGACTATTCGCAAAAGGTGAATATTCGAATATTATTCGAATTCGACTATTCGAAAAAGGTGAATATTCGAGTATTATTCGAATTCGACTATTCGGAAAAGGTGAATATTCGAACATTATTCAAATTCGATTATTCGCAGAGGTGAATATTCGAACGTTATTCGAATTTGAATACCCGAGCTGATTTAACAAAAAATATGAAAATCAGCTTTAATGTATGAAGGAATCAACATACCTTTCAAGACTGTATTCATTCTCTTCACTACTCCATAGTTCCATTTTTCCGAACGCAAGAGCTAAATTTTCCCACACACCGTCTGTGAGGCTACTAGGGCGGTTGTAACAGGGGGAGCCACATGGCAATCAAACTTGGCCACGCCCATTTTTTCATGCCGCCGCGCAATGACAGCACCAACCATAGCTTTGTTAGGTGGAGCTATGTACTCGAACAACCTTCACCCCTGGGCAGGTGAAGGGGGGAACCTTCACCATTGGGAGAACCGGTGACAACCAGTGAAACGCCCTGAAAAAGAAAGAAAGTGACCCAACACTCATGCAAGTCATTTTCAAGATTGAGTGGGAGTCACTGCCGGTTTTTCGTCCATAACTTGTTTGTCCTGAGAGATAGATCATTGGTGAAAGTTGTTCTCGGTATTCGCATACAATTCTGCATTGAAAAACGCTTTCAGTTTTGAAAAATAGGTTCTCCTTCTTCCAGCCGAATTCAGTTTGTAAAGTGTATTTTTTAGCCTGAAATTATTTGTTTTTCGTTCATAATTTTTTTGTGCTTGGAGAGACCTACGGTGAAGCTTGTTTTCAAAATCTCGATGGAAATCTGCGTCAACTTGTGCTTCCAGTTTGGAAAAGTATTTTCTCGATCCTTCAGCCTAATCCATTTTACGAAGCACCGGTTTTCCGCCCATAACTCTTTAACCTTTGAAGATAGTGTTTTAGTAAACGTCGTTTTTGAAATCTACGTAAAATTCTGCGTCGAATGACATATCGGGTTCCTAACTTCGCTTGCTCCATAAGCCGGCCAGGTCGGTGGAGCCGAGCCCCGTTGTTGGCTCCGGCAGAACTCTGAGTCTTTCATTTAAACCATAGAGGCGAGAGCACCCTATGGAGATAACCGTGAAAATCGGCTTCACCGACCTGGCTGACTTACGGAGCAAGCAAAGTTAGGAACCCGATATATCTTATAGGCGAAAAACCGGTGTTTCGTAAAATGAGTTAGGCTGAAGGATCGAGAAAATATTTAAAACAGTATTCGATGCAGAATTTTATGGAGATTAAGAAAACAACCTCCACGAAAGGGCTGTCTCCTAGGGTAAAAAAGTTGTGGACGAGAAACTGATTGCTTTTAAAGAAAGGAACGTTATTTCATAAATTGAAATCGGCTGAGAGATTGGAAACGTATTTTCTCAAATTGAAAACATTAATTGACGGAAAATTTCATGAAGATTTCGGAAACAGCTCTGTTGAAAGATCCATCAAAATGGGTAAAAATGGTATGAACGAAGAACAGGTAGTTTTTCAAAAATCGCTTGAAGAAATTTTCCGACAAATTTTGACTCCAAGACAGCTTAAAGGAAATTTTATATGACCTACGCAGATCATTTCATTAACACTTAAGAGACCGCCTGCTCCACGGCGACTTTCCACAGCCGACCGGTGCGCTCCACGGCCAATCGTTTCCGTGGGTGACATGTGTGGACACGCGGTCCGCTGGGAACCATTTTGATCGGAGCAGGCTTTCTTACTTAGACAACCAGTAATCCGTTTCCACTCCACCTTGAGAGTATGTCGCTCCACAGAAATCTGGAGTGATGCCATGGTGAAGCAATGATCCACCGCTTTTTCGCGGACCTGCTTTTTTATTTTGGAAGTTACTTCAGCTTTAAATGCACAAGGCTGGTAACGAAATAAGCGTTTGCTTGTCGACTTCCAGAATATTCTTCAGGTTACAGCTAATGGTCAGGATTGAGACGTGCTAGGCCGACCCAGAGTATTGAAAATTTGAAAATGAACAAACGTCTCCTTTGTAATGCCCTAATTAACCTCATGTAGAACTTTCGGCGGACTCAAATACTTTGATCTACCAAGTTGTCTGATGCGACCAACAGAAATTTTCTCAGAAATCTCAAAATGGGAATCAGATTCATGATCAGCACCCTCTCCCCAATGACCACGTGAGCAACGTCGCACCAAAACCTGAAACGTTTATGTACAAACGGATAGCGAACGGCAGACGCCAGCGAAGCTTTAAAAAACTGTGGAATATACACCACTTCAGTGTTCAGCGCCTCCAAATATACCCCGTAGTCAAATTTTAATAAAATCTTAGGCACTGAACTATTTCTAGATTGTCACCCCTTCCCGTCCCCCAAGTTACCCTCCACTCGAAATTTAGCGAAATTTTAAAGTTGACCGATGGCTAATATACCGCAGTCGAAGGAAATCTCATTGGAAATTAAAAAGTAAACACCAGAACCTTGTGCAGTAACTCGAATAACCCTCGAGGTCAAGGCAGCAAAATTTTAAACGGTGACCTACATACTAGTTATCTCAAATAGGTGGCACTACTATTTCGACAATCAACTATAGAACCTCAATTCCGTGATAAGCATCATTCATAACCATTCTTAGCCAAGTTTGGAACAATTTCCTTCCGGCCAAAGAAGCTTGAAAAATCGAAAAGTGCCATTTCCTGAGATGCTTGAAAAATTACTAGGAACACTCAAAATGCTTGACCACTGTGAGTGTAAATAGGTTACATTATAAAGAACCTATCCGTAATTAAGAAAGACTTCACGCCACAGAAATATAAAAAACATTAAAAGTTTTATGGCGTGGGTGCGCAGTGTGGACACGCGGTCCGAGAGGCAAAACAGCCGTGGGTGCGCAGTGTGGACACGCGGTCTCTTAAGTGTTAAGAATAGTGAATTTCTGAAGGAGGTCATCTAACGAAAAAATGTTTCAAAAATAGTGTTTAAAAATAAAAATATATTGAATTCAAGAAAAAGAGGATTAAAAAAACGTCAAATTTTGAAGTCGCAAGTCTATAGGGAACCTTCACCATTCCCCACTCAGGTATCCTAAACAACCTTCACCTCTCGGACCGTGGTCTCCACCCCAACGAACCTATGACACCAGCCCGGGCTTTTCCTTCCTTCCGAAATCGTTGCGGCGCGGAGAAATAGGGTTGGTCAAGTGGCCGCGATAACAACCTTGGGGGTGCTAAACACAGATTCGACATCCGTTTCCGGTGTTACGGAAGGTTGCCGTAGTTTGTCGACGTTTTAGACTTGGCCGTGCTATCTCGCCAGTCCGGGCCACTTGTCCACTGCATATGGTCACACCAATTTCTCCGCGCCGCAACGCTTTGGCAGGGGATACAACCCCGGACTGGTGTTATAAATGCGCGGCGGCACGGAAAAATGGGCAAGCCCTAGTGGGATGGCAATTGGTACTCCCCCCCCCCCCTTCTAGTGATAGCACCGATTTGCCTAAAACTTCGCAAAGAGGCTTTTTTGAGCTGAGGATTAAGAATCTCTTATCCTTTTCGCAATTCTTAAAGGATTAATGGCTCAGACAAAAACGCGCTACACGCCCCTCTGAAAGCCACCAGCGGGATAGTGGCCGTGGAGCGCGAAATCCGAAGTTTTGTCGCCCACTGTAGTAGCTATCGCGGGGGCGGTAGCGACTGTCGTAAGCGAGTAGCCGCTTCCTGCCCTGGTGATAGGCCCCTCTGAGCTTTTTGTTTTCAAAAATATACTCACGCACCGGTGCACGACGCGGCCGCACGCCAACACGCGACCCGGCCAGTGCACCGAGCACCAACTGGGGCCACCACTGATTGAGCAGGGCCTTCAGCGTCCAGGCGGAGCCAAGTACCGGGAAATCGGGCAATTGAACAGAAGGCATTGCCTTCATCCGAAGCCTGGCTCAGAACCGCGTCGTATGCCTCCCTTGGAAACTAGCGTCTTGAGCGTCGAACATCTTTTTGGAGGCACGCTTCGCCCGTGACGGGCACGCTCTCGTGTCAGGAGGGCAAGCACTCGCCTATATCGTGTCTCCGGGAAAGTGGGAAGATCGGAGTGAGCGTCGAGCTCCTTTCTATCTGAGAAGGTTTAGGGGTAGGTTCTCTAGGCAAAATTTCAGTCATATCGGAGACTTTAACGATATAATTACCCTATACTTACCGTGATCTTTCGAAGCAACGAAAGTGGACCTCTTATTCATGTTCGGCACCTCGATTAAGCTCCTTAGGCTAAGTTAGAGCGGAAAAAATGATTTTTTAGCATTCTTTGCGTTGTAGCCCGTACAGGTTTACAGATGAGTCGTGCCTTATTAATTTCATTTGTTAAAGCTTTGATGTAGAATTCAACTTGCTAATGCCGCTCACTTCGTAGTTGCGCGATATTGCTATGGATGCTTAAATTATTCTTCATTCGAATTTCGAATATTCGTTCGTTCGAAATAAAAAATGAACGAATTTATTCGAAATTCGTTCGTTCGAAATAAAAAATAAACGAATTTATTCGAAATTCGTTCGTTCGAAATAAAAAATGAACGAATTTATTCGAAATTCGTTCGTTCGAAATAAAAAATGAACGAATTTATTCGAAATTCGTTCGTTCGAAAAAAAAATGAACGAATTTATTCGAAATTCGTTCGTTCGAAATAAAAAATGAACGAATTTATTCGAAATTCGTTCGTTCGGTCTCTTTTTAAAAAGTCCTCACTCTACTGCCAATCTTCTTCTTCTTTGCAGCCGCAGGAAGGTTTTTGTCAAAGTTTCAAGAAATGGGCGACTGAAACCGGATTCGTCCACAAATCCATTGTTTTAAGAGTGGATGCCTCTTTGGGCAATCGAAAGGTGTTCAGTTGTGTGGCCACGGCTACCACAGTCCGGGTACTCGTCCGGCTTACTGCGATCGATCTTATGCAAGTACCGGCATCAGCATAGGGGAATGACCGCAACGTAACGAGGCAAGGGTACTTCTAGCCCGCGTACCGAGTTCCATCTCGGTGTTGCTGACTATGGGTGGTACGACCCCCAATATGGGATTGACGGTCATCCTACTCAAGTGATCCCTGATGAACTTGGTGTGCTCCGCACGTAAAAGACGCAGACGATCCAGTTGGGAGCCCGTCCATCTTTGTATATTGACTTTCTCGGGAGCATCCGCAAAAGGCCTTCTGATATGTCTCTCCCTCTCACGGGATTCATGATCCTTCTCAATGGGTGGTCAGGCTGCTTGACAATGTTGATAACCAGTTGCTACGCTTGGAGTTGCGCTGTGCTCCTTAACTGGCACAATCCGAAGAGCAGCATTTTGGACTCGCTGCATCTTTGTTCACGATGAATCCGATATTAGGTGCTGCCGTACCGGGGCAGCGTACTCCAACGCCGGCTGCAATATTGCCTTGTAGGTGGTCAAAATTGTCTCCTTGTTACTTCCCCACGACGTTCCTCCCAGAGCTCGTAGGACGTTGAGCTTTGCTTTCACTGTAACCTGTTTCTGCTCAGTATTCTTGTGAAACTTCAACGAAGTATCCAATACTAGGCCGAGCAGCTTAGGAAAACGTGCGGCAGGCAGACGAGCGTCTTCCCAATTCACAACGGGGTGAGCGCAGTGTTCCTTAGGGTCAGTGGAGAAAACTGATACAGATGATTTAGCCGCAAAGACAGTGAGCATCATATCTTCGAGAAAGCTCTTCAGAACGATGAGGTAGCTATTGATCTTGCGTGCAGCTATATTAATGTTTTTGTCTCGGCATAGGATGGTGATATCATCCGAATAAGCAACGACTGTGGTGTCTTTTGGGGGGACGGGCAAATCTTCCAGGTAAAGACCGAACAGAGCAGGCATATGACTCCTCCTTGAGGGATACCGGCAGCGATCGGGATGCTATTAGAGACATGTCCCTGACACAGCACTTTTGCTCGGCGCCCTTTGATGAGTGCAGTAATCCATCGCTTCTGCCAAGGCGCGATGGTGGACCTCAATAGCTTCGCAGACAGTATGCCCAAGTTGACAGTGTCAAACGCCTTCGTGAAGTCCAGGGGTACTCCAACAGTGCGTTGAGGCTTGGTGGCGTTGAAGCCATCCAAAACATGGCTCACAATCTCTAGCAGCGCCGTGGTGGTAGAGTGTAATTTGCGGAATCCATGCTGGTGCTGCTGATTGTTATTATACTCAGCCAGCTCCTCGACGGCCACTTTCTCAGCGACCTTTGCGATTGGAATAACGTAGTTCGTCTCGGGTCACTTTAACGGCTAATTGGTTGCAACTGAAATCAACGATTTCTCGGCTCAGTTGCTTAAGCGGCAGAAGTCAACGATTTCTCGGATTCTACCTTAGGCTCGTTAGAGCGAATAACTAACACTAGATAACTCCGGTTCTAACCTTGGAGTGTGAGGAAATCTAAGTTAGTAAAGAACCTTTATCCTAAATCTTACAATAATAACACGCTAACCTACAACTACAACAGTGCCTCACGGGGTGACCACGTGAGGGAGAAGAGGAGCGAGGAGCGGAGAAAGGGGGACGGGATGACTCCTCAGTCCAAGTAGGAAGAAAATCGAGAAGAACCTATAATACAACCCAGGCGGGTATTTATACGTGTCCCGTTCGCGCCCAATAGAGAGAAGAGAGGCCAGGCGGGTCATACAGTCTGACCCGCCTGTTGTCAATCAATCTGACTTCCTCACAACCTACTCACGCCGCTACCCATGGTAAGTCTTAATTTCCTGTTACAATTAATACAGGATAAACCTATTTATGCTACATGCCTCCCCCGGACGGAAGCGGCGTCCCTGCCGCTTTCGAGGCAGAGAAAGAGACAAATAATGAGATGATCAAAATCAAACAAAACTAACAACAAAACCATGCAATGCATAAAATCGCATATGAAACTAGACCCGCGGCCTATTCCTAAACTACCACCTAGCCTAAAACCTAGCCGGCCCCCCTGGGGAATCCACGGCGATGTCCACGCCCACGTCCTCGAGATCCTTTGACGAACTGCTGCGGCGGCACTGACATCGACGACGACGGACCACTCATCATGTTTCATTGCGGTGGGCATTGAAACATCTGCATTGGGTACAATTGAGGCGAAAAAGGCATCGGCTGCATCACTGCTTGACAATCGAAATTCCTAAAAGAAGAAAACGGCTGCCTCGAGTTAGGCTTCGATACTCCTCCCCTTTTGGGGTGGGGCTGCTGCTTTCTCTGTTTCAGGTACTGACGAGTTCGTGCTGAGCGACCAGTGGAGCTTCTTTCAAGCTTAGTAATATCCAACTCAGCTTTGACGTACATACGAAGCGCATCAAAGTACTGTTCGATGACATCACTCGAGTAAGCATCGGCAGGCGAATTTCGAGGCTTTGCACTCGGTCCATGTGAGGGTTCTGTAGGCGACTCGATGACCGGAACGAGGCTTATCAGGCTTTGTTTGACAAGAACAGCGGCGGACTTGGCGACGTTCATTGCATCATTCAGGTCTGCTCTGTTTCGATCGTTCGCTTTATCGCCTCGTGGAGGTGCAACAGCAACAATCTTGACTCCATTTCGAGCTGCGGCGGCTAGCGACGATGCAAGCTTACACCATTCTCGTTTGGGTATGGGAACGTCTGTTGTTGGGCCAACCATCACGCAGGTTTTAGCCTGAGACTTCTCGAGTACTGCACCAACTTGCAGAAGGCTATCGTACACCTGAAGCTCCATTGCTGGGCTCTGAATGCTGTACCGACCATGCGAAAACTGTTCGGCAGAAGAACCATCGGTTTGGACTGCTCATTGTTTGCCATCGCTTCCCATTCATTCGCCTTCGCCAAGCGGACTCCTTCCTTCAGCTGCTCGATCGGCAACCCTGTTCCACCATCGTGAGCTAGACACAAGTGGGACCCGTCGTGCAGGATGAGCTTACGGAACACGTGATCACAGCATCTCTTATAGAACACATATGCCTTATGGACACCACTCATAGAGATGAAATTATGTTTTGGGTCCATCATCAAAAAGCGTCTACGTTCCTCATTCCTCTCATGCTCAAAAATCGAGATAAAACGAGCTAACGAGAACACACAATCAAATTTGATCTTTCCGACTGTTTTGAATGCAGTCGGCATGACGTCCTTGAAGGTCTTCTCTTTCACTGAGCAGGAGTACTGGTAGCCGTCGTCGTTACCATATTTGCCAGGACACTGATAGAATAGTCCAAGAGGACTCCTCAGGCCAGACCATTACGGGAAAATTCTGATAGAATACGAAAAAGTCTGTCAGATTACGAGACGATGTTGCCCTCCTCTGACAGATTTCTCCCGTATTCTGGCAGAACTCATTCGTGATCTGACAGAATTTTCTTCTAATCTGGCAGAATACTCCCGTATACGGACTGGAGAATACAAGAAAATTCTGTCAGATTACAAGAAGTATCTGCCAGGTTACGAGACGATGTTGCCCTCCTCTGACAGAATTTTCCCGTATTCTGTCAGATTTCTCTAGTGATCTGGCAGACTTTTCTAGTTATCTGGCAGAATTCTCCACTACTCACAAAGGCTGAAAAATATTAAGTAGACTCCGAAAAGTCTCTATTTTGTCAGACATTCTTCGATGAAAGGGTCCCGATAGGCCGAAAATGGAGCTCAAGATTTCCGAAACCTTTAGATATGTACTCAAAATTGTTGGAATTTTGCAGTATTTCTGCCTGAGAAATCCCGCCTTTTTTTCTCCGCCGAAATTCTTCGGTAATCTAGTATAACGTAATTTCTTCGATCAGTACTGCTCGCATCCGGCTATTTTATCGCGAGAGTGGAACACACATGTTACTGCTTTTAGATCACAAGCTGCCTTATTCTCAATTCTAGTAATGCCATTGAAGTGAAGCTCTCTGTTCATATAATTATAAGCTTGCACATACTTCATTTCCTCCTCTTACAAGAAAACAATCTCTGGTTGCAGTGGCCAATTTGGATGAAACGTTCTTTTAAATAACGATTTTCGGACGTAGAGTATGAATTTACCCTCCTTGGCTGCCTAGTATCACCCTGAAGCAAGGCGACAAAGGTCCTGTTTTCAGCTCAAAATTGCCCCCTGGTGGGAAGTAGAGTATATCAAACTAATAAAATTAAAAAAAAACTAATATTTCGAAAAATTTTCTCTTTCGAATATTCGAATAAACGAAATATTCAAAACATTGAGTTTTCCGAATAGTCAAATAAACAAAATGTTCGAAAAATTAACTTCCGAATAATCGAATTATTCGAATCATTCAAATACGAATTATCCGAATATCTCGCCGCACTACCAACTTTTTTGACATTTTTTGTACAGTATTGTATAGATTAAAGCTGCCCTCTCGGATTTCGGAATAGAAGCAATTTTAAAGAATGCAAACACAAAGAAGGCCACACACCTCACATGTTCTTCCGGATCCTGAAAGAAATCATGTTCTACTCTTGCGGTTTTGATTGAGATACTAGTGCACGCCATTATGAAATTGGTGGGATAGAAGAATAAAAAAGATGAATGTTAAATTGAAGGCTGAATGAAATTAAATATTAAAGGCAGTGTTCACGATGTAAAAGTTGCCAGTTTTTTCCGAAAAAAAAAGTTGCCATTTCCTGGGAAGAGTAGGAACAGAAAAGCGACGAAAAATGGTGAGGAAGTTTTGTCCGTGGGGTTTATTCTGGGCTCTGAACACGATCATGAGGTCCGTTGAACATTTTGTTGAAAAATCACTGCACGTTTTGGAAGGTACAAAATGTACAAAAAACGACTGTCTTGAAGGCTGGATATCACTTTCAATTTTTGTGTACAAACAAACAGTATGGGCTAGCTGGCAGCACCCACGAAACCAGAAGCTCTGAAAATGCGCCCTGTAAAAGCTAAGGCCACCTGAAAACAGCTGTGAGGTCGATCGTCCAGCACATCTGGGTCGATCATCTAGCCTTTTTTTTCACGAAATGTTGATGCGATCGTCAAACAACAAAAAAAAACATCTGTAGCACAAACTTCACAAGCAGGAAAACTTCAAAAATGACGGTGACCAGGTCTCTGAGTGTCGAAAAACTTCAAAAAGGATTTTGACATAAAACTCAAATTCACTTTTAGGTTTTGCATAGGAAGGTTTTCCCTTAGGAATGAAGGGTTTCAAGGGTCTTTCCGGCATTTCCATTCACTAGAGAAGCCAAGCTTCACAAAACGTATTAAAATAATTTATGGTTTTCTGCGCGTAAGATGCCTTCAAGCTCTTATCCTCTTGACACAGCTAGACTGGGGCGACATACAACTCAGTTTCGCACAGATGCCATAGCGATACCAGCGATAATAGAACTCGTTTCCGCAGATGCAGATGATAAACTGACATTTGTGTTGAGCACTCCAAATGACCCCCAGGGCAAATTTTAAGTCAAATCTGGAATATTTTCTTTCAACGCTTCCTGTACACCGTAATTGGTATAACTGAACGCTGAATCGAAAACCCGGGTAAGTCCAAAACGCTACAAGGTCAACAGAAGGCTCGCAAAATGTGCTTTCAGCCAAACTTTGCCTAAAGGGGTTGTTTCGGGTGCTGAACACGATTATACGGTCCGTTTCAGGTTTTTCGTAGAATTAATGCCCTTTTTGGAGGGACAATATGTATGTACGAAAACCAGAGAAAAAACGTCTATAATTTTTTTCAGTGTAACTCTTGGAAGCTGCGAAGGGCATATTCGAACTGTAAGTCGAAAAATGATTCTAGAAAAGTACATTTCGATCGGTATGGCCAGTTTGGCTGAAAGTGCCTTCCTTGTCAATGAGTCGAGGGCAATGCATGCTTGATAGGTCTTTTCGACTTTCGTCGGAAAACATGTATTTCCTTCTGGAAATTCCATCGAGTACAGGTCAAATATGACCAATTTCTGCTGTATTGATCGTCTAATCAGTTTTAATGAGGGATTTTCAAGGGGAAATATAGAAATGTAAGAAATAATCGCGATAAATTTGTTGAGTTAAATTTATTATTTTGCAACACTAATGTATAGGACTCGTTGAAAGCAATTAAAAAACTACTTCAAATTTGAAATCGGGCAAGACTCTGCATGCACTCAAGCCTTCTGATACTTCGTTATGATATTATCTAGTTGAAAAAATCATGAAAAAAAAACTTTCGTTCAATTAAACAAAGAAAACATCAAAAACTAAAAAATCCCTATCACATGAGAAATTGGAGATTACAATGAGAATAGCAATTTTTTTCGGGAACATATAGTTTTACGGGGAAATGTCGTCGATGTGTCAGCTGGCTGGGGACATTGATTTCGCCTCGACCAAGAATTATTTTGGTGGTCGTTCTTAGCAGATCACATTCTGATGGTGCAATGGAAAATCATCATGAATATGAGGTTTTAAGCATTATGGAGCTGTGATAGAGATGAGATGCGAAATATTTGTGCACTCGACGACTCCGTGCTGATGCAAAGCATGCTACGAATTTTTCATGTGTTTGAAATTCCTTGGCACTACCACGCGCATTATGAATGAGAAACGCTACTAGATTCACATTAGAAAATAAAACAGAGTTGAACTTCGACTTGGATTGGGCTCTACCAAACTTTGCAGAACCGTGAGGTCTGAAGTGAGCACTGAGGAATTTCATCTTTACCAGTGTAGCGGTCAGCAGCACAAAGAAACAACGTGCTCCTCGCCTCGTGGGAGGCTCTCCCAAGGAACGTTTGAGTGTGACCTAAGAAAAGCAAATTTGCTCATGGAAACGAAACCACGCCCACTTTTGTGAGCGTAGCCAAATGAGCGCTCGTGTGTGCATGCGTATGTTTGTACCCGCATGTGTTTTTGTGTGTAGACAGGGGTTTGCGTGCGTATATTCGAGAACACGTCAAACCGCAGGTTTGCGCGGGTTTACGTGTACGTGCGCGCATGTGCGTGTCGGTGAACTTGGTCGTGCTCGCGTGCGCATGAGGCGCTAGTCGTACTTCTTAACGCCAGCCCGTCGCACGCGGGCGTGGCGTTAGTGTATGACACTTCCTACGCGCGTCACGCGCTTGCGGAGGCTGATAATGCTCCAGCGACGAGACTGTGAGGGAGCGGTTCGAAGTGGGCCCTAACTTATCCGAACAAGCAAAATCTACACGCGTTTACCCCATTATGGTAGCAGAGGATAGCACTGGAATTAATTATTATGAAAAAGAATGAAATTGATGATGGGTTAATAAAAAAAGATGAAGAATTCGTTGCTGCCGTCACCACCAGTGCCGAACGGTTCTCACGCACGTGCCTCGTGGGCGTAGCGTCAGGCCATTCATACTCCAACGCCACGCCCGCGCATGACGGGCCTGTATCCAGGAGTACGAATAGTGCTTAAAGGCAGCATACACGCTCGCAAGCATAGTCGAGATAACAGCATAGATAGGTCCGCACGGCCCGTACTATGTCGTCAACGACGTTTGAAGCGCTGAAAACTGTCCAGGACGACAGTATTTGACAATGTTTGAGCAATCTTACCTTCCACGCCCGTATTTTCACACCCCTTCGAGTAACAGAATGAGAATCGATACTTGAGAAAACATGTGATAACTTAGAATGATAGCACTATAAAAAGGGAGTGCAGTAGAGAAAAAACTCGATTTACCTCAATATAACATGTTTGTGCACTGATAAAATCCTCCATTCCAAGAGGTCAGCCAAAGTAGAGCGGCATTCTCGAAAGTGGACGAGAGTCAATAGGTATGCAGACATGTTATACTCAGGTAAACCAAGCTATTTCTCTCGTGCACTCCCATTTGATAGTGCTATCACTCTCAATTATCACACGTTTTCACAAGTATCGATTCTCATTCTGTTACTCGGAGGGGTGTGAAAATACGGGCGTGGAAGGCAAGATTGCTCAAACATTGTCAAATATTGTCATCCTGGACAGTTTTCAGCGCTCTAAACGTCGTTGACGACATAGTACGGGCCGTACCGTGCGGACCTATCTATGCTGTTATCTCGGCTATGCTTGCGAGCGTGTATGCTGCCTTTAAGCGTGGAATAGAAGGAACCGTACTTGCTTGTGCGTGAATCTGCCTCACAACGAGGGGCATGAATCACTGAGACACTTTCTCGATCCCTTGCTTCAGGATTTCCTATGGTTATGTTCGCGCTTTGCACTTACTTATGAATCTCGGAAGTCTACCTTTTGAGCTGCCATCCTTACGAACCACCGAACCTCCAATTCGAAAGTTAAGGCCGAATTTTCTGGTCCGACAGAATTCGAAATTTTTCTGACAGATTACGGGAGGAGTCCGATAAATTTCAGAGCAATACTGTGGTAACTCTCTGGTAATCTGGCAGAATATGTCAACACCGGAGATCAAGGTTAATTTTCTAGCAAAATTTCCGTAATCGGGCAGTAATTGCAGATTTACCAGTGATTGCTCGGAAAACTCTGGTAAATTTCTGGTACTACCCCGGCCTGAGTCGTGTCGTCACCGTTGCTGGCAGGGTCAAGCGGGGCGTTGTGTAATTTTCTGAAATCGGAGCGACCCCTTCCCCGGGCTATCAAAATTTTCTCCCAAAATCCAAAATTTTGCGACCCCCCAAAGACGTTCCGGTGACGTTTTCTCTAGTTGGTTCTCAAAACTTTGATTGTGTTGAGCCCCTCGTTATCATTCACTCTCTACCGCAGAACGGTCGTTGTGAGAGCCAAACTCTCCCGTCCACAAGTTTCGACCAGGAGCAATCAGGCAGAAGCAATTGTACAGTTGACCGCAATGTTAAAAAGGACATGGTGCGGTTGCGGACTCGCACTAAATTACGGTAGAATCTGGCACTTTGCCAGATTTCGTCATCGACCGGCGCCACAGCTGATATTCTCGTGAGCAGAGAGACGACGGTTGGCGCCGATCGATGAAGAAATCTGGCCAAATGCCAGATTCTACCGTAGTTTTAGTGCGAGTCCGCAACCGCACCATGTCCTTTTAACATTGCGGTCAACTGTAATTGATATTGAGCAGTGATATATAATATCACACAATCAAGGCTAACGTGTAACACAGAAGAGAAATGAGGGTATAGTGGAGTCCACCAAGAGTGTCTCATTTACTTATCAATGAGAAGCGGTCGATTGGAGATCAATGAACATGAAACTCGTTGCAGCACAACCGCTCTCGCTCAACCGGTATCGAACGTGCTGGTATGGGATTCATGCATATTGATCCCCAGCCGACCTCTTCTCATTGATAAGAAAATGAGACACCCTTGGTGCACTCCACTATACAGTGTATCACAAGACAGACCTGGTTTTGAAATGAGGCTACCAAAGTCTTCCGCGTACGCGAAGCGCTTGTTGGATTGGAGCGCGACGACAGCACAAAGGGTAACCCCTGGGTAAACCTTAACCATAGGCGTTCAAGCAGTAACGTTGTGAAAAGTTGATAGACAAGCTAAAGTTATGCTAGTACACTCTTTCAAGTTTTTCGAATTTCGCCTTTAAAATGGATCGATGCGTTGTGGTAATTCAGTGGAATCCACCGATTTCCACAACTTGGTTAACACAACGTGAAACGGGTTTGGCTAGCTCTAGTTTTTTAATTCATTTAACTCATGATAAACCTATTTATGCTACATTGGTGATAACAGACTTATTGGCGTGTATCCCTTAGCCGTCGATGGCGATTTACCTGGCTTGGGCAACGGAACGACGCTTGCCATTTTCCAGCCTTGGGGTACGATGCACGTGCGAAAGGATGTGTTGATGACGTCAGCCAGGATTGGCATAATCTCAGTCGACAGTTTCTTCAAGACCGCTGGACTAATGCCATCTGGCCCTACAGCCTTCAAGTTGCGCATCTCTTTAATCACCTTTCAATCTGCGCGGGCGTCACAGCTTCTGCTTCACTCATGAGCGCCAACTTACAGAGCTCTCTTGCAGTCACTCGATTCTGTTTCCCTCTCTTAGCCTGAGTTATGAAAAACTCTTTCCGAGAGCAGTTGCAGCCTCCTCCATTCCGAAGACTCCATTCTCGAACTCGATCGTAGAGTAGTTGGTGGAGGTGCTCTTGCCCGAGATCTTCTCTAGGACTTTCCAACGCTCCATCACTCTTGAAATTCATCTTCTCCGTGAATTTCTCCCAACACTCCTTCTTGTGCTTATCTAGATCTCGCTTAATTTAGCTACCCAGCTCGTTAATGGTCGAATCCAGGTGATCTGCCACCCTCTTTGCATCCCTTGTCCTTATCTTCTCCAAGATTTCCCTGGTGACATTGGGAAAGAAGGTCTTAACTCGGCCCTCCCGGAATGACGGCTTCCATTGCCTTGCGAATCGCGTCCGTCAAGTGACGTTCTTTCTGGTGCACGTTTCCATTCCATGGGTAGTCATCCACATGGCGAAGTGCCTCCTCCTGAGCAAGCGCCAGTCTGCAAGGCAAAGATTAAGATAAGACCTTTGACGGATACCTGAATAAGGAGCAAGAGAATTAGAGAGATCAACATGGACAAAGACGGATATATGATCACTTGACGGAGTTTTAGCAGTCGACCAAGAGCAGGAACTGGAGAGATTAGATGATACAATAGAGATGTGTGGACTAGAGGATCGGCCGTTGGCAGGGAGACGAGTGGGCTGATCATGGTTGAGAATGACCATATCGCACTCCTCCGCCCATTCTTCGACGTCTTCTCTAGCGTCAGTGTCAAGCGACGAGCAGAATGTATGAGCATTGAAGTCGACCTTGGAGTATGATAAGCAGTGTAGCCAGGAATGTTAGGGTGACGTGCGGTAGTAGACGGAGAAAGTTTGGTCCTGAACCATTATGTCATCAGGATGATGAGTACGAGCAAAAGAGAGTTCAGACAACTTGGCACGAAGGCTATTGAGGTTAAAATGAACAATAGAGAGGGCGGTTGGTAAATGAGGAATCAGAGTTACTGGGGCAGAGCACAGAACACAACGGAAGGAAGGATCGTGATGCCTCACAGAACTGATACTCGAACAGGAGAGATGCACCCACCTTCGGCATTCGAAGCACTGGACGCTTGTTTTCCTCCATGTGACATCCTTGCCGCACGTGGCGCATGGGTACTTCTGAGCGGGTCCTGGATTCCTCTCGAAGCCGGCCATTTGTAGCAGAATCCTTAGGAGAGCTGCAGCCAGCCAGCATTTCTCCCATAAGAAAAACCCTCCACGCGGAGGGGTTGACGTCGGTTTGCACTTAGGTGGTCTTCTTTCCTCCACACTGCTACGGCACGAACGTACGACATCTCGGCAGCACACTGTCAATCTAGGCCTACTATCAGAGTGTGTTGAAGTATACCATTAAGCCATGGCAGAAGCGGTGGATAACTGCCTTCCCTAAAGGACGTCGGGCAAATGTGCTATTCCAGGGACATGGTTCCAATAGCATCCCCCTCGCCGCTGGTGTCTCTCAAGGAGGAGTTTTATCGCCTGCATTTTCATTTTATATCTAGAAGATCTGCCCGTCCCCCTAGGGACATCAAGGTCGTTGCATACACGAATGATATTACTATTCTGTGCCGAGATCGCGACATTAAGGTAGCCGACAGTAAGATCAATGACTACTTGATCGAGTTGAAATGTTTATTCGATTGCAAAATGCTCGCAGTCTGCCTCCAAATTATCCGTCACCGTCTTTTCCACTGGTAATGCAGAGCACAGAACTCATCCCATGGTGAAGTGGGATGAAACTCAGTGCCGGCCACCAGGTTCCCCAAAGCTACTTGGACTCGTGTTGGATCCTCCGTTAAAGATTCATAAGAACACTGAGCAGAAGCAAGCCACAGTGAAAACAAGACAACGTCCTGCGTGCTCTCGGTGGAACGTCCTGGGGATGCAATAAAGAAACGATCCTGACCACGTATAAGGCTATTGTGCAACCCGCCTTAGAGTATGCTGCGCCAGTCTGGTAGCACATCGTGTCGGACACCTCTTGGTCCAAGCTGCAGCGCATCCAAAATTGTGCTCTGCGAATGGCAAATGGCTGTTCTAAAAGCTATCCAATTGAGCCTTTACACGCCGAAGCTCGCATTTTGTCAGTTAGAGACCACTGCCAACTTCAGGCGCAACAAATGTACATTAAAATCGTGAAGCAGCCGAATCATCCATCGCGAAGAGTTCTAAACCCGGTGAGAGAGAGAGATGTATCAGAAAGCCTTTCGCCGATGCTCCTTCGAAAGTAGATGGGCAGAGATGGACCGAAGCACAACAAGAACGCCTCCGTCTCTTGCGCGCGGAGCATACCCGATTCGTGAAGGAACACTTGAGCAGAGTTGCCATAAACTCCGTACTGGTAGTCGCACCTCTAAAGGTCGGCGAGACAGAGATGGAACTTGGCAGGCACCCTTGCATCGTTACGCTGTGGACACTCCCCATGCTTATGTCATATTTGCATAGGATTGATAACAGCAAACCTGACGAGTTTCCTGATCGCGGTAGTCAAGGGCATACTACTGCGCACCTGTTCAAATGCCCGAAGAGACATTACATGACATTAACGACAATGGATCTGTGGACGAACCCTCTGCTAGTGGCCGAGTTTCTAAACCTATGACAGAACTCCTCTCTGTGGCTGCAAAGAGGAAGACGGCTTTTTAAAGAGATGGCACGGACCGTACTCAGGCTCAGCTTTCTTTAAAATTCGATATAGGATTCGGGATCGGCCTATAGGGTTCTCTTCATTCGCGTTTCTAATTTGGTTTAATGAGTAACTTATCCGTTTTGAAAAAAAAAAGTCTTGGCCCTCCCTGAATTGGTAAATGTGACGGTCAGAAGTGCGTGGGGGAGTGAATTCTATAAAATCTTAGCTGAGCCCGGAGCATTTCAGACCTTTGATCTGACCGCTTCCACAGAAAGGCGAATTGCACGTACTGTCGTTCTCTGGGCGAAATTCCGGTCCGCATTTGCGGAGTGCGGCTCTTGCATCATGCGCCGCCTCATAATCGTGCTGAAAACACTTGGTCCCGGCGCGATTCACCTTTCCCCCAGCACGATTATCCCGTTTCGCATGATGCAATAGCCGTAATCCACAATTGCGGGCCGTAATTCGGCTCAGAGAACGATAGTATATCCGGCGTGAAAGGTGTCGTCCCTGTAACTAAAACGGTCTGAGGTGATCTGTTTTACGGCGGGTGTGGAGACACCTAGGCTGTAATACTATTTATTGCATCGCTCGCATATGTGTTTTGTGGATTCCGTTTTCTCCTATTTTGAAATGACTGCTACTGTTGATCCTAAACGTTTCCAGGTACCAATGTTCCTCACCCGTAGTGAATATGATCGTGGCGTGAACACTTTTTCACCTGAAGGACGTCTGTTTCAAGTTGAATATGCTATCGAAGCTGTGAAGGTAGATCAAACTTTCTTTTTCTAGTCAATATATTTGCATTTATCATTGGAAATGAAGTCAATACGGATCGAACAGCGTTGAACGCTATTTTCGTGTATTGGTTGTCTCATTCCTTGCAGCTTACTAGGAAGCCTATATAGTCTTGTATTGGAAATAAGGTATGGCGCGGGGTGTGGAGCTCCATAGGGGTGGGGGTCTGAGCTGTCGAGGGTGGAGGGGGTCCGAGCTTAACCAGCTGGCCATGTGGTCCAATCTGAAAGGGGCAAACACTGTTTGGACTTCAGTATTTCGTAATGAAAACTTTCATTCGTGATAAAGTTTGCTGGTAATGTCTTGTTATTTTGAATAAATTGTTCCTCTTCTTTATGTTTCTGAATTTCACAATAGAAGAACAAACTAAATCACACTCATAGAAGAGGGAGAGTCTGAGAAAATATCCACAAAGGTTGCCGAAATCACGCTCATTGGAGGGGGTCTGAGTAAAATTAACCTTCTACGCACCTCATGCAGTTCCCTGATTCGAAACAGTACGTCGCAGCAATTTCGGATTCTGTTTTTTTTTTCGAATCTGCTAACAGATTTTGTAGCGGACTTCTAGTTAACCAGCTATTGCTTGTTAAAGTTGCTAGTTTATAATCCGCAGTTTTTTCGCATTTCTCATGTATCAAGCCAGCGTTTTAGTCTCCCTCCATAGCAAACGTCGTAGCGTCAAGTGACGCTGGAGGTTCGCATCTTTAGCATAGGTTATTGATCTGACTCCCCAGCTACCGCTGCAGCCAGCCTGTCGCTGACAGTTGGGACATCGTGTCAATGGCGGCTGTCACTAGCATTTTCAATACCATCGTTAAGTCCGTGCCCCGTGCCGTCGGCGTTAACGTGGCATGCGCCAGCCGACGAGCGTCATGCGCTAGCGTTTCAGCGCTGACGCTTGACGCTGGCTGTTGACTATGGACGAAGCCCTTCGCCTCTGGCAGTCATGCTTTGAAGGTATGGTCGATCACTGGTCGAGAGAGCGCCGCGTCGAACACATGTGGCACGCACGCAAGCGAGAAGGTAATGATCCTATCACTACCTCCTCGCTTGCGTGCGTGCCCCATGTGTTCGACGCGGCGATCTCTCGAGCAGTGATCGACGATAAGATTTTTCACAAAATTTGAGGCTAAGAGCCCAGAAACACATTGACAGGGCATGGTGGGCGCTCGGATTGAAAGAATTCTCTCGAGTATCGCATGTTTAAAGGTTCATAGAAGAGAAATATCGAAACACCTTGGTTTTTTTATAGGCGGTCCGAGGGGAAAACTCCTATTGTTCAATCTACACTCCCATTTCATTTATTACACGGGAGCCCGTGTAAACGATAACAACAAACAATAAGAAAAACCACCATATTCAACGAGGGATGGTAGGGACAAGGATATATGACAATTAAATATCAGCTGCAAAACGTACAACCCATCGAAGCATGAGACCCTATAAAGATCGTTCTTAGTACAACAGATAGCTCTCAAGCGTCTTTGGAAGTAGTGAGTGTCCCCATTACTAAGCCAACGAATTTACCCAAAGTGCTCGAGATAGCTATGGCGGTATCTTACTTCTTTACATGCATGGAAAGGGTATTCAGTTTGAAGATATATGAATAAATTATCTAGCATTGATCATACTGTTGCAGTGAACAAGATATTCAGAGCTTTGGCACTACGTAATGTATCCGTGCTTGTTAAAGCCTACACCACTTACGTGAGGCCAGTTCTCGAATATGGCACGCTGTTGTTTAATCCCTACAAAGTGAACGACATCAACTGTTTGGAGAAAGTCAAAACAACTTCACGAGGAAATTGTTTATTAGGATGCATAATTTTGTTTATGGCCGCATACCCGATTCCGTGCAGAGAAATGAGCTATAGTGGAGTCCACCAAAAGTGTCTCAGGGCTGTAGTAAACCCCTCAAAATGAAGTTAAGATGATCTTAAACGGTCGTATGAAGAAATGTTGGAATGATCTGTAAGATTATGTTGATGATATGGTGAAGCATATGAATCTCATCTGTAAACGCATCATTCAGATGATGAACGTTTTAAGATGGTGCTAATTTCATCAGGTTAGCTGAACTTCTACAGATCATCTGGACAGAGGAAAGCGAGAGCACGCACTCCCGCAGAAGCTCGTCTTATCTTTAAGAGTAACCCCGGAGCGCCTCTTATTCTTTAGATGAAATACCAGTTATCATTATCAGCTATCACAAAACAACAAATATCTCATTCCATTCATTGAGAAAGAAAGCATGGGTTGGTCGATTAGAAAGTGACCACCTGCAGAATGAGGGCCGGCTTTTCTCATTCTCACACGTATAATCATGTGTTATCATATCATGAATATGCGAGGACGACCGCTTTAGGGCGAATCATCGCCAATGGAATGAATACGGGCCTAAGTTCAGCGACCAGTTGTGACTGATAGCGATAATTACGAATCAATACGGAATTAAGATCATCTGAAAATTGTCTGGAAGAATATCGGATCATCTTATCGAATTAATATCAGATCATCTGATAGGGGTGGTTTACTACAGCCCTCAGTTACTTACCAATGAGAAGCGGTCGATTGGAGATTAATGAATATGAAACTCGTTGCAGCACAACCGCTCTCGCTCAATCGGTATCGAACGTGCTTGTACGGGATTCATGCACATTGATCCCCAGCCGACCGCTTCTTATTGATAAGTACTCAGGCCAACCATCGCTCAGGCAGGACCGGAGAGCGACTCGAGCGATGCTGTTTCTCCGCTCCGAGCGAAAATTAGCCATTTACTCGTACCACAGGAGCCGCTCTCCGGGCGACCGCAGTCCGCTCGGGCGATATTCCAGTCGCACTTGGCGCTGCGGTGGCTGTCCGGGCGATTTTCGAAATTTCCCTTAGTTTTTCTTTATATCCGCCTCTTCTCGAGAAGGTGCGTGAATGTCGTGGTCCACGGCAGAGAAATTCTCGCCTCGGTCCGCAACAAGGGCGTATCCTTCACCGAGGTCTGCGGTGAAGAATCACCCTTCCTGCGAACCGCGGCGAAAACCGCCCGCGAACCGCGGCGAAAACCGCGAAAAAGCTGTGAGGATCCGTATCCCCTCAGCGTCCAAAAAATATCTTGCCTCTGGAGAGGGACTCAATTCACCTTCCAGAGCCGGCATCAGAATGCCGAATAAGGACTCCAGTGAGATGAGGCAACTTTTATACCGGCTGTGCATGTGATGAACACATTAGAACGTGATCATTCGCTTTACCATGCTTTTTCATGTCTGCCACTGCACCACGCACTCTTCATCTCAAATGAGAGGTCCCTGGATGGTGGGTAACGGACCTAAGCTCGAGAAAATCGCAGTGGCTGTATTCGGGAAGGTGAAAGAAGGCAGAAATTCGCCAGATGATCCGATATGCCTGTCTGAGTAGTCACAGAAAGCGAAAAGACAAGGAAAAAACGGAAACCGAATGGCAAGAGGCGCCGTCTGGCCTGGAAACACTTCAGGACATCCTCCAAACTTTTTCAGGGCGTCTGATGTATTCCCCATTTGGGTCCCGCACATTTTTTATGGCATCTGACGCACTCCCTCTTGGGTCCCGCATACGTTTTACGGCGTCTGACGTATTCCCATTTGGGTCCCGCATACTTTGTCCGGCGCATCGCAAATTGGATCCAGTATACTTTGTCCAGCGTCGGGCGCACTGTCACTGGGGTCCCGCGCTCTTTACCCGGCGTCCAGCGCACCGCCAATCGGGTCCCGTATAATTTGTCCGCCGTCCGGCGCACTGTCAGTGGGTTCCGTACACTTTATCCGGCGCACTGCCACTGAGGTCCCACAGTTTATCACTATCTCTGGAGTTGGCACCGCTGCCGCCCCGAGAGCGACCGGACAGCGGCCGAGGGGCGAACTGGCACCGGACAGGGACCGCGGTGCCAGTTCGCCCTCGGCCGCTGTCCGGGCGATGACGTCATAATTGGGAGGAGCCGGTGTCGCTCCGAGCGATGGTTTGTCTGAGTAAATGAGACACTCTTGGTCGACTCCGCTATATTTCATTTGAAACCGTTATCTCTTAGAAGTGTAGAAAATGACTTACTTCTTCTTCACAAGATCCTTTTTTGGCGTGGATTCCGGTCTTAAACCTGATGATCTTGTGACAATGACTCAGTCAACCGTCAACCACTAGGGAGGCCCCATCAAGCTCCACCGTTACACATCAAATTTCAACTGCAGGAGTCACCTTTTCATTAATAGAGCTGTACCCATTTTGAAAACTTTGGTAGAAATCATTCCATTCCTTCCAATTATACATTATTCAAAGATTTAATTCGAGGCAAATTTTGAGCTGAGTGATCGTACAAAGAGCCCTTCCTGATTGGCTGGATACCTTGTGTTTCTTTTTTCTCGTTTCCATGGTCTAACTTTCTATGGTTCATTCCTATTTTGCAGTGGTTTTGAACATTGTTTCTGACTACATAGGCTTGCCTGTGTAATAATTAAATAAATAAATACTATCGATTGTATCACTTCTGAATATTAGTCCCCAAAGGTAGTTTTGAATGACCCAAAAATACTTAGTTTGGCAGTTGGGTTACTGACTTTCTTTTCCGCACGTTGCAGCAACGTGAAAAGCCCTAATTAGAATTCCGAAAAATACTTGTAAATTTGTGATCACAATCCTGGGCTTACGCATTCTAGTGTAGCGCTCTTTGGCTTCAAGTTGCGTCCACGAAATTTGGGGTACACTTTCAAATGCGGGCAGTATGTTCTGAATATAGTTTTCGCACTCTCAAAATTTTTCAATCTGGTGCGGGATCACACCTTGTATGTAGCCAAAAATGCACATCCGTGGAGGAAATTTTAAGAGATACCGTTGTGAGCAACGCTCTTCCAAATTGGCCTACTATCCATCGCTTCCCAAACTCGTTAAGATTTGAGCCTCTTGCGAGGTCGAACTTGTGAAACCCTGCGTTCAGGTGTCATAGGAATTTGGGCTCCAAAAATC
The DNA here is from genome assembly GCA_029168955.1 of Aplectana chamaeleonis. Taxonomy (NCBI): domain Eukaryota; kingdom Metazoa; phylum Nematoda; class Chromadorea; order Rhabditida; family Cosmocercidae; genus Aplectana; species Aplectana chamaeleonis. The sequence goes on along the minus strand of JAPDOI010000124.1, from coordinate 963,594 downwards.
AAAATTAGTGCAGGGGGTCTATGAAATTGTAAGTTTAACAGAAAGTAGAAAGTTCCAGAGATAGTGAAATAGCATTGAAGGTGCGCGAAAACTGCAGATTCTACAGAAATGTGATGCTTCCAAGATGAGGGGAGTTCCATTTGTTTTCAGGGATTCGTCACCGATGTTTGGTAGTGTCGCTTCCTCTGATCTTGTCTGCAACTTCTGAAACAGCACCAGATCTTTGAAATATCGGCTCACGTCGGCTGTGTTTGCTGTATATACTTTTTCTCTCAATTTTGTTACCGTATTCATTCACTTTTCCTTTCATCTTGCAGCTTGGGTCAACTAGTATCGGAATTCGCACCAAGGATGGAGTATTGCTTGCTGCTGAAAAAAGATCCACATCCTAACTGATGGTAAATGATGCCATCAAAAAGATCATTAAAGTAGACGTGCATGGTGGTTAGTATAGTTACTCTCCAACCTCTCCAGGAACCAAAATCGTTAACTCATTCGCTCGTAGGCTGTGTATCATCTCGCTCTTCAACTTCAATTGGGAATAAGTACTGTGCTTCTGGGTCAATTTCCGGTCCCCAATTGCGTCTCGACACGCTTTGCGGCCGCATGCTCTAGAGTCGGAAGAGTTTCCAGCTCCGCACCAGCCGATCTGTTGACACTAGGTGGGTTTTGGAAACTGGATATTAAGAAAAATGGGAGAAAACTGTATAAAAAGCCCCATTGAGTCGGCTTCGGCGCTGGAAACTCGACCGACTCGAGCGCGTGCGGCCGCGAAGCGTGTCGAGACGCAATTGCGGACAGGAATTTGGCCCAGATAAGCACAGTATCTCCGGGCGGGAGCCTGCCAGCGATGCGTTTCTTTAATGAATTTGGTCCCAGGAGACAAGCGTTCGCAATCAGATATTCCCTGTTCAGGCGTTACCTTTGCTGGTTTGATCGCCGACTCGCGAACCTTAGTTGAGCGTGCTCAGATTGAAGCCCAGAATTTCTGGTTCACATACAACCGTAAGATTCGAATCGAGGATGTGACACAGTCTGTAGCGAACCTCGCGCTTCCAGTTTGGAGATGACGACGTGAAGGTGAGTATACCTAATCTTCAATTGGCTGTACTTGATATTATCTTCGGGGTTGGTTCTTATTCCAGTCAAGTTCTGTTTCTTTTTTTTACTTTTGCATCTTTTTTCCGGCGTCAATGTCGCGTCCGTTTGGAGTTGCCATGCTGTTCGCTGGAGTGGATCAGGATGGCGCGAAGCTTTTCCATTTGGATCCTTCTGGAACATTCATCGATTGCAAGGCAAAGGTTAGTGGGGATATTCTTGGCGATGAATTGTTCTGATAATCGTTGCTGTAGGGGGATAAGAACTTATTCTATTTGACAATTAGCTTGGAGTCGTACTCTACAGAGTTCTCAAAGTGGTCCTTGTAATTGAGTACCTACTTTTACATTTGAATTGGACATTTGGGCTCGAGATCGTTCTATTGTCCGCTAAAATATCAGTCCTATAAATAAGTTCTGAGGGATTTACAAAGCATTCCGTAGCTTGCCTTTTGAGTTGAGCAGGTTTTCAGCTAAAGCAGCATGTTGAAGCCCAATCAAAACTCCCAAAATCTTATATTTGTCGTGTGTAAATATAAATGTAAATAACATAATTGTTTTTGCTCTAATCATGTCAACCTGGTGTCGACAAACACATTTCTCGGAGATTGCTGCTTCTTGCCTCAGTTGGAAGAAGAGAGCAGCCAAAGGGCATCATTTGTTATGTTAATCATATGAGTACATCTATACTCCATCACAGGAAACGCTGTGAAGAATTACTTTCAGTTTCATTTTTTTTTGTACAAAGGCAATCCAGAACTCAACCAACAACATCTCATGCACTTGAGCCTAAATTAGAGCATAAACGTCCGAAATACGAAAAAGAATGAAATGGCGGTCCTCCAGCACGTAGCGGCACGTAGAAAAAAAAGTGTCTAGGAAGATTTGAAGAGGTGGGTCTCCTCAAGAAAAAAAAAAAGATTTTCTTACGCATGGAGCCAGTAAGCTGCGTAAAGATAGTATAAGCCTTCCCGAACAATGGATACAAGTCTGAATTTTGAACATTGTGCCATTCGAATGAAGTTTCAAGCTGCCGATAAGAACCGTCAAAACTTATTCGTAGACATGATGGAACACGTTCTACAACGCTCGACGGGCTCAACTCGTGCATGACTTACTGGAATTATTGTTTCCGTTGCGGAATTCAGGGCAAAGCTCCGTGCAGATTTTCATCTTCTTGGTTTTATTTCTTACCTAGGAAAGTCGAGGACGGTGCTCTGCAGTTCTGTTCCTAATGTTACAGTTGTTTGATCACCTGTTTCCTATTCTCCAAACCAGGGTCAAGGGGCTGCAGGAAATTCCGCAAAGGGGTCCGGAAGTCGCAGAAATTTCGGCCCGAAAATGAATTTTAGGGTGGGGATCATAAAACTTTCGGACCAAAAACGAAAATTTGGTGAATATATCTCGAAAATTCGCGACTTTTGGTCACCAAAGTGAAGGATCGTAGCATTGCTCAGGTTTTAGACAGCAGGCACGACACAACTGAACGGATTTCCGGCGTCTGACAGTTTAATAATCAAATATAAACTGCCCAGAAATCGCGCGCCTCGGGGGTGGGGCGATCGCAAAAATTTTGGTTTTGGAAAAAAATTTGATGGTGGGGAGTCGCTTCGATTTTGAAAAATTATGCAGCGCCCCGCTTGACCCTACTCAAACCTTATTTCCTCCTTTACCAAGTGGATTTTTGTTGGGTTCTAGATTTCACACCACGTTTCCAAGAATATTGAGGTCCTTTACCAAAAGGATTATTTTGTTGGGCTCTAGATTTCACACCACGTTTCCAAGAATACTAAGGTTTTTCTTTTGCGGACTCAAAAACTCACTTCCATTGACTCTGACTTACATTTGTTGAATGCTATTTTGTTTAATTTCTAGTCTATTGGTGCTGCTAGCGATGGTGCGGAGCAAAGTCTCAAGGAGCAGTATCACGACGTAAGAAATCACTTAGCCCTTTTCTGTATTTTACCTCCAAGGCTAGATTCGATCAGATTTCAGAAGTGTATAACGTTTCGGACTAGGTAGATTGATTGAATTGGACTATCTGATGTTCTTGTAGTATGTGTCGTAATCGAGGATATCTTCCTCAAGAAAATGTTCTTAACTCATAGATTACGGTTGGGGGTCTACGACATTGTATAGTCTTTGGATTGTTGTACAACATGGAGCTTTCAAAACAGTCTGCTGAATGTTGTTAGGGAGAGAACAATTCTGTTTTTTCGTGTCTCACTTCGTTTGATCATAAACAGCCACTACCCTACTCAGATACTGGGGAGGTCCGATTCAGCCGAGATGGGATTTTTAATCAGGTACCTAGTCGAGTTGGAAGGAACTTTCGCAGCCGCAGGTGCTGCTCCGAGAAGCACGTGGCCTGTTCGATAGGTTTACGTGGCGTATTCAGGCAAAACTTTTGCCGCACCCCCATTTCCTACACGGCAGCACGTCGTCCTATAATAGAAGCACGTGGCGCTGGGGGCGGGATCCCACCCTGCGATGGGATCGAGTCTCCCTCGAAAGGATACTGTCCAAGTCACAGCCCGCAGTAGGGATCACCCCACAGCAGTCCGCGACAAGGACATCACCCTCGCCACGGTCGACATTGAGGAGCTTCCCTTGCCGAAGACCGTGGGGAGACCCTTCAGCGGTCGAAAATCGTCCAGAAAGTGACTCGTTGTCACCTTCTAGTAGCGGCGCCGAAAGGCCGGCTGCGCTCTCTACGGGATCGGGCCCCTTATATACGTGCTACGCTGCTGATATACGCCTCATCAATTGTGGAGCGATCGGTCAACGTGTTCAACCATGGGCAAAATTTTTGGCTCGAAAATTGAAGGTTAGAGTCACAAAATTTTTTGGACCACAAGTGAAAGTTTCTGGAAGTGAAAACGATAGAAATTATAATCGATCACTGGTCGAGAGATCGCCGCGTCGAACTCACGTGGCCTGCACGGAAGCGAGGTAATGGTCCTATCATTTCCTCCTCGCTTGCGCCGCAGGCCACGTGTTTCGACGCCGGCGATCGACCAGTGATCGACGATACTCTATTACCAACAATTTTCGAATTTTTTGCAAAAAAGTGCCTGAAGATTACACCTCGCGGGGATCGCAAAATTTTAATTTTTTGGAAAAACAATTGACGGCCGGGAAGGGGGTCGCTCCGATTTTTAGGAAATTACGCAACGCGCCGCTTCACCCTGCGTCCAAACTGCGTCGTAGTCGAATCCAAAGCATGCCGTGTCCGAGTGCAACGCCTATGCGTTGCGGCACGTGCTTCTTCCTTCCACGACGATTAGGCCACGTGGCGCATGGAAAGTACGCGGCTGTATCGTCGTCCACACCGCTTTGATGTGAGACCGAAAGCCAATCGTGGCCGAATCGGACCTCCCGGCTGTCTGAGTAGGTTACGCTCTGGCTTCAAGAACGACTTGTGATGTATCACAGGAGAGAGTTGGAACCCTCGACATCCGGTGGGGGTGGGTCGGACCTTTGATCAAGAACCAAGATGGGTTTCACTCAGGCGGGGGGGTGGTATTGAGAGACACACTGTTAGTATGAAGGAGTATGTTAGTGTAGAATGGTGATTGTTGTACTGACAAATGTAGAAGTGATAATAATAATAATACTAGCGTCGGTCACTCCGATGGACTTTAGAAATTCGCCCACACTGAGATGGGTTTTCAAGCGTTTTGAGTTCCATAGGTTCCACCCCGTCAGAGGCCTATTTTTCGCAAGGTTGGGGAAACGATGTATAGTGTACTAATTCGGAAGAGCGTTCTCCACTGCGATGTCTCGAGGGCCCTTGAAAAAATGCTCAAGTCCAGAATTGTAATGGAAAATTCTCAAGTATTTTTCGAAATTCTCATTAGGGCCGTTCGCGTTGCAGCAAAGTGCAGAAAAGTTAGTCAGGACCCAAATAAGAGAATAAGTTTCTTAGGTCTTTCGAAACGGCCTTTGAAACTGATTTGCAGGTGTGATACATTCACATGTTTCCAAAGACCGTTTTGAACGACCTAAATAAACATTTTCTCATCTGGGTCCCGGACTAACTTTTCCGCACGTTTGCTAAAACGCGAACGGCCTCATTAAAATTCGAAAAGTACTGGTAGAATTTCCATTGAAGTCTTGGACTTGAACATTTCAAGGAGCCCCATCTAGTGTAGCAATTTTCAGCTTACACCTATGTTCATGACAATTTGGGTACGTTTCCAGATACGGGCTGAGGAAATCACGTGAGTCTCGGGGGGTCGGACCAAAGTGTACTTGTATCATTGCATCACACTTCGCACTGTAGCTTGGTTGCGGTAGGCGTTAAAACTTTGCCCAATTTTAGTCCGGTCTGTTATGTGGGGCGCTGAATACGAATATGAGGTCTGTTTTCAGCTACTTTGAGGCTCTCACGAAAGAAGTGGCGTTTTACCGAGCTTACTGTTTTGACAGTTTTCGATCTGCGCAGGTGCATCAAGGAGTTTGAAAACCTACATTTAGAGTCGTCGAGTTTTATCTACTCCAGGTTCCTAAAAATCGCGCTCTGAAACTCCATTCTGTGTTAGGACGATCCCGATTCAGGGCTTCAGCGGCGGAGGCAGCGTCTTTACAGCAAACTGGAAGAGGTTTTCGACCTCATGCCATGTATAAAAAGCGTTAAAAAGGGGGCGGGATTTGCATCTCAAGGTCCAGTGTTTTTTGCGTGTTCCATGTTTCCAAGGAATAGATGTCGTTTGAGCGCCGATTAAGCTGGGAGCCTGAAATTGGAAGTGTAGCCGGATCCTGGCTTTGGGTGGGTATTGCTGCGGATTGTTGCAACTGTTTTGATTTATTCTTTTTTATGCGGTTGTTTTAGAATATGACACTGAAAGAAGCGCTGAAAGTAGCTCTTGCTATTCTGAAGCAGGTTATGGAAGAGAAGCTGAATAGCGCTAATGTTGAAGTTGTTGTTATCAAGCCAGTGAAGGATTCAAGGGTATGTGCAGTTTTCGCAGTTGTAGAGTTGAAGGCATCGTACGCGAAAAAAAAACCGTATCTTTTTCTTATATTTTCGCGCAGGCTATTCTCTGACATACAGAATACGAGTGGAGAGGCCCCACAAAACCATCAAATTTCAAAAAAACTCGTTTTAAAACGTATCGAATTATTCAATTCCCACCCCTCCGTCGAATTCAGGGTGTCTGGTGCAATACGTCGGAAGTTGTATTCAAAAACGTCGGATGTGTTTTTGTTTTAAACTTATTAAGTGGGTGAATTTCTCTTGCCTTTCGTTCACTGCAACTTATTCTAAAAAAAGTATCAATTGGGCAAGTTAGGATGTTAGAATTTTCCAATTGAAAAATTGAAATGCTGAGTCATCTGCGCCTGTGATGGCGCTTCTGTTCCTTGTGCTAGATGGTTGGTGAAAACTGGTGATGGATCGTCATTTTGAACCTATCCAACTTCAGAACCATACGTTTTTGACGCGCAAAACTTCACCGAATTGGTCCAGCAAGCTCATTCATGAAATTGAGTGTGAAAAATGGAAATCGATTTTCAGAGCGAACGATGCCTTTAAGCGTTGCTCGAAACCTCTAAAATTTCACGGTATTATTTCATTTAATATACTCTCCATTGATGCAGCACATTAAAACTTTGGAATGAAAACTAAGTCAGCATCTTCAGACTTCATAGCTTACAAGGTAAGTATAAGAAGCGTAGGTCTGAACGGTAGAAATCTAATGTCATAAGGGATGTTCACGCATTACATGGTGAAATAGTGTTGGGTACTCGCCGCAAAAGATAGATCTGGAAGGAGTTGTAGCTCCGAAAATTTGCCTGCCATCGACCTCCTCTAGTCTATGAATTGTTAAGTGGACAAGCCAACAGCATCTGACGGCGCAAAGGAGGAAGGGGCAGTGGTGGGCATGTGACCAGGGTTCGAATCTCCCCAGAGTTGCTTTTTCGCAAATTCACGGAACTTTCATATTTTGATCAAAAATTGTATCACAAAAGTCATTTTATCCTTTTTGCTGCGCGATATAGCCATATCGACAGTGAAATAGACTCAGGTACAAAAGGAATTAAGGTTTTGTTCCCCATCAAGGTTTTCCATTGCTTTGGAGAATTTATATGATTTGGAAGTATTAACATCACATTTTAACAACCTTATCACTTTATGGGACGCGAAATACATAACCAATTCTTTCACCAATGGTAAATAGGCACATAATGCATCAAACATAAGCAAATTCCGCACTAGGTACAGCGAATGAACGCGATGGGCCCCTGGCAACCTATCTCTTCACAGTTGCCGAGCGCTACTGTAAATTCGAGATCAGTTGGAGTTTCGAAAGGACCCGGACGGATAAGAACGTAGTCGGCCTTAAAGGCATCGTCCGCCGGAAACCATATATTATTTTAAACGACCAAAAATTCAAAATTTTGAAGAGCAATAGTAAGTGAAATCGCTTGAGCAGTGCTTTCGAATATGTGAAAAACCCGATGTCTGCCAGCTGAACCAAGCTTGTTACGTCAGGCGGTTTCGTCAAAGTCTGCAAGTTTTTTCCCGCCGGCACAAGAGCCTGTATCGCGCTTTGATTGGAAAAATCACCCCTTGAGTCGAGAAGAGAACACGATTCTCCTGAATTTGCTGGATGAAAACATTCTCAAAAATTTGCAAGTGTTGTTAACGTCGTCATGATATGGGATGTTCCGCTGACCACGTAAAGTTTCTCCGTCTTGAATACAGCCTTCAACGGGAAGCGACCACCTGGCTCTGGTAATTGGACTAAGAGCATTTCTCCGACCTTGCCTGATGGGAAAATGAGGACTTGACGGTCCGACTACGGGTGGTCGCAGAAGCCGACTGCACCAAGCGCATCGTCTTCTGTTATTTAATGGCTCTCGTAACTTGTTCAAAATATGTGGGGTAATGCTTCCCAATCATATAAGTTCCCCAAAACAATGGGAAAAGCTTTGATGGGATACAAAACTTTGGATTTTTAAGGTCGTTTAAAATAATATATGGTTTCCGGCGTGGACGATGCCTTTAAGGCCGGCTACGTTCTTATCCCTCCGGGTCGCACGAAACTCCAACTGATCTCGAATTTCCAGTAGCGCTCGGCTATGAAGAGAGAGGTTTCCAGGGCCTATCGCGTTCATTCGCGGTCCCTATTGCGGAATTCGCTTACGTTTGATGCATTATGTGCTGATGAAAAGAAGTGGTTATGTAATTTGCGTCCCATAAAGTGATAAGGTTGTTAAAAATATGTGATGTTAATACTTCCCAATCATATAAGTTCTCCCAAAACAATGGAAATCCTTGAAGGGGAACAAAACCTTAAATTCTTTGTACCCGAGTCTATTTTTAATTGTCGATATGGCTATATCAGCGCAGCAAAAAGGATAAAATGACATTTGTGATATAATTTGAAGAAAGTTCCGTGAATTTGCAAAAAAAAACAGCTCTGGGAGATTCGAACCCTGGTCACATGCCCACCACTGCCCCTTCCGCCCTTTGCGCCGTCGATGCTGTTGACTGGACTGCTTAACAATTCAAAGACGAGGAGGAGGTCGATGGTCGGCAAACTTTCGGAGCTTGTAACTCCTTCAGATCTATCTTTTGCGGCGAGTACCCAACACTATTTCACAATGTAATGCGTGAACATGCCCACATGACATTAGATTTCTACCATTAAGACCTACGCTTCTCATAATTCCCTTGTTAGAGAACAAAATAATGAATAAAACGGGTTTTGGGCTGTTTAAGTTTTTCTGGCTCTAGAATGTGTCAGTTTAAGGTATTGTATCAATCTGAGGGCCTAGACTGACCGATTTCCACTCTTGTAAATGTTTTTCAACGTTAGGAGTTGCTGGTATCATTTCTGCAATTGTACCTTGTTCAGGTCGTCAAGTTGGAGCGTTTGAGCGCGTCAGCAATGCGGATCTGGACGTTGTTATCTCAACGTTATAATGGGTTTCGTCGTTTATGTACCGGTCTTCGTATTAAGTGATGAGGCGTTTAAAAGTTTTCATATTTATTGTTATTAATTGTCTCACAGTCCCATACTCTATGAATAAACAGGTTTCGTTATTTTGTGAGTTTGGTTGAAAGCTGCTGGAGCGTAATTAAATATGTAACTAGTTATGTACGTCCTTAAACATTACCTCCACGGCATTATTGTAAACACGTAAATCAATCTCTTTACTCTTTAAACAATGTTCGAATGGATATAAAGCGTACTTGTATAATTACTATGGCGAGAAATTTCACGCTTTTGCTTTCTAGTCTCGCATGCCTAGCTCTAGCATAAATCAATAACAACAAAATGAGCTGGTTATTCTGTAGTCGTCAGGCTGACGTCCGGGCAGTCATAGTTTCTGTGCTGTGATAACAGAAGTTGTGATCAAATCTTCGACTTTCCCTTCTTTCCGTTGAGAAACTCTGTCGCACCTGAAATGTAAGACAAAGTGAGCGCTAGAACGGATTATTTGACCAATACAGCGTTGAAGGAGATATGTAGCGCAGTGGCAAGATGAGCCGCTGTCACGACACAAGGTCGAGCTTGTTTTCACTCGAAACCAGTCAAGTTTGCTATTACTATAGGGTCGGTGAAATTGGTATTATCTTCGTCGAAAAAACGGATTTGAGCGAGCCCCAATTGGCCCTATATGACCCTAAAGTCGGCTGCGCGAGCGCTTGAGGTCCAGTTTACACAGCAGCCATCATAGAAGTTAACATGTTGGATTCGCCGGTTTGTAGCCTTTTGACGGCTTATCCTTCCTCCTCACATGTTCCTCACAGATAGTCTTTATCGTGGACACTGCCTTTAAGCATTTCGAAGTCTCGAAGCTCTTCATGCCCCTCTGCGCCCCTCGAAGTAAACAAATGAAAACTCGAGTTGGTGATAAGAGCAAATACTCCAAATCAAGGGAGCTCATTTGATAAAGGTTCAGCACTTGATTGCTTTGATAGGTATCATTTCTCGGTAGCGGTCAATTCTTTCACTTACTATTAGAAGTCAACGCAACCAAATGGGGCGTATTTTAGCCGAAAAACCTGCAGCCTGCTCTTTAAGCATGGCTTGATATATAAGACACCAGACCTTCCGTAAACCGTAGCGATTGTAGTTGTACAATTTCGAAAAAAATGTCGAACAAACGAAAATCGAAAATTTTTCCTTCGGAAAAAAATTCAAACGAACGAAAAAAATTTCGTTTGAAACAATTTCGAAAGAACGAAAATCGAAATTTTTTCGATGGAACGAAAATTGAAAAAACTTCGTTCGAAAAAATTTCGAACGAACCAAAAATGAAAAAAAAAATTCGTTCGAAACAATTTCGAACGAACGAAAATCAAAATTTTTCCGAACGAACGAAAATTGAAAAAAACTTCGTTCGAAAAAATTTCGAACCAACGAATTTCGAAAAACTTTAGAAATTTCGGAGGTCGAACGAACGAAATTCGAAACTAATCGAAATTTCGATTTTTTTCGGAATTCGTCGAAAATTTCGAACTTTTTTCGAAATTTGTCGGAAATTTCGAATTTGTTTTGAAATTTGTTCGAAAGTATTCTGAACGAACGAATTTCGAAAAAAAATTAGAAAAATCGGATTTCGAACGAACGAAATTTGAAAAAATGAAAAAAAAATTCGTTCGTGTACAACTATAGTAGAGATATTGAAAGTGAAATCAACCGCTCTCTAGTTTTCAATACTTTTGAGCAGGTAAGTCCACGAAGTAGAGGGTAATAGGAAGAAACCCCCACAAAACTCTCAAATACCGAGGTAAAACTGTCCAAAGAAACCCCTGGTATACTTAATCACGCCTGTTTGGTGTATTTCGCGAGACAAAGCGTCAAACCTCACATCGGAAATGGTTTTGCGCTTCAAAATTTTGATTTATTTATTTGTTACATAGGCAAGCCTATGTAGTCAGAAACAATGTTACAAACGACCGCAAAATACGAATGAACCATGGAAAAGAGAAAAATGGAAAGAAACACAAGGTTCTATCCAGCCAATCAGGAAAGGCTTCTTGTAGGATTACCCAGCTCAATTTTCGCTCGAATGAAATTTTTGAATGATGCATGTTTGGAAGGAATGGAATGATTTCTGCCGAGGTTCTCAAAAAATGGGTATAGTTCTGTTAATGAACACTCGCGTATTATTACAGGCGATTGCAATCTCCCAAACGTATGTTGGACGCAACCCCATAATGAACGATCTCACGTCAACGTGAACCATCGTCATCATAATGAACGTCTGGACGCAATTCGCAACCCCATACTCTTGGAGTGAATAATCTGAGCCTCCTAGGTCTGTGTTACGACTTCTATTTCTCTCAACTCGTTGCAACTGAAACACATGGAAACAATATTCGGATTTATTAGTGACTAATGAGGCTGATCTTGTATGCAGCTCAACCGTCTGCGAACCATTAGGGACCAGTGATCACGCGACAATTCTTTTTCAACTCAACCTCACTCCTAGAAACGATAATAAGGAACTAAGACGAGATTTCAAGAGCGCCATTTTCGGCGCAATTTTCGAGTATTTGAAAAACATAGATTGGCACGGTATTTTCAATCCAGTAGATTCGGTTTACGCTAAATATGAGCTCTTCATCAATATTTTGCAGCATAGTATTTATCTCTTTGGGCCTCTCAAGAAAATTTCTATAGATGAGGGTCATCTTCCAAGACATCTCAAACGTCTTGCTTCAAGAAAATCGCAGACATGGGATAAGGCGAAAAATACCGATGCGGCTAGCGATTGGGATACATATCGAGAAATTTGTTTAAAATTTGAGAAACAATTGAAAAAGTATATTAAAAAGGTGGAAAAGAGGGCAATCAAATCTGGGAATCGAAACGGTTTTTACAGGCTCCTGAATTCGATGCTGAAAGATGGACCAAAATTAGGACCAATTGAATGTGAAGGGTCTATGATAACTGGCGATAAAGAGAGGTCTGAGATTTCGGCAACTGTTCTTGAAAAAGTTTTTGCAAGGATGATGATTCTGATGATACAATGGTTCATATCCAAGAATTTGTATGCATGGCTGACTGCGTCTGGTTTCATCCAGGAGAAGTTCATGAACTTCTTATGAAATGGCCTAACTCTTATCTGATACACCTGATCATGTCCGAGATTCATCAAGCAGGTAGCGCCCATTATTGTAGGTCCGCTAACACACATTTTCAACATGTATTTCATGCGTGCAGAGGTCCCGGATAGGTGGCGTACTGCTTTCGTGAACCCTATACCTAAAGAAACCACCCTTCACTAATCCTGAAATTTTCGACCAATCAGCATCATTTCAATTTTGGTAGGTTGTTCGAAAAAATCCTCAAAGGTAAGAGTGTGCAAACATTTGGAGGATCACTCGATCATTGCGGATGAACAATTGTTAACATGGTTTTCAAAGGCAAAAGTCTACCGTGACGGCTATGTTGCAGTCGCTTAAAGGCAATGTTCACGAGAAGAATAGTTTCTCTGCTTTTCCGCCTATCTTGAAGCCGGTCCCATGCTGATTCAAATGATGTTTTGGAATCGTACAAGACCTTCTAAGACCGGAGTTATGGTCCCTCAAAAATTGAGCTAGGAAGCATAGTGGACGAGTTGTCCGAGGTTTATAACTCCCGTCTTTTGGAGCTGATGTATTCGAGCTGACCTGAGTAAAGAGAAGTTGAGAATGAAGGGAAAAACGGGGCTACTGATCGGAAACCATTGCTCATCCCACAATTTCGAGCATTCATTTGTTCACGTCGGTGGGCGTGAAATGTGCATCTGGGGTGTGACGAGCTGACGGGTGTCCAACTTTGGAGCCGGAGAGGACCGTTCAGAGCTCATTTTCTGAGTTTTTTCAACGTAAGGGTTGCGCTAGGGCGCGCAGCTGCCGATCTCCACCAAAAAATCAGACATGGTTTTTATCGTGGACACTGCCTTTGATGAATGGACTTCTTACGTTGATGAGGGTAAAGAGGTTGACGTTATCTACGTTGATCTCTCAAGAGCTTTCGATAGAGTTTTGCATTCAAAACTCATGTCTGAGCCCACACGTGTCGGTATTCACCCTAGGATAGTTGCATGGATCAGAGCTTTCTTGAGTGATATATCATTTGTGGTCCCGCGTAAACTCCACCTACTCTGATTCAAGGTCTGTTTGCAGTGGCGTACCGCAGGGAGGTTTATCTCCAACCTTGTTTAACCTTTTCACGTATGAATTCCCACAAATCGTATCCTTGGGTAAGATGAAATACTCCGCTTTTGCCGATGACTTCAAAGTTTTCCCCAATTCAGTCGATAACCGATAGAGAGGGAGCTTGCAGAGGCTCTAAATGAGGTGATGAAGTGGTCCAAGGAGTGGAAAATGTTACTGTCTAAAGGAAAAAACGGAAGTTTTGCACATCGTTTAGAGCAGTTCAGAGTCTATATATAGATCAACTGCTTCAATTTGTTGAAAATGACGGATCATGGCTTGCTGGTTCGCAAGGATCTCACTTTCGATGCTAGCTGTGCAAAGGTTGTGTTTAAAGCAAAGAAAGGTTATGTACTGCCTAATCCAGGGCACCCTCTACTCAATATGAAAAGGTGCTTTTAAATGCCTACAAAATCTATATTAGGCCCCTTGTCGAGTATGGAACTAAGATATCCAGCCCTCATAAATTCTCTACTATAAAAGCGTTGGAGAAGGTTCAGAACAGTTTCACACACAAGTTGATGATAAGATTCTTGAACTTAAACTATACAAACCCACTATGCAGTAGGGCTAGGAACCCAAGATTCAAATTGGAAGCGCTGGCGTGCAGGAGGGAAAGAGTCGATCTTTTAATTACTCAGACAGTCGCGGCTTAGTACGTCGGCACATTACGGTTAGTACGCCAGGGCAAAGCCTGGCGTACCAACGCTCGTTGAGTGGAGGAGCTGCTGGTCGCGGCAGCATATCCTGCCAACGTATGCTGGCGTACTAATGCTCATTATCGACAGAATTTGGACTGCCACCCTCCTTAGCGGTGTTGGGTATAATTCTTGTCAAGGCCAGCAACAAGGAGGCCATCTTCGCCGCCGTCTGCAACAAGGGCATCATCTTCGCCAAGGTCCCACAACGAAAGGGGTTCCCTCGCGATGGGCCATGGGGATGATCCGCTCAGCGTTCAAAAATAACGGCCGAAAGTGACACAGGGTCACCTCTTCGGACTGGCATCCAAACGACAAACTGCCTCTCAGCGAGACCTCTCAGACGGCCTTATATACCCGCCGCCGTCGTACAAGAGGATGCTGCAATGTTCATTCGTATCAGACAAATCAATGGAGGGAGAGTGTAAGCAGACACTAGGAGAGAGGGCTGGCAATAGCACGCGTGCCATGATAAACAAAGCGTTAGTTCGCCAGCACAAGCAGCAGGAGCTCCTGGTCGTTGCTGGCATATCCTGCTGTTACCAGCAGCTACAGCTCATGTGCTGCCGATCTCTTTGTGCCGGCGCGTACTAACGGTATTGTCCCGACGTACTAAGCCCCGACTGTCCGAGTATGTATAGGATTTTGTATGGACATAGTGGCTTGCGGCCAAACACTCTTCTCAAAATGAGGGCATCTAACACCAGAGTTAGCAAATTTAGAATTAGTCCGCAACGTGGCTAGGAAGAGTGTCAGGCACCATTTCTTCAGTACCAGAGCTGGCAAGGAACTGGAAAAATTACTTTAAAAAGGCAATCTACCGACTGACTTGTGCTCCTTCAAACGTATAATGGAGCAGTACTTGATGACGGGGGATGAGTGATCTTGTATTGGTATGAAATTATTTGTCCGATCATCCTCTGTACCCCTACATATTCTAGATCTTTTATTTTGTCTGTACACTTGTCTCTACGTGTTTTTATTTTTAGACCTCTACGCGTTTTATTTTTATTTTTATTGTTTGCGATGCATTACGCAGGTTGACCCTGTAATAAACAATTATGTACAACAACAAGTTAATCAAAGAGGAAAGGTATGAAAGAGAAGTTGACAGAGTTCGTTTCGCCCCTGGCCTCAGATGAACTTTATCAAACAGCTCTGCCAGAGCTTCTAAGTGAGGAACAGAGCTGTCGATGAGAAAGAGGGATGTTTTCACGAAAGTATGAGCCGATCAGAGTGAATTAAAGGCAGCAGACACGCTAGAAAAGTTGTTGAGATAACTACATTAGTGGGATCTTGAGGGCCCTAGAAGAGCCCTCACGAAGTTAGAAGAGTTGAAAACGAGTTAAAATGACCGTATTTGAGCCGTATTGAGTCACAGAATCATCCTTTCTCCGCCCACCGATACGGGCTCCGCCCTTCAATACAAATGTTCAAGGCTCGATTACGGTCATTTTAGCTCATTTTTTACGCTTCCAAGGTCGTAGGAGTTCCAGAAAGGGCCGTGAGAGTACATTAGACTCGTTATCCCAACAAATTTCTCGCTAACTCCGCTATTTCAGCCAATGCTGTAAAACTCGTCCACATCTGGGCCAATATAGAACGAACCGTTATATCTTCATTTCAGTCGATTTTCTTCCGGTTTTTTCGATATCTCTGAATAATAACAGCTTCAGACTTTCGATTCATTCCATAAAATTGATATCATTTTTGAGCGTGTATGCTGCCTTTAATGTCAAAACGTTAGTAAGAGGAATTAGGGCAAGAAGCTATAGTATACTCTCAATATCAGAATGAAGTGCATGTGATCACAAGTCCTTATTCTGGACAGTATCAGACACACGATGTCGTTATATTCGACCTATCCAGAGCCAAGACTGTACGTTATGCTTTTTACCAGTCGTGTTATACTTTTCTTATCATCTCTTAGGTTAAACTTATATGCTATCATTTTTTTTTGTTTATAGATGCATTTTATTATATTTACTTCTACGAATTCTGGTGTATATTGGTTTCCAATTAAAACTGTTTTCATTTCTTTGAGTTTTTCCGTGAAGGAATCTAAATTTGAACAGATATTAGCTAATCTCAAGGTCTCCGTGTAAATTTTGGATGCTTTGACTTTTATAGAGATATCAGAATGAGCATGAGGAAATCTTTTAACTCTGAAATTAAAATCATCTGTCTTATTATACAATTTTGTGTGTATTCTATTATTAATTATTTCTATACTAATGTCTAAGTAACTGCTTTTATAGGGATTATTGTGCGTCTTTTGAGCTCCAATACATTCTTGTATATTAGTGAAATTTGACTGTCCACAAAATGTTTCATCTTTATTATGGATTATGAGCAAGTCATTCATATACCTAAAAAGGTTTAAAAGTACGTGATTTTCAATTTTTCGCTAATAGAGTACCTATACTACAACATGGAAACTGTTATATCGGCTAACAATGTGCTGAAGTTACCTCGCTGAGGAACTGCTTTCGTCTGTTGAAGCTCAAGTTCTCTGAAACGACAGTAACTGTTGCGTAGAAGATAGTCAATGCGATATATCAAGTCTGTGATATTATGATACCTGTAACCGCCTTTATCTAGCTCAGAATCTCGATAAAATACTCTGTATCCACTGTTAACGATCAATTTTTTACTAGCATTTTTGAAGCAAATTTTCAAAAATTCTTTCATGTTATACAGAATAAAACTGTGTGGAAGGTTAGTGAACATACCCGTAAAATCAGCAGATAAAATTGAACCCCATCGGTACTCCATCCACATTATTCAGGTGCTATGTTAATATTGTAGATAGACCAAAAGTTCTTCCCCCATCCTTTGGTATGTAGCTCACATTGGTATAATTAAAGGCAGTGGTCGCGATCAAATATGCTTGTCGTCTTTTTCTCTCCAAATCCTTTCCTGGGTCTCGAGTAGTAGGACCTATAAGAAAAAATCGCGAAAAAACCACTGTTTTGGGCCGAATTTGAAGCCTGAACTTTCTTGTCTTTTGATGGTGGACGAGCCCTCTCCACATCATCGGCATCGATGACCTCTTTTACAAGAACATCAGCTAGCTTGAAATTGAATGTCAATCAATGAACCTTCGAATTTATGTACACATCTAGTCAAAAACATTGACTGAAGTGATGCTTTCATTATTCAACTGTTTTTATTCGTTAAATTTGCATTTATTTCGTCCTCTGAATGTCGATGATTTTTGACTGCTCGGCATGAGACTGTGATCTGTTTCGTCATCGCTGTGCACGTGTGCACGAACTAGCTTCTTTGGGCCCTAGAAACTCTATTTGTAGACCGTTTTTCACCGCGCTACCTTCATAGTTTTTCAGCTGTTTTTGATCTAAGCTGATTTTTGTAGTTTTTTCGATAACGTTTTTCATCGTGACCACTGCCTTTAATGAAATGTGTCTTCAGAAATGAGAAAATTTTTTGCAGTTCTACTGATAATGGTTTCATGCTGCTGTTTCTTGCTCCCGTAATAAATCTGAATTTTATGGGATCCTTATGTAACTTCGGTAAAGCGTAGATGATGGGTAACTCACAATCTATGCCAAATTTTAATCCTGCTTTGACATTGGAAAACTTATGGCTTAAAATGGTTGTTTGTCTGTTGGCATTTTGAATCAGCTTACATATGATCGATCACTGGTCGAGAGATCGCCGCGTCGAACACACGTGGCACGCACGAAAGCGAGGACTCAGAGGATCGCGGGGTCGTAATGGAGCACAATAGGCTTTCACTCCGCGAGGGCAGCACGAGGGGAAAAGTTGCTGCTCGAGCAGCACGTGCTGGCTTTGTGCCGCTTTTAGCAGTACGTGCTGCCCACGTCCTCCATTTGTCGCCTCAGCTGCTGCTCTTTTTTGTGACAACCGTAGTGTGGTAACATTGCTCAAAGTGGTCCATTTGGACAACTACGAGCATATTTACAGTCAGGATGGGGAGTTTTTCGTTTTGACCATGCACATATAGACATCTGATTAGTTATCTCTCTATTCACCATTTCTCTTTTCTCCCCAAGCAAGGTGTATGGAATTAAAGCAATCGCTTTGTCTTCATCTCACACGATCGTGGGCTGGCAAGAAGCACAACTAGCTCTCACTTCTACTAGAATAGCGACAGCAGCACAAGTGGACGAGCTGCTGCTCGAGGAGCACGTGCTGCCCTCGTTCTCCATTCGTCGCCTCAGCTGCTGCTCTGTGTTGCGGCCAGCACAGTGTGGTAACACTGCTCAAAGTGGTCCCTTAGGTAACTACGACCATACTCATAACCAACATGAAAGGTTTTTTCCTTTGAAGAACATGAACATGCCCACTCTGGGAAGTAGAATAGAGTTAAAACAACCAATCGATCTATAGCCATATCACACGGAGTACCTTGAAGGCAGTGTCCACGATCAGAACAGTTCGGACTTTCAACGTAAATTGGAAGAACCGGGGCACACTGCATCAATAATGCTGGAAAAACGGCTGAGAACGATCACTAAATAGCCCTATGCGGCCCTAAACTTGATTGTCCGCTCACGCCACGCCCAATTCCTCAACGGCTACCGATAAAAGTGTCTGACTGAAAACCGGACTATAAGAAGGCAACCGACTATCAAATGGAGAAAGTTTTGTTGAGCAGAGTGGATTTTAATCTCCTGGATGTATGTTGTTACAACTAAGCCCCGGTTTTCAGTAGTTTACGGATTGGTACCGGTTGAAAGGAGTAGGCGTGGCGTGAGCGGAACACTCAGGTTTAGGGCCGCACAGGGCTTTTTGTGCTCGTTCGTAGCCGTTTTTTTGGAGATTGCTGATAATTTCAAATTTCTGAATTAGTGAGTGCATCTGAATGATGTTTGCACATCTTCCCGAGTGTACACTTTTCTGTAGTCCTGTTATCAGGTCGACTGTACCAATATCTGTTGCTCGCAAAAAAAAAACAATAGAGGGAGTTGAAGTTAAACTATTCCTACTCATAAATCTGCAGCAAAAGTTTGTCTTTTAATGCCAGTTGGTC
The DNA here is from genome assembly GCA_029168955.1 of Aplectana chamaeleonis. Taxonomy (NCBI): domain Eukaryota; kingdom Metazoa; phylum Nematoda; class Chromadorea; order Rhabditida; family Cosmocercidae; genus Aplectana; species Aplectana chamaeleonis. The sequence goes on along the minus strand of JAPDOI010000124.1, from coordinate 944,619 downwards.
TTCGAGTTGAAGACCAGGCGCCACCCGGTCGCCGTATGTAGACCAAGACGCGCTGCCATCCAATCGCCAAATCGTTGCTACCTGACGCTACTAACTGCCATCTACTCGATGCCATTTTTCAACTTTTCCATTTCATCTCCAACTGGTCGCCCTTCTATCACTCAATCTCCGGCTAAACGCACGGTGACGGCCAATGAATCGCGCGCAGAGCTCACTTTTATCAGCGCGCGACCTCTCAAACGTGGTACTTTTATGCAAGATTCGATGCAACAAAAAAACAAGGTTTCCGTTGCATCGAGTCTTCAAAAAAAACTTTTGGTATTTTACTGATTATAAATCAAATTCAGTTTCACTCTAAAGAAAATGCCAATTCAAAATGGCACGCTAGAGAAAAGTAGTTCTTTGCAAGCATTTTGAACAGTTCAGCTCGGCTAGAAACTGATGAATTGTTCTGGAAAGAGAGGATGAGTCTTCATTCTCATGGGATGGTGGTTGTGTGGAACCGGCTAAAAATTCGAGAGGCGTTCGGCTCTTTTAAAAGATTTATTTAGCGTGTTCTTCCAGATTTGCAACAATTTGCTTTTTTTTTAATCTGTAAGATTTAAATCTGTAAGGTGTGAGTCGAAAATTTAAAAAAAATAACCTTCTCTCTCTGAAATGCGTTACCATGAACTCAAACTTTACTCGCATTTTCAATAGAAAATCCAATTGTATTCGTTTTGGACGAAGACTTGTATTTTTCAGATGCTGAGCGGCGATGGTTTTCCAAAAATTAAGCGAAATGGAGAATACCTTTTTTCACGAAAAGCACAGTGCTCACAGAATTCAAAGCCGACAGTTCTCAAAAACAACTTTCTAATGAAAAACTTAATAACCTAAACCCTTCCGAAAAATGCTCACGACAATGATTCAGAAATAAGAAAAAAATATTCAACAAACTCTAAAATCGTTGTTTTTCGGAAGAGAATAAATCACCATTTACATGGAGATCAATAATTCACCAATACTCTGATATTCGAATTCAGTTTAACCCTGGACATTCCTATAAACAGTGCGGATTCCAGCCACTTGAAGGCATCGTTTGCGCTGAAAATCAATTTTCATTTTTTCAGGCTCAATTTCAAGATTGAGCCCGGTAGACCACACTGGTAAACTTTGGCGCGTCAAAAACGTTGGGCAACGAGGTTGGAAGGCGTCAAATATGAAGATCCGCCACCAATTCTCACCAGTCATCTAGCACTTTTTCTAGAATGTTGGTGCGACCGTAAGACAACATGAAAAATAGTTACAGCACGATCCCCACATGCAGAAAAACTCCGAAAATGACAGTGACGAGGCCTCCAAAAACCGAAAAACTTCAAAAAGGATTTTCGCGAGAAATTCAAATTCGTATTTACAATGTGTTCCCACTGACTTTTCTTTACAAATGAAGGGTTTTCATGGGCCCCTTTGACATTTTCGTTCACTAGATAGGTCAAGCTACACAAAACATGAAAAAATAATTTGCGGTTTTCTGCGCGTACGATGCCTTTAAGAATATTTTTAGGACTTTATTCTTGGAGTATGTGGATATAACTTTTTATACAGAGAACGTCATAATTCTACACGTGGAAACTCGGAGAAAATTTGTTATGGTGTTCCCAAAACTAATTTCAGGTTGAACAGTTTCACATGTAGGGCTGGTTCGGCACTCGCCTCCTTCAAAATAAATTTGGAGAACGTACCCCGTTCTTTTCCTTCTTTCAAACGCAAAGCTTCGAGTATTCTTTTTGCTTGGTGATTTTTTTTAAATTTGTTTTTTCGCTGTATCATATTCTACGCCCGTTTTTCACGTCCTCCTTATGTAGCGTATTGAATAAATAAATAATTCGTGTTTCGAAACGAGAGAAACAGATTATCACGCCTAATTCACATCTCTACAGTCACGAAACCGAGTGAAAATCAATTCTTGTTCAAGGTGTAGAGAAATTCTGTGTCAGGAAATGTTTTTGGAGACTCACATTCACTACTGACCGAGACCTGTGTTGAACGGCACTAGCAAACTCGTGCCAGATACGAGGCCGCCTAGGGTGGGCATGAGACAGCCTGTCACGGATGCGACGGTGGGTGGGGGCGGACCGTGAGGCCCCGGCCTGTTCACCACTACGCCAGCCGCTTGGAGGCGGGGCATGCCCGCGCCAGCCGCCTGCCGCGCCCCCTTCCTCCGCGCTGCCTATATAAGGCGGCTGTCCTCGGTTCAGTGGTCTGCCCGGCGCCGGATTGCGTTGGCCTACAGTACCCATTGGTACTGCACTGCTTCGGCAGTGATGGGCTACCGGGTGACCCCGGAACTGTGAGCTCCGTCCCCAGCAGCTTTGGCTGAGGAAGCCGGCATCTAGGCGCCAGCTCGGCCTAGACCGAGCGGCCTGGAGGTTGGCATCTGGCATTAGTCACCGCTAGGGATGTGCGGTTGACTAGTGGGAGAGGTGCGATACTAAGCCACCACGTATTACGCAATCTATATTACGTCTGGGTAGACTACGCTATCTACTACGAGCTGTGGGATGTGAGCCAATTGAGCCCTTAACTGTAAGGCGAACCCTGTAGATACCTTTCGGTGTTAGTGCCTTAAGGATAAAGGGTTATAACTTACCACTGTGTACCTTCTACCTGTGTTGGTGTTTTTTGTTTTCATAGCGCTGCTATATCGGTGTCAATATGGTTGGCTTGTGTTGTTGTGCTATTACGCAGGTACTACGCGGGACTATCCCCCCATGGCCCCCCCCCATACATGTTGGTTGGGTTACGTGGCTGGCTAGTGCGGCTGTCCCAGCTTACTGGAGAAGATGATCCCCAGTGAAGCGAGGACTCCGCCTCCTTGAGGGGAGCAGGTTGCGAGATAACCTTGCGGTAACGGGGCGAGCTGACGGATGCATAGTAGCCATCGATGCGTCGCGATAGTGGGCCGGGGAACCAGGGATCTAGTGAGATCCTTCTAGGTGTTGGCCACACCGCTATCCAGGGTTATCATACCCGTGGGTCGGTCCATGCATGATGCGTTCGCATCGTGCTAGGGACCATAAATCCCATCGCGTTCGCGACATGGTGCAATGCGGCCAAGTGGAATTCGTGACCCAAGTACCCGCTGTTCCTGTTCGGGAACAGTGGGGAAAACGGGCACTCCACGCACCGTATAGGTCACCTCCAAGCACGGAGGATCGACGAGGGTAGGAGCAGGCAACCTAGTTGCCAACCTTCGTAATCCTTAGCCTGAGGAGCGACCTGCAGACCGAGATGCTAAGCGCGCTCGAAGGTGGGGGTGCACCGTTTGACAGGTGGTGGCAGCCCTGTCAAACACCGCGCCCAGGATCCACCACTGGAGAGCACGCAATGCTCGGGAAGGTAGATTTCGGAACCACACGAGGATCGCCACCCGAGAGAGAGCAGCCCCCCTAGGTCAGAGGACACGGGCATCCGGGCCTAGTTGAGAGGTCGGCTGGGTGTGTGGCTTGGTCAATCCCGATACGTGCGCCATGTTTCTCACGACGGGATCGGAAACCTGACGGACTGCCAGGTTAGCGCCGCCGTTGCTCGTTGCCAGGTTAGTGCCTCATGGGCGCCACCTCCGGAGGGTTCTGGACTTCCTCACTTGTAGGAAGCGTCCAAAGGCTTTCAGGGATTATGGTTCCTCACTCCTCCCCAAGTCTTTCCCCCAACTACCATGGGTACCACAATAACCCTCCTAATAGGTTTGCAAGGCCATGGGTTTGGTTTCGCTTGTCAGCAAGCACACCACCAAAAAGCCCACAACCTACACAGTTAGGTTCATTTGGCTTATTACGCAGGGTTCACATCCTACAACCAGGGTTATTTTCACCCCTTTATCATCATCCCCTTCTTTTCTCTTAGTGAGCATCTTGTTCTCCTCATTTTCTACCCCTAATACGCTATTTTTGTCATTTTTGCACACGAAAAGGTTTTTCTTAAAAACCTTAGTTCTTTGCGTGTAAAAACCTAAATATTTACCTTTTCTCCTTCTCCCTCTCTTTTCCCCTTAATTGCGTTCATTTTGACCTAATTTGGGTCATCTTGGCGTAATTTCTGCCAAAACTACCCTTAAACCTTGTTCTTCTGTCTTCTCGTGTTCATTTTCTTGTTCTCCGTCCCCAATTACCACTAAAACCCACCTTCCACCTTGGTTGTCCCATATTTCACCTTTTACTTCGCTCGGCGTCCCCATATTTTCGCCGAATTCCGCTCGTTAATCGATATCGTTATAAGTTGTCGTGGCTGGCCGTCCCCACGCTATTTCGCTCGGAGAGGGCCGAGGCTAGCGCGTCCTCCCACGCGAAAGATTCTCTTTCGCGTGGGAGAGTGCCAGACGGCACGGGACTTTCTCATACTCCGCCGGCGCCTCAAAGGTCACGCGAAGTCGTAAACAATCTGATCGATTGCCCTTCGCACGTTGCACTTTGCACTTGCACTTTGCATCGACATTCGGTACGCCTACTCCGCCGCTTGAATTCGCACTCCGATATTCGTCTGCTAGCAGCTATGGAGATTACCGTCCGTAAGGCACAAATCTCCACCTGCGTTAATCGCCTCCAGGTTACCTGTCAATCAGTAAACGCAAGTCTACTGGAAGACATAAGCCTGGATAATACGTCTCAAGATTTCGACCGCTATAGAAGCGAGCGAGAGAAATCTTTAATGATTTCTCATGCTTCTATAGTCAGAGATCTTGAAGAACTACGCAATGTGTGGTCCAATTGCTTGGACTACATTACTTCGCTAAAGGAACTGGACCAGCAACAGCCCACCTACGATGATTTTTCCAACCACTGGCAACCAGTGGCGGAGAAAAAGTAGCGGCTGACGCTCGTTCCCTTCTTACTACGCTTGAGGTCATGCTCACTCGCATCAGGTCTACAACACCTGTTATTCCGCTGAATAATTCGCTCGTCACCGCTCAAAATGCAGAAATATATCCCCCAGTTCTCCACTGTCGGGATCAGCAATGAGCGCTGATAAGAATACGCTGAATATTACGCCAAATATTCCGCTAAATATTACGTCTACTGCTGCTAATCAGCAAAATAATCATAATCCGCAAGATTTTATTCCGCCGATTTTGACTTCGCCCATTGTGAATACGCCTGTGTTTAATTCGCCCAATGTGAATTCGCTACCTACCACGCCTATTCGTTTGCCAAAGTTTGATCTCCCTACCTTTTCCGGAGACTTGGAACGTTTTACCGAGTTTTGGGATGTATTTGACTCGGCAGTTCAGTCGAACTGCTCAAAACCACCCATAGCCAAATTCCATCATCTCCGAAGCTCACTACAGGGAGACGCCTTGTCGATGGTATCCGGTTTTGAGATCACTACGGCTAATTACGAACTAGCTATTAATACGCTTTGTGAGACGTATTTTCGTCCACAATTTATTCGCTCTCAGCTCAGCCGTAAGCTTCAGGCTTTCGAACCAGCTGGGAAATCCGCACTGCAACAAAGAGTACTGCTCGCGCAGCTCAAATCTGTTTGAACACAGCTCCAACGGTATGGAGAGCACGACAGCAACATCTTTGTCCTACAGATAATACGCAGCAAGTTTCCATCCAAGACGATGGAACAAGTCGGAATGCTCGGGAACTCGGCGCAGAATCCGTTCAATGTCCCACAGTTGCTAAAGGAATAGATCGCATCGTGCGAGTCTTCGAAACAATTGCAGACACCTCGGAAACTGCCTTAAATTCTCGAACTCTGACGACTACTTCGCTCCAGATCATCCTCGCGAGAAAATACGCGTCATACTTCGCTTAGATCTGATTCGCGTGAAAATACGCCCTATAATTCGCTCAGATCTACTTCGCGTGCTTCTAGAAGTCTATCTAGAAGTCCAATTCGCGGACGAAATTTCAGTCCAAATACGCGTCACAGAAATACGCACAGAGATACTACGCCGCAGGCAATATCCGCCTCTAGGTGTAAGCTTTGTCTTCGACAAGGTCACGCACCAGGACATTGCCCGTATGTTAATTCGCCCAATTGTCGCAATAACATTGTCCGAATGGATAATCTTTGCGTCAAATGTTTCGCTGATAATCATTACGCTGAAAGATGCTCTGCCTCTAACTGTTCATACTGTAGAGGTCCGCATCATACTACGCTCTGTTTGCGTGGTAGATCACGTGGTAGATCTACCAGCAGACACAGAAATACGCCTCACCTTCCCAGACGTTCGTCTAGGGATCGTGGAAGATCTCTGTACAGGCATAACAGCTAGTCCAGGGATCTCGATAATACGCATAGAGATCGTTCTTACGATCACTATAATTCGCATAGAAATTGCTCTCGTGATCGCTAAAATACGCAGATAAGCCATTCTTCTCATAGAAGAAGGAATTCTCATACTCCGCATCGAATACGCTTTGCCCCAGGAACTCAGTCAGACCAAAATTCGGTCGCAACCGACTTCCTCGAGCCATATTACGCTGAAAACCTTCGAGATTCTGATGAAAATCAGCAAGATCACCACTCACAGCAATGTGCAGTGACGAATCAAGCAGGATTTGATGACTCAGAACCTCGTCTGGTGGTTTGTATTCCGCGGAACTATAATTCTAATACGCACTCTGATGAAGCTCTAGTGTTGCTGCTCGACAGTGGAGCTCAACACAGCTTTATCAAAGAGAATACCGCTAAGCGCTTAGGGTTAGCCTTCCGGCAGCCCTCTAAGCTTACTACGCACAGCTTTAGAGGATATTACACCACGCAAACCTCATCGCTGGTAATCGCGAGTTTGAGGGATCACTCACATGTACCCTTCAGGATGCATTTGCGTACCCGAAGAGTGACTACTTCGCTCAATCCGCAATCGCATATTTCGCAGGAAGATTTCGAAGCACTTTGCGAAATCCGGAAACTAGTCTCACTGGAGAACTTGTCGACATCGACATTCTCGTTGGTATTGACTACTACTGGAAAATCGTAGACGTCTCGAAGATCTTTCGACTTCCGTCCGGATTCAATCTAATACGCACCAGATTTGGCCAAGTCATTACTGGAATACGCACTCGTAAGGCTACGCAAGTATGTAGTGCTTTAGCCGCATACGCTTCTTCTTCGCACTCAGATTCGCACCAGAGTCCCAACAGTCAAGAACCTGACGTTCGACAACTTTGGGATCTGGAATTCCTCGGAATTCACGACACGCAGGATGACGATGCTGTAGATCAGCAAGTCATACAAAACTATTACGCTACCGTTCAATACGATAACGGTGTAATACGCGTTCAGTTTCCTTGGAAACCGAAACATCCGCCCCTATCCGATAACAAAATACTCGCTCTCAAGCGCTTGGATCACCAGTATCGCTCGCTCCAGGCTAAACCTCAGCTCTGGGCAGCATACTGCTCCAAGTTTGAAAAGCAGTTGAGTTCAAGGATAGTTGAGGAATGCGCTGAATTCGTCTTTGATGGACCGAAGGTATACTATATGCCTCATCAAGCTGTCCTCGAAGAGAGTTCTACTACGGCAATACGCATAGTCTTCGATGCTAGCAGTCATTTAAAAGGCCGTCCAAGCCTTAATGATTCCCTGTATCAAGGACCATCCATGCTACCAGATCTCGCTGAAGCATTAATACGCTCAAGACTACGCCGATATCTTCTCATAGCAGACGTCGAAAAGGCATTTCATCAGATCCACCTCCAGGAGGATCAGAGAGATTCCACGAGATTTTTCTGGCTGAAGGACACTTCTCGTCCTTCAACACCAGACAATCTCCGCATATTACGCTTCACTCGCATCGTCTTTGGCATTAATGTTTCACCATTTCTGCTAAACATGTCGATAAAATACGCCTTGGAAAGAGATCGCCATAATACGATAAGAGAAGAAGTACTTGCAAATACCTACGTGGATAATGTCCTAGTCGGTGCAAACAGCATCGACGAATGCATTAAGAAACAACGGGATTGCAAGGAAACTTTTCAACGCATGCGGATGAACCTTCGGGAGTTCATGTGCAATAGTACGCAGGTCATGGACCATATTCCGCACGAAGATAGTATAATTCGCACATCCGATACTGTCAAGTTGCTTGGAATCCGTTGGAATCCAGGTTTTGACACTCTTCATGTATCGGTCAACCTCGCTCCTTTCGTGGTCAACACGAAAAGAACTACGCTAAAGGTATTAGCACCCCAATTTGATCCGTTAGAGATTCTCGCTCCGCTGTTTGTCAAAGCCAAGCTGTTCATACAGGATTTATGGCGAGACAAATACGAGTGGGATACCCTCTTTAACGATCACTATTCCGCGCGTTGGAACGACATCACACAAGATATCGATGGATATTCTTGTAATATTCCGCGATTCATCACCTTTGGTGACGAACCTTGAAAATACGCACTCCTGATATTCGCAGACGCCTCGCAACGTATGTACTCCGCAGTTGCGTACCTTCAGTGTACAGCAGCTAACGCAAAACCTATTACGCACCTGCTTATGAGCAAAACCAGAGTTGCTCCAGACGAGAAGTTAACCATACCTCGTTTGGAACTCATGGCTTGCCACATTGCAGTGAAACTCGCTCAATTCCTTGTTAAGGAATTGAAAATCGTTATTACGACGGTGAGAATCTTCTCAGACTCACTTATTACGCTTCATTGGATCCATTCCAAGCGACCAATGAAAACTTTCATCGCAAATCGCATACAGCAGATTCATTCCGCGCTTGAAATTTTTGCTCAGGCCAAAATTGAAAGCAAATTTTATCCCGTCAATACTACGCAGATTCCAGCAGATTGTGCCACTCAGGTCTAACAGCCAACGAGATTGCACAGCACATCTGGTGGAACGGTCCGCCGTTCCTATCTACTCCGCCTGGCCAATGGCCCAACACTGAAATGGACTTTTCCATCACACCCACTTCAGTGCCGGAAACGGAATTGGAGTTTGTGGTTCAACCGTCCATTGCAGACACTACTCCGCACAAGTCTGCACTGCCATTCACTGGAATTGGTCAGTATCGCAAATTAGTACGCTCGACCGCACTTGTTCTCAAAATCCTACGTACATTGGTGTACGACAGAATTTCCAAAGAGAAATAAGTACGGCTCAATCAGTCTATTCCGCTCACTGAAATAGCCTCTGTTCCAGAGATTACGCAGGATGATTTCTCTATTGCAGAATCCATCCTAGTACGCGAACATCAACGTGAATGCGCTCACAGGTTCATGTCAGCACCTGTTAATACGCTCAACACGTTCAAACACGCTATGGCCATTGGTATATTTCAGCGACAGCCGGTCGCCGGCGGCGGACACGGCGACGGAGTCTTCGTCGCCGCATTGAATTCCACGCGCTTTTGCGGACTGACATTTCCGCACACGCGCATCTGCACAGCAAACAAAAAAATCGATTATGGTCATGCCATCACAGTTTATGTGGGATTCCGTGACATTTCCAATTGTTTTCACATTCTGTCACAATACGATCATCATTATAGTCGTTTCAACAATCCCTGTTTTTAGTTGGTAGCTGGGAAGCGGAAAATCTAGTTTCAAAGAACAGGCAAAATACGTCGGCTTGGATTATAATCCACACATTCGACAGCCTAGACAAATGTATAAATAAAAAGAACGATTCATAAGTAATTGAATGGAATAATCGCAGCACATAAATACCCCATTGAAAAAAAAACTACAGGTAAACAACTAAACCGAAACGTACAAAACTATGATGTCTTTTGACGTCACTATGCTGTCCATGATATTCCAAAATTACATAAAACAGCATGAAACAGATGAATATGTGTAGTTCAGGGGAGTCAGCGACAGCCTGTCGCTGTGCGCAGCACAGCGACGGGCTGTCGCTGCGGCGACGGAGTGTACCAGGGTTACGTCAGTGAAAACTATAACACCCCTCAGCGACCTGTTCCAGCGACGAGCGCATGCAAACTGATCCCGCGGCCGACCCTGCCATAGCACCGGTGCTGGTCCCAACACGATGAGTGATAGTTGTCGAAACCTGTCGCTGCAGCGACAGGGAGGTATACCAATGGCCTATGTCAACTGTTCGTGTTAATACGCGTATGGCGAACGCCAACGTCATTACTCCGACAGAAAAGCCCATTTTGCTTTTCTGCAATCATCCGCTTACTAATGCGCTTGTGATGCAGTATCATCTGAAACTGCTTCATGCAGGAACCAGACATACCGTCGCAATACTACTCAAATTTCGTTATTCCGCAGATCTATTCCACAGTACGCCAGTTACTCGCCAAATGTGTTACTTGCACTAGGTACCAAAGTCGTGTCTACGAGTATCCTAATGCGCCTGATCTACCGGCTGAAAGAGTCACTGTTCACAGACCCTTTCAAAAGGTCGGTTTAGACTTTTTCGGACCACTCGTGGTCAATACGCAGCCTGCAGGAACTCGCAAGGTATGGGTTTGTCTGTACACATGTATGACATCTCGTGTCGTACACCTAGAAGTTGTTCATAACAACGCTACGGTGGAGTTCTTGCTCGCATTTCGCAGATTCATTGCGCGTTGAGGCGCACCAGACTGTGTGATCTCGGACAATGCTCCAACTTTCAAGTTGGGCAGCGAGATCCTCCACAATCAGTGCCTTCAGTTCGCCAATGACTCTCAAATACGCAGCTTTACAGCTCAACACGCATTTGAATGACAATTCATTACTCCGCTATCCCCCTGGAAAGGAGAATTCTACGAACGCCTCGTCGGCAGAGTCAAATTGTCTCTAGAAAAGACAATCTGACGAAGTACGCTTGACCTTCGATCGCTCGAGACACTAATTGTCGAGTTCGAAGCAGTCATAAATACGCGACCATTAACTCCGGTCAACGCAAGCAATACGCCTGAAGAGATACGTTTTTTCCTACCTCGCAGGTGTCATTTTCGACACCTACTATGCTTAATTACTGCGCATTATGTGTATTCCGCTTTAAATGTGCCTTTTCCAGGCACCTACTACGTTTTTTTCTCTTTCGCAGGTGTCATTTCTGACACCTACTTCGCTTCCCTCTTCGCAGGTGTCTTTCCCAGACACCTACTGCGCATTATTTTATGTGGAAATCGTCGACCTCGACGATTTCCCTCTAGTTAGCCTTCGTCCTCGCTCGGCCTCGTAGTCTTCGTGGTTGCGAAACAGTCCCGTGCCTGCAAAATCACCGCAGGACCTTTTCGTGCACGCAACCAACCGATGACAGTCAAGTCCGCCCACTCCGCAGACGGTATCGATCGTCAGTCACTCGATCCGTCTTCTCCTTCGCTTGCATACTTCGAAGCTCTCATTTATTGATAGCCTACTTCGCTAATCTCTATCATTTATCATCTTAATCTCATACCACGCTATAAATACGCGAACCATTACTGATTTGTATTCATTTCAGTTACTGGTTACTCGTTGAGATGCCCAGACCATCGATTTCGTCTTCAAAGAAGTCGGAGCGGTCTCGTTCTGCTTCGACCTCTCGTTCTGTCGACGACAATGGAGGCTCTAATACGCAGCCTAACACGCAGTCTACTACGCAGACTAATCCGCTGACATCGGTCACTCCGATGTTTTCCACTATTTTGCTCGAAGACGTTCACGTCGACGAATCGCAGCAGGATCACGTCCATTTGGCACCAGTCGACTTCACAGTTCCACCGCCTCAAATGGGGTCGTGGGCTGATGAGATGGCGAATACGCCTGTCGAGCCGATGGAAGTTGATTCCTTGTCTAATTCGCAGGTGAATTCCACCACTATTACGCAGACGACTGTCGTCTCCACTGCAGACACAGACTCGTCTAATACGCCTCTGGAATCCATGACTGTCACCCAGTCTATTACTTCGCAGCAGACTCCACCTGAGTCTGTTAATACGCCTCGGACAGCCACGTCTGAAACTACGCTTGAGTCGTCCGTCTCAGACACCGCAATCCGGTGCAACGACCACCACTACGCGTACCGTCTGGAAGAGAAAGAAAATACGCTCCTGCTTCAAGCAGCCTGCACCTCCGGCAGCCAAAGGCAATGTTTCTACTGCGCCAACGTCCGCTGGAGCTGCAGATTACTCCGCTTCTCATACTACGCGATATCTCGAAGAGACTCCTGGTGAGCCTCTGGAGGTGACTTTTCACCCCCGGAAGCAAACCATGGACGATTATCGAAATATACTTCGCAACGTTGTAATTCGTATGAGCAAGGCCTACGAACAGCATAAGTAACGTATTGCGCAGGACTACGGACGTATACCCAGCACCAGCAGGGTCCCTGATCCGTCAGTTCAAATTATTACGCCAGAAAACTGCCCGCCTATTATGGAAAATACCGCACCGCCGGGTATCATTCCGCTTCCGCCGGTATCGCAGTTTAGTTCGTAGTTTTTGAGTCTTCACACCGTTGAAGAACTCACAGCTATTCAACTACGCAGTATCTTCGAGTATATCGACAACTACTCCGAAGAACCTATTCCGCGTGGACCTCATTCCACAGCTCCTGGTATGGATGATCGACTACGCATGTCGGTTTCACGACTACTTCATTCGCTAAACCTGATCCAGGTTACTACGCGTGAAAGCGCAGGGCTCATTCGAGACCTCGCCGACACTATTCCGCTCAGTGAACCTTGGGCAGTGAGTTATGTCGAGCTCACTGCCTGGATCCAGGAACTGACGCATGGCATTACCGCTATCACAGTTCATCGGATTATTCTTCAAGAGGAGATGCTTCCACACGTGCTGGAAGAGCATCAGACATGCCAGAATTTCCTTAATGCGCTCGCAAGGTTCCATATTACGCCAGATTTCATTCGCACGAATCTGGTACGCTCATCTGTCATCGTGGCGATGCTCATTCGCTATGTCCGGATTCTTGAAGGACCGCGAGGCACCTCCTCCACCTCCGGTGGAGCTTGAGACCACTTATGCTTCGTTCAATCGCACGCTCGAAATGTGGAGAGATAGATATAGCACTGTTCTGAATCACAGACAGGGGCAAATCTTTCTCGATCGTTTCTACGAGAGACGGTTCACAGCAAATACGCAAAATACTGCGCACAATACTTTGCAGACTTCCTCGCAAAACACTGCGCAAAGCACCGCGCAAAGTACTTCGCAACATAGTACGCTAACTACTTCGCTACCGACTTCGCAGACGGCTCCATTGACGTTCAACAAGTGTGCTATGGAAGCTGCTTCCGAACCGCTTGAAAACAACTCAGAGTCGTTTATTTCGCTCGATTCTCGAAATACGCAACTCGAGAGACGCTCGACCGCGTCGTCATCTCGATCTCGTAATTCGCAATATACTACGCAAAACTCTGTACTTGCTCCATCATCCCGCGACAGGCATTCGCCTCGAAGTCGGGAGGATGGACCAGGGTCCAGCAATAATACGCAACGTAAACGCGACAGAGGAGCAAGTACAGGTCGGTTCCAGGACCAGCCTAGTACGCTCAGATCTCGTCCTAGTACGCAGTATTCCGCAGATGGGGCGAGGAGCAGCCAGCGGGCGCCTCCTCCTCCTCGTCAACGTACTCCGCCAGAAGGGCAGCCGCCCCTGTGTCTTCTGCTCCGGCAGAGAGCATTATTCCGCTGAGTGTATCACGCGCAGGCGCTTGCTGCAACGGGCTCATATGCTCGTTGACAGCGAGCTATGCTCGGTTTGCCTACGACATCACACAGTACACTGTATCCGGGCCGACAGATGCCTTATCTGTCACCGGACAGGTCACCACCAGGCTGTGTGCGTAGATAACCCGTCTGTAATCGCAGACATTAATACGACGGCTCAGCGTTTTTACGAGGGTTTAGCTCGTGAGACGTTTTGCCCTAATCCGCCTGGCGCCAGGGCCCGTACTCCACACTCGCAGTCGCGCTGTCGACGCGACGCCAATCGCCGCCAAAACCGCGATCGGTCACCCTCTGAACGCAGGGGGGATGACCGTAGCGGCAGGCGTTAATGCGTTAGACGCATCTAATACGCATGTTCACACCTGGTTAATAAGCCGCTTTGAATACTCTGGTTAGTGTAATTAACCGTAATACGCAGGTATAGCCATTTTCGTGGCTTGCTATAGTACGCCGTTTTGAATACGCATGGTTTGATCTTGTTATTACGCGGGTTAGTAATAACCACAATACGCTCAGCACGACCCCCTTGTGTTGTGCTGAAATACGCTAGTTAATACGCTTAGTCTTGTCCCTAGTCGCTGACTAACTAATACGTTTTTTACAGTCTAGACTGCTAAGACAGACTCTACTACGTAGGTCTGATCTACTCACGTCAGACTTATTTCGCTCTGACCTGGCCTTCATTGCTAGGTCACACTACGCTGGTGGCAATCTTGTACGTGTTTTTGATCTCGTTTTCTATCTGATTACTTCCAGATCGATTTGCCGCCCAATACGCTTAATACGCGCCTCCGAGATGCCTGGTTGGATGCGTCGTGGTATTCGGATGGATCTGTGGCGCTGGAGGGATGGCATGCTATATGGTCGACTAGATGGATATATTCCCTATATACGGCGGATAGATCGATCTATGGTATGCCTGATGGCATCGCAAGAAGGCTTGTAAATAATTTGTGATCTATTTAGTTTAGTTTTGTCTAGTTTTTAGTCTTGATTTTTTCACATTTATTTCGCTGTGTTTATTTTTGTTGTAGCTCATGGTCTTGTGTGAGCTTCTAGAGGTGAGGCCTTAAAGGCAGGTCCGGGCAGAATTTCAATTCTGAGATTGTCCGCTGAATCTGTGCTCATGGTACAGGTAGTCTGAAGGAACATGTGAAAACTGCGTAAAAACCGAGTTTGTGCAAATTTTGAACGGTGTCCAGCTAGACGAGCCCAATCTATCCAACCCGAATTTCGGTGGCGTCAAAATCTGACCGGACCTTGCCCTTAAGCCCCTCTCGCCCGTTCCAAGTGAGGGCCATAGGTAGTTTTGTCTTAGTTTTTTTTGATCTACCGGTTTTTTGGGGGAGGCCTTAAGCCCCTCGGATTTTAAGGTGTGGCCTTAAGCCCCCTTCGCCCGTTTCTGCTGAGGGCATGTATGTACTCCGCGTTTCTTTAAGGTGTGGCCTTAAGCCCCCTTTGCCCGTTTTTGATGAGGGCTTGTATATAGTGTATATAATGTTTTTGAAGTGAGGCCTTAAGCCCCTCTAGCCGGTTTCTGCTGAGGGCTTGTATGTATATTTTTTATGTTCCGGTTCTCTTCGAGGTGAGGCCTTATGCCCCTCGAGCCCGTTTCTGATGAGGGCTCGTGTATATATTTTTTTGCATCGTATTTCGTCCGTGTTATCAGTGAGGGGGTTCGCCTCGTTAGGTAGGGTAGAATGTGTGTATAAAGGTTCCTATTACGCTGGCTCATCCCCGCAGCATATCTTTTGCTGCCTCTTTTCTGTAAATTTATAATTCGCTTATTTGGGTCCTCTCGATGGCCCTGCTCCTGTTGTCACCGTTTTCTGCGCCCCCCTGGCAGCAATTCTTTTGTTGTCGGGAGTGTCGCGGATGCGACGGTGGCTGGGGGCGGACCGTGAGGCCCCGGCCTGTTCACCACTACGCCAGCCGCTTGGAGGCGGGGCATGCCCGCGCCAGCCGCGGTGCCCCGCCCCCCGGCATCTGGGCGCCAGCTCGGCCTAGACCGAGCGGCCTGGAGGTTGGCTGAGGCCCAACGGCTTTTGGCATTACTCACAGCTAGGGATGTGCGGTTGACTAGTGGGAGAGGTGCGATACTAAGCCACCGCGTATTACGCAATCTATATTACGCCTGGGTAGGCTACGCTATCTACTACGCGCTGTGGGATGTGAGCCAATTGAGCCCTTAACTGTAAGGCGAACCCTGTATATACCTTTCGGTGTTAGTGCCTTAAGGATAAAGGGTTATAACTTACCACTGTGTACCTTGTACCTGTGTTGGTGTTCATATAGCGCTGCTATATCGGTGTCAATATGGTTGGCTTGTGTTGTTGTGCTATTACGCTGGTACTACGCGGGACTGTCCCCCCATGCCCCCCCCCACATGTTGGTTGTGTTACGTGGCTTGCTAGTGCGGCTGTCCCAGATCAGTGGACAAGGTGATCCCCAGTGAACGCGAGGACTCTGCCTGCTTGAGGGGAGCAGGTTGCGAGATAACCTTGCGGTAACGGGGCGAGCTTACGGATGCATATTAGCCATCGATGCGTCGCGATAGTGGGCCGGGGAACCAAGGATCTAGTGAGATCCTTCTAGGTGTTGGCCACACCGCTATCCAGGGTGATCATACCCGTGGGTCGGTCCATGCATGATGCGTTCGCATCGTGCTAGGGACCATAAATCCCATACGCGTTCGCGACGCAGCCCATAGTGCCAGCTTCATTTCCTTCAACAGTGGCAAAGATCAATGGATATAATCAAAGATGAATCAGCCGTTGTAGATATGCATGAGCCTCAATGAGGTCTCTATTTTTGATTGTTTGACTCCAGCGTTGATGCCGAGTTCGACATATCTCCTGCGGAAGAAGGGTTATGAGAAAGAAAGGAGGGATCATAAATGAACGGCAGCAATCGGGGCCATGATGAGCAGCAATTGGGGAAAGAACAGCGGCAGTTGGGGCCACAATGAGGAGCAGGCGCAGGGGAGACTACTGTAGCAGCACGTGGGGCCACTATACGAACAGCAGTTGGGGAGTGAGCGGAGCAAGAGGACACAACGTGCTGCCCTAGGCAGCAGGTAGGGGAACGAAAGGGGGTTACACCTTGACGAGTAACTGCGTTAGTAATCCCCTCGTGCTGCCTTACTAAGCCGCGAGTATCTGAGGAGGTAATGATCCTATCAATACCACTTTTCACTTGCATGCGTGCCCCGTGTGTTCGACGCGGCGATCTCTCCACCAGTGATCGACGATATATGTATCATTCTGGTTTTGATCTCTTTCAAAATTGCCATTTATGATATTATTTCCCAGCTCTTTCATGAGAGTTATGATGTAGCATTTCTTACAAATAATCCCGTAATTATTGCTAGCTTTGTCTAAAGGGCAGAAAATGAAGTGTTTCTGGTATTCTTTTATACTCTTATAAGGTGTCAGGCTATTAGATTGACTCCTGAAGGAATTCTCTTGAAAAATTGGCTTGAGTCTTTTTCTGTATTGTTTCCTGAAATGCAACTGCAAGCTATTTATTTTCATTACATCTAGCTTGTATTTTTTCATATAGCTGATGAATTTCGTTGAAGCGTCGAAATAAGTTCGTGTTATTTCACTCCTGTTATTCAATTTTTCCACTCTATATTTAGTTCCTTTTTTCAAATTTTCCTTGAGAATAGAATTTTTCATTATATTAATATTCCCTGTTATGATGTGTTGATGATGGGGATCAATGTAATTTTTATATTCATCCTGACGATATTCACAAATACATCCATCTGATGGTATTTCTTAGATGCTGGTTTTATCCAATGGCTTTTAACACCCTATTAGTTGGAAACAATGCTAGATGCAGGATTCTCATAAGTTTGAACCACTCTTACCCTTTTACAACGTTCTATCTCAGTCTGGCTTGCTCCTGGTCTGTAGCTCTTCCTCTCTGTGCTGTGCAGCTCTGCATCTCTGCCACTGTCTCCGCAGGGTTGCGAGAGGGCGGACAAGTCGCACTACGGGTAAATTTGAAACTCGACGTATAAGGGGCGTTGTGGAGCGTACGTTCAGTGGCGCTGGGGAGCCAGGAACAGTGAGGGTGCGCGGTCCTGGCTATGTAGCTGTCTGTCTCAGTGCAATGGCTGGCCATTGCGCGTCTCGAAAATCGATAAAAAGACGCTGGAGAAAAAAACGCTGTTTTGGCACATCCTGAAGAGGCGAAAAATCAAGTTTCCCGGATTGGGCTGACGCAGCGCTTATTCGAAAGAGGATCAGAAAATAGAGCTGTAGGCCGAGTCTCAGGTCGATTGGTTTCGTTTGAGCCGAGAACGGAACGTCGGTGATCGAGGGTCGTTTTTCGAAGCCAAAAACACGGGGTGGGGCAAGGCGAAATGCATCAGGAAGGTTGTAACCAGGGGTGTGCATTTTCCGTTTACCGATTTACCGATTTTCCGGATTTACCGGTGTTTTTCGGTGAATTTTAATATACCGAGTTTTTTCTCGAAATTCCCGAAATTTCTACCGAAAAAATTGGGTGTTTTTTGCCTAATCGCCCTATTTCTTACTCGTATTTCACGGCTTTGCTACTGTTTAGGAATGCATTTGGCGCGATATCCTTCTTCATCCTTCTCTTTGTTACTCTTTTTGATCCTTTGGCTTACTTTTTGAATGTTCAAACGATCTCTTCACCTTTTGTGTGAAGTGCTTTTTCTTATCGAGATACTACTCCAAGAAATACGTATTTTATTCAAAAATTCAACAGATTTGCAAGACAGCAGAGTCCTGAAGCAGAAATTTCAGAAACGGGAAAAAATCTTTTTGAAGCCCCCCACACAACACTGAATCCACTGCAGTTCTGGAACGACTCCATGGTGAAATCATCGTACCCGCACCTTTCCTAACTGACCAATAAGTACTTTTGCGCCTCCAGGCACAGTTTAGGCGGAAAGGATGTTTTCCTTAGCTGGCCTGACTTTGAGTGGCTACAAAAAGGCCTCAACGACAGAAAATTTTAAGATGCTATTTTTTCTCAAAATCAACGTCCCGCTGATCAGGTTCAGCCGTTGAGCTCAGGATTTAATATGTAAAACTCACTCATTATTAGCATTATACTCATGCACTATTGACAATGATACATTGGTCATTTGTGCTATCGTTTGGGATAGGGACCAAAAAGCCGAAGTCAGACTTTTTACCGAATTTTCCTTTTTACCGTATTTACCCAAAAAAAAATTCGGTAAAAAGTTTCGGTAAAAAATTCACCGAAAGAATTTTCCGCACACCCCTGGTTGTAACTGCTTCAAAAGAGTCTATATTGAGCGTGGTTGTGATGGCGGGCATCTTGAGTCCAAGCGAATGACGATGTACCTGCCGGGGCGTTGAAACGGCTAAAAAATCATTAAATTTCACTCGCAACCTCCATAAATTGGTCTATCATACTTGTGTATAACTCGACCTTGACCTGCACGGTTGATGTAAAGTCAAATGTTTACACCAATTCGATAACTAGCTTCAGCTTTCGTACACTCGATTGATTCTATGAACCCTATATGCCTTGTATGCCGGGTAAGAAATGTGTGAGCTCAAAATGAAGAGCTCTCGATGCTGATTCTATATATGTCCCTAGCAACTCAAACGGACCACTTTGAACGAAGTTATGTCAAAGCGGCGCTTTTCGGCGAAAAAAAGCGCCGAAAACGCCGTTTTTTCCCGAAGTCGCGGGCGGGATTGTAGGAACAAGGGTAGGCAAATCTATTGAAAATTGCTATTGAAAATGCTATTGAAAATTCTATTGAAATTTATCCGATCAGAAACGTTATTGAAATTATTCATTTTCAAGTATTAGTAGTCGTTTTGTTCATTCTTACGACTTTCGTTATATTGCAAGTGGTAGTGGAAAGTAAGAAGGCACAAAATCAGAAACCTGGTTTTCTTGGGGATACTAGATAGGATATCTTGGGGATCCGATTGTGATAGTTCTATAAGCTTTCGTATATTTCTTTTATTCATATGTTTTATCACACTATATACACAGCATTCGGCCCATCTATTCCTTCTCTCTCTATGTAATCGATAACAATTTGAAACTCCAAAGAATTCAATTTATTTATCTTTCTTCTTCTACCTCTGTTTTCCCGTTCCTTGGTTATTTTAAGTGCGAAGAATTGGTGTTTGGCTTTATGCATAAGTGGATTACTGATATCTGAGATATATCCGTATTCTTTAATTGTGGTGAGCGCGAAGCGCTCACCAGATTTTTCTTTGACTCGCCATCGCGCAACCCCCTGATCTCAGTATCAGGGTCCAGAGTAGACGTAAAAAGACCGTTCTTTTCGCATTTAATATACTTCAGAAAGCTGAATAACTGTTCAAAAAATGGTCCGGAATGGTTAGCTGAGATTCGAGAAGAATTGTCAAAGCCACGTGGTTTTGGTCGGAAAAAGGGTTCATCTCCTTTTTTTTATTCAGTTGGCGTACACGATCTTGTTGGAACACTTATCGTTGAGCTAGAAAGCTCATTTTTGGCCAGGAAGCTGGTTATAATTGCACCCAGCTCCTGTCAAATTTTGAAGTTTGTAGCTCAATTTTTGTGGAATCTCAAAATTGAGGGTCAAGAAAGACAAAAGCATGTAAATATGTTATTATTATAAGCCATCGGACGTTTACTCGTTCGTAAAAATGAACCAATGAAATAAACACCGTTACTGATAGGCTTTTGCTCAGGATTTGACGGGGCAACGCTTCAATCAATAGGGCGGGTTCTCGGAAGTACTTTTTAGAACGCCGCACGGCGTGACTCTAAGTGCGCCACAGAACGCCGTAGATAGTGTGCGAGACCCCAGAAGGAGTGCGCCAGAAGCCGTAGAACATGTGTGTCACCCAAGTGGTAGTGCGCCGGACGCTGTAGAAAGTGTGCGGGACCGAAATGAGAAGGCGCCGGGCAAAGTATAAAGTGTGCGGGACCCGAGTGGGAATGCGCCGGACGCCGTAGAAAGTGTGTGGGACCCAAATGGGTGTGCGCAGAACGTTGTAGAAAGTGTGCGGGACCCAAGTGGATCTGCGCCGGGCCCCGTATAAAATTGGCGGTACCCAAGTGAGAGTGCGCTGGACGCTGTAGAAAGTGTGCGGGACACAAATGGGTGTGCGCAGAACGCCACAGAAAGTGTGCGGGACCCAGCGGGAGTGCACCAGACGCCATAGACAGTGTGGGGGACCCAAGCGGGAGGGCGCCGGACGCCATAGAAAGTGTGCGGGCCCCGAGTGGAAGTGCGCCGGACGCCATAGAAAGTGTGCGGGACCCTAGTGGAAGTGCGCCAGACGCCATAGAAAGTGTGCACGACCCAAGTGGGAGTGCACCAGACGCCATAGACAGTGTGCGGGACCCAAGCGGGAGTGCGCCGGACGCCATAGAAAGTGTGCGGGACCCAGGTTGGAGCGCGCCGGACGCTGCAGAAACGGTGTGGGACGCGAATAAGAGTGGTCGGACGCCGTAGAAAGTGTGCGGGACCCAAGTGGGAGTGCGTCGGATGCCGTGGAAAGTGCGCGAAACCCAAGTGGGAGTGCGCCGCACGCCGTAGAAAGTGTGCGGGACTGAAATGCAAGTACGCCCATGACGATTATTTTTTCCGCAGGGCTACCGTAACCATTCTTGAACAAAACATGATAACAAACGATAACACACGCTCAGAACATGAGGGGTATAAAAGGGCAGAGGAGCGGTATGCATTCTTTCACACACCGCTTTTTCGAGAAGCCACTGTGAAATGGCTGAGGAGGTCGAAATTGTGCAAACATGATTCTTGGCTCTTAGGCCCCGGTCATAGTTGGATGAGCCGACGTATCCAGCCCGGTCGATACACACAGAGAGCATTGGAAATGGGATGCAAAAATCACCCGGTGTATCCCTCCAAAACCCCCCAACACCCACCCGGCCGATACGTATAAGCAATGTGGTGGGGTAAGGTTGAGAAAATCACTCGGTGTATCCCTCCAACACCCCCCAACACCCACCCGGTCGATACGTATGATTGAAATGATGGAGTGAGGTTGAGAAAATCACCCGGTGTATCCGACGCGGTCGATATCCATGCAATACGTGGGTGACGGCGGATGAGAAAATCACCGGGTGGGCGGGCCTATGATAAAACTTTGCGTATCACTAGAAAGCTAACCTTACTAAGCTACCTCCGTTCCTCTTCCACTTTACTCCTCCTTCACTATTTCTCTTGAACAGGTTGCAATCCTGTTGGCCACGTAATCATCGTCATATCTAGTTGGATACACCGGGTGATATTCTCAACCTTACCCCATCATTTTAACCATACGTATCGACCGGGTGGGTGTTGGGGGTGCTGGAAGTGGGTGGGTTGCAGATGCAAATTCTTGAAAGTTTAGGTTCCTGGCAAAGTAAGTAAGATTTGGCATGGCCATTTTCCCGGAAAATTAAGAGAAATATACTCAGTTAAAAGGGTAAGGTAAAGAAAAATGAAAAAAAGTTTTGAGATATTCCTGAGGTTGATTTGGCGTAGAATGATTTGATTTTTGGGAAATGTAGTGAAATAGTTGAAAGTATGATTTGGCAGTCGAGTTTAAACCAACTATTGATAAGAGTCATGCAAAACGAGAGATCGCGTTGTATGAGCTTATCCGTAGAACATATCGAAGCAAAATCACGCGTGATATGGAACAAACAGTTAATTTTACTTCACTTAATACGTAGAGACCGCGGCATTATAGCTCCGAAAAAGTTTTGATGCTTGCCTTATCACGCGTTATTTTGCTTCGATATGTTCTACGGATAAGCTCATACAACGCGATCTCTCGTTTTGCATGACTCTTATCAATAGTTGGTTTAAACTCGACTGCCAAATCATACTTTCAACTATTTCACTACATTTCCCGGAAATCAAATCATTCTACGCCAAATCAATCTCAGGAATATCTCAAAACTTTTTTCATTTTTCTTTACGTTACCCTTTTAACTGAGTATATTTCTAATTATCCGAGAAAATGGCCATGCCAAATCTTTATTTTTGCCATGAAACCTAGAACTTTCTAAAGAATTTCATTTATTTTTCCTGAAGGTTCCTTTTCTAACATGATTTATGCCTGAGTGGTGTTAATTCAAAGTAAACCCACTGATGCCCTGCCTACCCCTTCTATGACGTCCTACATACTACCACTGGGATGGCCTGCACACTTTCTACGGCGTTCTGGCGCACACCCATTAGGGTCACAAGCACGCTCATTGCCGATCATCCTTTTCCCGCAGGGCTACCGTGTAACCCTCCTTTAAAAAATTTTTCATTGCGTCAGCTTGGATATGAGCACATCGTATTAGCCAACAATCATATGGCTCGTACAATACTCGAACTCCTCCAGCCACTTTCCAGTGACTTCTCGAAGAGAGCGGTGTGTGAATGAATGCATACCCCTCCTCTTGCCCTTCTATACCTTCCGAACGTGTATAAAGCGTGTGTTTATCGTTCAAATTTATCATGTGTTGTTCAAGAATGGTTACGGTAGCCCAGCGGGAAAAAAACGATCGGCATGTGGGCGTGCTCGTATTTGGGTCCCGCACACTTTCTACGGCGTCCGGCGCACTCCCCCATTTTGGGTTCCGCACACTTTCCATGGCATCCGACCACTCTTATTTCGGGTCCCACACACTTTCTGCGCGTCCGGCGCCACTCCACTTGGGTCCCTTACACCTGTGACCTGATGGCTTCCATGAACGCACTTCCACTTGAGTACCGCACATTTTATACGAGGCCCGGCGCCAGATCCACTCTGGGTCCCACACACTTTCTACGGTGTCCGGCGCACTCTCGGCTAGATCCCACACACTTTCTACGGCGTCCGGCGCAGATCCACTTGGGTCCCACACACTTTCTACGGTGTCCAGCGCACTCTCATTTGGGTCCCGCATACTTTCTACGGCGTCCGGCGCATTCCCACTCGGGTCCCGCACACTTTCTACTTTGCCCGGCGCCTTCTCATTTCGGTCCCGCACACTTTCTACAGCGTCCGGCGCACTACCACTTGGGTGACACACATGTTCTACGGCTTCTGGCGCGCACTCCTATCAGCTGGGGGTCCGCACACTATCTGCTTGGCGATTCCGTGGCGCGCTTGTGAGACGCATCGTGCGGCGTTCCAAAAAGTACTTCCAGAGATCCCGCCGTATTGATTGAAGCGTTGCCCCCGTCAAATCCTTTTCCGAGCAAAAGCCTCTACTCCAGTAACGGTGTTTATTTCAATTAGTTCATTTTCTTTACGAATGAAGTAAACGTCGGATGGTTTATAATAACATGTTTACATGTTTTTGTGCTTTCCTGACCCTCGATTTTTGAGGTTCCACAAAGAGATTGAGACTACAAACTTCAAATTTGACAGGAGCTAGGTTGCAATCATTATCCAGCTTTCTAGCAACTGGCCAAAAAATGAGCTTCTTACCTTCACGACAAGTGATTCCCAACAAGATCGTGAACGCCAGCTGAATAAAAAAGGAGATGAACCTTTTTTCAGACCAAATTCACGTGGTTTTTGACAATTTTTCTCGAGATCTCAGGTAACCATTCCGGACTTCATTTTTAAACAGTTATTCCAGCTATCTGAGGTATAATAAATGCAAAAAGAACGGTTTTTCCTACGTTTACTCTGGACCCTGATACTGAGATTAGGGCGTTGCGCGATGACGAATAAAGCCAAATCTGGTTAGCGCTTCGGCGCTCACCACAACTCAGCACCAACTTCTGACCGGGGCCTTGAGCCCTTTCCACCGAAAGTTGTTGCCGTGCCGACGTCTGGACGACTCATTATCGGACATCGTGAAATATCTATCTACCCTATCCTACCCATCTTATCTATCTTAGCTTATCACATTTGATACCGAGTCGTCCGACGTCGGTCGTCATTCTCTGAAAAGGCCCTTAGGCCTTGGTCATAGTTGGTTGATCGGCGTAGCCAGCCGGGTCGCTAATAATGAAAGACGTGATTGAGGTGGGGTGGAAAAAACAGCCGATGTGGCTGACCCGACCGATGTTCTCATTACATAAGATAAGAAATGAATGGCATCCATGATATTGATCTACATTTTTCATACATATTGACTGCGTCAGACACATCTGGATACACCGGGGGTGGTATTCGCCAACAACCCGCCGAGGGAAGTCGAAGGAAGCGGAAGGGATGATACTGCGCGCGGCAGAGAGAACGAATCAACTCATCTCACACCATGTAAGATGGAAATGCAAACTGTGTTTACATATCGATATCACTGCGAAAGATAAAGCTTCCATCGCGAAGCGGCCATTCTCCAGCTATGCGATTCGAAAATTCCGGCGGTCGCGAGGAAGCCAAGGGAGGCGAGAGGTGGCCGTGGAGCGCGCACTTTGTACTGAAATTTCACCTCATCTACCCTTTGACTCCCCGGCGGGTTGATGGCGAATACGACCCCGGGTGTTTTGCAACCTCCATCATCCATGTTTCTCATACGTATCGACCGGGCTGGCCACAGCGATTTTCTCAACCAACTCCTGACAGGGCCTTACGATGTGCTCATATCCAAGCTGACATTCGAAAAGGAGGGTTACGGAAGCCCTGCGGAAAAACGATCGGCAGGAGCGGGCTTGTGATCCAAATGGGTGTGCGCACAACGTCGTCGAAAGTGTGCAGTACACGATAGTGGGAGTGTGCTGGACATTAGTGGGAGTGTGCTGGACATTAGTGGGAGTGTGCAGCACATCAGTGGAAGTGTGCAGGACATTAGGGGGAGTGTGCAGGACATCAGTGGGAGTGTGCAGAACATCAGTGAGAGTGTGCATTATACTTGAGCCGAATCGAATGATCGAATCATCATCCGATTGAAAAAAGTCGACTTCGATTAAATCGACTAAGTCGACTATTCGAAAAGTGGAAAATCCGGCTAAATCGAAAAGTCAATCATTTGAAAAAGGGCAGTTTTCGGATAAATCGAGAAGTCGATCATTCGAAAAAGGGCAATTTTCGGATAAGTCGAGAAGTCGATCATTCGAAAAAGGGCAATTTTCGGATAAGTCGAGAAGTCGATCATTCGAAAAGAGTAATATCCGACTTATTCGAATTTTTTCGCCGCTCTCAACAGTACCTGGTATACTTGTTATCCGGAGATAATTCTTCGGATAATGGATCGATTCAGATACTGCCGATTTTAATTTTTCCGGATATTGGTTCAATTCAGATATTGCGTTTTTTCAAATTTTCGGATAATGGATCGATTCAGATAATGCTATTTTTTCAATGATTCATATACGGATATCCGTTCGGATATTTTCGGAATAGAGTTGACGCTAAACGGTGAAAACTAAACCATGCACTCAAGACAAGCCTTTGAAAACATCCATAATTGAGCAAACATTAGTCCTTCATTGCATTCGCAGCATGGTCACATACGAACATCAATCTTCAGAAATACATATTAATAAAAATATGAAAACAAATCTTCAATTACTCAATCGTCTTCGGGAGGCACAGTATTATCGATACACAGGTTTTTCAGAACAACTAGCTAGTAAAAAGTATGCAAGGCAACTATACAAAAAACTTGTACACTGAATAGCTAGCCATTTGGTCATCTCACTTGACCACACCCTTTTTCGGCGCCGCAACGACTCTTCCGATGTCGGAAGCAGGAGGAAAATCTTGGGTTGATGTACTAAATAGAAGGCGGTGCGAAAAAATGACCGAGTTCAATTTAATCGAATTTTTCCGATTTTATCCAGCAATTATCTAAAATTTTACCCGTCGGATATTCGAAAAGGAGTGATTCGGATATTAACAAGGGAACCACAATAAGTCATAGTGACCATTCGGAATGAAATGTACTTTTCTAGAACCATTTTCGGATGAAAAGTCCGAATATGCCCATCGCAGCTGCCTAGACCCACTCTGAAAAAAAGTTATGAGCGTTTTTTTCAAGCTTCGCGGCGAGGTAAGGGAACCTACCCCCCATGGATTTTTTAGGGTTTTTTAAAATTTTCTCCGGATTCTGCTAAAAAACATGTATGTAGGGGTAATCTGGGGTGCTGAACACGAATCTGGGGTTTGCTTGCCTAAATTTCAAGGTTTACTGTAGGTTACGGTAGGTAACATGCCATATAGGAGGCAAAACCTACCTCAGTATTCCGATAATCCACAAATGGACATCGAATTCGTATTCAGCACCCCAAATAACCCCCACATAGAAACTTTGAGAGAAATCTGAGACTTTGACCAAACTACCGTATACCAACCGTAATCCGTCGTAAGCTGTCAAAAATCGATAAAGTGACATCATATTCGTGTTCAGCATTCCAAATAACCCCCAGAGAAATAATTTGAGCATAATCTGTAGTACCACTCCGGAAATCGTCAAAAGTCGCGATTTGCCATCAAATTCTCCCCGATGGGAATCTGTGAACGAATACAGTCGAAAACTTCGGAAAATCGATAAATGATGATCAGCACCCCAAATAGCCTCCCAGAGCGAATTTTCAGTGAAAACTGGAATATTTTTCTAAAACGCTTCGAGAGCCCTCTAATTGGTATAAATAAACGCCCAACCGAAAATCCGTACAAGTCCAAAACGCTTTCAGTCTAGACAAAGTATGAAAAATGTGCTTACACCGAAACTTTGCCTAGGGAGGTTGTTTTGGCCGCTGAACACGATTCTAAGGTCCGTTTCCGGATTTTCGTAAGATTAATGCGCTCTTTGGAAGGTACAATAGGTACGAAAATCAGAGAAAAAATGCCTAACTTCTTTCAGAATGAGTGTAGGCAGCTGCGATGGGCATATTCGGACTTTACGTCCAAAAATGGTTCTAGAAAAGTACATTTCATTTGGAATGGTTAGTATGACCTATAGTAGTTCCCTTGTAAGTATGGTACCTGGTTACTGAGAAAGATGTTGTAAATGCCAGCTACTCCATCTGGACCCATTTTTATTATTTGCGCGTAATCAATGCAGAATTTTTGTAGCCGCAGACAAACATAGATGACTTCTTTCTACTATCTAATTAGCCTTTTTTTCTAATTTCTACATGTGCGCAACGTTCTATGAATTTTATACTGAATAAAGAGCTCATAAGGTTTTAAATAAAGGTGCCTGAATGGAAATGAAAATAGGGAAACTGTGGGCGAATTATACTGATCATCGAGGAGGAAAATCGTCATATTAGAGGGGTAGCACGCGTAGAAAACCATAAGATTTCTCGTTATGTATAGCTTGGCCTCTTTAGTGAGAGAAAACTTCGGACGAGTCCCTAAAAATCCACATTTGTAAAGAAATACCAGTTTGAATACACTGTAAAAATGACTTGAAATTCGCGCCAAAATCGTTTTTGAAGTTTTCCTGTGTGTGGTGTTTGGGCCATAGTTGTTTTAGTGTTGTTTGACAGTCGCATCAGCATTCTATGAGAAGCGGTAGATGATGGACCAGAAGTGCTAGATGATCGACCCCATAGCACTTTTCAGCTGGCCGTAGCTTTTAGAGGCAGTGTTCACGATAAATCTCATATTCGAATTCGACTAAAAAATGGGGTGGTTCGGTCGTGAGCTATCCAGTAGTGAATAAACAGCGGAGAAAAGCGCTCAGAATAAGCTAAAATAGCTGTTTGTAACGTTCTGGGCTTGGACGAGCTTACGGGCCCTT
The DNA here is from genome assembly GCA_029168955.1 of Aplectana chamaeleonis. Lineage (NCBI taxonomy): Eukaryota > Metazoa > Nematoda > Chromadorea > Rhabditida > Cosmocercidae > Aplectana > Aplectana chamaeleonis. The sequence goes on along the minus strand of JAPDOI010000124.1, from coordinate 916,339 downwards.
CTAGTTTCCGCAAGTGCGCGCTAATGGCGAAATGTGCGCGAATCCATCGGGCTGAATATAGCGGAGTTCCTTGGCAATTCGCCATCGAAAACGTCCGCGGAGCCACAAGCTCGTCAGAACGGGGCGGGCGGGCCAAGAGCAGGCGTACTGGGCTAACGAAATCTTTTCGCCGTCGTTTTATCGATTTCTGGCGCGTTTTAGCAGGTTTTATTAAACCCTCTGCCTCTAGCATGATCCAGCGTCGTATTTCACACTAAAGACTTAAAAACGAGATTCATCATGAGCACTGCTTTAAGAAGCTGAAATACGCCTCGGCTGATATCTGAGCTAGGTATGGAGTGTCAGCTTGTGCGCTACATTGAGAACGTCGTGACGCATCCGCGCGCGCACGAGAAAAGGAACCATCCTTATCAAAGCTCTGTTCATACAGTCAGCGCAGATCGCACTGATACTTTGCGTTCCCTGTTGTGCGGTAGCGCAAGCTCGGTGCCCGCATGTTATAACACGTGGCACCTAGTTTACACTAATCGTCGATAGGAACCGCCAAGTATTAGCACGATCCGAGCAGACTGTACACTCGTTGCCCCATACCTCGGTAAATTTAGGAGACTCGCTTTAGTTTCCAAGTGTTACTTCCCCGCCGTTGTTCCCCCGGACCATAGCCGTTAGACCCTGAAGCCAGCTTTCAAAATTATCGATTCTTTAATTTTTATTCAAAGACTTCCCTAAGTCGCTAATAATTCCTAGTGAATCCTTTAAACTTTTTTGTGCTTAAGCTATTCTTTTTTCGCATTCCGATTTCATAAACTCAGGAAGTCGGAGCTCGCCACCCGCGCGCGTTTCGGGTCTCGCTCGCCCCCCGCTCACCTCTCATTTCGAAGAGCTCGCCACCCGCTACCCCTTCGTCTTCGCTCGCCACCCGCTATGGGTATAGCGGGCCGCGAGCGCGAGGCGAGGTGGTATAGCGGGTCGCGAGCTGTTTTAGCGAATCGCCCGCTGAATTGCTATCGTCCTTCAAAGTGTTTCGCAACATTTACCGAATATTCGCCTACATCTCACCGTTCTCGTTCTTCTTCTGTTGCTGTTTGTTGTTTGATTTGTTTTTGCAAAACTCCGGAGCTAAAACTTGACATAGTCATTTTCAATTCGATGGGAAGCGTCACAGTGGCTGCGCTGCTCTTGATTAATAGTTTCGTCAGTTCAAGTAAACCCCTATTTTCGATTATCACAGCGCGGAGCGGTGGCTTTTTAGTCATAATTTCCTTATAACTAATTATATTTCTTCTCTTATAAATATTCGAATTTTTCGAACGAATTTTTATTCGTTCGAATATTCGAAAAGTGTGAATATTCGAACATTATTCGAATTCGACTATTCGCAAAGGGTGAATAATCGAATATTATTCGAATTCGACTATTCGGAAAAGGTGAATATTCGAATATTATTCGAATTCGACTATTCGCAAAAGGTGAATATTCGAATATTATTCGAATTCGACTATTCGGAAAAGGTGAATATTCGAACATCATTCAAATTCGATTATTCGCAGAGGTGAATATTCGAACGTTATTCGAATTTGAATACCAGAGCTGATTTAACAAAAAATATGAAAATCAGCTCTAATGTATGAAGGAATCGACATACCTTTCAAGACTGAATTCATTTTCTTCACTACTCCATTGTTCCATTTTTCCTAACGCAAGAGCTAAATTTTTTTTCCCACACCGTCTGATGAGGCTACTAGGGTGGTTCTAACAGGGGGAGCCACATGGCAATCGCACTTGGCCACTCCCATTTTTTCATGCAGCTGCGCAATGATAACACCAACCATAGCTTCGTTGGATGGAGCCATGTACTCCACCAACCTTCACCTCTGGGCAGGGGAAGGGGGAACCTCCATCATTGGGAAAACCGGTGACAACCGGTGAAACGCCGTCTGCCGAGTTTTCGTGCATAACTTTTTTGTGCTTGGAGATAGAATTCTGCGTCAACTTGTGCTTCCAGTTTGGAAAAATATTTTCTCGATCCTTCAGCCTAATTCATTTTACGAAACACCGGTTTTTCGCCTATAACTCTTTAACATGGTGAGGGTTAATTTTGAAATCTACGTAAAATTTTGCGTCGAATAATTTATCGGGTTCCTAACTTTGCTTGCTCCATAAGCCAGCCAGGTCGGTGGAGACGAGCGTCGTTGTTGGCTCCAGCAGAACTCTGCGTCTCTCATTCAAACCATAGAGGCGAAAGCACCCTATGAAGATAACTGTGGAGCTCGGCTAAACCAATCTGGCTGGCTTATGGGCAAGCAAAGTTAGTTAGGCTTCTCGAATAAGCTCCTTAGGCTAAGTTAGAGCGGAAAAAGTTGATCTTGTAGCATTCTTTGCGTTGTAGCACGTACAGGTTTATAGATGAGTCAAAATTTATAAATTTCAATTGTAGGTGGAAATAAAGCTTTAGAAGAAGAATTCAACGTGTTACTGCCGCTCACTTCGTAGTTGCGCGATATTGCTATGGATGCTTAAACTATTCGTCATTCGAATTTCGAATATTCGTTCGTTCGAAATAAAAAATGAACGAAATTATTCGAAATTCGTTCGTTCGGTCTCTTTTTAAAAAGTCCTCACTCTAATGCAGGGTCAGGCCCCGCTGCGGCGAAAGGAAGGTGGCGAAAGGTTCACAAATTAGATGTTTCCGAGGAAGCTAACTGATTATTCAAACAGTTTAATAACTGAACTCTCCAGATATCGAGCAGTTTGATAATTGAACTCCCCAAATGATTAGAAAATTCGAAATAAGGAGTTAGTGAATATCCCGAATGAACTCCTTATACAAGAAAAAAGCCCCTTGGCGATGTTTTCGTTCCGTTTCTCTCTTTTGCAGCTCGCCCTATAGATGTTTTCAAAAAAAAATCCGTTTCATCCCTGGCTGGATAATTTGAATATTTGATCGATATGGGCATACTGGTTCCAGTTGAGGTTTAGACAATTGTGATCTCCTTAATTAGAAATATGTCTCTTATCTGTGATAATTGAATCAGAAGAAACGTCTGGAGTTCCAAGATTTTTTTATTAATTTGAAACTGATTGTAATAAATCATTCTGGACAACCCCGGACTCTCTGAGATTTTTAAAAATATGTAGTGTTACTGTGCAAGAATAACCGGTGCCATCGCAGCAGAGGAGGGGGGGGGGGCGGCTCTATGATATCGCACTTGGCCACGCCCATTTTTTCATGCCGCAACAAATCTCCTGATTTTGAACCCTGGGTTAATGTTAAAGTTGCGCGGTGACACGGGAAAATGGGTGTGGCCAAGTGCTAAACCATAGCCCCCTCGCCCTGCAGACGAAAACACCGGATAATCGAAGCGAAAGTTCAAGAATGGCGTGAATTTTAAACGGAAGCCACAATTAATAGCTCGCCACCCGCTATCTTTCCGTCGGCGAGCCGCGCTAGGCGACCGCGCCGACGTGGTGTTGCGAGCGCGCCGACGTAATGTGGTGAGCGGGTGGCGCGCGCCAGCATGCCAGTGCTCGCCACCCGCTACCATTCCGCTCGCGGGCCGCGCGAGGTGCTGTGCGCCGCCCGACTTTTGGTTAGCGGGTTGCGAGCTCCAACTTCCTGAGAATATGCGCAAAATTATGTAATGGAGCTGTTGCGGGAACGAAAAGTCAATTAGGCTGTCACGTCTTCATGTACCGTCTGAATGGCTGAATGGAAGAGTAGATAGTTTTTTAAGTCCATTGAAAAAGTCGACTTTCGATTTGAAAAGTCGATCATTCGAAAAGTGGAAATTCCGGCTAAATCGAAAAGTCGATCATTCGAAAAAGTCTTATTTTCGACTTACTGGAAAAGTCGATCATTCGAAAAATGTGTTTTTCGACTTATTCGAAAAAGTCGATCATTCGAAAAGTTGAGTTTTCGGCTGAATCGAAAAGTCGATCATTCAAAAAAGTCTAATTTTCGACTTAGTCGAAAAGTCGATCATTCGAAAAAATTTCCAATTTGCCCAAGTATAGTGTGCATGACGTTATAGAAAGTATGCAGGCCATCAGTGGTAGTATGCAGGACATCAGTGGGAGTGTGCAGGACGGCATAGAAGGGGGGGAGGGCACGGCATCAGTGGGTTTACTTTGAGTTGACACCACCAGGCATAAATCATGTTAGAAAGGAAACCTTTAAAAAAATAAATGAAATTCCTGAAAGTTTAGGTTCCTGGCCAAAGTAAAGATTTGGCATGGCCATTTTTTCAAAAACCAGAAATATATATATATATATATATATATATATATATATATATATATATATATATATATATATATATATATATATATATATATATATATATATATATATATATATATATATATACTAGCGAGACCTAGCGAAGTTTTCGCTCACAGAAACTTTTGCATGAGCCAACTACCTGAGACGGATTAGTTTGTTAGAACGGTGGTGACTGACTTCCGCCTACCCGAAAGTACTCTCCTGAGCAGAGCAAGGTGCCGTACATTTACAGCAGGCCGTGGGTATATCAAAATGTGGGATCATAAAGCAAAACATAAGAAGCCAGCGGTAAATCGTCGGTTGCTACCGGCACAAAATTCAGAACCCTTCTGTACTTCCTTCCCTTACGTCGCTACCCACTGCCCTTTCTTCCAATTTGTAAAGTTCACAAGCGATTATTCTCGCTTTACCGTCTCTATCATGATAAGGAAAAACGCATTCTCATATTATATGATGTTTCCCTAGTTGACCAACATCATGCCCTTGTTCTCAATGAATGAAATTAGTAGGTGGTTGTTTATGTTTTTGTGGTGCAGATTTTGATAAGCTCAGACTTGCAACATATATAAAACTGGTTTTTGGAAGTTAGGGATTCGAAATGACTGAGCGGTTTGCAATGAGTGGCGAGCAGAGAAGGTGCGGAAGTGAAGCTGCTGCTTGTATCCTAAAACTGGAAAAAATGTCGCAGGAGTTCTGCGCCAATCTCAGAACGCGTCCCACGCTTCTCAAGATTCATATTTTCCTATCTATTTCCTCTCCACAAAGGTTAAGATTTAGCATTAAAAATTGAAAACCTTTTTCAAATTCTACACTCTTGGTGACGTCCTGCACACTCCCACTGCGGTCCTGCTAACTTTCGGTGACCTGCACACTCCCACTCGGGACCTGTGCATTTTCTACGACGCCCTGCACACTCCATCTGGGGACCTGCGCACTCTCTATGACGTCCTGCACACTCCCGTTGGGTTCTTCACATTTTCTATGACGCCCTCCACGCTACCATTTGGGTCCTGCACACTTTCTATGACGTCCTGCACACTCCCACTGGGGTCCTGCACATTCCTACTTAGGACCTGCGCACTTTCTATGACGTCCTGCACACTCCAATCAGGGTCCTGCACACTTTCTATGACGCCCTGCACACTCCCACTGAGGTCCTGCACACTTTCTATGACGCCCTGAACACTTCCGCTGGGGTCCTGCACATTCCTACTTAGGACCTGCGCACTTTCAATGACGTCCTGCACACTCCGATTAGGGTCCTGCACACTTTCTATGACGCCCTGCACGCTCCCACTGAGGTCCTGCAACACTTTCTATGACGTCCTGCACACTCCCACTGGGGTCCTGCACATTCCTACTTAGGACCTGCGCACTTTCTATGACGTCCTGCACACTTCGATTAGGGTCCTGCACACTTTCTATGACGCCCTGAACACTCCCACTGGGGTCCTGCACATTCCTACTTAGGACCTGCGCACTTTCTATGACGTCCTGCACACTCCAATTAGGGTCCTGCACACTTTCTATGACGCCCTGCACACTCCCACTGAGGTCCTGCACACTTTCTATGACGCCCTGAACACTTCCGCTGGGGTCCTGCACATTCCTACTTAGGACCTGCGCACTTTCAATGACGTCCTGCACACTCCGATTAGGGTCCTGCACACTTTCTATGACGCCCTGCACGCTCCCACTGAGGTCCTGCAACACTTTCTATGACGTCCTGCACACTCCCACTGGGGTCCTGCACATTCCTACTTAGGACCTGCGCACTTTCTATGACGTCCTGCACACTTCGATTAGGGTCCTGCACACTTTCTATGACGCCTTGAACACTCCCACTGGGGTCCTGCACATTCCTACTTAGGACCTGCGCACTTTCTATGACGTCCTGCACACTTCCGATTAGGGTCCTGCACACTTTCTATGACGCCCTGAACACTCCCACTGAGGGTCCTGCACACTTTCTATGACGCCCTGCACACTCCCACTGGGGTCCTGCACATTCCTGCGTAGGACCTGCGCACTTTCTATGACGTCCTGCACACTCCGGATTATGGTTCTGCACACTTTCTATGACGCCCTGCACACTCCCACTGAGGTCCTGCACAGTTTCTATGACGTCCCGCACACTTCCGCTGGGGTCCTGCACATTCCTACTTAGGACCTGCGCACTTTCCATGACGTCCTACACACTCCGATTATGGTCCTGCACACTTTCTATGACGCCCTGAACACTCCCACTGGGGTCCTGCACACTTTCTATGACGTCCTGCACACTTCGCTGGGGTCCTGCACATTCCTACTTAGGACCTGCGCACTTTTTATGACGTCCTGCACACTCCGATTAGGGTCCTGCACACTTACTATGCCGTCTTGCACACCCTCACTGGGGTCCTGCACACCTTTTATGACGCCCTGCTTCTTTGCATCGCTAGACGACTCGCAGAAGTTATCATGACCCACGGCCAAAAGTGCGCTCCACGGACAAACTCGGTTGGCCCGAGGCACGTAAGAGGTGAGTCGGGCTGATTTTTTGGTAATCGATAAATGTCGCACCCACCTAAATGTTGGTACCATTTCATACAAGTTTTGATCGGCCATTCCAAAGATATCGGGGACACATGCACACACATACACACACACACACACATCGGGACATCCTTATACTTAAAGCAGTTATGTCCCGATGTGTGTGTGTATATGCATATGGCCGATCAAAACTTGTATGAAATGGTACCAACATTTAGGTGGGTGCGACATTTATCGATTGCAAAATCAGCCCGACTCTCTACGTGCCTCGGGCCAACCAGTTTGTCCGTGGAGCGCACTTTGGCCGTGGGTCATGATAACTTGCGAGTCGTTCAGCGATGCAAAAATGCAGGGCGTCATAAAGGTGTGCAGGACCCCAGTGCGAGTGTGTGCAAGACGTCATAGTAAGTGTGCAGGACCCTAATCGAAGTGTGCAGGACAAGTGTGCAGAGTGTTCAGGGCGTCATAGAAAGTGTGCAGGACCCTAATCGAAGTGTGCAGGACGTCATAGAAAGTGTAAGTAGGAATGTGCAGGACCCCAGTGGGAGTGTTCAGGGCGTCATAGAAAGTGTGCAGGACCATAATCGAAGTGTGCAGGACGTCATAGAAACGCAGGTCCTACGTAGGAATGTGCAGGACCCCAGTGGGAGTGTGCAGGGCGTCATAGAAAGTGTGCAGGACCTCAGTGGGAGTGTTCAGGGTGTCATAGAAAGTGTGCAGACGGGACGTCAGTAGAAAGTGCGCAGGTCCTAAGTAGGAATGTGCGGGACCCCAGTGGGAGTGTTCAGGGCGTCATAGAAAGTGTGCAGGACCCTAATCGGAGTGTGCGGGACGTCATTGAAAGTGCGCAGGTCCTGGCAGGAATGTGAGACCCCAGCGGAAGTGTTCAGGGCGTCATAAAAAGTGAAGTGTGCGGGGCGTCATAGAAAGTGAGTGTGCAGGACGTCATAAAAGTGCGCAGGTCCTAAGTAGGAATGTGCAGGACTGTGTGCAGGACCTCGGCGGGAGTGTGCAGGGCGTCATAGAAAGTGTGCAGGACCCTAATCAGGTGTGCAGGACGTCATAGAAAGTGCGCAGGTCCTAAGTAGGAATGTGCAGGACCCCAACGGAAGTGTGCGGCACGTCATAGAAAGTGCGCAGGACCCAAATGGTAGCGTGGAGGGCGTCATAGAAAATGTGAAGAACCCAACGGGAGTGTGCAGGACGTCATAGAGAGTGCGCAGGTCCCCAGTTGAGTGTGCAGGGCGTCGTAGAAAATGCACAGGTCCCGAGTGGGAGTGTGCGGGTCATCGAAAGTTAGCAGGACCGCAGTGGAGTGTGCAGGACGTCACCAAGAGTGTAGAATTTGAAAAAAGGTTTTTCAATTTTTAATGCTAAATCTTAACCTTTTGTGGAGAGGAAATAGATAGGAAAAATGAATCTTGAGAAGCGTGGGACGCGTTCTGAGATTGGCGCAGAACTCCTGCGACATTTTTTCCAGTTTTAGGATACAAGCAGCAGCTTCACTTCCGCACCTTCTCTGTTCGCCACTCATTGCAACCGCTCAGTCATTTCGAATCCCTAATTTCCAAAAACCAGTTTTATATATGTTGCAAGTCTGAGCTTATCAAAATCTGCACCACAAAAACATAAACAACCACCTACTAATTTCATTCATTGAGAACAAAGGGCATGATGTTGGTCAACTAGGGAAACATCATATAATATGAGAATGCGTTTTTCCTTATCATGATAGAGACAGTAAAGCGAGAATAATCAAGCTTAACTTTACAAATTGGAAGAAAGGGCAGTGGGTAGCGACGTAAGGGAAGGAAGTACAGAAGGGGTTCTGAATTTTGCGCCGGTAGCAACCGACGATTTACCGCTGGCTTCTTATGTTTTGCTTTATGATCCCATATTTTGATATACCCACGGCCTGCTGTAAATGTACGGCACCTTGCTCTGCTCAGGAGAGTACTTTCGGGTAGAAGTCAGTCACCACCGTTCTAACAAACTAATCCGTCTCAGGTAGTTGGCTCATGCAAAGTTTCTGTGAGCGAAAACTTTGCTAGGTCTCGCTAGTAACTTATATATATATATATATATATATATATATATATATATATATATATATATATATATATATATATATATATATATATATATATATATATATATATATATATATATATATATATATATATATATATATATATATATATATATATATATATATATATATATATATATATATATATATATATATATATATATATATATATATATATATATATATATATATATATATATATATATATATATATATATATATATATATATATATATATATATATACTCAGTTGAAAGGGGAAGGTAAAGGAAACTTGAAAAAGGTTCTGAAATATTCCTGAGAACAATTTGGCGTAGAATAATTTGATTTCTGGAAAATGTAGTGAAATAGTTGAAAGTATGATTTGGCAGTCGAATTTTAACCAACTATTGATAAGAGTTGTGCAAAACGAGAGATTGCATTGCATGAGCTTATCCGTACAACATATCGAAGCAAATTCACGCGTGATAAGGCAAGCATTAAAAGCTCGTTCGGGAGCTGGGGTCATATTCGCCAACAACCCTCCGAGGGTAGTCGAATGGAAGCGGAAGGGATGATACCGCGCGCGGCAGAGGAGCAGATCAACCCATCTTACACCATGTAAGATGGAAATGCAAACTGTGTTACGTATCGATATCACTGCGAAAAGATAAAGGATCCGTCGCGAAGCGGCCATTCTTCAGCTATGCTATTCGAAAAATTCCGGCGGTCGCGAGGGAAGCCAAGGGAGGCGAGAGGTGGCCGTGGAGCGCGCATTTTGTACTGAAATTTCACCTCATCTACCCTTCGACTCCCCGGCGGGTTGATGGCGAATACGACCCCTGGAATGCCGCGGTCTTCGCGTACTAAGTGAAGTAAAATCAAGTGTTTGTTCCATAACACGCGTGATTTTGCTTTGATATGTTCTACGGATAAGCTCATGCAATGCCATCTCTCATTTCGCACAACTCTTATCAATAGTTGGTTCAAAATCGGCTGCCAAATCATACTTTCAACTATTTCACTACATTTCCCAGAAATCAAATTATTCTACGACAAATCGTTCTCAGGAATATTTCAAAACCTTTTTCAATTTTCCTGTACCTTCCCTTTTCAACTGAGTATATATATATTTCTTGTTTTGTGAAAATGGCCATGCCAAATCTTTACTTTGGCCAGGAACCTAAACTTTCAGGAATATTACCATTGAGTCGAAATGGTATGGTGTCATGAGAAGTTTCATCCAAAACTCTTCCTTCTCCAGTAAAATGTTTCTATCCATATTTTCTGAACCAGAGTCCAAAATGTGAACAGCTATATTAGATTTGCATTTATGATAGTGTGTGTATAAAAATTTTATTGTTGCTAATATTCCTTAGATGTTCCGTTACTCCCTCTCTTGAGCTCCTACAATACCGCGCGTATCTTTTGGTAATCCGGCGCGCTAGGGCGCGCCGTTTGGCGTCGTTTCTCCATAACTCGGTTCAAAATTGTTTATTTTGAAAATAAACGTCAGATTTGAAATCGGCACAGAAAATGCAACCTTGTGAACGTACACATTTATTAAAAAAATCTCATAGGAGAGATATTGAGTTACGGTAGCTATCAAATATTCGCTGTGTCCAAAAGGATTGGCGATTAATAGTAGTAATATATGGGTTTTCAACGCTGCCGAGGTGTCGTACGTTCACGCCGTGGCAGTGTGGAGAAAGAAGATCACCTCTATGCAAACCGACGTCACCTCCACGAAGAGGGTTTTTTCATGGGAGAGGTGCTGGCCGGCCGCGTCTCTCCTTCGGATTCTCCTGCTGAGGGCCGGCGTGGAAAGGAATCCTGGACCCGCTCAGAAGAAGAAGTACCTTTGTGCCACATGCGACAGAAATGTCAATTGGAATGGGACCAGCGTCCAATGCTTTGGATGCCAAAGGTGGGTGCACTTCTCTTGTTCGGGTCTCAGTTCTGTGAAGCATCATAACTCTTCTTTTCGCTGTGTTATATGCTCTTCACCTACCAACTCTGATTCCTCTTCCTCGTATCGCCCCCTTTCCATTGTACATATCAATCTCAATGGCCTTCGTGCCAAACTTTCTGAGCTCTCTCTTCGCACGTACTTACCATCCAGACGTGATCATGGTTCAAGAAACCAAGCTCTCTCCATCCCCTACCCGTCCTCATCCTAACATCCCGGGCTATACTGCCTTCCATGCCCCAAGGTCAGCTCTTGGCGGAGGATTTTCAACCTTTGTTTTATCTTCTCTTCCCTCCCACCTCATACCCAACACCCCCACGGATGGTACTCTCGAGTACCTTCCAATCCATCTCCCTCTTAAAACACCTCTTTCTCTCTACAACATATATATTCCACCCACTACCTCATGCCCCTCTTTTTGCAAGCCTATTCCACTTCTCAAGCAGCTGAACGACTGCTCCCTCTCATCCTCAGTTGTCTTCGCGGGCGATTTTAATGCTCACACCTTTTGTTCGTCTCTCGATTCTGACGCTAGAGGAAATGACGTCGAAGAATGGGCAGAGGAGTGTGACTTGGTCAACTTAAACGATGATCAGCCCACCCGTCTCCCTACCAACGGCCGATCTTCCAGCCCAGACATTTCTCTAGTCTCGTCCAACTTCTCTAACTCTTGCTCATGGTCCACCACAACCACTTTGCCAAGTGACCATGTCCCCGTCTTTATCCATATCGATCTCTCCAACTCTCTCGCTCCCTATTCTGGTGTTCGTCAACGTTCTTATCTTAATTTAGGCCGAGCAGACTGGAGCCTGTTCAGTGAAGTTGCGCTTCGCCTGTCGGCAAATTACCCGTGGAATGGCGACGTGCACCAGAAAGAGTGCCATTTATCTGACGCGATCCGCAGAGCCATGAAAGCAGCTATTCCTGTCGGCCGCGTTAAGACGTTCTATCCAAATGTCACAAGAGAGATCCTCGATAAGATCAGGACAAGAGATGCCAGGAGAGCGGTCAACCATCTGGACCCCGTCGTTGCTGAACTTGACGATGAGATCAAAAAGGATCTAGACAGGCACAAGAAAGAAGAGTGGGAAAAGTTCGCTGGGCAGTTGGACTTCAAGACGGACAGTGCAGCTACTTGGAAGGTACTACGGAAGCTCTCGGGTAAGAGCTTTCCTGCCACCGTCTCCACAATCGAATTAGAAAACGGTGTATTCAAATCAGGAAAAGAAGCCGCTTATGCGCTCGGGAGAAGTTTTTTCATCACCAGTGCAAAGCGTGGTCCACAGAATAGAGTGACTGTACGAGAAGCTGTGTCGCCTCTCGCTTATGAGCCCGGCCGAAGGGTTCACTACGACTCAAGTTGGGAAAGTTATAAAGGATATGCGGAATTCAAAAGCGGTCGGTCCAGACGGGATATGTCCTGCTGTCTTGAAGAAGATACCGAATGAAATCCTTCCGCTTCTCACTGATTTGATCAATACCTCGTTCAGATCGTGCACCATCCCACAGAACTGGAAGACAACTAACGTTGTGCCGCTTCCCAAGCCGAAACCTCAGGCTTCAGTCAAGGGATACAGACCTATTAGCTTGCTGTCCACGTTCGCGAAGGTAGCCGAAAAACTGATCGTAAAGGACTTGGCGGAGCACAATGAGAAGCAAGTGATTCAGCATGGATTCAGAAAGCTGCATTCCACCACGACAGCTCTGCTGGAAATTACAAGCTTTGCCATCGATGGGTTCAATGCCCAGAAGCTACAGAGAACTGTGGCTGTTGCCTTAGATCTCACCAAGGCATTCGACACAGTAAACCATGGAGTTCTGTCAAGCAACTTACTCGAATCATCAATACCGCCGTGGCAGAAACGCTGGATATCGGCATTCATCAAGGGCAGACGAGCCAGAGGTATGTTCCAGAACCATGTCTCAAATAGTATTCCTATTGCAGCTGGAGTTCCGCAGGGCGGCGTTTTATCGCCTGCCGTCTTCAGTCTGTCCCTCGAAGCCATGCCCGCCCCCCCCCCCCCCCCAGGATATCAGGGTGGCCGCCTATGCCGATGATATGACAATAATGTGTCGGGATCGGGATATACATGTGGCCGCCTCGAAGATCAATGAGTACCTGGTCACACTGAAAAGCTTTTTCGACCGCAAAATGCTAAAGATCTCTGCATCGAAATCGTCGGTATCCGTACTCACAACGGATCCTTCGGAGCACAGCGCTCACCCGCATGTCGAGTGGGACGGAGATCGATTACCTGCTGCTCGCTCTCCCAAACTGCTCGGTCTGGTGCTCGATCCATCGCTCAAGTTTCATAAGAACACCGAGCAGAAGCAGGCCGTCGTCAAAGCGAAGCTTAATGTGCTCAGAGCCCTGGGCGTTACATCATGGGGCAGTAGCAAAGAAACCATTATTACGACGTATAAAGCGATTCTCCAGCCTGCACTAGAATACGGCGCACCAGTTTGGCAGCATCTAGTTTCGGAATCCTCTTGGACTAAGATGCAACGCATACAGAATGCGGCTCTTCGAATCGCCACCGGATGTGCAAGAAGTTCCCCAGTCGAGCACTTGCATGCGGAGACACGATTATTACCAGTAAAAGAACACTGTCAGCTCCAGACCCAACAATTTTTCATCAACATTGTCAAACAACCAAATCACCTCTCGGAGAGTGCTAAACGCAGTCAGAGAAAGAAAGATCAGAAAGCCATTCGCCGATGCTCCAAGCAAAGTCAATCTGCAAAGATGGCACGATTCACAGCAAGAACGACTCCGTCTGTTGCGCGAGGAGCACACACAGTTCGTACGGTGTCATCTGGAAAAGACGGCGGTAAATCCCATCCTGGGTGTGGTGCCGCCCGGGTCTGCACATCCGAGTCTCAACTCGGAAGGAGGGCCAGATGCACCCTGGCATCGCTGCGCTGTGGTCACTCTACTATGCTTATGGCATATGTTAGCAAGATTGACAGCACCAAATCGGACGTTTGCCCAGACTGTGGATGCCACGGCCACGATACGGCACACTTGTTCGATTGTCCGGAGAGACCAACCACGCTGACCACAATGGACCTATGGACGAATCCGTTATTGGTCGCCCAGTTCCTCAACCTATGACAGTACCCTCGACGTGGCTGCAAAGAAGAAGAGAAGGGTTTTCAACGTTTCGTTGTATTTTTCACATTTCTATAATGTTTTTCAACCTCTAAGTTCCTTCCGGAGCATTCTTTTACCAACCTACCAAGAAATTTTTACTACAAAACCACTATTGCTAGGCATACATATATGGATGTTAAAGTTATCGAACAACGAATTTTCTCTATATTGGTGAGTATTTTCGGAACAAAATGCCACAACTCATCGAAAATTTAGGCTAGAAAAGTCAGTCCGACATCGCGTCTATAAGACGAAATGCTTTTTTGTTTTCGAATACAAAGATGGCAGGTTCCATGGAAAATTTTACCAGGCATGTGAAAATTACGCAATGCAGTTCTTGCCCGTTCTAATTGCGGGACGAAATTAGTTTCAAAATCAGGTAGTGCATAACATTCTTTCGAAAAATCAGCAATTGAGAATATTTTAAATTTTCTAAAAGTTAAAATTTTATTAAGGTTCCTAAATTTTATTTTCCAACTAAAAACCTCTAAGGAGACCACGCATTCTTTGAACAACGCGTGAATACGCTTGGTAATGGTCCCAACGTTGTGGAATATGCCGAAACATTGTAATTTTTTCGAATAAAATCAAATTTCGAAATTGAGTTTTCATTAAATTTTCGTAGCCGGAATCATCCCGCTCTACTAGACTGACCTTAGAGCAGGTCTGGAAACGGCCCTTACTCCTTCTCAACGCATCTTCGTGCTTCAGAAAGCGTTCACGGTAAAGTACGAAAACAAACGAAATTAGGGGTGGTGCAGTTACAGGAAAACATGAAAACAGTGCATCGAAAAGGTAATTGTGGGATGTGCTCCAAAAGTTGATATCGGCACTTTATGGACCCATTTTATGGAAGGTCTCAAATCCTTTCGATTTGTGGTAGGTATGACGCAAAGATCGGTATGACGGACAATCATAGGATTCAATCGAAGACGACGCGTAGCGAATGTTTGGAGCAGTTGGTGTGCGCGCCGTCACTGGGTGAACGTCGCGGGTTCAGTTCTCGCGTGAGTCTGTGGTTTTTGCAAATAACTGCGCCTGTTCCACCTTTTATAGGTTTGATAGCTCACGCTAACACGTGCAGATTGGAGTGGTTGGCGTGCGCGCCGTTATGATATCAGCGTCGCAAGTTCATTTCCCATGTCATTGGCAGTTTTTGGGTCGAAGGGTCTTTCATCGTGACTAACACGGAATAAACATATGACATTGGTATTCGTTGTCATGTCTTCCCACGAAATATTTCTCGTGTTGTTGTGAAAATACGAGGGAGTTTAGTACCAGCCCCAGACACTCGTCCTCATAGGCTGGAGTAGTTCTTTGGCCCTCTATCGAAAAAATGGCCTTACCTGGGGCTCAGTAGGCAACTAATTTTTTTTGAGATTTTCGTGAACGAGTCTTGGCTATGAGATGTCAAATTTCAGATAAGTTCAAAATATGTTTACTATTCGATTGAGAAGAAAAAAATGTACCCCAGCCCCAAGATGGGGTCTGAATTCTCAAACCAGCGTAGATTATTAGTTGCGATTAGCTTCTGAGAGTCTACATTAATAGGTCGCAAAATCAGGTTGCTCAACTTCCGTTCCAAGCCGAGCTCCGAGGGTGGCTTTGAATATCTCTAAAACATTTTTGGTATACTCTACCACGCTCGAATTGAAGCTTGATAGGTTGCGAATGAGCACCGGAAGGGTCCTTTGAAGTAAGCTGTTCGTTGAGGTACCGTCAAAATTGACGTACCGCGGCCCATTCACCACTTAGAACCTTATTTTTGTTTTCAGGTTTATCCCAACTTCTTGACGAATTTCGGATTACAGCAAGTTTCTTCACACATTCTATTTCCGCACATGAGCTGCTCACCGCATCGTCAAGATTTAGACCTCTTCAAATACTATTTCGTTCAACAAAAATCACAGGAAATTGGTCGGGCCGGACGAAGTTGAAAAAACTTGGTGCGCCAAACTCTGTTCCAAAATACGGCATCGGGTTCAAAACCATAAAGAATGGTTGTGGTGGTATCTTTTCTAACTCGCAAAACCCGTGGTGAGCACTCACTCTCACTCACTCATCCCGTTAGCTGGCGTCTGGTGGAGCGGGATGCCCTCTCAACCAATACACTGCTGTAGGTGCCATAGGAGCTCGTGCGGCCTGAACGATACGCTTCCAATCAAAACGGTTTGCAACAACAAGTTTAGCGTTAAGGACACTGCACCGTTGAGTCTTCAGATCCTCCTCTATATGTTTGAGCCATGTCTTCTTCGGGGCCGTTCGTTGAATTCTCCACGATGGTGGGCGCTTACGCCACAGCATACTGTACGGAAGACGTGACGGGTCCATCCTGCATACATGTCCGAACCATCGCAGTCTTCTTGTCTGCAGCTGTTCTCCGACCGTCGGTTGATTCATGCAGCTCTTCCGTATATCGTTGTTGCAAACATGATCACGAATCGTAATTCCAAGAATCTGGCGCAAACATCGCATCTGGAAGACTTCTAGCTTGACGAGGTCTGACTTTAGCAGAGTCCAGGTTTCCGAGCCGTATAGTAGTACGGGTATTATCAGCGCTCGGAACATTCGCACTTTAGTCTTCAGTGAAATGTTGTTTTTCTTCCACAAACACCAGCCTAGCGACGCAAACACACTAGACGCCTGCCCGATTCTGCTGCACACCTCTGCCGTAGCCGCAACTTTTCGCTCCTGCACTACCGACCCAAGGTATTTGAATCCCTTGACCTGCTGAAGCTCAACTCCTTCAAACTGAACAGATGCAGGCGACCCATCGGATGTCATGACCTTGGTCTTCTCCTGGTTGGTTCTTAAGCCGTAGGAGCTTGCAATCAGTGCCATATCGCTTATCAAGGACGTTGCCTCCGCATCAGTGTCCGTGAATGTTGCGCTGTCATCCGCGAACATCAAATCTGTGACGTACTCATTACTTCCGTATTGAACGCCTCTTCTGTTCTCGAAGACCTTCCTCATAATAGCGTCCACAACAGTATTAAAGAGCAGAGGCGAGACCACATCGCCTTGGCGAACTCCAGCGGTAACGGCAAACCTCGGACAACTGATTCCCAACGCGTACGGAACTGGTAGACAATTCGTACGTTTCCTGGAGGAGCTTGACTATCTTCCTCGGTATGTGCTCGCTTTCGCGTTGCTCTCCATAGCGCCGGCCAGTGAATACAATCGAACGCAGATTTGTAGTCTATAAATGTGATAACGACACGCTTCCCAGAGCGAATTCTCTCTTCCATTAGCTGTCGAAGTGCGAAGATCTGATCACTGCAGCTTCTTCCTGGCCGGAACCCCGCCTGTTCTTCACGACTGGTTTGCTCACGATGACGCTGGAAGTCTGTTCTGAATAACCCTCATGAAGACTTTGCCAACGATAGACAACAGACTGATCCCTCGGTAATTTTTGCAGTCTCTAGCATCACCCTTCTTGTGTATGGGCACGATTGTGGCACGTTTCCAGGTAGCTGGTATTTTCTCAGACTGCCAGATAAGAGTAATCAGCCGATGAAGTTGACGCAGCAAGACGTCTCCGCCAGCCTTGATGGCTTCCGCAGTGATTTTGTCCACTCCTGACACTCTGCCGTTTTCCAGTGACTTTATCGCTGCCGTTAGTTCATCTACAGTGGGTTCTGAGTCGAGAACTGCATCTCCGGCCGCTTAAACTAGTGGTGGCTCGACAAGTGGTCCTTGCGGCGCTTCATGACTGTATAGTTCACTGAAGAACTGTCTCTATCGACGGAGGCGCTCGTCTACAGAGCGCACGAATGACTCGTCTGCATTCCTGATACTATCGCTTGTTGGTTTCGTCCTTCCTCCAAGCCGCTGGAGTGTCCGATAGAGAGTTCGATAATCATGCCTGCTCGCAGACTCCTCCAAATCAGCAGCTACCTTATTCCAATACGACTCTCGTTCCATTTTCAATCTGCAACGAAGCTCTCTGCAGAGCTGACGATATCGATCAAAATCGGTCAATTTCGCTTTCTTCCTTTCTTCTATGAGATGTATGGATTCATCTGATATCCATGGCTGGATTCGCTTACGAGGGGCAAGACAAAGTGGCTCTGCACATTCCACGATGGTGGCTGCTATCTGTTTTTCTTGTTCATCCATAGATGCATCGTCTGCAAACAGCGCAAACCTATTCGACAGTGCCATTTGGAATAACTCCTTCGTCTCAGGTACCATCAAATGTGCCCAGTTGAATTGGCCTTTAGATGGCTCCACAATCCTAGCTCGTTGTAGACGAAGCTTCACTACTGCACGTAGAAGGTAATGATCTGAACCACATTCGGGTCCTCTCATTGCACGAACATCCTTGAGCGACGACCTGAAACGCGAGCTCATCAGCACGTAGTCTAACAAAGCTACGTCTCGTCCGTAAGGATTTCTCCACGTCAACTGATGCTTTCTGCGATGCTGGAAGTGACTGTTTCCAATAATGAGTCCATTGAAAGCTGCAAATGTGAGCAAGCGCAGACCATTGCCGTTCATGTCACCAACGCCAAATCGGCCCAATACTGCTTCCCAGCCCATCCTGTCTTTTCCAACATGTGCGTGGAAATCACCTGCGACTAGAACAACGTCTCTCTTTGAAATCGTGTTCAGAACGTCCTGAAGCTGAGCGTAAAACGCGTCCTTGTCGGAATCCGGGCTAGGCTCTGTCGGCGCATAAACTGCCACAATATGAGTCCTTATAGTTCCTTTCAGCGTGAGGACAGCGATTCTGCTAGAGATAGGCTCGAATGTCACAACGCTTCCAGCTGCTTTCCAGTTCAGCATGAATCCAACGCCTTGGTGGTGTCCGTCGCTACCGGAGTAGTACAGCACCATCCTTTCATGACTATCTGGCACCTGGACAGTCATTGTTCCACTTCCACTGATCCTTAATTCAGACAGGGCGGCAACCGATACCTTCGACTTCAACAGTTCCCTGTCAATGATTTCTTTCTGCCCGACGTAATGCCCTGATCGCACATTCCATGCCGCGAACCGCACCTCCTTCTTCGGCGTTACCAGTCGTCCACTGTTCTGGCCAGTAGCATACTTGTCACCAACACCCTGGGTCCCCAGTGTCGGCGCATTGGCTGCCCCGGATGCGGTAGCCGTATCGCGTATTCCTATGAGACTCTCCATGGTTACCACCTTAGGTTTGGTGATAAGCAGATAGACCCAAAAACTATTTTCTAAGATTTTCGTTGAACGAAGCACTATTTGGCATTCGAGCGTGGAAAAGTACACAAAAGTGTTTCGAAGATTTCCAAAGCCACTCTCAGAGCTCGGCTTGGGACGAAAATTGAGCAACCTGAAATCGCGACCTATTAATGTAGACTCTCGGAAGCTAATCGCAACTAATAATCTACGCCTGTTTGAGAATTCAGACCCCATCTTGGGGCTGGGGTACATTTTCTTCTCAATCAAATAGTAAACATATTTTGAACTTATCTGAAATTTGTCATTTCATAGCCAAGACTCGTTCACGAAAATCGCAGAAAAAATTAGTTGCCTATTGAGCCCCAGGTAAGGCCATTTTTCGATAGAGGGCCAAAAGAACTACTCCAGCCTAAGGACGAGTGTCTGGGGCTGGTACTAAACTCCCTCGTGTTTTCACAACAACACGAGAAATATTTCGTGAGAAGACATGACAACGAATACTAATGTCATATGTTTGTTTCGGGTTTGTCACGATGAAACACCCTTCGACGCAAAAAGTACAAATTACATGGGAAATGAACTTGCGACTCTGATATCATAACGGCGCGAACGCCAACTACTCCAATCTGCACGTGTTAGCGTGAGCTATCAAACCTATAAAAGGTGGAACAGGCGCAGTTATTTGCAAAAACCACAGACTCACGCTAGAACTGAACCCGCGACGTTCACCCAGTGACGGCGCGCACACCAACTGCTCCAAACATTCCCTAGGACTCGTCTTCAATTGAATGCTATGATGGTCCGTCATACCGATCTTTGCGTCATACCTACCACAAATCGGAAGGACTTGAGACCTTCCATAAAATGGGTCCATAAAGTGCAGATATCAACTTTTGGAGCACATCCCACAATTACCTTTTCGACGCACTGTTTTAATGTTTTCCTGTGACTGCACCGCCCGTAATTTCGTTTGTTTTCGTACTTTACCGTGAACGCTTTCTGAAGCACAAAGATGCGTTGCGAGGGAGTAAGGGCCGTTTCCAGATCTTCTCTAAGGTCAGTCTAGAAGAGCGGGATGAATCCGGCTGACAGCGTCTGGAACGGCCGCGAGAGCCCCTGAACATGGCTCTACGCAAAGGTTGCTGGTGAGACCTTAGCGGCTAGCACATTTGGAGGTTGAAGAAATTGCGGATTCCCTCTTTATTAGAATTTCATGAGTTCAGTTTGAAAAAAGTGTAGTTTCAAGAGGCGTCTGGAATGGAGTACAAACTAGGAAAATTTAATGAAAATTCAATTTCGAAATTTGATTTTTTTTTCGAAAAAAATTACGTTTTGGCAAATTTTACAACGCCGGGACCATTATCAAGCGTATTCACGCGTTGTTCAAAAAATGCGTGGATTCCTTGGAGGTTTCTGGTTTGAAAATAAAATTTGGGAACCTTAGTGAAACTTTAACTTTTAGAAAATTTAAAATATTCTCAATTGCTGATTTTTCGGAAGAATGTTATGCACTACCTGATTTTGAAGCTAATTTCGTCCCGCAATTAGAAAGGGCAAGAACTGCATTGCGTAATTTTCACATGTCTGGTAAAATTTTCCATGGAACCTGCCATCTTTGTATTCGAAAACAAAAAAGCATTTCGTCTTAAAGGCAGTGGTCGCGATAGAAGATGCTTGTCTTCTTTTCCTCTCTAAACCCTTTTCTGGGTTCAAAGAAGTAGGACCTATAAGAAAAATCGCGAGAAAACCGCTGTTTCAGGCCAAATTTGAAGCCTAAACTTTTCTGTCTTTTGATGGTGGACGAGCCCACTCCACATCATCGGCATCGATGACCTCTTATATCAAGAACATCAGCTGGCTTGAAATTGAGTTTCAATCAATGAACCTTCGGATTTATGTAAAATACATCTAGTCAAAAACATTGACTGAAGTGCTTTCTTTCATTGCTCAACTGTTTTTATTAGGTAAATTTGCAGTTATTTCTCCCTCTGAATGTCGATGTTTTTGACTGCTCGGCATGAGGCGGCGATCTTTTTGCTGCGCTGTGCACGTGTGCACGAACTGGGATCTTGGGCCTTAGAAACTCTTACTCTAGCCCGTTTTTCACCGCACAACCCTCCAAGTTTTACAGCTGTTTTCGATCTGAGCCGATTTTTGTAGTTTTTTTAGATAACGTTTTTCATCGCGACCACTGCCTTTAAAGACGCGATGTCGGACTGACTTTTCTAGCCTAAATTCTCGATGAATTGTGGCATTTTGTTCCAAAAATACTCACCAATATAGAGGAAATTCGTTGTTCGATAACTTTAACATCCATATATGTATGCCTAGCAATAGTGGTTTTGTAGTAAGAATTTCTTGGTAGGTTGGTAAAAGAATGCTCCGGAAGGAACTTAGAGGTTGAAAAACATTATAGAAATGTGAAAAATACAACGAAACGTTGAAAACCCATATACTACTACTCTCAATCGCCAATCCTTTTGGACACAGCGAATATTTGATAGCTACCGTAACATAATATCTCTCCCATAAGATTTTTTAATAAATGTGTACGTCCCCTAGGTTGCATTTTCTATGCTGATTTCAAATCTAACGTTTATTTTTAAAATAAACAACTTTGAACCGAGTTATGGAGAAACGACGCCAAACGGCGCGCTCCGGCGCCCTAGCGCGCCGGATGACCAAAAGATACGCGCGGTATTGTAGTTGTCATTCCAACATTTTGTAAATTATAACTAGAGCATTGTAAGCAATATATAACACCTCTAGACCAACAGTTAGCGCCATTAGTCTTAAATGTATTATTACAAAAAGTTGTAACAGTGGAATCAATACAATTATCGAAGTTTATAAGTCTACAAACAGTGCTTTTTGCCCAACATTTTTCACCTCTTTGATCATTACCAAACTCGTTTATGGTATACTTGTTAGCTCTAATCTTTTACTTCTCAAAAGAAGACAGGGGAAAGTAGTTTGTTGCTTAAATTCGAACCCGAGTTTTGGACTAAAATCTAAGGAAGTGGGCGGTCAAACCCCTTAAAGAGAGGAATTTCTAAAAGTTTAGCTTCTTGGCAAAAGTAATGATTTGGCAATGTCATAATTTCAAGCAATATAAAAGTTGAAAAAATGAAAAAAAAACGTCTTGAAATGTCTTTAAATGATTTGGCGCAAAATTTCCATAAGTAATGAAAAAACTGGGAAATGTAGTGGAATGACCAAAATCGGATTTGGCGGTCAATCATAGTCCAATTTTTGATAATTAGTGAGAGACAAGAGATAGGAATTTAGAAGTTTTTCCGCTAAATTCATCAAAGCTGAATCAATCGGATTTGAGCGTCACGTTCACATAGCTTGACCCATGCTGATTTCCGTATTACGGCTTCAATAAGATGCTTTACGGGTTCCGCTGCGCGCTTGATTTGGCTTCGATAAGTTTGATAGAAAAGCTTCTAAAATTCTATCCCTCGTCTCTCACTACTTATCAAAAGTTGGCCAATGAATGATTGACCACCAAATCCGATTTTGGTCATTTCACTACATTTCCCAGTTTTTCGTAACTTCTGGTTATTTTGCACCAAATGATTTTTAAAGATATTTCAAGACGTTTTTTCATTTTTTCAACTTCTATATTTCTTGAAATTATGACATTGCCAAATCATTACTTTTGCCAGGAAGCTAAACTTTCAGAAATTTCATGTATTTTTTCAAAAGGTTCCCTTTTTGCGAAGCGATTTCCATTTCGGAGAGGCGAAACCTACGACTATAGTTTTTGCCTTCGTTGAGTAGTGAAATCGGTACGAATCGCTGTTGTTGGGCGACTATAACTCCTAGAAATTGAGACCCACATCCATAAAAAACGACCCTTGCTTTTCCACTGGGGTCCCAAACCTTTTTTTACGGCGTCCTGCGCACTCCCACTGGAATCCCGTACACTTTCTACGGCGTCATGCGCTTTCCCAGTGAGGGCCCGCACACTTTCTGCGGCGTCCTGAGCGCTCCTCAAGTCCTATTTACACCAACCGTCTCAAAGAGAGAACAATCTTGGGCGGAAGCCTACCATTAGCTGTGTTTATTTTCTTTAGTTCATTTTCAAAATTTAGTGAACGTCGGATGGTTTACAATAACATGTTTACATGTTTTTGCCCGTCTTGGCCCTCAACTTTGAGGTTCCGCTAAATTGAGCTTTCAACTAAAAAATTCAATAGGAGCTAGCTGCATCCATTTCTAGTCTCCTGCCAAAAAATCAGGTTCCTAGCCCAATTTTAAGTGGTAGCACAAGATCGTGAACGCCGTTTGAAAAAAAAAAGGAGATTAAAGGCATCGTACGCGCTGAAAACCACTCACCGTTTTTTGGGTTTGAATCATTGGCTGGGCCCGCCTGAGGACCTGGGTAGAGTTTGTCGGGTCACCGACGCATCATTGGGAAGATACGGGAGGTCGAATGCCTCGAATTCCACCAAAAGAGGCCGGCCTTCTGACAGCCATGTGGCTTCAAATGAGAAAAAAAGGTAGCTTATCAGCAATTGATACATCAACTTCCACTCATTTACGCGATACCGCTTGTTAAAAACCTTCATTCTTTTTGATTTTATGCCACATGGCTGTCAGAAGGCCAGCCTCTTTTGGTGGAATTCGAGGTAGTCGAACACCCATATCTTCCCAATAATGTGGGCGGGGACCCAACAAACTCTACCTACGTTCTCAGACCCAACAAATGATTCAAACCCAAAGAACAGTGAGTGGTTTTCAGCGCGTTCGACGCCTTTAACAGTTTTTCGACCAAAATCAAGTGGTTTTCTGCATTTTTCTCGAGTGCCAAGAAACCATTCCAAACCATTTTTGGGTGTATACCCCACATTGTTACGCTCTTTCCAGTGGTGAAAAAACCGCATTTCCACAGTTATTCCGAACGCCGATTTTGAAATCGCAGAGTTGCGCGTGGGCGAGTCAAAGCCAAATCTGGTGCGCGCGAAGCGCGCACCACAATTCTTAGTGAGACCTACTTTTCTTAGAGAGACCCAAAGCTCACGTTTTTGCCGAAAAACGGGCAACTTCATGGCAGTGAACACTGTCGAACCTTGATGCGCGGCTGAACTGTTTCAATGTGATTCCCATAGAGTCTTACCTTTGACAGCCTCAGGAAGAACTGAGATGCTATTAAGCTCAAATGCGAAAGCATCTTCAGTTGCCAAATCAAGTGACTTCAACATGGATCTTCGATCAGCTAATATGCAGTTATACGGGTTACTAATGATTTTCTTGGCCAGTTGAATGGCCGCATTGAGAGCTGAAAATAAGACTCAATTCAGGAAAATATTTGAAGCCAGCCTCAATTAGAGACGTTATCTGGTTATCCGTATTACGTTGTAGATTTGGTGAATTTGTTCTACTTTCGCAAACTACTGATTGATGCATAAAACTTCAACGCCTAGTTTCTAAGTAGTTGAGGTAAGGTTTGGAATTCAAAGGTCTGCCTAGAGATATGGACCTTGTTCCTTTTTTTTGGAGAAGTTGTGCCTGCAGTGCACGAAGCTATTATGTTGATGCAAGAGTTAGCGGACTTTTCACGACTTTAAATAGAGAACATTTATTTCAAAAACAAGCAAGGCTAACCCAACAAAATAATTACCATCACATTCAAGCAGCGTCCGTCCATACGTCGCGGGAACTCCGGCTCTCGCTATCCAGCGCTCCTCAGCGCTCTCTAACGCTGACGGGTGCCCGTCAGGGATGTGCGTAATTACGACTAACGACTAACGAATTTAACGAATAACGGGCTTTTTGGGTGTTACGTCTAACGACTAACGACAAACGAAATGAAACATATTTTCGTAAGCAATCTCAAAATTTGTTAGAAAATCAATAGTCAATCCAATCACGCTCCAACCCAAGAATTACATCAAGAATGATACATTGTTCCCTGTTGGTTTTTCGAGGTGGATGGTACAAAATGACCATGGCCTTAAGTATTTATTAGTTCTACTGACACTGTTTCGCAGTTCTGGAACCCCCACATCATGACCCCAACCGAACGTTGCGAAAGGCTGGGCGCAGCACTTATGCAACTTCATGTCGGTCGCGCGACTTCATGAAAGGCTCACTCAACCAGTTTCGACACCGATCGCCTCTAGCGGAAATTTTTACAGAGTGCTCTGTCGGAGGTGATAATAGGGAGCGGTGCCTGCAGCCCACAACTGCGCACCGACGGGAACTGTTTTCGATGATTGGATTGTAAATGATTCGTCCTCCGATTTTCAGTAATAACGTCCAGATATGGGAGTTCTATAAAGTGGTGCTGGGACCTCTCAGTGGGTGAAACTTCCACTTGAATGCTTATTTCTTGACCTTTCCCCCATTATGAAAACAAGCTATGAGAA
Source organism: Aplectana chamaeleonis (assembly GCA_029168955.1). Lineage (NCBI taxonomy): Eukaryota > Metazoa > Nematoda > Chromadorea > Rhabditida > Cosmocercidae > Aplectana > Aplectana chamaeleonis. The sequence continues at coordinate 890,794 of JAPDOI010000124.1, read as the reverse complement.
CGGCTCGCGACGCTGAACAAAGAACAAGTAGTGCAAAGTTGGTGCAGTTTTCCGTGTTGTCACCTAGGAGTAGATCTCGTATAACATCATAGAGCTCAGAATGGTAAATTTTGCACCGAAAAAAAGCGAAGAGCTCAAGGTTTCCCTGGCTTTCCATATTGCTTCTTTTCTGGACAAAAATCGTCAAACACACTCTCTCGAGTACTTTCTGTCATAATTTTAATTATGTACATGTAGGTTAGCAGATTAAACTAGGTTATCTAACGGTCAATGTTTTTTGTGTTTAATGGTCATGAATGTTTTGGAGAAAAACATTTTTTCATGCCTTCCTTCTTTTTTTATTTATAAGGGTTTTTTCTGCCCCAAATGTGCTAATTTTCAGAGCCTAGATTTCTAACGACTCACGATTAATGACTAACGACTAACGAGGGTTTTTGCCGGTTGAACGAGTAACGACTAACGAATTACAAAATTTCTATTACTCAGACATTCTGGCGTTTCTAACGCGCACTGAACTGTCCCATTTCGACCTGTGCGGGGCAAATGGCAGAATTCCCGCATGGCCATTCCGGTGTGCGTTCAGCGCCTGCCAAACCTCGGATTCCGCTCTTTGACTGGCGATGACGTCACGGCTGCAGAGGCTCGGTGTTGCGTTCGTACACGATTTGACAGGGCATGAACTCGTTTGATCTGCCAAATCGCGTTATCGATGACTCCACAATTGACCAGGCCCATATCAGCAGCAGAGCACGTATATAAGGGGACTCATCTCAGAGAGGGCGCAGTCGGCCTTTCGGGGCCGCTCCTGGAAAGTGGCTACGAGTCACTCTCTGGGCGATTTTCGAAAGCTGAGGGGGTCTCATCCACGGTCCTTAGCGAGGGAAGCTCCATCGCTGTTGACCGTGGCGAGGATGATGTCCCTGTCGCGGACCACAGTGGGGGTGACCCCCTCCCGCGGGCCGTGACATGGGCCGTGTCTCTGTTGGGGGAGACCCGCTCCCATCGAAGTTGTGGAAGCAGTGGGATAGGGCGACGCCCTCCCTTGCCGTTATAAATCTAACCGAGCACGGTCGAAATCTGCAAACGGCAGTGAATCGCCGGATATCGCGGGCTAAACAGAGAATGGTCGAAACCTTCCAACTGCAGTGAATCGCTGGATATCGCGGGGCAAACGGCGGATATGGGGCACCCGCTTTTCCCATTTTTTCGTTTCTAACGGCAGCGGTTTAGATTATGACCCGCGTTTGCTGCGCGTTACAAACCCCACAGCGCCTGAGTACGCACATCCCTGGTGCCCGTACAGGAAGAGAGACACCGGCAAATGCATCATACCTCGTGTCGATTCAATTGAAAACGCTTGACCTGATGATCGCTCACTTAAATCGACTCGTTCCCTGCTCTTTTATCACGGTTCGAAATAACCTTGGTAGGCCTATTACACAAAATGGCATTTGTTTTTAGGTAGATTTGACTTTCATTGATTGAGAAATTTAGAAAAGGGCTTGAAAGTGGCTGTTTCTTCCACGAAATGAACGAAAAAAAGCGAGAGAGGGCGTATGCGCGCGAGAGCGGGCGTGAGCGTGCGACAGCTTGTGTTAGCGCTCGTGAGCGGCAAGCAATTCGTGTGCCCCCGACGAGCATAGGTTTTGCGTAATCGCGCGCCCTCGCAACGTATGGACGCTGCCTCAAGTATCCTTAGCCACCGATTGGACAGATCATGATTTCCGACGCGTAGATCTGTGGCTGTTTTGAGTCGAACTCAGGCACTTGGGAGGATAGCCCGCCACACTTTAGAGGCAGAAACGGCCATCCGCCGACCTTGAGAGAGTCATTCGGCCATTCGCGCCCGTTTTTGACCACGACGCAGCATCTCGACCGCGACGCGTCCACGTACATCAGCAGTCGCAGCCATCCGCGCCCCTACGCAGTTGCTCGGGATCATCAACATGTTTAGGCAAAGATATAAACAATATTTCTGGTATAAAAGGCTCCTCACCTCACCGTAGACCTCAGTCGGCTCTTCGCAGCCTGATTTGGAAGGTGATCTCAAGCCACTTTCCAGAAGATCCACCGGATAGCGAAGGATAATTTTGTCGCCGAGGGAAGGGCTCCCACGCCTCGGAGTGGTACCCAACCGTGGGACCATCTCCATGGTGGGTGCACCCCACTGTGGACCGTGGCGGTGGAGTCACCTCCCCGTGTTGATCCCAACAGGTATGATAATTGTGGGGTGTCCCCGGGCCACCTATGCGAATCCGGAAACGCCAAAAATGAACATGGACAGTTTTTGAGCCGCTTATGGACAAATTTTGTACTGCCCGGGGGCCGCGGACCGACAGATTTCATCGGAGAAAGCCGATCCGCGCATTTTTCGACATCGATGCGCTGATCGGAGGCGCGGCTCGGCAGCCAATGGTGCGGCGGCCGTACCCCCCAACTCTGAGAAAATTTGCCCCGGCGGCAGACAAACCCTGCCTAATCGGTGCATGCAGGGTAGTGTCTATCTGGAGTCCCTCCCCCAGCTATGCCGCTGCATCAACCTCCCCGCTGCGGTGTCTCAACCAGGACGCGAAGGCTCCCAAACCCGGTCCGGAGGTACTTCAACCCTACCGCGACGATGCCTGAATCTGGCTGCGACGGTGCAAACCGGCTTCCCGAACTCGGTCTGCTAAAGGGGCGTAACCTTCGCCGAGATCTGCGGTGAGGAACCACCCTCCCTGCAGACTGCGGCGAAAACCGCTCCCCCCCCAGCCGTGAGGATCCCCTATCCCTCAGCGGGCAAAATTAAGCTGGCCTCCGGAGAGGGACTCGTAGTCGCTTTCCAGGGCCGGCATCAGAATGCCGAATGAGGACTCGAGAGAGATGAGGCACCTCTTATACCGGCTGTGCTCATGGTAAACACATTAACACGTCGCCATGTTTTTTATGTCTGCCACTGCAGCCGTGCCTGCGGTCAAGTGGTTCCGCAGCCCTACCTGAGTCATCAGCCTGCTCACTAGTGTAGCTGTGGTGATATCGCGAAGCCGGCGCGACACTGCTGCGAGGCCCACGCTTCGCTATTGCGGTACCGTTCATGATTGCGGTGCTGTTGCTGTACTGTTGCGGACAAGAAGGAATCTTGCAAGACTCCGGAACCGTTGCTTCAGAGTCGCGGCTCGGGCTCGGATCACTGTGCCGTTGCTGCATCGGCCCGACACGGTCTCGGGTTGCGGTGCCGTCCCGCCACGGTCAATGCTAATTTTCTCAGAGGAGTGCCTGAGAAGTACTCTCCAAAGGCCATCTTGACTTCGTCATCGTTATTGAACTGTTTTCCATCCAGGAATTACTGCATCGAGCAAAACAGATAGTAGTCGAAAGGGGCAAGATCTGGGCTATATGGAGAGTGAGGGAGAACTTCCCAGCCCAGGTCCAGCAGTTTCTGTCGGGTTATCCGAGATGCGTGTGGCCGAGCATCGTCGTGAACAAAGCGAGCAGAAACTGCTGGACCTGGGCTGGAAAGTTCTTCCTCACCCTCCATATAGCCCAGATCTTGCCCCTTCCGATTACCATCTGTTCCGCTCGATGCAGCACTTCCTGGATGGAAAACAGTTCAATAACGATGATGAAGTCACAATGGCCTTAGAAGAATACTTCGACTCGAAACAGCCAGAGTTCTACGCGTCGGGAATTCATGACCTCCCCAATCGAAGGTGAAGGATCCTTGAATGCGATGGAAATTATTTTGTTGGGTGGGCCTTGTTTGTTTTTGAAATGAATATTTTCTATTCAATGTCGTGAAAAGTCCGGAAACTCTTGCATCAACCTAATAGCTGTCAATGAGATACTCATGTAGTGGCTCCTCCAGGATACGAGCGAGTTTGCTACCAGAACTGCGCTCAGTAGCGAAATTGTACTCGCAACACATTGAACTCACCGTTCCCATCTTCTACTACTTTTGTAACCAATCCCCATTGTAGTGCTTCTTCAGCGACAACCACTCGTCCTGTCAGTGTCATGTCCAGGGCCATAAAAGTATAACGTTGTTACTTAATACAGCATTTCCATTCATCAAATCTCTTTACGTCTCAGTACATATTCCTTTCCTAATCCGACATTTCGAGGAAGGCGAACGGTTCCACCATCAATCAATGGAACGCCCACTCGACGACAAAATACCCCAAATTTCGAAGAACGGCCACATATTCTTAGATCCGCTGAATATATAGTGATAAAATATGAAGAGGTGTGGGTGATTCGAGAACCATTTTACCCATCAAAGACAGTTCTAGACCACCGGCAACTGCATAGCCCTCGACAGCAGCAATCAACGGCTTCTCCAGTGGCATGATTGATGGCCCCTTGAACATTGACATACAATTAAAGAATAGGGGAAGAAAATCGAGCTTGAAACATATAGCATGAGTCAAAATAACGTGACTTGCATACATAACAATGCAGCACAACCGAAATATGTTACCATGTAGCGATATATCTGAGGAAAACGCTCATCGATGTGAGCGGTCTTCAACTGACGAACTTCCGACAAATCGTATCCAGCACAAAAGGTTCCTCCTAAAAAAGCATCCGAAAGTTGGCCTTTCGCTACATTTTTCTGCCAGGTTTTATTGTGCCTGCTTTCACTGCTGCTGGAAAGCTTTGGAAAACAATTCTGAGTCGAGGATCGGGAACACAGGTATGCACTAATCTGAATATTTTCTCGATCTTGTTTTGCTTGTTCAGTCGCCCATCTAGGCAAAAAAGGATACTATTGGAAAAGGCAACTCGACTCAGAATACGACCGCGCTCTGCGGCGCTTCTAGCGGTTTTCGGAACGCGTAGCATAAAATTACGTTTTACTCAGCTAGTGAGATGCAAAATATCTTGGGAAGCTCTCTGTCTTCCCTGTTTTCATCTTCCGTTTAATCTCTACGTTCCAACCACGGACAGTCGCTTGCTCGTAAATCTGCTCGGATAAATGTGCGGACTTATTGGAAGGAAACATAGAACCGATTGCGGTATCATTCCAACGGCTGTTTTATGCTTGGCCAAATTCTTTACATATGATGCGCCCTAATGAAAATGCGACTTATTGCGCCCAAGCTTAGCACTGTAAAAAGTGAGGTCTGGGGGCACAAGCAAGCGATAGGAGATAAAGTGTGTCCGAATGAGACTGGTGAACCATGCGGTCGGCGCGCGTGTCAAGCGGCCGTTGCGTGCGCAGCTCTGGGACGAGCATGCGAAACGACGACCAGCATTCCCTTGTAGCCATTAACTAGCAGAGTGACCGGCATCGGCTAGCAGCAGGAAAACTGCTACGATCAATCAGCTCTGCAGCACAGGGGATTGGCAGCCTTTCGAACACTTCCGAGAGCGGCACACGCGACGGCCTCTTGACACGCACGGCGCCCGCATGGTTCGTCAGTCTCATTCGGATACACTTTACATACCCAGCCCCTGTGCTGTCCATCAAAGTACCCGAAGACACTTCGCTATTCTTGTCATTTGACTTCTGCCGTTAAACTACTGTTGGGCTAACATATATGGCTGGATTTCGTCGGTTTTGCAAATTCGTTTGCCACAAATTTCTGATGGGTAGCTATTTTGGGTCAGATTTTCGCCCATCTAGTAAACTCAACTCTTCGGGGAACATTCGAAAAGCGCTTCGGAACCACACTTGAAATTCCCCGACTTTACCTCGAAAGTTGGCTCGAAGGACCCGGGCTGAGTGAAATCCGAAAAGAGCTATCCACCCCATAATGTAAAGTAGTGCGTCATCATGTTATACCAATGAAAAAGTGGTTGAATTCAGCCAAAGAATGATATTCACCTTCTCCGTAGAGTATTCCGATTCTTACTTCTGGATCACGATTGAGTCGTTCAAACGCCTCAATCAACTCCTTTGCAGTCTCGTTATTCACGCAGTTACGTTTATCAGGTCGATTGATTCCAATGAGAAAAATTCCATCTTCGAAACGTACATTGACTGCAATCAAGTAGACACTTTCAAAACTATCGCTTAGGTACATAGGTGTTGTACTGTTTCCGAGTTTTTAACAGAATGAGTTTCACAGAAAGGCAATCGGATTAATGACAGCATGACGAATTTCGCTACAAAAGGAACGCAGGTATTGGTGATACCTTGAGAGTCGCTAGCCGAAGAACGTGCAAATTGAACCTACATACCTAGCGGTGACATCCGAGTCGATAAACAACTATGATAAGAAGTGTGCCACCGTTCTGATCGCCAATGTGATCGGCCAGAACAGTGCTAAATGCAATGGCTTCTTCGAGAAAAAAGTTGCGATGACTCAGAAGTGGAAATGCCTATTCATGTAGCAAAACTTCCATTGATTTTGTGGAGTATTAGGCTAATTGCATCGTGTTTCGAACTAACGATTTTGTTAAAGAAAAGGTTTGGTGAGATTTGGACTTTCAGAAATTCGGTTAGATACAGCGTATGTACCTCCAAAAGGTGAGCCGGGTGGGTGACCGCGCGGTGTGGTTGAAGCGGATCGTGAGTTTTCCTAGTCCCGCCTGCGACTTTTCTTTTATTGTTTGGAATTCTTCGTTCAGTATACAGCCCAATCGAATAAACAATTCCAAAAGAAGAGCTAAGAAGTCGTCGGAGAGACTAAGGGGTTGAGCAGAGTGCCAAAAAGGCGCGGCGCGGCCTGATGATGGAGAGCCGTATTGATAGATCGCCGCGATCTATCAATACGGCTCTCCATCATCATGACTAGGTGAACCCCATACAGAAGTTACGGAAGCTATAAGCCGTTACTTTTAGAGAAAGTTGACCTCTAAGAATCACGGTATTCATGGCATGATCAGCCCGGGAAAGAGTTGATATTTTTATGTCTTGCTGAGGCTCCTTCCATACGTGGCGAGAGCGTGCGATTACGCAAAATCGATGGTCATCGTGGGTACACGATTCGCTAACCGCTCACAGGCGCTCCTCCTCGCGCGCCCTCGCCCGCTCGCTCTCGCGCGCTTACGCCAGCACCACGAAGCAAGCAGCGAGTTTCAAATTTACTGCTCCATTACTAAAGCAGGTGGCACTTAACCTGTAGCGAAACTATAGTCCGTGTTTTTCATAGGCCCACCACGGAAGTCGAAAACGGTGGGAAATCATCAGCCGTTGCGCCGACTCGAGCGATTGATCACCCGATCAAACGTTTCCAATCGAATCAACACGAGGTGGGGGTGTTTTCCTGTGCTAATTTGCGGGCAGCGTTGAGGAGCGTCGAGAGGCGCACAACAGCGGGAGCGCCCGCTCTCGCGACGTATGGACGCTGCCTGATGGTCGTCTCGCCGCTAGGCGGATGGGTCACACAACTGGCGCCACTTGCGGCATTGCTCGAATAAAACAAAAGCTAATCAAATGTTATGAAGGTATAAAGTGAATGATTAAATATACATTATTAATAAAATCAATAAAGTTCGTTTCGACCCTTGCTTTAGACGAACTTTATTGAACAGTCTTCCCGGGTCTCTTCAGTAAAGAAGAAGACTGTATTTAAGGTAAACATAAAATTGCTATTAAAATAAATATAAAATTGCTATTAAAGAGTTATATTTCTTGAACGCAAATTGAGTTATGAAATAATATTCCAAGCTAACTTACAGATTAGTTCAGAAATAACCTAACAACTATATTATTTTATAGACATAAATTGGAAAGAAAAAGGGAGAAGAATTCTATAATAACTGAAAAAGCAAATTTATGACAAAATGCACTACATGTCGTCCAAGTCAAGAATAGGATACTCAGTGAAGTGTCATTACTGATGATTAGGGCATGTCATGCTAAGGTGGATCCGGAGACAGACATAGGACTAATTGAGAAGTTAATTAACAATGCTACAAAGAGTGAATATCATTGCCTGTATAGGTTAATTAAAGTGTGTTCAAATATTACAATTGAAATAGTTATTATAATGGTATATTTATGTTACAAAGCCTTTAATGATTAATAAAATATTATCAGTATCATCGTTCAATTCGAATTTGTAAGCTATTTTTTATTTTTGTATAAGCAATTAATAATACCTGTTTCTATGTATTCAGGTGTGTATTTCCGGGTCTCCAGATAACTTTTATATCCCTACTCTTATCAATGAAATTAATGAGGCTACTGCTAATATTAGCTATCCTCAACGTTTCGGTAAAAAAAGTAGATAATTTAATTTTGCGCGAAAGAACCGTATTAAAATGTGGGAATTTCATTACTTCGAAATTAAAGTCGTCTGTTTTATTATAAAGGCTGGTATGTATAACATTGTCAATTACTTTTATAGTCATGTCTAAATAATTACATTTATAACTTGAGCTATTGGTCTGTTTCAATTCTAATTCATTTTTATATATTGATTCGATTTTATTATTTATAAAGTTATCTTCTTGATTATGAATAATCAACAAATCATCCATATATCTGTAAGGCAGGAATAGTACATTTCTGTCTAGGTGATGATTAATGGTAAAACGGTATTCTAAAACAGAGATTGTGAGATCTGCTAATAAGGGACTAAAATTACCACCTTGTGGCACTCCTTTATTTTGTTTAAATACCATGTCACCAAATCTACAGTAGCTGTTTCTCAACAAATATTCCGTAAAATATAACAAGTCTGGCAGCTTATAGTATTTATAAACACCTTTTTCAAGTTCTTTGTCTACATAAAAGGTTTTGTAACCATTGCTGGCTATAAGGTTTTTATTAGCATTACGGAAACAGATGTTAAGAAATTCTTTAATACAAGAAATAATTAGATCATGTCTAACAAGGGAACCACAATTAGCCATAGTAACCATTCGGAGTGAGATGTATACACGATTGTAGGTCCAGGTAAGGTAGTAAACATATATCAATACTAGCTGCCTAGACCTCCCACAGAGAGCGCTGTGACCCGCCGAAGTTTGCTCCCCGCAGAAGAGGGGACACGTCTACGCGGGGTAATCATTTCTTGGTGTGGCAGCCGTGGTGTAGTGGTAGAGCTCTCACTTCGTGAATGAGCTATGGAGGGTTCGATCCCCGAGCCGTGCGAAATTTTTGCATTTTTAGTTTTCTCCTCGGAATTTAATGATTTTCTTACCTTCGACATTTTTAGCACTTTCGCACATATAATCAGGTTTCGGAAATACAATTTTAGACACATTCTCTCGACGCATTCTGTTGCCTTGATGGAAGAATTGCGTTGTTTTCTCTTCGTTTGGCGTTGAAAATGGAGAGAAAAACTTTTTTATCTCTGTTGGAGCACTTGCACCCACAATAGAATGTTTAAGTGACTCTAGTCAGGTGCAGTCTGAGCGGACTGTTAATCAACGGTGCTTGTGATATATTGATTAGAGAGATCATGAGATTTTCCCGTTCACGCGCCGTCTACCGCCTATTGATTATTCGCGATGGTTTTCCGTCCTGAAAAGGTTGTTTCTCTATTAATCGCTGAGTTTGGACAGCCTTTCGACTGTCAAGATCTCAGATAAAAACAGCCCACTTCCCGCCGGCCAAGTCGGGCTAGCCGACTTCGCGCGGCGCTTATTTCGTGGGCGTGGCACAGCGCCCCACTTCCCGCAGGAGAGAGGTTTTCCACTCTTCCCGCGGAGTGTCGGCGGGTAGTCGGCTATTCCTGGGGGTCATCGAACACTCACTCATCGATTCCCACATTGATATCATCATTCACCACCCACTAGAGTGGAGCCAGTGAACGAATGCTGAGCAGAGAACGCTGTGTTGAGACTACTTAGAAAACCCGCGCTGTGTAAGACGCTGGCCCTGGGCAGGTGAACTACTGTCCGTTAATGGCATTTGCGAATGGAAGACTGCAAAAACCAGTGAGTGTGGGAGGCTTCCCCGTTAAAGCTCACTCCTTACTTGTCAAGGGCAGTTCAAGATGAAGTGCCCAGAAGCGGATTTTTGAAATTTTGTTCTAACAGACCTTTACCTAAAGGGTGATTTTCAAATGTGCCGCAAACTGCTTTAGGATTGTCTTCTGTCAGTCATCAGATTAGCTGTAAGGCGATAGCAGAAGGGCCGCAGAGTGCTTGTTCACTGCGTCCGGACAGTCAACGAAACAGCGCTGCCGATTACCCGCGGCCGTTCTATTGGCCTTCCGCGGGAGGGGTTACGGGACGTCGGCTAGTTGTACTGCGGGAAGTGTGATGTCTCTATCTGAGATGCTTGTCGCGAAGAGAAGAAGATTGCGGAAAAATTCATACGTATACTACGCGACTGCATCTTGGCACACTGCGACGCCGACTCGGAAGAAGACCTGGATAGCGATGCTGACGATGATCCAGACTGGAACGGCGAAGACGATTACTTGGGTGGAAACTCCTCGGTTGAAACAGGCGAAGATGTAGTGATTTTCGGGGACGCTTATGTTCTAACGGCCAGGGTGTGTTTAACTACCACTAGTCAGCTTTGAGAATGTTTTTTGTTCCAAAATTCATTTTCCATTTGGACATATTCTAGGTTAAAGATGCTATTGCCTTCTATCGAGCATCAGTGAAGGGTAGTCGTACGCTGAAGGTTATGCAACATAATTTCCGATGGATCAAATGTTGGAATCATTTGACGAAATTGCGAGCGATTGAGGAGCACGACGTGCAGAGGTTCCAGCGGGCCGCAAAACTTAAGAATCTCGCCAATATGCTTCATGAAATTGTTCAGAGCAAGTTTCAAGCAGGTGTGTACTAATGTAGTAACACGGAGAATATTGTCACACAAATTCAATCGAATATTTTTGAAGGAGTATCGCTGCATGATCACGACCTTCGTTCGCTGGCTTTAAACCTCGCACGTCAACAAAACATTGAGAACTTTACGGCGAGCTCAACATGGATTGATTCATTCAAAAGATGTTATGGAGTCGTTTCAAGGAGAATTACAACGTTCGTGACAAGACGGACGTTCAGATCCCGTGAAGATATAGAAATGCAGGCAAGAGAGTTCGTGGAATCCGTGAAAATCGACATGAGAACGCTTCCTATGGCCTGTTTTTGTAATGGGGACCAATCCGGCTTTGCGAAAGAAATGACCACGGCTCGAAGTCTGGCACCAGCCGGTTGCAAAAAGGTGAATAATAGCTATTGCTTCGATTACCCCCTTCAATAAGCCAAATATCCGTCATCTGGCTTTATAGGTTGAAAGAATAGTGGATAGCAAAGCGGCAACCACGCACTACTACACAGTGTTGCCACTAGTCTACGCCGATGGCAGACTTGGAGACAAGCTGTTTGTCCTTCTGCAGGAAAGAAACGGAGTTTCCTCGTCAAGGTCACTTTGAGGCTCCAAACCTCGTTGTTCGAGCTGGTACCACTCAAATAATGACGAAAAATCACATGGTGGAGTGGTTGAGGAGCTGCGTATTTGTACCTGGAGGACCTCGTGAGACATATCTCATTGTGGACTCGTGGTCGTCATTTCGTGATGTCGAGACCATAAACAAAGCAGTTCCCGAAGGTAATTAATTCACTCTAGCCCTGTAGGTAAATTCCACTCATGCAAACCTAGTTTAGGCCATCGCGTAGTTGTACGGAACATCCCTCCTGGTGCAACGTCGATGATTCAACCTCTCGACGTCTTCTTTTTCGGGCCATTGAAGAATGTCATGAAGAGAATCCGAGCACATACATATACTCGTTAACGACATCGATTTCAATGTAGCACAAAGAGACAACATTCTCATGGTGATTTCGCAAGTCTACAGAATGTTTTGTGCGCCGAGATTTGTGAATTTCCTCAAGTACTCTTGGCATATGGCAGGGTACGTAGACGAGCGTCCAGGTCAGTTTGACACTCCGGGAGAATACCTATTCCGGCTTGAGGCCGCAGACTGTTTCGAGGACGGATGACAGTGTACGGTTTTTATTCGATGCGCCGTTTGTGAACATCATTTGTGCTTTTCCCATTTTTTCGTATCGTTCCATCAGTGTTAAAATGAATTTTCGCTCTCCATTTTCAACGCCAAACGAAGAGAAAACAACGCAATTCTTCCATCAAGGCAACAGAATGCGTCGAGAGAATGTGTCTAAAATTGTACTTCCGAAACCTGATTATATGTGCGAAAGTGCTAAAAATGTCGAAGGTAAGAAAATCATTAAATTCCGAGGAGAAAACCAAAAATGCAAAAATTTCGCGCGGCTCGGGGATCGAACCCTCCATAGCTCATTCACGAAGCGAGAGCTCTACCACTATAACACGGCTGCCACACCGTGGGCTGATTACCCTGCGTAGACATGTCCTCTCTTCTGCGGGGAGCAAGCTTCGGCGGGTCATAGCGCTCTCTGTGGGAGGTCTAGGCAGCTAGTATTGATATATGTTTACTACCTTACCTGGACCTACAATCGTGTATACATCTCACTCCGAATGGTTACTATGGCTAATTGTGGTTCCCTTTAAGATTCGTGAACATGTCTGTGAAATCTGCCGAAAAGACTTTCAAATTTTCATTTTTGATAACATTAAGTTCCGAAGCTATATTAATATTATTTATCGACCAATAGAGTTTCAAATTGCCATTTCTTTGATGTATGACCTCTAAATAATTTATGAGATGTTTTTTCAAAAAAGTGAAAATGGTATGTAGCTCCTCCGCTAGGGGTTTTATACTACTATTACTAGCACCTGTTATAAATCTGAATTTCGTTGGATATTTGAGAAGTTTGGGTAATGCATATACAGTGCGTTCGGAAATGATGGGGACACCCCTGAAAACCACAGTCTTTATGTTTAAATTGCGTGCGGCGTTCGGTAATGCTCATAAATGAATTCAGCAAGGTAAATAAGCTATGTTCACTTGCTTCTATAACAATAGCATAATAATGTAATATTTTATTTTAAATTATCACATTATTCGTCGTTCGAAATGATAGGGACACAATCAAAAACCAAAAATTATCAAACAAGGATCAACACATACATGAAATCTAATATGATATGGCACCTCCAGAGTTGGAAATCAATTCAAAAATTCTATTCGGCATAGAAGTGATCAAATTGGATATCACATTTTTATCCAAATTTCTCCAGGCTTCGAGTACAGCGGCCTTTAGCTCGTATACGGTCCCATACTGCTTGTTATTCGCGTAAATCTGGCCCACAATTATGCCCCAGCCAGTCAGGACTACAGGCGGGCCATTCCCTCAGACAAAAAGGAGCTCGACGCCCAGGCCAATTCGCATGTTTTTCCCGAGACACGCGTTGAGCACGTGCTCGCCCTTCTGACACGAGCGCGTGCCTATAGCGGAGATAGGGGCGAGATCGTGTCTACCACGTGGAAAGCACACATCAAGAAAGGAGCTCGACGCCCACCACGTTCCGTCCACTTTCCGCAAGGCACGCGTTAGGCGTCGTTTATACTTCCGACGCCGAGCGGCGCGGCCAAGTGCAATCCTATGGTATCGATCGTGCATCGCCGCGCGATCAATACTACAGGAATGCACTGTGCCGCGCCGCTCGGCGGCGGGAGTATAAAAGACCCCTTAGGCACGTGGTCGCGCAATGCAATTTTCAAGGCAAAAGGCTGAAGAGAGTGTGCTTGCGTCGGAAGCGCAGACGAGTAGGGCAAGCAGCAGCGCCTCTCTCTCGGGATCCTCTTTATCGACCGAGCAGTGATCGTGTTGGTACTGTGCTTTTCTGGGCCGAATTCCGGTCCGCAACTGCGTCTTGACACGCTTTGCGGCCGCACGCGCTCGAGTCAGTCGGGTTTCCAGCTCCAAAGCCGACACGATATGGCTTTTTTATACAATTTTCTTCAATTTCGTTCAGTTTCCAGTTTCTTAAACCCACCTAGGGTCAACAGATCGGCAGCTGCGGCGCTGGAAACTCTTCCGACTCGAAAGCGCGCGGCCGCAAAGCCTGTCGAGACGCAAATGCGGACCGGAATTTGACCCAGATAAGCACAATACTCAGACAAACTAGGGATCGGAGCGCCGTAGAATACGTCAGATATGGATCGGGCTGGCGGACAGCCGGTGCACCTGCCGAAAATGCCAGCGCTGGCTTTTGGCCGGCAGGCTGTGCAAGCGCCGGCCTTCTGCCGTCAGCATTATCGAGCGCGTGAAATCACGTCCTTGATCAACTTTCTATTCGGCTCCTGTCAACTCGACAACGCTTGCTCTTTCTCTTTCGCTGTCCTCTCGTGCGTTAACTCTTCAGGTGTTCGTTCTTTTCGCTTGTATAATGCTGCAGTCTGTTTTTGGGTACTAATCCCGTTTTTGAACTTCAACTTGCTGAAAAAACTTTCCAATTTAACTCTCTTTGCTCATACTAAGTATTTTTGGTGGTTTTTGAACAATTGTTGAACGAGACTCGTCACCTGAACGCCGAAGTCTTTTGAAAACCTAGCAGTTAAGCCCCAGGTTCGCTTTCGGCAACGATTGGCAGCAGGGATGTGCGGCAAACGGTTTTGAGATTTCGGCAAACGGCAATCGGCAAGAAAATACCAAAAATGACCGGTAAACGGCAAATGGCAAAAACCTAATCTCTCAGATTCACCCAAAAGTTAATCACACGTGCCGCTCTACTTTTTTCCCCTTTTTTTCATTACTTTTGTAAACATTTTAATAATTCTTATTCACTCACACAATAGCAGGCCCCGAGCGCAACCGGCTCCGCCTCTCCCCGCCCACTGCAACCGAAACGCAGAGCAGTTGATATTCGAACTTGCGGTGCATTTCGGTTGTGATTGCAACGAGCAGTGCGTTCAGGTTGCTTTCCGAGCCAAATGCGTTGACTGACGCTCGCATTTCGAAATTGTATGAATCAGTTGAAACAAGGAAGAGCATCTGGGCTTTCTGCGATTTTTGAGCGGGATTCTCACTGTTTCTCTTGTGGGGCTTGTAATTGATTTTCTCTCCTCCATTTGCGCTCAATATTCGCTCATCGGAGAATTCACTGTATTCTCCATATTTGTGCAATATGTAGACCGTATTAAAAAAATGAAAAGTTACCATGACTTTCCAAACGCATTTTTCAAATATTCATGGAGGGAATATTTCGGATTTATTTAATCATTTCGAAAAAATGAGAAAAACGAATCGCAAGGATATTTAAATTTATTCATTCCGAAATTTAGTCATCCACTCCGAAAAATCTAAAAGTTCGAAATCGGAAAAAAACAATTGATTTGGGAGGGTTTACTGGCTTTAATACTCATTTTGAGTGTCCTAAAATACGATATTCAGCTTATAACCTGTTTCCAAGTGAAATTTATTTCCATTCATCGCGTGCCTTTGCTCCCGTACGCTGCATATCCTCCTCCCCACACTTTCTCGCTGTCTCTACCCTCGCTCCGCACAAGCGCGCGAGGGAACAGAGTAAATTTGGCTCCGAACCAGATGATTCTTATCCGGTCGCTCTAATTCAGGCATTAATTTCCTATGGTTAGCGTGTGGATTCCAGGATAAAATCGCATACAATGTCCATTGACATGATCGACATTTCAATTCAGGAGAATAGGCATCAAGCTGCAGAATTCTTAGAAAAAAATTAAGCCTAAAGGCATCGTACGCGCTGAAATCCACTTTCCATTTTTTATGCTCAGTCCCTTCCTCGGGCCCCTGTGAGAACGTACAACGAGCTTGGCTGCTCAAAAACGTACCATTGTGAGCATAGAGGAAGTGGAAAGTAAGGAATTCCGTCAAAAGGGGCCGGCTCTTCCGTCAGTCATTTGGCACTTTCGCAATATTTGAGCAGAACGTCGCGTCGCTAAGTACAGGGCATGCCTCTGTACGCTGACGCACCGTCGGATGAAAGTGGCATTATCGACTGGAAATTTCTCGTCACACAACGAGCGAGGACGATGTGCAGGGCCCAGGTGAGTATTTTTGTTAGTCAGTGCAAGTCAGTGCAGTCAGTGCATTATAGTCTTCGGCGAATTGTTTCCAACGCTGCGCCAATGGACAAATTGTAGAACTGCTCCTTGCGCCATCCGCGTAACTATCCCGAGTCGATGCCGGCGCGAATTTCAAACGATTTGCAGAAGGTTTTTAAAACGGTTCTTTCTTGAAAAGTTAACGTTTTCGAGGGGGCTTTCCGCTAACTTTAGTTACTATAGGGGTGTAACAACTCAAAAAGGCTGAAAAACGAGACATGGTCTTCAGCGCGTACGATGCCTTTAAAGGTATGGGTTAGATCTACGGCCTGTTTCCTCAAGAAAAAACGTGTAATTTCAAACGGCGGCTGGCGTGGCGGTTTAAATCTCGATCACCGAGAATTAAACCGCCGAGCGAGCCGTGGTTTAAATTTAAACGTTTTTTCTTGTGGACACAGGCCACAGACCCACCTATCAGAGTAGTGGGTAGTTCCACAATCATGTTCAGTCCGCAAAGTCTCATTTATCACAATCGTAGAAGCGAAGCGGTTGTTTTGAGAATGATTTCTTGATTTTCATAGTTGAATTTTTTGAAAACAACCGCTTCGCTTCTACGATTGTGATAATGAGGACTGAACGCGGAACTGAACTATATTTCATAATCAGCACTAGCTCAGAAAAGGGACAATTAAGGGTCACATAAATCCAAGGAAATTCAGTGGGGTGGGGTAATTTGGTGAATGTGTGGCTTCTTCCTTGAAAAATCGATTAGGTAAAATGAGTGCAATAATCGATCAGCGAAGCGTCTGAACCGCGTCGAGGTATCGATTTTTGCAGTTGCGTTGCTGAAATCGGTTTATAGAAAGCGCCCGGGGCGCAACCATGTACGCTGTATGATGTACTGTGACGTCATCAGCCGTCAGTTGCGCTAAGGGCGCTGCGTGAATCAATCTCGTCTGTAGCACCCGGAGCGCAACGTATGCGGCCTGGATCGCAACCTATGTGGCCCGGAAATTGTCAAATTTTTCACCCAAAGCGCAACATGGACGCGGCTCCGGATGCGTTCTGGATGGGCTCAGAGTCTGCTATCGTCTGAGCAAGGAGTAGCTCCATTTCAAGGCATCAGATGAACAAAAACAAGGCATGTGGGAAGTCGTGGAAATCAAAGAACTCGCCGATGCAGCTTCGCGAGGAAGCGGCTTCGGCTCTGCGAACGGTCGCTGCGCTCTGACAAAAATAGGGCCGACTGCGAGTAACTCATATAAAATGAGTCATAATACAAATGGGTGGGCCCACGAACAAAAACACACACCTGCGGTGCTTACGTCCTCTATCTGATAGAGACAGAGGGTATGCTCGTTATTGCGACCTAGCAGATCCGGGATGTACGTCAAATTCCGGCTATTGAACCAGTAACAATCTCGTTCTACCACACAGAACAGTAAATCGTAGTCGACGCGTGGTCGCTGATGCATCCTCGCGGAGTTCGTGCGGTTCCAACACGGAACTGCCGCATTACTGTCGCGGCGATGTCGCGGCGTTGTCGACCCTCAAGACACTGCAACAGAATCTCCACGGCACAGTAATCATCACGGAGCTGCTGCGGTACTACCGTGGAATCATAGCGGCACAATGGAGGGTCGCGGTACTTTCCTGGCACTGCCGCGATATGCTTACTCAGAGTCCCTGCCCACGTGTGTCGAACAAATGCTTCTGTGTAGCACAAGTGCTGCTTTAGCTGCACTAGAATCTGTCGAGACTCTGGAATAGATCCACTGTCGTGGTCGCGCTTCGTGACTAGTATGAACTAGGCCTTACACCGCATTCCGACGCCACCACGAAACTATGCACTGGGCCTACAGGCCATAAAACGGCCAATGTCTCACCGTCGACTGCGTACCACGCGCTGCGCGACCGCACGTGCGTCGGAAGCAGACGGGTTTTGCCGCCGCGCGACGAGTTTTGGCCGCCGCGCGTCGCCGTTTCGCGAAGGCGCGGCGGCCGAAACTCGTCACGCGGCGGCCAAAACTCGTCTGCTTCCGACGCACGTGCGGTTCCGCAGCGCGCGGTACGCAGCCGACGGTGAGACATTGGCCGTTTTATGGCCTGTATGTAGCACCCTCGAAAGGAAAGATATCAGTACCTTATTAATGATATCTCTGCGCGCACGCGACGGATCCTATGTTTGGGAGCCAAATTTTCTCTGTTCCCTCACGTGCTTGTGCGGGGTGAGGCTAGAGAGAGTGAGTTAGTGAGGGGTTAAGGAGACGCAGCAAGAGGCGCAATAAATGGAAATACATTTTATTTCGAAACAGAGAGGATCTGGCTTCCTACAAAAGGAACACAGACGATACACTCTCTCAGACAGTACGTGCGGGCGGATCGACACCCCCCCCCGCCATCCGCCCGCCAATAACCAGCGATCCGCCCGGCAGTAGCCAGCGATCCGCCCTTGATGCCTCATATGGGTTATTCCGATGTCTATTCTCCGGCCTCTAAGTGATCCTTCGAAGGTGATTTGAAGTCATCTTTCAGGATCGGCCTCGAAATGCCGACTGAGCATTCATTGCGATGGAGCGCCTTTATACCCTTTAGAGACCTTTTTATACCCTTTTATACCTTTTTAAAGACTTTGGTGTCCGGAAACCGTGATAAGTTCAATCATTGCTGTTTGATTTTTCTGTAATCATTACACTTCTTTCATTATCTTTGATTACCATTTTCTATGTTTATAGGTATGTATTAGATTGAGAATTAGGTCCTTGCGCTTTTTTGCTTTAACTTCTTGGAGATACTTGCTTGGGGACCTGATTGAGACCGAAACTTGTCTTTGAAACGTTAATCCTTGCCCAATATCAAAACTCCAAATTGATCATGATAGTGATACATTTGTCTGTTCTAAGAACTAGATAATAGCTCCAAAACAGAATCGTGGTATTTCTCCAATTTGGGTCAGTTAGAGTTTTTGAAAATTGCAAATTTTTCGAATACTTTTTGATGCAAAGGCAATAAGGCACCAAACACTACAAGCAAAACAAATAGTTGTTCATTCAGCAACCATCCAGTTTGGGATTTAACGACTAGATTTTTTACAAAAAAAACCAAGAAAGAAATCGAATTATGAAAAAAAGTAGTCGATAAATTGCAAAACGAATTTCCCTGACTAGGAAAGCCCTTATATTCCCTAAATGCAGTAGACACGATTGGAAAAGTGGAAGAGATAGCGGCGCAAGTGGATTCGTACGGCTCTTATAAGAACGCTCGTGCCTTGGCAAGCGTTAAAAACAAATGTGAAAGATCGTATGTGAACCATGTTGAGCCACCAAAACAGTCATTTCCGTCGATTCTCAATACAGGCTGCTCCCTTCAATACAGGTGCTCCGCCTTACAAATTTAGTGCTTCGATATGATCCTTTAAATCGTTTTTTGTTCTTTCAACAATACAATCTTTCCAGTCAAGGTCGTGTGAGTCTTATAGCATCGCTTTCTCAGCCACATTGTCGCTATATTCCTTTTTTCTTAACCGTTCTAGGCCGTTACCTACAATGAACCTTGTAATTTCAACAAACGGACCTCAGATTCGTTTTCAGCACCCTAGATTACCCCTCCATACAGCTTTTGGGCAAAATTAGATTTTTTCCAAAACACACCAAAAATGCATCATGGCATTTTGATGAAAAAACCTTTTCCCAATGTTTCAAAAGCGCTCATAAATTCTTTTGACCAGCAGCTCGGGACGAGACAGTGGACAGTTTTTCGAAATCCGTTCGCAAATTTGGAATTTGTTTTCGAAACTTATAAATTTCGGACCTTTTTCTCGGAACTGGACTCGGCGCTTTATTTAAAACGCTCAGTCAGAAAATGCATTATCCATACGTGTTCAATTTCGAGTAAAGTCGCGAGCATGTAAGTATAGCCTTTCTCCCTCATTTAAAACAGGTAGAAGTGATGCTATCGGGCTTACCAAGTCGAAGTCTCCTAATTAATGTTATATTTTGTCAATACTAATGGCTGAGCTGCTTGCTCCACCCGGGCTAATGTGAGCGAGAAAGGCTTTATATTCTCCGATCCCAAGCACAACTTATTCGAGGAGGGGAGTTGTTCGGTCACGCCTACGACAACTCGGCCCGAGGAATTAGGAAACAGCGTAACCTAGTGTTCGGACGATTCAGATCTTGAACGAACGAAAATCGAAAATTTTTCATTAGAAAAGAATTCGAACAAACGAAAATCGTAAAAATGTTCGACGAAATCTCAAGCGAACGAAATCTGAAAAAAAAATGTTTGACAAAATTTCGAACGAACGAAAACGAACAAAAAAATTTCGAAAAATCTTACGAAATTCTTTCGAAAATTTTGTTCATGTACAATCATACTGTTACCTGCCCTGTCTTTACTGCCCACAACCCCGTTACTTTTTGAGATTATCCTATCAATCGAAGCCATTTCATCACTGACGCGAAGGCCTGTCGTTGCCCCTCCGAGTATCTGAGCCAATGAGTCTGTTCCTCTGGTATTATTTTTGGATCGCGTTGATCTGAAACACGCTGCGGTTATTATTGTTCAGTTTATTGATTATTTAAAAGCAAGGTCCGTTCAAGTTTTTCCAGTATCGAATTTTGGATTAGATAGATTGAGCTGGCTAAGTTGATCACCGTCTGGACGCTTGACAAGCTATTAGTTCTTACTTTCGAAAAAAACAGCTTTGAAGTAAAGGATTACGGTGTTCACAGCATGATAATCATGGCCAGTAATGTTTCACTGACGTGGCTGGAATAACTCAAAGAAGACCGTGGTTTCCGCAGTTTTGGCTCGTTCATTAAGATTACCTGTAGCACACGCTCCGATTCAGCGGGAAATATTGAGATCGAAATTCTACTCGGACCCTGCCTCTAAGTAATTTATGTGGTTGAACTTGCTGTTTTCTATATCTGGACTTTGCTTCAATTATACGTTTACATGAAAATGTAATAAACTTATTACATTTCTTGTTTCTAGTACCATCGTGGGACAATAGTAGAATGTTTATGCAATGATGCGCTCATTGCCTGTTGCACCATTCTCATCTACTGCAGCGGTCGCCTTCGTTCCAGCATTCGTTTCGTAAGGCAGCTAGCTGCGCTGGGAGCTAGCTGCCCAGCGGAACGGCTGCGAACGAGTTAAGTTCCGAGGAAGACGGCGAACCTTTCTGGCTAGAATTGCCGTTTGACGGCTGCGAACGAGTTGTATTTCGGGGAAAACGTGGAACGTTTCGGGCTGGACCGGCCGTTTGACGGTTACAAACCAGTGGTCTTTCGGCGAAAACGGCTAACGTTTCGGACTAGACTTTGCGGGCAAAACGGCTGCGTACGCGCCATCTCTCGGGCTGAGTGCCAGAGCTTTCGGACTGGAAATTGTCCGTCAAACGGCTGCAAACGCCAGACATGGCGGAGAGAACGGCGGAATTTTCGGGTCAACCCCGCCTCTTTTGAGTTTTGTTACGCTCGCGGTCTGCCGAAAGGATGGAGTTCGGCAGCCGTACGAAACGTCGTCCTGTCTGAGTTGCTCCGTTCTCTCCTTCGAATCCTAACTAATACTGTTTTGCACGACATATTCTTCCATCCTCGATTGTCCCCACTATTTACCGGTCACAACCATCGAGAACTCTATCATTCTACCAAACAGGCCAGAACGTGCCAGGCCAAAATCAGGCATTTAGTGCGCTTCTGCCGCTGCTTCGTATTTTGAATAACAATTGGAAGCCTACGCACTGTTTCTGGAGGGAAACTGCAGAACACAAATCATCGTTGAGAAGGCTTTTAAGCGATAATGAGAACAGCCTGTGAGTTAGCTGTTGTATGTTTTTTCCTTCTCGAAAATACGGGAACCGTTTGAATTCTTTATGACAATTTCTCCATCTATAGCGCAAGAGGGATTATTACTACCACGTGTCCTGAAATTGTTTCAGAAGCGCGAATTCATTAATGGATTGTACAACGTCGAATATAACATCAAGAGAAGGATATACGCCGACACCTACGGCATTTGCTGTGATTAGAGCTCAAATTGCCTAAAATCGTCGGAGTCTGCGGTTATTTTTATGTCAATGTTGTTGTTGTTTATATACGTCGATGAGGAAGATAAAAGTTTTTGAGCATTCGACGCTTCTTATCACATTGTGGATTTCTACTGCAACATTAATAGAGGCTCCGAAAGTTGCCGTAGGAATGAAAGGCTCGGAGCCGGCGTCGACGGTGGTAGCAGAAGCACCTGAAAGTGCGGAAGCAAGGCACCGAAGGCGGTTGCAGGGGCTATTTGAAAGAGCAGGAACAGGGGCAGCAAAGGCGGCTGCAGGGGCACCTTAAAAGAGCCGGAGCGGGGGGAACGAACGCGGCTGCAGGGGCACCTTAAAAGGGCTGGAGCAGAGGCGCCGAAGGCGGTTGCAGGGGCACCTTCAAAGGGCTGGAGCAGAGGCGCCGAAGGCGGTTGCAGGGGCACCTTAAAAGGGCTGGAGCAGAGGCACCGAACGCGGCTGCAGGGAGGCTTTGAAAGGGCTGGAGCAGGGGCACCAAAGGCAGCAGCAGGGGCATTGAAGGCAGCAGCAGGGGAAACGACTCCGCCCACTTTGGCTGTCGAAGCCCACGTCCTCGACCGCTCCGACGGCCGTCGGACGGGGTTCCGATCCCCAGTTTGCCTGAGCAACTGCTGTGTTTTTCATCTTTCATTGCTTTCATTCTCTACTCCAACTTCACTCTGTTCTTCTTTTTTGCGTCCCTTCTATACTTGTTATCCGAGGATAATTCTTCGGATAATGGATCGATCTGATAATGCCGATTTAAATCTTTCCGGATATTGGTTCGATTCAGATAACGCTTCCACTATTTCTACTATTTCCACTACGAGTTTCCACTATTTGAAGGATCGGAATGTTCTGTAAAAAGGTCTCATTTGAAGATTTGTAGGCAACAGACATGAACATTTTACACTTTGTTTCCGAACGAAAAAATTTCTTCGGATTACCCTAAAAATTCAAAATGAGTGGGTTTTTCTTGACACTGTTTCCGTATGAAGTAGATTTTGGAATTTAGCCCCTAATGATTGTATTTGTCTAAATTTTTTTTTTTTGTATTTACCGTATACTAAAAAAGGCCTAAACAAGTGTTTTTTTAATCTGATCTGGTCTGATTTTTTTTGAATTTGTGACTTTTTCGTTTTAAAAATTCCTGATGAATAAGCACTCCCAACTTCCCAGGCTCGATTTTCCGAAGAGATGCTTTTTTTTCTTGGAAATAGACGATGTTTTGATAATCCTAGATGAATAAGTTTTTTTCATGATTTTCCAGATCCAGTTTTTTTCGACTATCCTTTTTTCGAATTTAGGAAAGCGTCTCAATTTTATAAAGAAAAGTTTTTTTCCGAATTTCAAATTTTCTCCGGGTTGAATACTGGTTTTTTGAGGAATTTCGAGGTGGCCTAGAAGTTTTCTGAGCTTTTACTGGTTATAGCCTCGAAAGAAGAGGGTGAAGTAGCTTTATCTGAAGAATTGTAATCACTAAACATTTTGGACATTCAACTCCAGTTTCCGAAACATTTGAAATTTCTCCTCAAATTACTCTACGTTACGATAATTTGAAGTGAGTGTGTGTTTTTCTTAATACTCATGTTCTTTTATGGTAGTATAATAAGCTTTGTATACCCTAATGCTTGTGTTTTTCGAAGTCTCTTGTTCATTTTTTGTTTGAAAAATTGGTTTTTTGTATTTATCGTAATTTGGGAGAATCCTGAGTGAAAGTTTTTTTTTAAAATTTCACAACTGATTTTTGTTTGATTTCCTGCTTTTTTTGCGTTCTCAAAATCGTAGTTGAATATGCATTTTTTGATTCTCCAGGTTCATTTTGGATGTTTTTATCTTCTGAAAACGGACTTCGTTGTGAAGGTTCTAGCTGAATAGGTTTTTTATTTTTCAGGTCCAGTTTTGCCGAATTTCTACGTCTGAAAGGGTCCGAAACTCGTGAATATTTTTTTTCAACATCCTAGTATTTTTCTCCGAATAAATGCTGGTTTCATTAGGAAATGTTGGGTTTCCCTAGCAGTTTTTCGATGTTTTTATTTATTGGATCTTTGGGAAGTTTGGGAAATGTAGCCTTAATCGAAAAATTGTGATCACATGACATGGACTTCCGACACTAGTTTTCGAAATAAATGACTATCTTCGAAAAATCAAAATGAGTGTTTCCTTAATGCTCATGTCTTTGTATGAGAATGTTTTTTAAAAATTCAAAAAACTCTCTTTGTATGAGAATGTTTTTTCGTAAAACAAAATTGATTTTGTATTACTTAGTGATAGAATTTGTCCGAACCATCTTTCCAAAGGAGTGTTTTTTTGTATTTTTCATCAAATGAGCAGTCCTTAATGATTTTTTTTTATTTTCATGTCTGTTTTTTTGAATTCATGTATTTCTGCGTTTTTCGTTGTTTTGCATCTAATCGTGGGCAATCGACGCTAGTTTTCAAAATACATGGTTTTTTCTCGTCTAATCACACTTCCTTACGCAGGATTTCGAATGAATGTGTTTTATGTCTCGATGCTTAGAAGGATTCAAAGAAAACCTCTTAAGATTCTTAAAGAATGCCTTTTCGAATTATGGGGTTGAATTGTTTTTGGGAATCAATGATATTTTCTCGATTGATTTTTTCACTATGACCTCGTAGAAATACCAACTCAGGCGGTTCCTCGGCCCCGAGCCGCACCGAATAGGAATCGGAGCCGCCTGACAGTTCGGCTCGTTCTCCCAATCTCTGGGCTGCTACTGTTGCTGTTCGGGCCAACCGGAATAGCCCGGACAGCAACAGCAGTGGCCCGGAAAAGCAACAGCAGTGGCCCGGACAAGCAACAGGAGCCGACTCGCAGATTGGAAAAACGAGCCGAACTGCCAGGCGGCTCGGGGCTGCCTGATAATAGCCTGAGAAGTGTGTGTGCTTCTTTTTAAGCTTTCGGACTTTGAATGTTTTTTGGGAGATACGGCGTTTTGAAAGCTTTCGAATGAGTATCTTTTTCGAAGTCTCATGTTCAATTTTCATGTTTTTTCTCAAATGAGCGCATCCTGTAATCGTATTTTAATTCGCTCGTTTCCATTTTCCTTTTTCAAGTTGGCAAATGTTTCTAGATTGTGGTGTTCTGAAGCCACCGAAAGCCTCTGTTGATCAAGCAATCTGTTTGTGCCACTGGCGGTTGTCGATTGCGAGGGTGCGTTAGATTTCTTCTGGCGTGCATTTTGACCCTCGTATTGAACATTCAAACCCAATTGCAACTTTCCCGAAACATCTGCGCACGCGCACTCCCATTTTATTTCCGCATACTTTCTACGGTATTTTCGTTCGGACACCGCGAAAAATACTTTTCGCGGTGTCCGGCGCACGACCACGTGGGTCCCACATGCTTTCTACTGCGTCTCGCACACTCACAGAGAGGTCCCGCGCACTTTCTATGGCATATTGCGCGCTTTCACTGAGGCCCCGCTACACTTATATGACGTAATTTAGTGCAACAAGTTAGGGCTACCGACAAATACCTCGGCGGTGCGGGAGGGGAGCATGAATGCCCTAGAGAAAGTTTGGGGTGTAGCTTAGACATTTTGTCCGAAAGCCTTCGTAATCCAGTTAATCACACATGTTTAAATTGCAAGATACAGAAAAAATTTATTTGCATACAATATTCTGACCGTTAGCATTCATCGAGTTTTATCCGCCCGCAAACTTAATCCCAGTGCCCAAAATTCACGACTAACGCCCCTGTTTGGATGGGCGTCGGGCTGTTTTTCTTTTCAATTTTAGCATATTCCAGCCCGCCAAAATTTTGTTCTCTATGAATTTTAGTTGGGCTAGTGGTGAACTGCCGGAAATTTAATAAAATCAGCCTACTGCCGACTTTTTCAGGATGATTTATTATCGGGCTGTTTTTAAGCAGTTGCAATTTTTTCTTCGATTCTAGCTGGATTCTTTGAATGAAAAACAATCGGTGCGAATTTTTTTCTGAGGGGGTCGCTATAATTTACCATATTTATGGGCGCGAACCGACTTTCGAGTGGGGTCGTAAGTATTTTGCGGCCTTTGCCAACGGGCTGCTGGACCCTGGCTGACGTCTGGAAGCAAAGCCGGGTGAAATGGTTAACATGCATCAGGCTGTTGATACAGCGTGCACTGTAGGTGGTTTTGTTGGCTCACCTCGAATCTTTTTACCCCTTTATTCTGGAATTTTAGAGCCGATGTTCGCTTGTACAGAGAAGGTCTCAACAACCTCCTGCCGCGCATCGTGAGTTTTCGAAGTAGTAAAAAAGCGGAGAACAGAAATAATCAGTATAACTTTAAATTTTAGAAAAAGAGGAGCTTCGACTAGTCCGTGCTTGATGAGCCGAATGAAGATGGTCAACAATGATATTTGTTTTTGACATTTATTTTAAAACTTATTTTTGGCTGATTTCGTTGATACTCTGATATTTGTTGTTTTTTATACACCCCATTAATGGAATCTCCAATCGGTTACTGTTTTTATCTCGGTTACTGTTTTTTTTCT
This sequence comes from Aplectana chamaeleonis, assembly GCA_029168955.1. Taxonomy (NCBI): domain Eukaryota; kingdom Metazoa; phylum Nematoda; class Chromadorea; order Rhabditida; family Cosmocercidae; genus Aplectana; species Aplectana chamaeleonis. The sequence goes on along the minus strand of JAPDOI010000124.1, from coordinate 864,445 downwards.
ACGGTGCTACGTGTTATGGAGAATCTCGTTATTGTGCATTTATGACAATTTTTGGGCAATTATTTGTTTTTTCACATTATGAATGAAAGCTGTAGAAGTAATTTTACTGGCAGGCGTAGGGAGGAGTACAGTAGAACTGGAACACTAAAAAGTTCCTTAGCGGCCGTAGTTTAAACAAAACAAAAGAAAAAATAAAAATAAAAAAAATTTAAGTGGAGGAGGGTTCATAGGCATAAATAAGTGGGCGGGGCTTGTAGTAGGCTGGGTGGTCTTCTATATTCGTGGGCTCGACGCCCAGTCGATAAAATTCGAAGGGGCTCGTCGCCCAGGCTCATCAGAATCAGCGACTTGTCTTAAGAGCGGCTTGTTGCCCAGGCGCGAAGCAGCTGCTCGCTCGCTACAGTCACTACCGCGCCCGCAATAGCCACTACCGCGGGCGACAAAACTTCGAATTTCGGCCCACGCCCACTATCCCGCTGGCGATGCCGGCCTTTCGGCGGGGCGTGGAGCGGGTGTTTGTATGAGCCATCACGCGAACTCGGTTTTGTTGAAGCCACGCCTTTTGGATCTGGATTCATGGACCGCAGCGTTATCTTGCTGGAAAATGTAGCGTTGACGCCTGTTCCCAGTGAAGAACGGCAGAAGATGCCCACCTAATGTTTCTTGATACTCCTCCGAATCCATCCGACACGAAGTGAAGGCGATTTCCAAAACACCTTCGCTGCAGAATGCTCCCCAACACATCAAAGCGAACCGCCTCAAAATTTCTTCGACTAAATACCATCGGATTCTTGCGAAGATCTCTCCAGTAGCATCGAGCACCGTTAGGTCCATCAAGCGTTAAACTTCTTTTCGTCGGAGAAAATTACCTGGAACATGTCGCCTTTATCTTTTTAAATTTTATCGGGTTTTCAGAGAATCCCATACCTCTGACCAGTCTGTTGCCATGTTGTTCCTTGCAGACCGGAGTCGAGCTACTTTGTGGGCTTCTGAGAGTGGTGGAGCCTTCTTCATCACTTGGCGGACGATGTTTTCGTCTGCGTTTATGACGCTCCAAACAGTAGTCTCCGACACATTGAGCGGCCACTGAGCTCCTCACTTGGTTGAGAGACAGACTACTGTTTGAGCAGAGTCGGCTTATCCTCCGTGCATCCCTGCCGCTGACCTTTCTTGGGCGTCCAGGACTCTTCGCCAAGCCGTAGGAGTCTGGATCTCGTAGGAACTCGCTGATGCAGTTGGGGGAACGTCCGAGCTGGGAGGCAATTCGACGTTGGCTCAGCCCGGCAGCGTTCAGGGCAAGTATTTGGGCTTGTCGGGAAACAGTAAGCGATGTACCACGGCCCATGATTGGAATAAAGATGTTGGGTGTCCTCGTGTTGCGTTCATATAAAGAACTTGTAACGGGAAATTTTGTTCGAAGTGAAAAATTCCATTTTTTTGCAAGGTGTCCCTATCATTTCCGAACGGTGGAATTTTCTAAATGTAAAGGAAAAATCTTATGAAATTAGGCACGGTTTCAAGGAAGTTGCGAACAGAGGTTTTTTATCACGCTGAATTCATTGATGAACAGTATTCATCACCATTCCCAGAATTTTTTTCGAAAATCTCATTTTTTAGAGGTGTCCCTATCATTTCCGAACGCACTGTATAATAGGAAGATCACAATTTGTCACAATTTTAAGATTGTTTTTAACGTTAAAGAATTTATGCTTTAATATTATAGCTTGTGCATTGGATTCAGGAAGAGGTTTATAAGTATTATTATTTTGTTCTTCAGTTATTAGCTTGCCTTCATTTAATCGTACACCTAATTCCTTCATTATTGTGATAATGTAGTATTTTTGACAGATAATTCCATAATTATTACTGGCTTTATCTAGAGGACAAAAGATGTAATTCTTATGGTATTCATGTATTTCTTTAATGATGTTGTGTTCACTGGTATTTATATTAATATCCCTTAGCAATGGTTTGATTTTAGCTCTGAACTGTAGCTTAAAGTAAATTTCTAGATCTACAATTTTTCTAGTGTTGACTTTAAATTTATTTTTAATGTAATTTATGTATGTTTGGGTGGCTTCAAAGTAGATCTTTTTCATATTATCTCTGTTAATTCTTTTGTAAGTTCTATATTTAGTACCCTTTTTCAAGTTATCTCTGAGTTTTAATTCTTGAATAATATTTAAATCACCCGTAATAATATGACCATGGTGTGTATTTATGTACTTTAGAAGTTAATCCTTATGTAATTCGCAAATACATATATTTGTAATTATGCTTGAAATAGTATGGCTATTTGCATGTTTGAGAACTTTGTTATAATTGAAAACGTTGGTGGAAATTGGATTATCGTATGTATGATTGACTCTTACTGGTAATAATTTTTCTTTATCTTTATCGTTTAAAGCACTTTGACAGTTATGTTATTGAAAGTTCTATTAAAGTTGATTTTATCACATATATCGCTAAAATAGTTAATTTTAATGTTATGGTAGTTATATGTTTTTCTATAATTATTATTATGTTTATCAGTGTTAAAGTGAAAATGAGTTAGAAAACATAATGTAAGAAATTTAATTTTATTGTTGACGTTCAAGAGAAAATTTTCGGAATGAGAAAGTTTAATTAATTGCTTTATATTCTTTTTATTAAGACTTTTCATAATTGTGTATAAATCTCGGTAATTGATATCCTCATATCTTGTATTAGAGATATATGTTAGAACCTCTTTATAATCTGAATTGGAAATTTTCTTATTTTTGTTATCTCTTCCTCTGTTTCTACGTTCTTTCACTATTTTAAGTGAATAAAAAGGATGTGTGCTCTTATGAAGCGAAGGATTTGAAATGTTGGAAATATTTCCGTAACCTTTTATGTTATCATTCAAACCAAAGGGGTACAGAGTCATTAACAATTTAATCCTAAATTCCTCTTTCTCTAGTAAGATATGTCTGGTATCGTTCTCTTCTAGCGAATCTAAAATATGCACTTTAAAACTTGATTTACAATCACGAAAATGATTATAAAGAGGAGTAAACCTTTTAAGCTTATTGATATTATTTAAATGTTCTAAAATTCTATCTCCTAAACGTCTGGTTGCCATTCCTACATATTGTAGAGATTACATTTTTCACATTGTAAAATATATAACACCTTTAGTCCTGCAGTTCGTAATTTCCTTTCTTATAGGTATTGAACTGGAAATTAGTTACATGAGAAATAATTTTGTTGTCAATTACTACCATATTACAAATACTGCAATTATTTTTACATTTGGACCCTCTATGTACATTACCAAAGTCCCTAATAGTATATGTGTTAGCTCCTATCTTAATTTTTTTTGACTCATTGAGGTTAAAATACGCTTACGCGATACGCGATTGAAACTTTGCTGAGTTTTTTGACCAAAATCTAAGTAAGTGGGCGGCCAAACCCCTTACAGAGAGTAATACTGCTTACGGGTTCGCCAGGGCTGCTGGCAGGGTTGTTAAGCCCTAAGAATTTTGAATAGTAAAGGGTAGCGCGAAAAATTGATCCCTCTTGACTTTTCCGCTTATAACTCCATCAGTTCTATTCCCTATTTGTATTAAGAGGTATGGCCCTCCTTTCAATGTGTAAAGGAGTGGGGATGGGATTGAATCAAAATCCCAAAGTGTGCCTGAAAGAGAAGGAATAGGGTGGTGGAGCAAATGTGCACAAAAATTATAAAAGGAGCTAACACAATAACAACATAGAGAAAAAAATATAGGTGTATATAATTGTATGTCTGTACAAATTATATATATATACACATATACATATATATATATATATATATATATATATATATATATATATATATATATATATATATATATATATATATATATATATATATATATATATATATATACACATATACATATACACATACACACTTTGAAGCCACCCAAACATACATAAATTACATTAAAAATAAATTTAAAGTCAACACTAGAAAAATTGTAGATCTAGAAATTTACTTTAAGCTACAGTTCAGAGCTAAAATCAAACCATTGCTAAGGGATATTAATATAAATACCAGTAAACACAACATCATTAAAGAAATACATGAATACCATAAGAATTACATCTTTTGTCCTCTAGATAAAGCCAGTAATAATTATGGAATTATCTGTCAAAAATACTACATTATCACAATAATGAAGGAATTAGGTGTACGATTAAATGAAGGCAAGCTAATAACTGAAGAACAAAATAATAATACTTATAAACCTCTTCCTGAATCCAATGCACAAGCTATAATATTAAAGCATAAATTCTTTAACGTTAAAAACAATCTTAAAATTGTGACAAATTGTGATCTTCCTATTATACAGTGCGTTCGGAAATGATAGGGACACCTCTAAAAATGAGATTTTCGAAAAAATTCTGGGAATGGTGATGAATACTGTTCATCAATGAATTCAGCGTGATAAAAACCTCTGTTCGCAACTTCCTTGAAACCGTGCCTAATTTCATAAGATTTTTCCTTTACATTTAGAAAATTCCACCGTTCGGAAATGATAGGGACACCTTTGCAAAAAAATGGAATTTTTCACTTCGAACAAAATTTCCCGTTACAAGTTCTTTATATGAACGCAACACGAGGACACCCAACATCTTTATTCCAATCATGGGCCGTGGTACATCGCTTACTGTTTCCCGACAAGCCCAAATACTTGCCCTGAACGCTGCCGGGCTGAGCCAACGTCGAATTGCCTCCCAGCTCGGACGTTCCCCCAACTGCATCAGCGAGTTCCTACGAGATCCAGACTCCTACGGCTTGGCGAAGAGTCCTGGACGCCCAAGAAAGGTCAGCGGCAGGGATGCACGGAGGATAAGCCGACTCTGCTCAAACAGTAGTCTGTCTCTCAACCAAGTGAGGGCTCAGTGGCCGCTCAATGTGTCGGAGACTACTGTTTGGAGCGTCATAAACGCAGACGAAAACATCGTCCGCCAAGTGATGAAGAAGGCTCCACCACTCTCAGAAGCCCACAAAGTAGCTCGACTCCGGTCTGCAAGGAACAACATGGCAACAGACTGGTCAGAGGTATGGGATTCTCTGAAAACCCGATAAAATTTAAAAAGATAAAGGCGACATGTTCCAGGTAATTTTCTCCGACGAAAAGAAGTTTAACCTTGATGGACCTAACGGTGCTCGATGCTACTGGAGAGATCTTCGCAAGAATCCGATGGTATTTAGTCGAAGAAATTTTGGAGGCGGTTCGCTGATGTGTTGGGGAGCATTCTGCAGCGAAGGTGTTTTGGAAATCGCCTTCACTTCGTGTCGGATGGATTCGGAGGAGTATCAAGAAACATTACGTGCGCATCTTCTGCCGTTCTTCACTGGAAACAGGCGTCAACGCTACATTTTCCAGCAAGATAACGCTGCGGTCCATGAATCCAGATCCAAAAAGGCGTGGCTTCAACAAAACCGAGTTCGCGTGATGGCTCATACAAACACCCGCTCCACGCCCCGCCGAAAGGCCGGCATCGCCAGCGGGATAGTGGGCGTGGAGCCCGAAATTCGAAGTTTTGTCGCCCGCGGTAGTGGCTATTGCGGGCGCGGTAGTGACTGTAGCGAGCGAGCAGCTGCTTCGCGCCTGGGCAACAAGCCGCTCTTAAGACAAGTCGCTGATTCTGATGAGCCTGGGCGACGAGCCCCTTCGAATTTTATCGACTGGGCGTCGAGATCACGAATATAGAAGACCACCCAGCCTACTACAAGCCCCGCCCACTTAATTATGCCTATGAACCCGCCCCCACTTAAATTTTATTTATTTTTTATTTTTTTCTTTTATTTTGTTTAAACTACGGCCGCTAAGGAACTTTTTAGTGTTCCAGGTCTACTGTACTGCTGCCTACGCCTGCCAGTAAAATTATTTCTACAGATTTCATTCATAATGTGAAAAAACAAATAATTGCCCAAAAATTGTCATAAATGCACAATAACGAGATTCTCCATAACACGTAGCACCGTAGAAAAAAAACAGTAACCGAGATAAAAACAGTAACCGATTGGAGATTCCATTAATGGGGTGTATAAAAAACAACAAATATCAGAGTATCAACGAAATCAGCCAAAAATAAGTTTTAAAATAAATGTCAAAAACAAATATCATTGTTGACCATCTTCATTCGGCTCATCAAGCACGGACTAGTCGAAGCTCCTCTTTTTCTAAAATTTAAAGTTATACTGATTATTTCTGTTCTCCGCTTTTTTACTACTTCGAAAACTCACGATGCGCGGCAGGAGGTTGTTGTGACCTTCTTCTGTACAAGCGAACATCGGCTCTAAAATTCCAGAATAAAGGGGTAAAAAGATTCGAGGTGAGCCAACAAAACCACCTACAGTGCACGCTGTATCAACAGCCTGATGCATGTTAACCATTTCACCCGGCTTTGCTTCCAGACGTCCAGCCAGGGTCCAGCAGCCCGTTGGTAAAGGCCGCAAAATACTTACGACCCCTCGAAAGTCGGTTCGCGCCCATAAATATGGTAAATTATAGCGACCCCCCTCAGAAAAAAAATTCGCACCGATTGTTTTTCATTCAAAGAATCCAGCTAGAATCGAAGAAAAAAAATTGCAACTGTTTAAAAAACAGCCCGATAATAAATCATCCTGAAAAAAGTCGGCAGTAGGCTGATTTTATTAAATTTCCGGCAGTTCACCACTAGCCCAACTAAAATTCATAGAGAACAAAATTTTGGCGGGCTGGAATATGCAAAAATTGAAAAGAAAAACAGCCCGACGCCCATCCAAACGGGGGCGTTAGTCGTGAATTTTGGGCACTGGGATTAAGTTTGCGGGCGGATAAAACTCGATGAATGCTAACGGTCAGAATATTGTATGCAAATAAATTTTTTCTGTATCTTGCAATTTAAACATGTGTGATTAACTGGATTACGAAGGCTTTCGGACAAAATGTCTAAGCCTACACCCCAAACTTTCTCTAGGGCATTCATGCTCCCCTCCCGCACCGCCGAGGTATTTGTCGGTAGCCTAACTTGTTGCACTAAATTACGTCATATAAGTGTAGCGGGGCCTCAGTGAAAGCGCGCAATATGCCATAGAAAGTGCGCGGGACCTCTCTGTGAGTGTGCGAGACGCCGTAGAAAGCATGTGGGACCCACGTGGTCGTGCGGTGGACACCGCGAAAAGTATTTTTCGCGGTGTCCGGACGAAAAGGACCGTAGAAAGTATGCGGAAATAAATGGAGTGCGCGTGCGCAGATGTTCGGGAAAGTTGCAATTGGGTTTGAATGTTCAATACGAGGGTCAAAATGCACGCCAGAAGAAATCTAACGCACCCTCGCAATCGACAACCGCCAGTGGCACAAACAGATTTAGCAGTCAACAGAGGCTTTCGGTGGCTTCAGAACACCACAATCTAGAAACATTTGCCAACTTGAAAAAAAAGGAAAATGGAAACGAGCGAATTAAAATACGATTACAGGATGCGCTCATTTGAGAAAAAAACATGAAAATTGAACATGAGACTTCGAAAAGATACTCATTCGAAGCTTTCAAAACGCCGTATCTCCCAAAAAAAACATTCAAAAGTCCGAAAGCTTAAAAAGAAGCACACACACTTCTCAGGCTATTATCAGGCAGCCCCGAGCCGCCTGGCAGTTCGGCTCGTTTTTCCAATCTGCGAGTCGGCTCCTGTTGCTGTCCGGGCCACTGCTGTTGCTTTCCGGGCCACTGCTGTTGCTGTCCGGGCTATTCCGGTTGGCCCGAACAGCAACAGTAGCAGCCCGGAAATTGGGAGAACGAGCCGAACTGTCAGGCGGCTCCGATTCCTATTCGGTGCGGCTCGAGGCCGAGAACCGCCTGAGTTGGTATTTCTACGAGGTCATAGTGAAAAAAATCAATCGAGAAAATATCATTGATTCCCAAAAACAATTCAACCCCATAATTCGAAAAGGCATTCTTTGAGAATCTTAAGAGGTTTTCTTTGAATCCTTCTAAGCATCGAGACATAAAAAACACATTCATTCGAAATCCTGCGTAAGGAAGTGTGATTAGACGAGAAAAAACCATGTATTTTGAAAACTAGCGTCGATTGCCCACGATTAGATGCAAAACAACGAAAAACGCAAAAATACATGAATAAAAAAAACAGACTTGAAAATCAAAAAAAAAACATTAAGGACTGCAACATTTTATGAAAATTACAAAAAAAGCACTCCTTTGGAAAGATGGTTCGGACAAATACTATCACTAAGGAATACAATATCAATTTTGTTTACGAAAAAACATTCTCATACAAAGAGGTTTTTTTTGAATTTTTTTAAAAAACATTCTCATACAAAGACATGAGCATTAAGGAAACACTCATTTTGATTTTTCGAAAGATAGTCATTTATTTCGAAAACTAGTGTCGGAAGTCCATGTCATGTGATCACAATTTTTCGAATAAAGCTACATTACCCAAACTTCCCAAAGATCCAATAAATAAAAACAAAATGCTAGGGAAACCCAACAATTCCTAATGAAACCAGCATTTATTCGGAGAAAAATACTAGGATGTTGAAAAAAAATATTCACGAGTTTCGGACCCTTTCAGACGTAGAAATTCGGCAAAACTGGACCTGAAAAATAAAAAACCTATTCAGCTAGAACCTTCACAACGAAGTCCGTTTTCAGAAGATAAAAAACATCCAAAATGAACCTGGAGAATCAAAAATGCATATTCAACTACGATTTTGAGAACGCAAAAAAAGCAGGAAATCAAACAAAAATCAGTTGTGAAATTTAAAAAACTTTCACTCAGGATTCTCCCAAATTACGATAAATACAAAAAACCAATTTTTCAAACAAAAAATGAACAAGAGACTTCGAAAAACACAAGCATTAGGGTATACAAAGCTTATTATACTACCATAAAAGAACATGAGTATTAAGAAAAACACACACTCACTTCAAATTATCGTAACGTAGAGTAATTTGAGGAGAAATTTCAAATGTTTCGGAAACTGGAGTTAAATGTCCAAAATGTTTAGTGATTACAATTCTTCAGATAAAGCTACTTCACCCACTTCTTTCGAGGCTATAACCAGTAAAAGCTCAGAAAACTTCTAGGCCACCTCGAAATTCCTCAAAAAACCAGTATTCAACCCGGAGAAAATTATTTGAAATTCGGAAAAACTTTTCTTTATAAAATTGAGACGCTTTCCTAAATTCGAAAAATGGATAGTCCGAAAAAACTGATCTGGAAAATCATGAAAAACTTTATTCATCTAGGATTATCAAAACATCGTCTATTTCCAAGAAAAAAGCATCTCTTCGGAAAATCGAGCCTGGGAAGTTGGGAGTGCTTATTCATCAGGAATTTTAAAACGAAAAGTCACAAATTCAAAAAAATCAGACCAGATCAGATTAAAAACACTTGTTTAGGCCTTTTTAGTATACGGTAAATACAAAAAATTTTAGACAAATACAATCATTAGGGGATAAATTCAAAAATCTATTTCATACGAAAACAGTGTCAAGAAAAACCCACTCATTTTGAATTTTTAGGGTAATCCGAAGAGAAATTTTTTCGTTCGGAAACAAGTGTAAAATGTTCATGTCTGTTGATTACAAATCTTCAAATGAGACCTTTTTACAGAACATTCCGATCCTTCAAATAGTGGAAACTCGTAGTGGAAATAGTAGAAATTCTATCAAAAAGGGGTCTTCCAAGCAAAAGAGGTTTGGTTGGCGTCAGAAACGTTCCAACAAAAAGGGAACAATAGGTAAGTTGAATGAGGAGAGTCTACAAAAAGTGAACAATAGTTTCTGAGACTGATTTTCCTGGCCGATGCTTCTTAATAGCAAAAACAAACCGTTGCGGTGTTTTACACGGAAGCACTCTGTGGTTCCAAAACTCGTCTTGACTACACGAAAACCGTTAAAAAGTATGTGCATGTAAACCTAATACTTACCATCAGAATAGAAGATGATGCCAAAAACACAGACGGACGGTTAGCTCCAGCTGCTACGAGAAGCGAAACCAAAGTGTAACATCTAATGAGAATATTTTTTAAAATAATCTCGTCAACGAATAGAAGTCCATTCTTGGAAACCATTGAACTCTTCCTTGTGAAGTACCACAACGGTTTGTTTCTGCTGTTAAGAAGGATCGGGCAGGAAAATCAGACCCAGAAACTATTGTTCACTTTTTTTGTAGACTCTCCTCATTCAACTTACCTATTGTTCCCTTTTTGTTGGAACGTTTCTGACGCCAACCAAACCTCTTTTGCTTGGAAGACTTTTTGATAGAATTGTTCACTTTTATTGATATTACGAAGTAATATCCCTGAAAAATCTTCAATAATTTTCGAATAGCATGGATTGCTATAATAATCAGTAAGCAACAAACTTGTTGCGCACGCTAAAAATGAAGCGCTACTCACTTTCCACGACGTCCTGATGATGTCAGAAAATGCCCTATGCACTTGGCACCACCTTGGCACGACGTCCTGATGACGTCACCAGATGCTTTATGCACTTGGCACGACGTTCTGATGACGTCATCAGATGCCCTGTGTACTTTACGTGAAATTCTGATGACGTCATCAGATGCCCTATGTACTTTACATGACACCCTGATGACGTCATCAGATGCCCTATGTACTTTGCATGACACCCTGATGACGTCATCAGATGCCCTATGTACTTTACATGACACCCTGATGACGTCATTAGATGCCCTATGTACTTTACATGACACCCTGATGACGTCATCAGATGCCCTATGTACTTTACATGACACCCCTGATTACGTCATCCGATGCCCTATGTACTTTACATGACACCCTGATGACGTCATCAGATGCCCTATGTACTTTACATGACATCCTGATGACGTCATCAGATGCCCTATGTACTTTACATGACACCCTGATGACGTCATCAGATGCCCTATGTACTTTACATGACACCCTGATGACGTCATCAGATGCCCTATGTACTTTACATGACACCCTGATGACGTCATCAGATGCCCTATGTACTTTACATGACACCCTGATGACGTCATCAGATGCCCTATGTACTTTACATGACACCCTGATGACGTCATCAGATGCCTTATGTACTTTATATGACACCCTGATGACGTCATCAGATGCCCTATGTACTTTACATGACACCCTGATGACGTCATCAGATGCCCTATGTACTTTACATGACACCCTGATGACGTCATCAGATGCCCTATGTACTTTACATGACACCCTGATGACGTCATCAGATGCCCTATGTACTTTACATGACACCCTGATGACGTCATCAGATGCCCTATGTACTTTACATGACATCCTGATGACGTCATCAGATGCCCTATGTACTTTACATGACACCCTGATGACGTCATCAGATGCCCTATGTACTTTACATGACACCCTGATGACGTCATCAGATGCCCTATGTACTTTACATGACACCCTGATGACGTCATCAGATGCCCTATGTACTTTTTATGACACCCTGATGACGTCATCAGATGCCCTATGTACTTTACATGACACCCTGATGACGTCATCAGATGCCCTATGTACTTTACATGACACCCTGATGACGTAATCAGATGCCCTATGTACTTTACATGACACCCTGATGACGTCATCAGATGCCTTATGTTTTTACTTGACACCCTGATGACGTCATCAGATGCCCTATGTACTTTACATGACACCCTGATGACGTCATCAGATGCCCTATGTACTTTACATGACACCCTGATGACGTCATCAGATGCCCTATGTACTTTACATGACACCCTGATGACGTCATCAGATGCCCTATGTACTTTACATGACACCCTGATGACGTCATCAGATGCCCTATGTACTTTACATGACACCCTGATGACGTCATCAGGATGCCCTATGTACTTTACATGACACCCTGATGACGTCATCAGATGCCCTATGTACTTTACATGACATCCTGATGACGTCATCAGATGCCCTATGTACTTTTACATGACACCCTGATGACGTCATCAGATGCCCTATGTACTTTACATGACACCCTGATGACGTCATCAGATGCCTTATGTACTTTACATGACACCCTGATGACGTCATCAGATGCCCTATGTACTTTACATGACACCCTGATGACGTCATCAGATGCCCTATGTACTTTTACATGACACCCTGATGACGTCATCAGATGCCCTATGTACTTTACATGACACCCTGATGACGTCATCAGATGCCTTATGTACTTTACATGACACCATGCTGACGTCATCAGATGCCCTATGTACTTTACATGACACCCTGATGACGTCATCAGATGCCTTATGTACTTTACATGACACCATGATGACGTCATCAGATGCCCTATGTACTTTACATGACACCTGATGACGTCATCAGATGCCCTATGTACTTTATATGACACCCTGATGACGTCATCAGATGCCCTATGTACTTTACATGACATCTTGATGACGTCATCAGATGCCCTATGTACTGATAGCCTGCGACCACTGGCAGTGGCTAGTGGCAGGAACGAGGAACGAGGGACGAGGGACGAGGGACGAGGGACGAGGGACGAGGAACGAGGACGAGGAACAGGGCACGAGGGACGCGTTACAAGAATAAACGCGAATTTTAGCTAAGCTTCCGCCGATCTAACTTTGTTAATTTTCAATCGATTTGGCTCAAATTTTGTCAGCGGGTGTCTTCTATACTCTCTCACTTATATCCAGAAGGAAATCTCTAGAAAATTTGTTTTACAGGTTTTATTAACTACTTTACCAAAATCTAAGTGATCACATGTGCCAGGGTAAACCAAACCTTCTCCAGCCGCTTCGCGGCTGGAGAGGTCGCCCTATGTACTTTACATGACACCCTGATCTTACACGATCAGATGCCCTATGTACTTTACATGACACCCTGATGACGTCATCAGATGCCCTATGTACTTTACATGACACCCTGATGACGTCATCAGATGCCTTATGTACTTTACATGACACCCTGATGACGTCATCAGATGCCCTATGTACTTTACATGACACCCTGATGACGTCATCAGATGCCTTATGTACTTTGCATGACACCCTGATGACGTCATCAGATGCCCTATGTACTTTACATGACACCCCGATGACGTCATCAGATGCCCTATGTACTTTGCATGACACCCTGCTAACGTCATCAGATGCCCTATGTACTTTACATGAAATCCTGATGACGTCATCAGATGCCCTATGTACTGATAGCCTGCGACCACTGGCAGTGGCTAGTGGCAGGAACGAGGAACGAGGACGAGGAACGAGGGACGAGGAACGAGGACGAGGAACGAGGGACGAGGAACAGGAACACGAGGGACGCGTTACAAGAAAAAACGCGAATTTTAGCTAAGCTTCCGCCGATCTAACTTTGTTAATTTTCAATCGATTTGGCTCAAATTTTGTCAGCGGGTGTCTTCTATACTCTCTCACTTATATCCAGAAGGAAATCTCTAGAAAATTTGACACCCTGATGACGTCATTAGATGCCCTATGTACTTTACATGACACCCTGATGACGTCATCAGATGCCCTATGTACTTTACATGACACCCTGATGACGTCATCAGATGCCCTATGTACTTTACATGACATCCTGATGACGTCATCAGATGCCCTATGTACTTTACATGACACCCTGATGACGTCATCAGATGCCCTATGTACTTTACATGACACCGTGATGACGTCATCAGATGCCCTATGTACTTTACATGACACCCTGATGACGTCATCAGATGCCCTATGTACTTTACATGACACCCTGATGACGTCATCAGATGCCCTATGTACTTTACATGACACCCTGATGACGTCATCAGATGCCTTATGTACTTTACATGACACCCTGATGACGTCATCAGATGCCCTATGTACTTTACATGACACCCTGATGACGTCATCAGATGCCCTATGTACTTTACATGACACCCTGATGACGTCATCAGATGCCCTATGTACTTTTACATGACACCCTGATGACGTCATCAGATGCCCTATGTACTTTACATGACACCCTGATGACGTCATCAGATGCCCTATGTACTTTACATGACATCCTGATGACGTCATCAGATGCCCTATGTACTTTACATGACACCCTGATGACGTCATCAGATGCCCTATGTACTTTACATGACACCCTGATGACGTCATCAGATGCCCTATGTACTTTACATGACACCCTGATGACGTCATCAGATGCCCTATGTACTTTACATGACACCCTGATGACGTCATCAGATGCCCTATGTACTTTACATGACACCCTGATGACGTCATCAGATGCCCTATGTACTTTACATGACACCCTGATGACGTAATCAGATGCCCTATGTACTTTACATGACACCCTGATGACGTCATCAGATGCCTTATGTTTTTTACTTGACACCCTGATGACGTCATCAGATGCCCTATGTACTTTACATGACACCCTGATGACGTCATCAGATGCCCTATGTACTTTACATGACACCCTGATGACGTCATCAGATGCCCTATGTACTTTACATGACACCCTGATGACGTCATCAGATGCCCTATGTACTTTACATGACACCCTGATGACGTCATCAGATGCCCTATGTACTTTACATGACACCCTGATGACGTCATCAGATGCCCTATGTACTTTACATGACACCCTGATGACGTCATCAGATGCCCTATGTACTTTACATGACATCCTGATGACGTCATCAGATGCCCTATGTACTTTACATGACACCCTGATGACGTCATCAGATGCCCTATGTACTTTACATGACACCTGATGACGTCATCAGATGCCTTATGTACTTTACATGACACCCTGATGACGTCATCAGATGCCCTATGTACTTTACATGACACCCTGATGACGTCATCAGATGCCCTATGTACTTTACATGACACCCTGATGACGTCATCAGATGCCCTATGTACTTTACATGACACCCTGATGACGTCATCAGATGCCTTATGTACTTTACATGACACCCTGATGACGTCATCAGATGCCCTATGTACTTTACATGACACCCTGATGACGTCATCAGATGCCTTATGTACTTTACATGACACCCTGATGACGTCATCAGATGCCCTATGTACTTTACATGACACCCTGATGACGTCATCAGATGCCCTATGTACTTTACATGACACCCTGATGACGTCATCAGATGCCCTATGTACTTTACATGACATCCTGATGACGTCATCAGATGCCCTATGTACTGATAGCCTGCGACCACTGGCAGTGGCTAGTGGCAGGAACGAGGAACGAGGGACGAGGAACGAGGGACGAGGAACGAGGGACGAGGAACGAGGGACGAGGAACAGGACACGAGGGACGCGTTACAAGAAAAAACGCGAATTTTAGCTAAGCTTCCGCCGATCTAACTTTGTTAATTTTCAATCGATTTGGCTCAAATTTTGTCAGCGGGTGTCTTCTATACTCTCTCACTTATATCCAGAAGGAAATCTCTAGAAAATTTGTTTTACAGGTTTTATTAACTACTTTACCAAAATCTAAGTGATCACAAGTGCCAGGCAAAACCAAACCTCTCCAGCCGCTTCGCGGCTGGAGCGATAGTGGAAGCGTTATCTGAATCGAACCAATATCCGGAAAGATTTAAATCGGCATTATCCGAATCGATCCATTATCCGAAGAATTATCCTCGGATAACAAGTATAGAAGGGACGCAAAAAAGAAGAACAGAGTGAAGTTGGAGTAGAGAATGAAAGCAATGAAAGATCAAAAACACAGCAGTTGCTCAGGCAAACTGGGGATCGGAACCCCGTCCGACGGCCGTCGGAGCGGTCGAGGACGTGGGCTTCGACAGCCAAAGTGGGCGGAGTCGTTTCCCCTGCTGCTGCCTTCAATGCCCCTGCTGCTGCCTTTGGTGCCCCTGCTCCAGCCCTTTCAAAGCCTCCCTGCAGCCGCGTTCGGTGCCTCTGCTCCAGCCCTTTAAGGTGCTCCCTGCACCCGCCTTCGGCGCCTCTGCTCCAGCCCTTTTAAGGTGCCCCTGCAACCGCCTTCGGCGCCTCTGCTCCAGCCCTTTAAGGTGCCCCTGCAGCCGCGTTCGTTCCCCCCGCTCCGGCTCTTTTAAGGTGCCCCTGCAGCCGCCTTTGCTGTCCCTGTTCCTGCTCTTTCAAATAGCCCCTGCAACCGCCTTCGGTGCCTTGCTTCCGCACTTTCAGGTGCTTCTGCTACCACCGTCGACGCCGGCTCCGAGCCTTTCATTCCTACGGCAACTTTCGGAGCCTCTATTAATGTTGCAGTAGAAATCCACAATGTGATAAGAAGCGTCGAATGCTCAAAAACTTTATCTTCCTCATCGACGTATATAAACAACAACAACATTGTCATAAAAATAACCGCGGACTCCGACGATTTTAGGCAATTTGAGCTCTAATCACAGCAAATGCCGTAGGTGTCGGCGTATATCCTTCTCTTGATGTTATATTCGACGTTGTACAATCCATTAATGAATTCGCGCTTCTGAAACAATTTCAGGACACGTGGTGGTAATAATCCCTCTTGCGCTATAGATGGAGAAATTGTCATAAAGAATTCAAACGGTTCCCGTATTTTCGAGAAGGAAAAAACATACAACAGCTAACTCACAGGCTGTTCTCATTATCGCTTAAAAGCCTTCTCAACGATGATTTGTGTTCTGCAGTTTCCCTCCAGAAACAGTGCGTAGGCTTCCAATTGTTATTCAAAATACGAAGCAGCGGCAGAAGCGCACTAAATGCCTGATTTTGGCCTGGCACGTTCTGGCCTGTTTGGTAGAATGATAGAGTTCTCGATGGTTGTGACCGGTAAATAGTGGGGACAATCGAGGATGGAAGAATATGTCGTGCAAAACAGTATTAGTTAGGATTCGAAGCAGAGAACGGAGCAACTCAGACAGGACGACGTTTCGTACGGCTGCCGAACTCCATCCTTTCGGCAGACCGCGAGCGTAACAAAACTCAAAAGAGGCGGGGTTGACCCGAAAATTCCGCCGTTCTCTCCGCCATGTCTGGCGTTTGCAGCCGTTTGACGGACGATTTCCAGTCCGAAAGCTCTGGCACTCAGCCCGAGAGATGGCGCGTACGCAGCCGTTTTGCCCGCAAAGTCTAGGTCCGGAAACGTTAGCCGTTTTCGCCGAAAGACCACTGGTTTGTAACCGTCAAACGGCCGGTCCAGCCCGAAACGTTCCACGTTTTCCCCGAAATACAACTCGTTCGCAGCCGTCAAACGGCAATTCTAGCCAGAAAGGGTCGCCGTCTTCCTCGGAACTTAACTCGTTCGCAGCCGTTCCGCTGGGCAGCTAGCTCCCAGCGCAGCTAGCTGCCTTACGAAACGAATGCTGGAACGAAGGCGAACGCTGCAGTAGATGAGAATGGTGCAACAGGCAATGAGCGCATCATTGCATAAACATTCTACTATTGTCCCACGATGGTACTAGAAACAAGAAATGTAATAAGTTTATTACATTTTCATGTAAACGTATAATTGAAGCAAAGTCCAGATATAGAAAATAGCAAGTTCAACCACATAAATTACTTAGAGGCAGGGTCCGAGTAGAATTTCGATCTCAATATTTCCCGCTGAATCGGAGCGTGTGCTACAGGTAATCTTAATGAACGAGCCAAAACTGCGGAAACCATGGTCTTCTTTAAGTTATTCCAGCCACGTCAGTGAAACATTACTGGCCATGATTATCATGCTGTGAACACCGTAATCCTTTACTTCAAAGCTGTTTTTTTCGAAAGTAAGGACTAATAGCTTGTCAAGCGTCCAGACGGTGATCAACTTAGCCAGCTCAATCTATCTAATCCAAAATTCGATACTGGAAAAACTTGAACGGACCTTGCTTTTAAATAATCAATAAACTGAACAATAATAACCGCAGCGTGTTTCAGATCAACGCGATCCAAAAATAATACCAGAGGAACAGACTCATTGGCTCAGATACTCGGAGGGGCAACGACAGGCCTTCGCGTCAGTGATGAAATGGCTTCGATTGATAGGATAATCTCAAAAAGTAACGGGGTTGTGGGCAGTAAAGACAGGGCAGGTAACAGTATGATTGTACATGAACAAAATTTTCGAAAGAATTTCGTAAGATTTTCGAAATTTTTGTTCGTTTTGGTTCGTTCGAAATTTTGTCAAAAATTTTTTTCAGATTTCGTTCGCTTGCAGATTTCGTCGAACATTTTTACGATTTTCGTTTGTTCGAATTCTTTTCTAATGTAAAATTTTCGATTTTCGTTCGTTCAGGATCTGAATCGTCCGAACACTAGGTTACGCTGTTTCTAATTCCTCGGGCCGAGTTGTCGTAGGCGTGACCGAACAACTCCCCTCCTCGAATAAGTTGTGCTTGGGATCGGAGAATATAAAGCCTTTCTCGCTCACATTAGCCCGGGTGGAGCAAGCAGCTTAGCGATCGGTATTGACAGAATATAACATTGATTAGAAGACTTCAACTTGGTAGGCCCGATAAGCATCACTTCGACCTGTTTTAAATGAGGGAGAAAGGCTATACTTACATGCTCGCGACTTTACTCGAAATTGAACACGTATGGATAATGCATTTTCTGACTGAGCGTTTTAAATAAAGCGCCGAGTCCAGTTCCGAGAAAAAGGTCCGAAATTTATAAGTTTCGAAAACAAATTCCAAATTTGCGAACGGATTCCGAAAAACTGTCCACTGTCTCGTCCCGAGCTGCTGGTCAAAAGAATTTATGAGCGCTTTTGAAGCATTGGGAAAAGGTTTTTTCATCAAAATGCCATGATGCATTTTTGGTGTGTTTTGGAAAAAAATCTAATTTTGCCCAAAAGCTGTATGGAGGGGTAATCTAGGGTGCTGAAAACGAATCTGAGGTCCGTTTGTTGAAATTACAAGGTTCATTGTAGGTAACGGCCTAGAACGGTTAAGAAAAAAGGAATATAGCGACAATGTGGCTGAGAAAGCGATGCTATAAGACTCACACGACCTTGACTGGAAAGATTGTATTGTTGAAAGAACAAAAAACGATTTAAAAGGATCATATCGAAGCACTAAATTTGTAAGGCGGAGCACCTGTATTGAAGGGAGCAGCCTGTATTGAGAATCGACGGAAATGACTGTTTTGGTGGCTCAACATGGTTCACATACGATCTTTCACATTTGTTTTTAACGCTTTGCCAAGGCACGAGCGTTCTTATAAGAGCCGTACGAATCCACTTGCGCCGCTATCTCTTCCACTTTTCCAATCGTGTCTACTGCATTTAGGGAATATAAGGGCTTTCCTAGTCAGGGAAATTCGTTTTGCAATTTATCGACTACTTTTTTTCATAATTCGATTTCTTTCTTGGTTTTTTTTGTAAAAAATCTAGTCGTTAAATCGCAAACTGGATGGTTGCTGAATGAACAACTATTTGTTTTGCTTGTAGTGTTTGGTGCCTTATTGCCTTTGCATCAAAAAGTATTCGAAAAATTTGCAATTTTTTCAAAAAACTCACAACTGACCCAAATTGGAGAAATTCCACGATTCTGTTTTGGAGCTATTATCTAGTTCTTAGAACAGTCAAATGTTTCACTAACATGATCAATTTGGAGTTTTGATATTGGGCAAGGATTAACGTTTCAAAGACAAGTTTCGGTCTCAATCAGGTCCCCAAGCAAGTATCTCCAAGAAGTTAAAGCAAAAAAGCGCAAGGACCTAATTCTCAATCTAATACATACCTATAAACATAGAAAATGGTAATCAAAGATAATGAAAGAAGTGTGATGATTACAGAAAAATCAAACAGCAATGATTGAACTTATCACGGTTTCCGGACACCAAAGTCTTTAAAAGGTATAAAAGGGTATAAAAGGTCTCTAAAGGGTATAAAAGGCGCTCCATCGCAATGAATGCTCAGTCGGCATTTCGAGGCCGATCCTGAAAGATGACTTCAAATCACCTTTGAAGGATCACTTAGAGGCCGGAGAATAGACATCGGAATAACCCATATGAGGCATCAAGGGCGGATCGCTGGCTACTGCCGGGCGGATCGCTGGTTATTGGCGGGCGGATGGCGGGGGGGGGATGTCGATCCGCCCGCACGTACTGTACAAGAGCGGTGGAGGCGTAGGCTAAGATATCAACAAGACCGTGATGGGCTCATCATGTGTCACATAGTTGACCCATGATGAACCCATTCCGGTCTCTCCCGCCGGCTCCTCTCACAGTAAGAAGTACGATTGATGGGTTCATGTGCTCCAGTTTGCCTTACGCTTCACGCCCTTACCTGACATGCAATCCCCCTCTGTAAACATCGTCCTCGATGTCGCAAATCTGTGCTCCGGGAACGAGGGTGGCATAGCAACAACTGCTTTTTTATGGCTCCTGCTCATTGCAATCTTGTCTTCTCTCCGTAATCAGCATCTGTTCGTTTAAAGATACTGGTCGCTAGCCGCGATGCCCATAATGTTGTCACTGGTTCTCTTGCCACATCTCCCGGAAACTTGCAGTTCTCGATATCCTTCAAAATTACACCATCAAAACATCAATCTCCGCATAGGAAGAGCAAATGCCCTTCTCCAGAGGACTCAATAATCCAGCACCACTGAAATATGCTAATTTAGTAGCACACGCTCTGATTTTATCATTTTTTCTGCCTCTTTTTCCTCTCGTTGTTCTTGTGTCGATCGTTTCATCCTATATGCACTGCGGGACTCTCGTTGTGATTATCGGCTTCAATGGTGGAACAACTACCGGTTTTGGACTGTGAATGAAACATTTTGACATTGGCGTGTTCACTTGCAAACATCGTTCATCATACCCAAGCAGAATACTTCCTTCTTTAGCCTCTTATACAAGTTGTAAGCATTAAAATGCCCTGCAAATGCTCCTGCATGCGCTTCCTCAAAAATCTTTCGTCTTGCACTTTTAGGGGCAACGTATGTATGCTGACACGTCACTGTTAGCATACATTTTCAGTTCGCCATTATCAATTACAAAATCAGCTATTCAAAGAGCTTGTTCTGTGCCAGCCAAAGTTTTTGTTTTATTTAATTTTTTTCTTTTCAAGATGGTTTGAGACTAGTCTTCTTCCATTTTTTGTTTTGGCAAGCTTTCGCCAACAGTGGATTCTTTAGACCTTCAAAAATTTAATAACATGCACACAGAGTGCAAAGATATCATACAGTTACGTGAGCAATATGTACCTACCAGATCCGAGAATTGTTGTCAACGAGGGGTTTGCGAGCGCTGAATGTCGTAAATATAGTAGGCCAATGGAGACGACAAGGATGATCATGCAGGACTTACCCCGACCAGTCACATTGAAAGGTGAGAATTACCAAGGCAATTTTCAAGGAAAGGAGGGGCGAGGAAGATAGGCTCGGTATCAAGTGGTCAATCTCATCAAATCGCAGAGTTTCTCTCCTTCGCGTTGATTTCAGGACGGCGCTGATTTTCTCTCGCTGCCATAATCTTCCCTTTATTTTTATTGATTTAGGAAATTTTTTATTGCTTTTCGATTCAATAAATTGAAGCCATTTTCTGAAACCAATTTACCGATCCGGAAATCTATAAAATTGAATTTCTCGAAAAAAGTCAGAGAAGCTATGTTATAATGCGCATTATTTCCTGTCGAAAGGTACATAGCATGATGCAAAAATTTGCGAAATTCGATGAGCGATTTCCACTTGGAAGAAAAGCGCAAACGCTAATTCCCCAACTTGACATTTTGAAGGCGAGATCCGGGCACAATTTGAATTTTGAGATTTCCCGCTAAAGCGGAGTGCAGGCCACAGTTATCCATAGGAGACGTTTGAGAAATGTAGGAAAAATAGCCTTTTTCGAATCATTTCAGGCAATCACAGAAGTCATCTTAATCATCGGTCGACCATGTTATTAGCCATCACCAGCCGTTTCTTCACAGTGGGCGGTGGAGATCGACTTATAATAAAACAGACGACTTTAATTTCGAAGTAATAAAATTCTCACATTTTAATACGGTTCTTTCACGCAAAATTAAATTATCTACTATTTATACCGAAACGTTGACTTACTTGACTTAATCGGTTGGCTTTCGCCTGACGCGGTCATTCCGCATCTTCACCGAGGTGTGCCCTCCTAGTAGTCAGCCGTGTCCATTTTCACGGTCTTCAGCCACAATTTGAACACATTTCATCCAGCTGTCACTATTCCATTTCCTGCGAAACGAAACATCGCGCCTGAACTGTCTTTCGATGCCGAGAGACTTTAAATCCTCCTTAACCACATCCGTCCAGAACTTTCGCCTACGCCCAGGTGGCCGTTTCCAGACAGGATTTGGAAGCATTTTTAAAGCGTGTTGTACGAGACGATCCGGTGTTCTTCTTAGTATATGCCCGAGCAGTCGAAGTCGACTTTCCATTGCTGCTTGAGATGGCGTTAGGAGATGCTGGCACCTCCCTCGTGTCAAGCGTTGATGTACTGCGTCGATTTCCTTGTAAAGGTCTTCGTTATGGCATACACGCGGCCAGAAATATCCAAGCAAACGCCTAAAAAGCTTCCTCTCCGTGCAATCAACCTTTCCATCTGCGTTTTCGGTGCTGCCCACGTCTCCGATCCGTACATCATGATAGGGCGAATAGCGGATAGGTAGACGCGCAACTTGACTTCCTTCGCGATGGTGGTAGACCACAAACACTTGGTTAGAGAATTGAATGCAGACGTAGCTTTCGCACATCGTTGTCGAATATCCGCTGCATAACTACCATCGTTCTTCAGCAAACAGCCCAAATAACAGAAATCGTCCACCAGTTCGATACGTTGTCCGTCCACACAAACTCCAGTTGAAGGCCTCTGAGAGACCCACATCTGCTTGCATTTGTCGGGACGAAGACGAAGTCCATAGGCTGCGGCATACTTCGAAACGAGGTTCACAATCCTTTGCAGTTTTGCGTTGTTTTCAGCGAATAACACAATGTCGTCGGCGTACTCCAGGTCGACAAGGGAGCGTCCTGATGGTGTTAGGATCACATCCGCAGGAAACTGTTCTGCAACTCTACGCATGATGTCATCAACGGCGAAGTTGAAAAGAAAAGGTCCTGCAACGGCTCCTTGCCTTACTCCTGTTTTCACCTCGAAAGCTGACGTAAATCCGACAGGTGTACGAACTGCTGCTGTTGTTCCTTTGTTCATGTCCTCGATTAACCGAACATACTTTTCCGGGACTCCATCTGCTCGCAGAGCATTGAGCAATCGATCACGATGAGGAGAGTCGAACGCGGCTTCAAAGTCCAAAAAAAGCAAGCTGTAATGGCTTCGAAAACCGCTGCCACGATTCAATTACTCTTCTCACGACGAACACTTGGTCGATGGTCGATCTTCCAGGTCGAAAACCGGCTTGCTCATCTCTGGTCGTTCCTTCACGATGTTTGATAAGTCGCTCGAGAATGATACGTTCTAAAACCTTGTACATGACACGAAGTAGAGAGATTCCTCTGTAGTTCTGAGGATCCGTGACGGATAGCTTCTTGTGAAGAGGTACGATGATCGCATGTCTCCACGAATCGGGTATCCTTTCGCTCATCCATATGGCACGGATGGTGTTGGTCATTTCACGAATCCCAGACGGAGGAAGAGCTTTCAGCATTTCAGCAGTGATGTTGTCATCTCCACCTGCCTTTCCATTCTTCATTTTCCGGACACAATCCAAAACTTCAGACTCAGTCGGCGGTTCCTCACTGACATCGTAATGTGCTCTCTGAACATGCGGGAGCTCAGGTACTGATGGCGCTGGACGATTCAGTAGTGAACTGAAGTAATCCTTCCATATTGGCAGCGTCGCATCACCAACTGCAACTCCATTGGTAGTGTTCAAGACAGGAGAACATCTCTTCATCTTCCCGCTATACTGTCGCAGCAACGTGTGAAACTTTCTTCGGATTCTTCTCCTCCCAAGCCTTCTCGAACTCCTTAGCTCTACACGTCCACTCTCGTTCGCGGTCACTTTGAAGCTGCCGACGCAGCTTCCTCCTCAGACGCTTCTCCTCCACGAAGTTTCCTGCAGTTCGGAGAGCACATACTCTGTTGTAGGTAGATGTTGTTTCTTCTGAGACGTAGGCGAACTTCTTCTTAGGCTGTACAACCGGGAGTGCCTCTTTCGAAGCGTCCTGGATGCACTTGACAAAGAATCCGCGTCGCAAAGTTTCTTCTTAGTCCGTACTCCGATGTGAATAGAAACGCGTTGTCGGAAATTCCTTCTGCACTCTTCATCTCTGAGACTTGTCATGTCAATCCTCTGGAGAGGCTGAGCCCCTCGCTTCCTCTTATGAATCCTCGCAGTGAAGTTCAACAGAACAGGACGGTGTTCCGAATCGAATGCGACATCACACAGCTCTAGATCTGCGAATGGCCGATACTGGAATATTCCTCGTCAGGACATAGTCAAGCTGTAGTTTCAAAGTTGTCATCTTCCGCTTCCGCTGCTCTTCTGGAGATAGCCGGGTTGGTCCCTGCCATGGAAGCTGATGGCGGTGGGGATTCCTCTTGAATGTCGATGCAATAATCAGACCACTGCGTTCACAAAGTCGACAAGGCGGTAGCCATTGTCCGATGTTTGCTCCACTGGGTAGAACCATTTACCGAGTACTTCGGATTCCTGATCAAGTCCCATCTTCGCATTTGCGTCAATCCCCACGACAACAGCATGTTGACAAGGTATCCTGGCCAGCAACGTATTGAGTTCCTCATAAAACGCATCCTTCGAATTGTCTTCGGCGGTTTCAGTGGGCGCATGAGCACTCACTATCCACAGATTGAATCCTCTGTGATCCCGCAGTCGTACGAATGCATTCCGACACGACGTTGAGCCGAACTCCTTGACCATACCATTGAAATCCTTCCTTACAGCTATTGCACAGCCTCACTCTCCTATCGTCAGCGTTACCGCAGTAGATGGTGTACTCTCCGATGCTGATGACGGGTCTATCCTTGAGGCGGGTTTCCTGCAAAGCAGCAAACGGTGCATGGAAATAGCTCAGAAGTCTGGATAGCGCAGTTTTTGGATATCACTCGACAGCGATCGACAGTTCAGGGGGCGAAATTGTGGCTTGTGGCCAAAGACTCCATGACTCCCTAGGTACGGATCCTAAGGTGTTATGGACCAGAGGCCTTAGTGTGCCGGACGGCGACACCTTTATGCAATGTGCGGGATACTTTCGCGATATAGTTGTGCGACGGATGCGACGCTGCCAATATGGAAGGATTACTTCAGTTCACTACTGAATCGTCCAGCGCCATCAGTACCTGAGCTCCCGCATGTTCAGAGAGCACATTACGATGTCAGTGAGGAACCGCCGACTGAGTCTGAAGTTTTGGATTGTGTCCGGAAAATGAAGAATGGAAAGGCAGGTGGAGATGACAACATCACTGCTGAAATGCTGAAAGCTCTTCCTCCGTCTGGGATTCGTGAAATGACCAACACCATCCGTGCCATATGGATGAGCAAAAGGATACCCGATTCGTGGAGACATCGTGCCCCTTCACAAGAAGCTGTCCGTCACGGATCCTAAGAACTACAGAGGAATTTCTCTACTTCGTGTCATGTACAAGGTTTTAGAACGTATCATTCTCGAGCGACTTATCAAACATCGTGAAGGAACGACCAGAGATGAGCAAGCCGGTTTTCGACCTGGAAGATCGACCATCGACCAAGTGTTCGTCGTGAGAAGAGTAATTGAATCGTGGCAGCGGTATTCGAAGTCATTATAGCGTGCTTTTTTGGACTGTGAAGCCGCGTTCGACTCTCCTCATCGTGATCGATTGCTCAATGCTCTGCGAGCAGATGGAGTCCCGGAAAAGTATGTTCGGTTAATCGAGGACATGAACAAAGGAACAACAGCAGCAGTTCGTACACCTGTCGGATTTACGTCAGCTTTCGAGGTGAAAACAGGAGTAAGGCAAGGAGCCGTTGCAGGACCTTTTCTTTTCAACTTCGCCGTTGATGACATCATGCGTAGAGTTGCAGAACAGTTTCCTGCGGATGTGATCCTAACACCATCAGGACGCTCCCTTGCCGACCTGGAGTACGCCGACGACATTGTGTTATTCGCTGAAAACAACGCAAAACTGCAAAGGATTGTGAACCTCGTTTCGAAGTATGCCGCAGCCTATGGACTTCGTCTTCATCCCGACAAATGCAAGCAGATGTGGGTCTCTCAGAGGCCTTCAACTGGAGTTTGTGTGGACGGACAACGTATCGAACTGGTGGACGATTTCTGTTATTTGGGCTGTTTGCTGAAGAACGATGGTAGTTATGCAGCGAATATTCGACAACGATGTGCGAAAGCTTCACGTCTGCATTCAATTCTCTAACCAAGTGTTTGTGGTCTACCACCATCGCGAAGGAAGTCAAGTTGCGTCTACCTATCCGCTATTCGCCCTATCATGATGTACGGATCGGAGACGTGGGCAGCACCGAAAACGCAGATGGAAAGGTTGGATTGCACGGAGAGGAAGCTTTTAGGCGTTTGCTTGGATATTTCTGGCCGCGTGTATGCCATAACGAAGACCTTTACAAGGAAATCGACGCAGTACATCAACGCTTGACACGAGGGAGGTGCCAGCATCTCCTAACGCCATCTCAAGCAGCAATGGAAAGTCGACTTCGACTGCTCGGGCATATACTAAGAAGAACGCCGGATCGTCTCGTACAACACGCTTTAAAAATGCTTCCAAATCCTGTCTGGAAACGGCCACCTGGGCGTAGGCAGAAAGTTCTGGACGATTGTGGTTAAGGAGGACCATCGACCAAGTGTTCGGCATCGAGAAGACAGTTCGTGGCAGCGGTGTTTCGAAGCCATTACAGCTTGAAATGGACTTTGACAGCTGCGTTCGACTCTCCTCATCGTGATCGATTGTGGCTGAATGCTCTGCGTGAAAATGGAGTCCCGGCTGACTAGTATGTTCGGTTAATCGAGGACATGAATGACCGCGTCAGGCGAAAACAGCAACCGATTCGTACACCTGTCGGATTTACGTCAACGTTTCGGTATAAACAGTAGATAATTTAATTTTGCCGTTGCAGGACCTGTATTCTTTTGTAACGCCGTTGATGACATCATGTCGTCTGTTTTATTATAAGTCTATCCTGCGGATGTGATCCACTGTGAACACCATCAGGTGATGGCTAATAACATGGTCGACCTGGAGTAAGATGACTTCTGTGTGTTATTCGCTGAAAACAACGCAAAACTGCAAAGGCTATTGTGAACCTACATTTCTCAAACGTATGCCGCAGCCTATGGACTTCGTCTTCATCCCGACAAATGCAAGCAGATGTGGGTCTCTCAGAGGCCTTCAACTGGAGTTTGTGTGGACGGACAACGTATCGAACTGGTGGACGATTTCTGTTATTTGGGCTGTTTGCTGAAGAACGATGGTAGTTATGCAGCGAATATTCGACAACGATGTGCGAAAGCTACGTCTGCATTCATTTCTCTAACCAAGTGTTTGTGGTCTACCACCATCGCGAAGGAAGTCAAGTTGCGCGTCTACCTGTCCGCTATTCGCCCTATCATGATGTACGGATCGGAGACGTGGGCAGACGAAAACGCAGATGGAAAGGTTGGATTGCACGGAGAGGAAGCTTTTAGGCGTTTGCTTGGATATTTCTGGCCGCGTGTATGCCATAACGAAGACTTTACAAGGAAATCGACGCAGTACATCAACGCTTGACACGAGGGAGGTGCCAGCATCTCCTAACGCCATCTCAAGCAGCAATGGAAAGTCGACTTCGACTGCTCGGGCATATACTAAGAAGAACGCCGGATCGTCTCGTACAACACGCTTTAAAAATGCTTCCAAATCCTGTCTGGAAACGGCCACCTGGGCGTAGGCGAAAGTTCTGGACGATTGTGGTTAAGGAGGATTTAAAGTCACTCGGCATCGAAAAGACAGTTCAGGCGCGATGTTTCGTTTCGCAGGAAATGGAATAGTGACAGCTGGATGGAATGTGTTCAAATTGTGGCTGAAGACCGTGAAAAATGGACACGGCTGACTACTAGGACGGCACACCTCGGTGAAGATGCGGAATGACCGCGTCAGGCGAAAGCCAACCGATTAAGTCAAGTAAGTCAACGTTTCGGTATAAATAGTAGATAATTTAATTTTGCGTGAAAGAACCGTATTAAAATGTGAGAATTTTATTACTTCGAAATTAAAGTCGTCTGTTTTATTATAAGTCTATCTCCACCGCCCACTGTGAAGAAACGGCTGGTGATGGCTAATAACATGGTCGACCGATGATTAAGATGACTTCTGTGATTGCCTGAAATGATTCGAAAAAGGCTCTTTTTCCTACATTTCTCAAACGTCTCCTATGGATAACTGTGGCCTGCACGCTTTGGCAGGAAATCTCAAAATTCAAATTGTGCCCGGATCTCGCCTTCAAAATGTCAAGTTGGGGAATTAGCGTTTGCGCTTTTTCTTCCAAGTGGAAATCGCTCATCGAATTTCGCAAATTTTTGCATCATGCTATGTACCTTTCGACAGGAAATAATGCGCATTATAACATAGCTTCTCTGACTTTTTTCGAGAAATTCAATTTTATAGATTTCCGGATCGGTAAATTGGTTTCAGAAAATGGCTTCAATTTATTGAATCGAAAAGCAATAAAAAATTTCCTAAATCAATAAAAATAAAGGAAGATTATGGCAGCGAGAGAAAATCAGCGCCGTCCTGAAATCAACGCGAAGGAGAAACTCTGCGATTTGATGAGATTGACCACTTGATACCGAGCCTATCTTCCTCGCCCCTCCCTTTCCTTGAAAATTGCCTTGGTAATTCTCACCTTTCAATGTGACTGGTCGGGGTAAGTCCTGCATGATCATCCTTGTCGTCTCCATTGGCCTACTATATTTACGACATTCAGCGCTCGCAAACCCCTCGTTGACAACCATTCTCGGATCTGGTAGGTACATATTGCTCACGTAACTGTATGATATCTTTGTACTCTGTGTGCATGTTATTAAATTTTTGAAGGTCTAAAGAATCCACTGTTGGCGAAAGCTTGCCAAAACAAAAAATGGAAGAAGACTAGTCTCAAACCATCTTGAAAAGAAAAAAAAATTAAATAAAACAAAAACTTTGGCTGGCACAGAACAAGCTGTTCGAATAGCTGTTTTTGTGTAATTGACAATGTCGAACTGAAAATGTATACCAACAGTGACGTGACGCGTTGTTCACAAAAATGCGAGGCGAAAGATTTTTGACGAAGCGCATGCAGGAGCATTTGCAGGGCATTTTAATGTTTACAATTTGTTTAACAGGCTAAAGAAAGAAGCATTCTGCTTGGGTATGATGAACGATGTTTGCAAGTGAACACGCCAATGTCAAAAATGTTTCATTCACAGTCCAAAACCGGTAGTTGTTCCACCGTTGAAGCCGCTAATTACAACGAGAGTCCCGCAGTGCACATCGGATGAACCGATCGACAAAAGAACAAGCAGGGGGAAATAGGCGGGAAAAATAATAAAAACAGAGTGTGTTTTACTAAATAACGTATTTAAGTGGTGCTAGATTACTGAGTCCTCTAGAGAGGGGACATTTGCTTTTCTTGTGCGGTGATGTATGTTTTGATGGTGTGACTTTGAAGGATATCGAGAACTGCATGTTTCCGGGAGTTGTTGCAAGAGAACCAAAGACAACATTATGGGCAGCGTGGCTGGCGACCAGTGTCTTCAAACGAATAGATGCTGATTACGGAGAGAAGACAAGATTGCAATGAGCAGGAGCCATAAAAAAGCAGTTGTTGCTATGCCACCCTCGTTCCCAGAGTTCAGATTTGCGACATCGAGGACGATTTCTACAGAGTGGGAGGGCATTTCAGGTAAGGGCGTGAAGCGTAGTGCAAAGTGGAGCGCGTGAACCCATCAATCGTACTTCTTACTGTGAGAGGAGCCGGCGGGAGAGACCGGAATGGGTTCATCATGGGTCAACTATGTGACACATGATGAGCCCATCACGGTCTTGTTGATATCTTAGCCTACGCCTCCACCGCTCTTGTACAACAACCCCTGGACGAAGTGAGGTTGCCTTCACTTCTATCGTCCGGCGGGCCTTCAGCTAGACGTGCCAGCGGCCTCCACTCAAGAAGCAAACCTCCCCTAGTTAAGCAGCCCAGCCGCCTCCACTGCCGTCTTTGCACACCCGTCACTTCACCACCACCAGCCTTGTTAGTTCTAAGAAGATTTGAAACAGCTTGCGCCACCAAAAGCAGCGTGCACAGGCTGCGCGCCACAACTTTTTCTGAATGCTTCTTGCGCGCGCGGTCGTTTTCATGAACCGTCTGCGCGCCACGAGGCTGAAGCTTGCGCGCAGCTTCGAGAAATTTCTGCAGTGAGAGGAGCTTGCGTGCAGCTACTTTCTGGCTGAAAAGGTTGCGCGCACCGACCTTGGGAGCGGACAACCCTTGATGTGCATTCTTGCCTCTTAATCGATCGAATAACACATCCTCGGTCAAACGTTCTTCCGATAACTCCTCCAATTAACCAATGCATGCATATCATCACTTTTCTGGGGTACTACATGCATTAATAATCATATGTTCTCCTTGAAGTAGATAAGGATTCTCTAGGTCGTATTCTGAATACTTTCCCCTGATTTTCCATACCCGCAGTACATTGTTATGTTGGTGATTCTCTTCCGAGAGCGCCATGTTAGATGTCTGTTTTTACGGACCCTGCAAGCACACACCTTTGATTGAGCTTTCTCGAAATTCTCGAACTGAAAAGTTATTGATTTCTTCAAGGGTTTTTTCACGTTCCTCTGACTTTTTTCGCAAGGTGTGATACACATAGCATTTTGAAACGTTTCTTTCTTTTATCTTAGGCTCTCTTTCGCTCTCACAAGGGACGACCCCCACGGTAGGAGACGTCATGAAAAAAGTTCTTCTTAAAGTTGTGGGGGTTGGATAGGGTAACATTACTGTATGTTGGGTTTTGCCTAAGGACCCTCCGGTAGAGCAAAAAATTGGAAAAACATGAAAAATTAGCGGGCGCATTCTCTTCAAACGTCCACCATGGCTGTGCTTTCGGTTTTTCAGAGGAGAAAATTGGCTGGCTACAATATCTAACACCCATCTACCTCAATATGCTTTATTTGGATCAATATGGAGAAAAAATTTTCGACTTTTTTTTCGCCATATACTCACCCTCGAACTCCAGGCTATCGAAAAAAATATCTGCGTGATCGAGCCAAGTTCAATAGTTTTCGATGAAGGATCAGCAGATGTATTAGGGAACTGATTGTCGCTTCGTGAAAATGAAAACTGCGACCATGATGATAATTTTTAAGAAAGGGTTCATCGCTTTTCTTCTTGCAATGGTAACGCTTTTTCTACCATGATTCGCAAACGATTTTTATGTGTTCAAGAAAGGTGTTATGTGTTCAAGAAAGGTGTTTTTCTTTACTCGAGAAAAGAAAAACAAATTTAAAAAAGGTTCACATTGCAATATTTTTCAATGAACCTGAGATGCTAGCACAAGAAGGTGAGAAGAATAATTTTTGAATCAGGTGAGGAAATGCTCATATATGGTACTACAGGGATTCACGCGATAGAAATTGTAAATCCAGTGAGATAGAAAAAAGCAAGTTAGAATGCGAATGAGAAACCTCGTGGATAAACAATCGAATAAATACAAAACAATTTTTCAAGAAGATGCATTGCGGGAATCGAACCCGCAACCCAGCATCCCTTCGTAGTTTAGCATTCCCAATCGTTATCCTTTCCACCATTCCTGCACAGGGGCTATGGCAACTTCAATCAAGTGATACGAGGAGTGAAATGCACAGTGAGCTCGGAAACGGCTTATATCTCACGAATGGGCCAGAATCAAACCGTCAAACCTTGTGGAGAGCATTTTTATTGTAACTTAATGTGTGCCGGGCATACGAACTCACTCCATTTGCTCCGAGTACGGGGTTACAGGTAGTTTCAAACGATTTTTCTTTTTTTCTGGAATATCGGAAGGCCCTCAGGAAAAACCGAACATAGATTATTGTTACTCTATCCATCCCCCTCAAATCTCAGAAGAACTTTTTTCAGGACGTCGCCTCCCCCGGGGAGTCGTCCCTTGTTAGTGCAACTCGTCCTTACTCAGGAATCGCATTTAAATCCAGTGTGTGGTTTGAGAACTGATTGATTATACATCCTTATTTGTCTTCTATCTAAACACGAAATATGTCACCGCTTCGTAACAATCAACTCGTGTCATCTAGTCCTCAAAGGAGCCCACGTGTCGTTAGCGGCGGCATATTTCTTGCTTTCATAGGAGGTGACTGAAGTCATTTATAGATAACTAGTATTACACTCTACCGAAGAAATAAATAAAAGGAACAAGAAAAAACTGCTTGAGACTTGCAAAAATGTTTCTGCACCTAGTATTCTTTAATGGACCCATTCATCCTCTAGTTTTGGGTAAAATTTATTTCCGTTTTTCGCTTACGTCTGCGTGCGTGAGCTGCGTCTCCCTTCCCCATGCTTTCTCGTTGTATCTCTCCTCGCTTTGCACAGGCGCGCGAAGAAACATATGATCGATCACTGGTTGAGAGATCGTCGCGACGAACACACGTGAGCGAGGAGGTAATGATAGTCATGAACATCGATCAAGTCATATCACGTTAGATCGCGGCGTTGCGGCTATCTCTCGACCCGTGATCAACGATAGTAAATTCGGCCCCGAAATAGAGGACACGAACGGTCCACGGCATCCAAAAAGGCGGTTGTGCAGTTGCGTTTTTCCATTTTGCATACTATAGGTTGCACCATAATCGACGGCAAGGTTTAAATTTTTTCCTGAGTTTTAAAGAAAAAATCAATGTGTACATAGTAAACGCTTTAGGTATATTGACTATGTTTGTGTTTGTGTGTGTGTGTGGGGGGGGACTCACCGCTTTTTAACGTTTCCGATGTTTTCTCTTGTAAATTCAAAATTTGCCAGATGCTCCCCGTTTTTACAAAACTTTAGCGCGGGTATTGTACCAATAGGGGGTTCTGAAAGCGTTCTAGACAAATGGTCCAGATTTGACCTAAATTCCCCAGGATCGTGTTTTGCTGAGCTGATCACGAATCTGAGGTTTATTTGTGCTCGCCACTATAACACCGTTGTTAGGGAGTCGAAAAAGCGATATTTTCCACTTACCTCTAGAATACCACGTATCTATACCCCCTACGAAAAACCTTAGAACCATAAACAGGGTAGACACAAAAACAACCCGCGTTTTTATAAGTCCTGATTTTACTTTTGCTGCTCGTCAGCACTGCTCACCTTTATTCCCCTTATATTGAAAATGTGTATACGCCGCTGTTCGAACGAAGTCAACAAACAATGAGCAGTAAAAAGGGTTACAAATTCTAACCCATGTATGCATGCATTGTGAAAACTGAGAGAAAATCGTCGTTGAATAAGACTCGAAATGAAGTGAAATGTGAGTGAATAAGGAGCAGGAACAGGGGAGGAGAAGCAAGAGAAAGAGGGTAGAATACGCCTGACAGTCTCGCTTGCGCTCACAAGGGCCTACTGGTTAGATATTATACTTAGTATCCGAATCACTCCTTTTCGGATATCCGACGGGATATCCGAGATCCGGATAATCCGATATTCGAAAATTCGAACAAAGGCCCTATCTGAATCGAACCAATATCCGGAAAATTTAAAATCGACATTATCTGAATCGAACCATTATCCGTAGCGTCAAGAATTCGGATAATATCGGATAGATTTTGGATAAAATCGGATAATTTTCGGTTAAAATCGGACAATTTTTGGATAAATCGGATGAAATTGCACTCGGCCACGCACAATTTTCTTTACCGCCTTCTATTCAGTACATCAACCCAGGATTTTCCTCCTCCTTCCGAAATCTGAAGAGTCGTTGCGGCGCCGCAAAATAGGCGTGGTCAAGTGAGATGACCAAGTGGCTAGTTACTCAGTGTAGAAGTATTTTGGATGTTGCTTTGCATACTTTTTACTTGCTAGTTGTCCAGAAAAACCTGTGTATGGATAATACTGTGCCTCCCAACGACGATAGAGTAACTGAAGATTTGTTTTCATATTTTTAATTGTAAAGCATATATATATATATATATATATATATATATATATATATATATATATATATATATATATATATATATATATATATATATATATATATATATATATATATATATAATAAATTATATATATATATAATTTATTTATTTATTAGAATGCACGCTAAGGTGCGTCAGAAAAAACAATATGTATAACAAACAAATCATGCAGTGTCGAGAACAGAAAACATAAAAGTAATTAATATACAACCAGATTGACTAAAAAAAGAAGCTTAAAGCAAACTAAGCTTCTCGCCCGCAAAAACAGAGCTTCTATTTGAAAGATCTGACGTTTTGATTATAAGCTCGTCGAAAATCAGTGGCCGATCACATAGAGAAAAAATTGTGTTGAGTAAGATCCGTAGCAGCCAACAGTTTTATATATATATATACATATATATATATATATATATATATATATATATATATATATATATATATATATATATATATATATATATATATATATATATATATATATATATATATATATATATATATATATATATATATCCTTATGCTTAAAGCAGTTATGTCCCGATGTTTGTATGTATGTATGTATGTGTGTGTGTGTAATTGTGTTTTCCCGCGGATCTCCGGAATGGCCGATCAAAACGGGGATGAAATGGTACCAACATTCGGGTAGGTGGGACACCCATCGATTACCAAAAAATAGCCTGAATCTCCGATTCCGCGCCTCGGGGCAACCGAGTTTGTCCGTGGGGCGCACTTTTCGTGGGTCATGGAAACCTCAATGAGGAATCTAGCGCTAGAAGGGTTACCCTCTAATCAGAGCGAAATGTCTTCATTGGTTCGCGGGGCGCCGTACTGAATTGTTAGGGTTCGCGGAGTGCGCAGGACGCCATAGAAAGTGAACAGGACCCCAGTGGGAGTGCGCAGGACGTCATAGGAAGTGTGCAGGACCCCAATGAGAGTGTGCAGGACGTATTGAAAAGTGTGCATAACCGCTGTGGGAATGTGCAGGACCCCTGTGAAGGTGTGCAGACCTCAGTGGGAATGTGCGGGACGTCACAGAAAATAAGCAGGACCCTATTCGGAGTGTACAGGATGTCTTAGAAAGTGTGCAGGACCCCTGTGAGAATGTGCATGGCGTCTTGGAAAGTGGGCAGTGCCCCAGTGGGAGTGCGCAGGACGTCACAGAAAATGAGCCGTACTCCAGTGGGAGTGCGCAGGACGTCATAGGAAGTGTGCAAGACCCCAACGGGAGTGTGCATGACGCCATAGAAAGTGCGCAGGACTCCAGTGGGAGTGTGCAGGACGTATTGAAAAGTGTGCAGAACCACTGTGGGAATGTACACGACCCCTGTGGGAGTGTGCAGGACCCCAGTGGGAATGTGCAGGACGACTAAGAAAGTCTGTAGAACCGCAGTGGGAGTGCGCAGGACGTCACAGAAAGTGTGCAGGACCCCGGCGGGAGTGTTCAGGTACGCCATAGAAAGTGAGCAGGACCCCAGTCGGAGTGCGCAGGACGGCAGTGGGAGTGTGCATGACGTCACAGAAAGTGTGCAGGACCCCAGTGGTAAAGTGCAGGACCCCAGTGGGAGAGTGCAGGACTCCTGTGGGAGTGTGCAGGACCGCAGTGGGAGTTAGCAGGACCGCAGTGGGAGTGCGCAGGACCGCAGTGGGAGTGCGCAGGGCGCGTTGGAAAGTCTGCAGAACCGCAGTGGGAGTGAGCAGGACGTTATAGAGAGTGTGCAGGACCCCAGTGGGAGTGCGCAGTACGCCTTGGAAAATCTGCAGGACCACAGTGGGAGTGCGCAGGACGCCGTAGAAAGTGTAGATTGGAGAGTGAAACGAGATTCTAGCAACTTATTTTATGTCAAAGCATAACTCTTCTGCAGCGAAGCAGACTTGCGCCCACTCCGTTTACTGTTCGCCACTCATTGCAAACGCTCAGTTATTTCTATTCACTGAGCTCCCTAAATCAGTTTTATATATGTTGAAAGTCTGACCTTATCAAAATCTGCTTGACAAGAAAATAATAGTTCTCACACATAGTTCATTTATTGAGAAGAACGACATGGTGTCGGTCAATTAAGGAAACATCACATGAACTGAGAGTGTGGTTGTCCTTGTAATGACAGAGATGGTCATGTGAGAAGAATAGCTTGGGGACTCTAC
Source organism: Aplectana chamaeleonis (assembly GCA_029168955.1). Lineage (NCBI taxonomy): Eukaryota > Metazoa > Nematoda > Chromadorea > Rhabditida > Cosmocercidae > Aplectana > Aplectana chamaeleonis. The sequence continues at coordinate 828,173 of JAPDOI010000124.1, read as the reverse complement.
AAATCGAAAGGAAGACTAGTGGGTTGCGACTTAGGGGGAGAAGGGATGAAAGGAGTCGTATATCTGATGCCGGTAGCAACCGACAATCCACCGCTGGCTTCTTATTTTTCGCTGTTTGATTCCAAGTTTTATATCCCTCTCCAAATTTTCGACAATTTTTGATTTTCGATTCCGACAGCCAGCGGCAATTTTTTTCTGCCTAAGAAGTCCATTTGGTCAGCAACTTTCGGGTAGACGAAAGTCAGTTTAAATCTTTTCGACAAGCCAATCTGCCTCAAGAGTTGGCGCGCCGGAAAGTTTTCTCAAGCGAAAAACTTTGCTTGGTCTCATATATATATATATATATATATATATATATATATATATATATATATATATATATATATATATATATATATATATATATATATATATATATATATATATATATATATATATATATATATATATATATATATATATATATATATATATATATATATATATATATATATATATATATATATATATATATATATATATATATATATATATATATATATATATATATATATATATATATATATGGGGTGTGTATACAAGTCTGTTGGTACTCTGCTCGTTGGTGCCCTGCTTCTACTGAACCCAGCAGACGTTTGAGTGTACACAGGAACGTTCGAGCGATATAGCGTGCACAACTATATCGCGAAAGTATCCCGCACATTGCATAAAGGTGTCGCCGTCCGGCACACTAAGGCCTCTGGTCCATAACACCTTAGGATCCGTACCTAGGAGTCATGGAGGTCTTTGGCCACAAGCCACAATTTCGCCACCCTGAACTGTCGATCGCTGTCGAGTGATATCCAAAGAACTGCGCTATCCAGACTTCTGAGCTATTTCCATGCACCGTTTGCTGCTTTGCAGGAAACCCGCCTCAAGGATAGACCCGTCATCAGCGTCGGAGAGTACACCATCTACTGCGGTAACGCTGACGATAGGAGAGTGGGAGGCTGTGCAATGGCTGTAAGGAAGGATTTCAATGGTATGGTCAAGGAGTTTGGCTCAACGTCGTGTCGGAATGCATTCGTACGACTGCGGGATCACAGAGGATTCAATCTGTGGATAGTGAGTGCTCATGCGCCCACTGAAACCGCCGAAGACAATTCGAAGGATGCGTTTTATGAGGAACTCAATACGTTGCTGGCCAGGATACCTTGTCAACATGCTGTTGTCGTGGGGATTGACGCAAATGCGAAGATGGGACTTGATCAGGAATCCGAAGTACTCGGTAAATGGTTCTACCCAGTGGAGCAAACATCGGACAATGGCTACCGCCTTGTCGACTTTTGTGAACGCAGTGGTCTGATTATTGCATCGACATTCAAGAGGAATCATCGCCGCCGTCAGCTTACGTGGCAGGGACCAACCCGGCTATCTCCAGAAGAGCAGCGGAAGCGGAAGATGACAACTTTGAAACTACAGCTTGACTATGTCCTGACGAGGAATATTCCAGTATCGGACATTCGAAGATCTAGAGCTGTGTGGGATGTCGCATTCGATTCGGATCACCGTCCTGTTCTGTTGAACTTCACTGCGGGGATTCATAAGAGGAAGCGAGGGGCTCAGCCTCTCCAGAGGATTGACATGACAAGTCTCAGAGATGAAGAGTGCAGAAGGAATTTCCGACAACGCGTTGCTATTCACATCGGAGTACGGACTAAGAAGAAACTTTGCGACGCGGATTCTTTTGTCAAATGCATCCAGGACGCTTCGAAAGAGGCACTCCCGGTTGTACAGCCTAAGAAGAAGTTCGCCTACGTCTCAGAAGAAACAACATCTACCTACAACAGAGTATGTGCTCTCCGAACTGCAGGAAACTTTGTGGAGGAGAAGCGTCTGAGGAGGAAGTTGCGTCGGCAGCTTCAAAGTGACCGCGAACGAGAGTGGACGTGTAGAGCTAAGGAGTTCGAGAAGGCTTGGGAGGAGAAGAATCCGAGGAAAGCCTACACGTTGCTGCGACAGTATAGCGGGAAGATGAAGAGATGTTCTCCTGTCTTGAACACTACCAATGGAGTTGCAGTTGGTGATGCGACGCTGCCAATATGGAAGGATTACTTCAGTTCACTACTGAAGCGTCCAGCGCCATCAGTACCTGAGCTCCCGCATGTTCAGAGAGCACATTACGACGTCAGTGAGGAATCGCCGACTGAGTCTGAAGTTTTGGATTGTGTCCGGAAAATGAAGAATGGAAAGGCAGGTGGAGATGACAACATCACTGCTGAAATGCTGAAAGCTCTTCCTCCGTCTGGGATTCGTGAAATGACCAACACCATCCGTGCCATATGGATGAGCGAAAGGATACCCGATTCGTGGAGACATGCGATCATCGTACCTCTTCACAAGAAGCTATCCGTCACGGATCCTAAAAACTACAGAGGAATCTCTCTACTTCGTGTCATGTACAAGGTTTTAGAACGTATCATTCTCGAGCGACTTATCAAACATCGTGAAGGAACGACCAGAGATGAGCAAGCCGGTTTTCGACCTGGAAGATCGACCATCGACCAAGTGTTCGTCGTGAGAAGAGTAATTGAATCGTGGCAGCGGTTTTCGAAGCCATTACAGCTTGCTTTTTTGGACTTTGAAGCCGCGTTCGACTCTCCTCATCGTGATCGATTGCTCAATGCTCTGCGAGCAGATGGAGTCCCGGAAAAGTATGTTCGGTTAATCGAGGACATGAACAAAGGAACAACAGCAGCAGTTCGTACACCTGTCGGATTTACGTCAGCTTTCGAGGTGAAAACAGGAGTAAGGCAAGGAGCCGTTGCAAGACCTTTTGTTTTCAACTTCGCCGTTGATGACATCATGCGTAGAGTTGCAGAACAGTTTCCTGCGGATGTGATCCTAACACCATCAGAACGCTCCCTGTCGACCTGGAGTACGCCGACGACATTGTGTTATTCGCTGAAAACAACGCAAAACTGCAAAGGATTGTGAACCTCGTTTCGAAGTATGCCGCAGCCTATGGACTTCGTCTTCGTCCCGACAAATGCAAGCAGATGTGGGTCTCTCAGAGGCCTTCAACTGGAGTTTGTGTGGACGGACAACGTATCGAACTGGTGGACGATTTCTGTTATTTGGGCTGTTTGCTGAAGAACGATGGTAGTTATGCAGCGGATATTCGACAACGATGTGCGAAAGCTACGTCTGCATTCAGTTCTCTAACCAAGTGTTTGTGGTCTACCACCATCGCGAAGGAAGTCAAGTTGCGCGTCTACCTATCCGCTATTCGCCCTATCATGATGTACGGATCGGAGACGTGGGCAGCACCGAAAACGCAGATGGAAAGGTTGGATTGCACGGAGAGGAAGCTTTTTAGGCGTTTGCTTAGATATTTCTGGCCGCGTGTATGCCATAACGAAGACCTTTACAGGAGATCGACGCAGTACATCAACGCTTGACACGAGGGAGGTGCCAGCATCTCCTAACGCCATCTCAAGCAGCAATGGAAAGTCGACTTCGACTGCTCGGGCATATACTAAGAAGAACGCCGGATCGTCTCGTACAACACGCTTTAAAAATGCTTCCAAATCCTGTCTGGAAACGGCCACCTGGGCGTAGGCGAAAGTTCTGGACGGATGTGGTTAAAGAGGATTTAAAGTCACTCGGCATCGAAAGACAGTTCAGGCGCGATGTTTCGTTTCGCAGGAAATGGAATAGTGACAGCTGGATGGAATGTGTTCAAATTGTGGCTGAAGACCGTGAAAAATGGACACGGCTGACTACTAGGACGGCACACCTCTTTGAAGATGCGGAATGACCGCGTCAGGCGAGAGCCAACCGATTAAGTCAAGTAAGTCATATATATATATATATATGTATATATATATATATATATATATATATATATATATATATATATATATATATATATATATATATATATATATATATATATATATATATATCCCTATACCTAAAGCAGTTATGTCCTGATGTTTGTATGTATGTATGTATGTGTGTGTGTGTGTAATTGTGTTTTCCCGTGGATCTTCGGAATGGCTGATCAAAACAGGGATGAAATGGTACCAACATTTGCGTGGGTGGGACACTCATCGATTACCAAAAAATCAGCCTGAGTCTCCTCTTGAGCGCCTTGGGCCATCCGAGTTTGTCCGTAGGGCGCAATTTTAGCCGTGGGTCATGAAAACCTCCATGAGTCATTTAGAGGTAGAAGGGCTACGCTCTAATCACGGCGACAAGTCTTCGGTAATATTTACGGGACGCCGTACAGAATCTCGGGTTTGATGAGTCTGCAGGACAGCAGTGGTAGTGTGCAGGACCCCAGTGGGGCTGTGCAGGCCATCATGGAAAGTGTGCAGGACCCCAGTGGGGGTGTGCAGGACGTCATAGAAAGTGTGCAGGAGCCCAGTGGGAGTGTGCAGAACGTCGTAGAAAGTGTGCAGGAACCCAGTGAGAGTGTGCAGGACCCAAATGGGAGTGTGCAGGACGTCATACAAAGTGTGAAGGACCCCAGTGGGAGTGTGCAGAACGTCGTAGAAAGTGTGCAGGAACCCAGTGGGAGTGTGCAGAACGTCGTAGAAAGTGTGCAGGACGTCATAGAAAGTATGCAGGACCCAAATGGGAGTATGTAGGACGTCACAGAAAGTGTGCAGGGCCCCAGTGGGAGTGTGCAGGACCCAAATGGAAGTGTGCAGAACGTCATCGAAATTGTGCAGGACCTCAGTGGGAGTGTGCTGGACCCAAATGGGAGTGTGCAGGACGTCAGAGAAAGTGTACAGGACCCCAGTGGGAGTGTGCAGAACGTCGTAGAAAGTGTGCAGGATCCCAGTAGGAGTGTGCAGGACTCAAATGGGAGTGTGCCGAACGTCAGAGAAAGTGTGCATGACCCCAGTGGGAGTGTGCAGAACGTCGTAGAAAGTGTGCAGGATCCCAGTAGGAGTGTGCAGGACCCAAATGGGAGTCCGCAGGACAGCAGTGGTAGTGTGCAGGACCCCAGTGGGGCTGTGCAGGCCATCATGGTAAGTGTGCAGGACCCCAGTGTGAGTGTGCAGGACGTCATAGAAAGTGTGCAGGACCCCAGTGGGAGTGTGCAGGACGTCATAGAAAGTGTGCAGGAGCCCAGTGGGAGTGTGCAGAACGTCGTAGAAAGTGTGCAGGATCCCAGTAGGAGTGTGCAGGACCCAAATGGAAGTGTGCTGAACGTCAGAGCAAGTGTGCAGGACCCCAGTGGGAGTGTGCAGGACCCAAATGGGAGTGTGCAGAACCCAAATGGGAGTGTGCAGAACGTCAGAGGAAGTGTGCAGGATCCCAGTGGGAGTGTGCAGGACCCAAATGGAATTGTGCAGAACGTCATAGAAAGTGTGCAGGACCTCAGTGGGAGTGTGCAGAACGTGGTAGAAAGTGTGCAGGACCCCAGTGGGAGTGTGCAGGGACGTCATAGAAAGTGTGCAGGACTCCCCAGTGGGAGGGTCCAGAGGGGCGAAGAAAGTGTGCAGGATACCAGTGGGAGTGTGCAGGAGCGGAATGGGAGTGTGCAGAACGTCAGAGAAAGTGTGCAGGACCCCAGTGGGAGTGTGCATGACCCGAACGGGAGTGTGCAGAACGTCATAGTAAGTGTGCAGAACGCGTCAGAGGAAGTGTGCAGGACTCCAGTGGGAGTGCGCAGAAACCCAAATGGTAGTGTGCAGGACGTCGTACGAAGTCTGCAGGACCCCAGTGGGAGTGTGCATAACCCGAATAGAAGTGTGCAGGACATCACAGAAAGTGAGCCGGCCCCCAGTAAGAATGTGCAGGACGTCGTGGAATGAGTGCAGTACCCCAGTAGGTGCGTGCAGGACGTCGTGAAATGGGTTCAGGACCCAGGTGGGAATGAGCAGGACGTCATAGAAAGTTAGCAGGGCCACAGTGGAAGTGTGCAGGACGTCATGAAGAAAGTAGAATTGAAACAGCGAGATTTTGTCAATTTTTTCATGCGAAATCTTAGCCTTTGTGTAGCGAAGAAAACATAGGAAATCATGTATCTTAAGAAGCGTGCCACGCGTTTTGAGGAGTACGCGAAACTCTGGAGACACTTCCTCGCCAGTCTGACGAAAGAAGCAGCAGCTCCACTCCCGCATCTTCTCTGTTCGTCACTCATTACAACCGCTCAGTCATTTTGATTCACTAACTTCCATAAACCAGTTTTATATATTTTGAAAGTCATAGCTTATCAAAATCTGCTTCACAAAACATAAACATCCACGGAAATATTTCATTTATTGGAGAACAGGGCATGGTGTTGGTCAACAAGGGAAACCACATCTAAAATGCGAGGGCTTTTTTTCTTAACATGACAGGGATGGAAAAGTGAGAATAATGAAGCAGGAACATTACAGACGGAAGTGGTCGTAAAGTGATGCCGGTAGCCACCGACGATCTACCGCTGGCTTCTTATGTTTTGCTTTTTAATCCCACATTTTCATACCCGACGCCCTGCTGTAAATGTGCGGCAGCCTGCTCTGCTCAGGAGAGTCCATACGGACAGCAATATATAAAGATTGAAGTTTGTATGTGAACATGCTGCGAATGCAATGAATACTACTGCTTGTTCAATAATCGATGTTTTCGAAGGCTTGCTCCGAGTACTTGGTTTATTTATTTTTGACCGTTTTGCCTTAACTCTGTTTCGAAAATGTCCGAGGTTTTCCGAAAACATCCGACCGGATATCCGTATTCGAATCATTGGAAAAACGACATTATCCGAATCGATCCATTATCCGAAAAATTATCTCCGGATAAGAAGTATAGTAGATATGCGCTGTCTATATTATAGCGACGATCACACAATCAGTACGAAACAGATGCTCCACGTAATTTCTAATTAACAAGGAATTTATATTTAGTGAAAGATTGAACGGGAAAATGTAATACTATATCTGAGAATGTTTCAAGTGTGTCATTACAAACAAGCCTGTGTATCTTGCCTCTAGTCCTTGATCCCATAGAGGCATAACATTGAAACGATAGGTTATTGTAGGCATAGTGCCTTTTAGCTACCTTTAACCATCAGAAATCCCTTATAAAGAAAGCTAAAAACGGACATCCAGCTCTAGCCAGCGTCCCTGATAACCTCTGATCGGAGTATGGACGAACGTTGGACAAAACATTCTCACCCGTTGAGCCCTGCACTTGTCATGCGTACCTTGTTAGTGAGAACTGATGATCTGATTCGCACTGTATGTGTGGTCGTCGGTATATTACAGGTTGCGCGCCACTACCTAGCAAAGTGCGCGCTACTACCAAACAAGCTTGCGCGCCACCACCTATGAAGCTTGCGCGCCACGAAGTAACAAGCTCGTTGAAGCAATCAGCGAGCTTGCGACTAAATGGCGCGCAAGGTGTTCAAAATCTTTTGAGTTTTTGCAGGGTGAAATGAAGCGTTTGTTCTGTTCATCGGTCTCTCCCTAAGCCTAAGCCGACCCAAACATTACAGAGGGAGGGGACCAACCACATGGGTTTATGGACCAACCGACAGTATTTTATGGCTCCCGAACAAAATCATCGGCCAACTCCTCAGATATAAACCATCTCACTTATCAAATATGAGACAGTTCAGGGTTCACTTGAGCAATGCCAATATTCAAAATGATTGCTTTATAGAGTCATTCGATGTCACGGCCTTATATACTAGCGTAAACAACAATGAAGCTCTACAAGCGCTTTCAGAAATGCTTGACGAGCACGAGGGAAACGTTTCGACGTTTGGCGTAACCAAGGAAAACATAATGACTCTAGTAAAGGAGTGCCTGAACTGCAACATCTTCAGGTGGTTCGGAAATTGCTTCTCTCAAACACGAGGATTTTTACAATTGACAGCGATTAGCACCAGTCTTACAAGGGAAGTATACAAAGCGTAGGCCGGATCTGTCAAAACGACTAGTATCGTTAGTATCTCTTGTGGCTCAATAGTAAAACTGCGCAGTATCCCGCCCCAAGCCGCAGGCTCCAAGAAGTTACAAGCTTAAAAAGTTGTGCTTTTTGTACCTTCCAAAAAAGCGCATTAGTCCTCGGAAAATCCGGAAACGGACCTCATAAATGTGTTCAGCGCGCAAAACTACCCCCTTAGCAAAGTTTGGGCGAAGGCTTGTTTTCCATACTTTGTCCAGACTGACAGCGTTTTGGACTTGTACAGATTTTCGGTTGGGCGTTTATTTACACAGATTAGAGGGCTCTGGAAGCGTTTTAGAAAGATGTTCCAAATCTGACTCAAAATTCTTCCAGGGAGATTTTTTTGGGGCGCTGATCACGAATATGTGGTTTATTAGTCGATTTTTAAAAGTTTTCGGCTTATTTCGTTCGAAGCTTCCCAACCGGGGAAAATTTCGAGTGAAAAACGCCACTTCCGAGATTTCCGGATTTCTACGATAGATATGTCTCGAAGTCATTCTCTGAGGGTTATTTGGATTGCTAAACACTAATCTGGAGTTCGTTTATCGGTTTTTTTGCAGATTACGGTGGGTATACGGTACTTTCGTCAAAATCTCAGATTTTTCTCAAAATTTGTGAACGGAGGTTATTCGGGTTGAAGAATTCGAATCTAACGTCCGTTTGTCGGTTTTCAAATTACTAAGGTGGGTTTTGTCCCCTAAATGACATGTTACTTACCGTAACGTACAGTAAGCCTCAAAATTTCGACAAACGGACTCCAGATTTGTGTTCACCACCCTAGATACAACTTTTGAGCTAAATCCGAAAATTTTTTTGAAACTCCAAAAATATGCCTACCCAAAATGCCCTTGTCTTTTCGCGAGGCTTGAAAAATGCCCATAACTTTTCTGAACCTGCAGCTCGGAGCGGGATACTGCGCATTTTTACTATTGAGCCAGATTAGATACTAACGATACTAGTCGTTTTCGCATATCCGACCTACGCTTTGTATACTTTCCTTGTTAGCGATTTCTTTCATGAGTCGAATGGAACGTCCGGCGCTCGATCGCTCCCTGTTAATGTACAGCAGATACATTGATGACTGTTGTGTTATTGCATCAACTCATTGTCAGTCTGAAATAGATGATCCAAGCGATACATGAGCGATGATCCAATAGATGATCCAATGATGCGATACAAGGTAACGGTTATAAAACAAAGTGGTATCGAAAACGGAGCAATAAGAATACTTTGTTCTTTTGGGGGTGTGTATACAAGTCTGTTGGTACCTGCTCGTTGGTGCCCCTGCTTCTACTGAACCCAGCAGACGTTTGAGTGTACACAGGGAACGTTCGAGCGATATAGCGTGCCCAACTATATCGCGAAAGTATCCCGCACATTGCATAAAGGTGTCGCCGTCCGGCACACCAAGGCCTCTGGTCCATAGCACCTTAGGATCCGTACCTAGGAAGCTCATGGAGTCTTTGGTCACAAGCCACAGTTTCGCCACCCTGAACTGTCGATCGCTGTCGAGTGATATCCAAAAACTGCGCTATCCAGACTTCTGAGCTATTTCCATGCACCCTTTGCTGCTTTGCAGGAAACCCGCCTCAAGGATAGACCCGTCATCAGCGTCGGAGAGTACACCATCTACTGCGGTAACGCTGACGATAGGAGAGTAGGAGGCTGTGCAATAGCTGTAAGGAAGGATTTTAATGGTATGGTCAAGGAGTTCGGCTCAACGTCGTGCCGGAATGCATTCGTACGACTGCGGGATCACAGAGGATTCAATCTGTGGATAGTGAGTGCTCATGTGCCCACTGAAACCGCCGAAGACAATTCGAAGGATGCGTTTTATGAGGAACTAAATACGTTGCTGGCCCGGATACCTTGTCAACATGCTGTTGTCGTGGGGATTGACGCGAATGCGAAGATGGGACTTGATCAGGAATCCGAAGTACTCGGTAAATGGTTTTACCCAGTGGAGCAAACATCGGACAATGGCTACCGCCTTGTCGACTTTTGTGAACGCAGTGGTCTGATTATTGCATCGACATTCGAGAGGAATCAATGCCGCCATCAGCTTACTTGGCAGGGACCAACCCAGCTATCTCCAGAAAAGCAGCGGAAGCGGAAGATGACAACTTTGAAACTACAGCTTGACTATGTCCTGACGAGGAATATTCCAGTATCGGACATTCGAAGATCTAGAGCTGTGTGGGATGTCGCATTCGATTCGGATCACCGTCCTGTTCTGTTGAACTTCACTGCGAGGATTCATAAGAGGAAGCGAGGGGCTCAGCCTCTCCAGAGGATTGACATGACAAGTCTCAGAAATGAAGAGTGCAGAAGGAATTTTCGACAACGCGTTTCTATTCAAATCGGAGTACGTACTAAGAAGAAACTTTGCGACGCGGATTCTTTTGTCAAGTGCATCCAGGACGCTTCGAGAGAGGCACTCCCGGTTGTACAGCCTAAGAAGAAGTTCGCCTACAACTCAGAAAAAACAATATCTACCTACAACAGAGTATGTGCTCTCCGAACTGCAGGAAACTTCGTGGAGGAGAAGCGTCTGAGGAGGAAGTTGCGTCGGCAGCTTCAAAGTGACCGCGAGAGAGAGTGGACGTGTAGAGCTAAGGAGTACGAGAGGGCTTGGGAGGAGAAGAATGTGAGGAAAGCCTACACGTTGCTGCGACAGTATAGCAGGAAGATGAAGAGATGTTCTCCTGTCTTGAACACTACCAATGGAGTTGCAGTTGGTGATGCGACGCTGCCAATATGGAAGGATTACTACAGTTCACTACTGAATCGTCCAGCGCCATCAGTACCTGAGCTCCCGCATGTTCAGAGAGCACACTACGATGTCAGTGAGGAACCGCCGACTGAGTCTGAAGTTTTGGACTGTGTCTGGAAAATGAAGAATGGAAATGCTGGTGGAGATGACAACATCACTGCTGAAATGCTGAAAGCTCTTCCTCCGGCTGGGATCCGTGAAATGACCAACACCATCCGTGCTATAATGATGAGCGAAAGGATACCCGATTCGTGGAGACATGCGATCATCGTACCTCTTCACAAAAAGCTATCCATCACGGATCCTAAGAACTACAGAGGAATCTCTCTACTTCGTGTCATGTACAAGGTTTTAGAACGTATCATTCTCGAGCGACTTATCAAACATCGTGAAAGAACGACCAGAGATGAGCAAGCCGGTTTTCGACCTGGAAGATCGACCATCGACCAAGTGTTCGTCGTGAGAAGAGTAATTGATTCGTGGCGCGCGGTATTCGAAGCCATTACAGCTTGCTTTTTTGGACTTTGAAGCCGCGTTCGACTCTCCTCATCGTGATCGATTGCTCAATGCTCTGCGAGCAGATGGAGTCCCGGAAAAGTATGTTTGGTTAATCGAGGACATGAACAAAGGAACAACAGCAGCAGTTCGTACACCTGTCGGATTTACGTCAGCTTTCGAGGTGAAAACAGGAGTAAGGCAAGGAGCCGTTGCAGGACCTTTTCTTTTCAACTTCGCCGTTGATGACATCATGCGTAGAGTTGCAGAACAGTTTCCTGCGGATGTGATCCTAACACCATCAGAACGCTCCCTGTCGACCTGGAGTACGCCGACGACATTGTGTTATTCGCTGAAAACAACGCAAAACTGCAAAGGATTGTGAACCTCGTTTCGAAGTATGCCACAGCCTATGAACTTCGTCTTCGTCCCGACAAATGCAAGCAGATGTGGGTCTCTCAGAGGCCTTTCACGGGAGTTTGTGTGGACGGACAACGTATCGAACTGGTGGACGATTTCTGTTATTTGGGCTGTTTGCTGAAGAACGATGGTAGTTATGCAGCGGATATTCGACAACGATGTGCGAAAGCTACGTCTGCATTTAATTCTCTAACCAAGTGTTTGTGGTCTACCACCATCGCGAAGGAAGTCAAGTTGCGCGTCTACCTATTCGCTATTAGCCCTATTATGACGTACGGATCGGAGACGTGGGCAGGATTGAAGACGCAGATGGAAAGGTTGGATTGCACGGAGAGGAAGCTTTTTAGGCGTTTGCTTGGATATTTCTGGCCGCGTGTATGCCATAACAAAGACCTTTACAAGGAAATCGACGCAGTACATAAACGCTCGACACGAGGGAGGTGCCAGCATCTCCTAACGCCATCTCAAGCAGCAATGGAAAGTCGACTTCGACTGCTCGGGCATATACTTAGAAGAACGCCGGATCGTCTCGTACAACACGCTTTAAGAATGCTTCCAAATCCTATCTGGAAACGGCCACCTGGGCGTAGCCAAAAGTTCTGGACGGATGTGGTTAAAGAGGATTTAAAGTCACTCGGCATCGAAAGACAGTTCAGGCGCGATGTTTCGTTTCGCAGGAAATGGAATAGTGACAGCTGGATGGAATGTGTTCAAATTGTGGCCGAAGACCGTGAAAAATGGACACGGCTGACTACTAGGACGGCACACCTCGGTGAATATGCGGAATGACCGCGTCAGGCGAAAGCCAACCGATTAAGTCAAGTAAGTCATTCTTCACTTCCTCTCGTCTCATCCTTCGCACACGAAAAGATCTGTTGTGAGAAATATGTTGCGTACAGCAGCCAGTGTTTGCAATGAAACTGAAGAAAGGAAAAGGTCCATTGATTTAGCTCGTGGCATTGCTGCAGCTAATGGGTATGGCAGACCAGGCGCACGTGAACACTCGAGGATCCATCATACCGTCAACCGCATCGAGCGATCCCATTCCGAGAACATTGCTCTCTGCTTACCTTTTATCTCAGATGAATTCAGTCATGACATCCAGCGATGTTTGAGGAGATCGGATCTAGAGCGACAAGTGTGTCTTGTCAGTATTCCGCCTGATAACCTGAAACGCCTCCTAGTAAGGAACCGCATCTATGATAGTCTCTGTATTACCACCAATTGCTTTATCTGTCTTTCTGGTGAACAGGGTGACTGCATGTGCGTGGGCGTGATATACATGATCACCTGTAAACAATGCGGTGATTTCTATATTGGCGAAACAGGTCGACCTCTCTGCGTGAGGGTGAAGGAGCACATGGATGGAAAATCTCGCGCACGTCAATCAACACCACTTGGCGCACATCGCATCTCAAAACACAGTGGAAACGATTTCGAAGTCAGCGTGAGAATTCTCCAACGGGAGCGTGATATAATGCCCAGGAAGACGATGGAAGCGTTTTGGATACAAAACAAGAATCCAGTGATGAACCGCCGGGAGGAGTGCATCTCCACCACTGCCGAGCTCGGACCTTTCATACAATATTGCCGTCTGTGATATGAGACCGAGCGGACACCTTTGACATATGCGAAAACTGATTCAATCTGCTTGCTATGTTCTTGGCTGCTGGTGGTGACTGCTAGTGCTGTGGCAGCTGTTTTGTAAGGTAGGACCAAATCGAGTTGGGACTATTGTCAAGCAATGGATACTGGTCCAAATTTCTGTTTGACATGTTGTTGGGGTTTGATCGAACAGCTTCGTGTATGGTTCTTGACTTTTTCAGGCTCTGAAGAAGGCGATTTGCCGAACCGCGTTAGCCGAATAAAGTCAAATACCAATCTCGTGCAGGCAGTGTTCACGATGAAAATCGTATTTCTGTTTCCCCGCCTATCTTGGAAACTGCCCCATGCTGATTTCAAAAATGTCTATGAAATCGTACAAGACCTTCTGGGAACGGAGTTATGGTCCCTTAAAAATTGAGCTATGGAAACATGGTGGACGAGTTGTCCGAGGCTTGTAACTTCCGTTTTTTGCAGCCGATCTATGCGAGCTGACCTGAGTAAAGAGAGAAGCTGAGAATGAAGGGAAGAACGGGGCTAATGATTGAAAATCATGGCTCATCTCACGATCTCGAGCATTCATTTGTTCACGTCGGTGGGCGTGTGATGCGCTTTTGGGGTTTTCAATGCGCTCGAAGTTGCAACTCCGGGCTCTTTTGAGGCTCTTCCTGGCTCGTTTTCATGCGTTCTTTCGACGTTAACGGTACAGAGTGTCCCTCCACTACCCAATCCTAGTGGAATTTCGAAAACTTTTTTCATTTTGAAGCATATAACCACAATTAATTGAAACAGATGAGTTATCCAACATCCTCAATAACCAATCGCAGTTCATCAAGTTTACGCGAGAAATACTACGGAACGATTGGTTACCCTATCTGAACACCTAAATCAAGGTGAGCAATGGTATAATGGTATACATGTTCTGTTTTTGTTCATCTGATGCCTTGAATTGTAAATTTTTTCTTGAATTGGAATTATTAGAATATTGAAATAATTTTATAAAAAAAGTAGAGCGGCTTTTTTGCCGTTTCCCGATTGCCGTTTACCAGCCGATTTTGGGATTTTTTCGCCGAAATCTCAAAATCGTTTGCCGCACATCCCTCTCTACACACCAGAGGAGAAGTTCTCCCGCCCTTTGCAGCTGTAATTACACTCGGGACCACTTCGCTCACGTTGAGTGGCGTGACGTTTCAAACTGCAAAAAGGGGCAGCTCCTCCCTCGGTGTGTAGACAGCCCCTGTTCCGCAACATGCTGCCCCGAAAACTCCGCCAGATATGAGACATAACCACGAAAACTTCGGCAGTTATGAGTCATGCCGAAACCTCAGTCGATCAGTCAGATCCGATCAGTTTGATTGGGAAAGGGGCGTTTTAACCGGCCACCGACCCCCTCGATTTCCTGAGGATGTCAAGCTGCAACTCACGGGACACAACTGACGCCACTCGACCGATAGCCAGTCGATGTTTATTTGAAGCAACAGATTACTCGGTAGACACAGGTAGCTATGGCGGGCCCGATCACACTAGTCCCTTTCTATGTGTTAAAGGTTGACATTTAAAGGCATCGTCCGCGCTGGAAACCACTTTCCATTTTATAGGCTCAATTTCATGAATGAGTTCGATAGACCACCACACCGGTAAATTTGGCGTGTCAAAACGTAGTGTTATGAGGTTGTAAGGGGTTGAAGATTAGGATCCGCCACCAGTTCTCACCAGCCATCTAGTGCTAATAAGGAACAAAGGCGCCATGTCAGGCGCAAGAGATACTGTATTGCAAACTCTTATTTCGGAAAATCTTATCATCCAAACTTGCTCAATCAAAACTTTTTATTTTTAAGTGTTTTCAGTAGAAGAAAGGCAAAAGAATTCTTCTCAGCTAGAAAGTTCAAAGCGTAAAACCTTTTTAGACGTTTAGAAAAACTTCGGACGTATTGCACTGGACACACCGAATTCGACGGAGGGGATCGAAAAGTCATTTTTTCAAAAGGGTTATGAACGTGTTTATTTTGCGAAAGCTGGGGTCTTCTGGAGTTTCTTTGCTACTATCGCTTACTTTAAAGGCAGTGTTCACGATAAAAATCGTTTTTCTGTTTTTTCCGCCTATCTTGAAAACGGCCCCATGCTGATTCCAATGATATTTCTGAAATCGCACAAGACCTTTAGGGAACGAAGTTATGGTTTCTCAAATATTGAGCTAAGGAAACATGGTGGACGAGTTGTCCGAGGCTTGTAACTTCCGTCTTTTGCAGCCGATGTATACGAGCTGACCTGAGTAGAGAGAGAAGGTGAGAATGAAAGGAAGAACGGGGCTATTGATCGGAAACCATCGCTCATCTCACAATCTCGAGCATTCATTTGTTCACGTCGGTGGGCGTGGAAAGTGCACTTGGGGGTGACGAACTGATGGGTGTCCAACTTTGGGGCCGTGAGGGACCGTTCCTAGCTCATTTTTCTCAGTTTTTTCAACGTTAGGGTTCCGCTAGGCCTCGCAGCTGCCGATCTCCACCAAAAAATCAGACATGGTTTTTATCGTGGACACTGCCTTTAAGAGCTTGCCTACTCAGAAACATAGAAAAATAAGACATCGTTTTTTGCGCGTACGACGCCTTTGACACCGATCGTGTGAATCTCCTCCCCGTTACAGATTTTGGGTGTGGTTTGCTCTCCCTTTTTGAAGCTTCCGGAAGGAAATCACGTCAAATTCGACTTCGAACCATTTTGGGCCTTGAGAACGACGAAACCGTCGAAACGTCGGCCAATAAACATTTCACCCTAAAACTTGGTTGGCTTAGAAGTGGAAACAAAACTGAAGATTAAAAAAGACCAAACATGGAGACTATTATGACTGTTTCGTATTCTCGCCAATGAGCCTGTTGCTTACTTCTATGCTATTCGCGGACGTAACAGCTTTGGTAGGATTTCAGTGTGCCATACAGTACACAAATACAGTACGCGGGTGCACTGACAAGGGAAGTGTTTTGAGCGGTAAACGCACCTAAGGAAACGGTATGCACTGCCAGTTTCTCTTGGTCCTCCATAATAACTTTGTGAAATATCCAGCCCCGAGCTGTTGATTCAGAGGAGCTACGAGCCCGCAAAGTTTGGCTCTCTCCGCCCATTGATTTTGGCTGCCTGCTCTCATTGGTCGTGTTAATCAGGAAGGAAGGTCGTTGAGAGTGGCGGATTGGATAGCGATGTGAACTCTTGAACATGTGATGCTGAAGGTTCGGTTCCGCACCTGTGTGGCTTTTTTGCAATTGCATTGGGATTTTGTATTCTACGTGAATACACCGCCTTAGAATTTCTTTTAGCGTTATAAAGCCTTTTTAATCATCCATATATCACATTGGATCATTCAAGAATAGTAGACCACATTAATTTACAACAGAGAACAGCGATAAGAAACTTATTTATTGTTTCTTTGTTCTTTTTTGTCAATTTGAGCATCAATGATAAACTGGCACATAGTGTTGGAAACATAAAGACTATTCACAGAAGAGGCAGCGGATGAAGGACAACGAAATAAGGATAATGTGTGACAAGGTAAGTGTTTTATTGTTAGTGGTAAAAGCATCTGCGAAAACGACTAGTATTGTTAATATCTATCTCTTGTGGTTCATTAATAGAAGTGCGCAGTATCTGGCTCCGAGCAGCAGGTTCCAAGAAGTTATGAGCGTTTTTCAAGCTCCGCGAAAAGGCAAGGGTACCACTACCCATCAGGCAATTTTTTGGGTGTTTCAAAAAATTTTCTCGAATACTGCTCAAAACTTGTATGTAGGGGTAATCTAGGGTGGTGAACACAAAGCTGAAGTCCGTTTCTCGAAATTCATGAGGTTTACTGTAGGTTACGGTAGATCCCATGACATTAAAGGGGCGACACCCATCTTAATATTGTGAAAATCGACAAACGGACGTTGAGTTCGTGTTCACCACCCCGAATAACCCCCGTACACGAGTTTTAATTGAAATCTGAGACTTTCACCAAACTACCGTATACCCACTGTAATCCACCTTAATCTGTCAAAAATCGGTAAACGGAGACTCCAGATTCTTATTCAGCACTCTAAACAACCCATAGAGAGACATTTCGAGCCATTTTTATCGTAGCGTTCCGGAAATCGTCAAAAGTCACGTTTTGCCCTCGAATTTTCCCCGATAGGAGCTTTTGACCGAATTTCGTCGAAAACTTTGGAAAATCGACAGATAAACCCTAAATTCGTGTTCACCACCCTAGATTACCCCTACATACAAGTTTTGAGCAATAATCGAGAAAATTTTTTGAAACACCCAAGAAAATTCCTGATGAGTACCCTTACCTTTTTGCGAAGCTTGAGAAACGCTCATAACTTCTTGGATCCTGCTGCTCGGAGCCAGATACTGCGCACTTCTCCTATTGAACCACAAGAGATATTAACAATACTAGTCGTTTTCGCAGATGCTCTGCCCACTAACAATAAAACACTTACCTTGTCACACATTATCCATATTTCGTTACCCTTATTTCGTTGTCCTTCATCCGCTGCCCCTTCTGTGAATAGTCTTTATGTTTCCAACACTATGTGCCAGTTTATCATTAGTGCTCAAATTGACAAAAAAAAACAAAGAAACAATAAATAAGTTTGTTATCGCTGTTATCGATTGTAAATTGATGTGGTCTACTATTTTTGAATGATCCCATGTGATATCAGGGTGATTAAAAAGGCTTTAAAATGCTTAAACAAAATCAAAGGCGGTGTATTCACGTAGAATAAAAAATCCCAATGCAATTTCAAGAAAGCCACACAGGTGCGGAGTCGAACCTTCAGCATCACATGTTCAAGAGTTCACATCGCTATCCAATACACCAAGCCAGCACGATCAACGACCCTTCTTCCTGATTGACACGATCAATGAGTGGGGGCAGCCGAAATCAATGAGCGGAGAGAGCCAAACTTTGCGGGCTCGAAGCTACTCGGAATCAACAGCTCGGGGCTGGATGTTTCACAAAGTTACTATAGAGGACCAAGAGAAACTGACAGTGCATACCGTTTCCGTAAGTGCGTTAACCGCTCTAAACACTTCCCTTTTGAGCTAGGTGTACTGTATAACGACATGGAAATAACATCTCAAACATTTTTATTCAATTCTAAACCCTACCAATCCGAAAACAGACGAAATCTAATTTTTTGAAAGAAACCAATTACGCTGTCCTGCAGAACAGATACAATGCCCGCGCTAAGTTTTGTGAAAACGGGGACCATTTGCCAAACTTGGCAAAAAAGCGTCTTATGAATGTAACTTATTTGAACGAAGACGTTTCTGGATTCTGAAAATGCTATCATGTTCACAGCTCAAAATCCTACATAATAATGTACATTGTGGACCGAAGTTCCCAAAAATCGCTTTGTTTTCGAGTAAAATTGTTTTTTGCGGTCCTTTTACAAAAGCGTCGCGCGCGACAGAGTGCTGCGAAACTTCGGGTAGTAATTGTAAAAGTAATAGAAGAACAATCTCTATTTTTTTCTTCGTGGATTAGATAAAATGGGGCTATCTAGAAATCTGTGCCGTTTGAATTTTCTAAATCCTCCATTTATTAGTCTGTTGCTTTCGCAACAAAAATCCGACTTTTCAGGAAGCTTCCGAGCGTGTTTAATGAAGGTTTAGAAAATTCAATCTGCACAGATTTCAAGATTTCCCCACCTTCAACTAATTACCAACGAAAACATAGAGCGTGCTCTTCTATTAAATGTACATTTACTACTCAAAGTTTCGCCGCACTTTGCCGCGCGTGACGTTTTTTGAAACAACCGCAAAAGCAATTTTACTCGAAAACAAAGCGATTTTAGGGAACTCCGGTCCAAAATGTGCATTATTATGTAGGAAATTGAGCTGTGAATATGATGACCTTTTCAGAATCCAAAAATGTCTTCGTTGAAAAAAAGTTAAAAGCATCGGACATTTTTTAGCCATGTTTGGCAAATGCTCCCCGTTTTTACAAAACTTAGCGCGGGTATTGTAGTTTTTCTAGAATGGGTCACAACATGTTGCCAAATTTAGCTGAATTCGATGTGTAATCTCGATTCGAAAAAAAAACACAAGGACCTATCCCTCAACCTAGTGCATTTGCATGTGATCATATGTTTTCCAAAAGCGGAGGAATTTCGATAGAGGCTATTTTCGCCTTAATAAGTCGATTCGTACACTCGAATCTGTCTGATGACCTCGAACTACCCTGTCATGTTCAAATGGATCGTTCCTCGATGTTTCATATAGAAGAATTTTTTGAAATATTGTCGAAGCGACGGCCTGCACCTAATGGCGTCGAAATGGCTAGGATTCTGAATTTGTCATGTCCTCATAGAAGAAGAATGGTAGTCGACCTTATAATGATGTTCAAAACAATAACGAGAAAATTACTCTTGGATATAGTCAATTTTCTGGGAAATCCCACTACGAGAAGTAGAGATGCGGCGGGGCTAAGGATGGGCCCGTCCAGCACTGCCATAGCCGCACCACCCAAACTGCCATGTCAGTTTCAAAGTTTGAATCAATACTCGCTTCTGAGTTTAAGTCCACTTCAAAATAAAGAATTCTGGACTATCTCACGCTATCATTTACGCAAAAGCCAGCCAGGAATTTCTGTGCACGTCGAAGTTGAGGCTCAATTTTAACCCGCACCGCCCTGGCGGAGCCGCCAGAGATTTCATAGTTGTTTACTGCGCGTCTCGCACGGTGAAAAGTTTTATAGTCCACAGCTCATCCAGTGCGTGCCGCCCTTGCGGTGAGGATTATGTAAGGTGCCTGAGGCTCTATGTCTCAGATGCTAGGCCACCAGTTAGATTACACTTTTTTACCTATTCCAAGCGGAGAAAGCTCAACCAATCATTGTGCAAGAATCTCAGCCTCTTGAAAATGTTCTTTGATGCTTTTCAGTTTTTTAAAGAGTGCCAGATTGTCCTGGATGTCTCATTCATAGACGTCAGTTTTACGTTTGCACTCTCAATTGTACGTGCTGAAATACGCTTAATCCTATTAATTCCCTGTTGAACTTTTTTTGATGTTCAAGTATTGCCTGTCACTGGGCTCCTACTGCACATGCAGCCGCCCATGAACCCTCAGCAACGTTTTATATAGGACACTGATGATATCGTGTTATCAGTACACGCCATCACATCATAACTACAAACCTAATTGCTTCATTTCTGAAAACAAATCGACTGAATTTCCTGTTCACTCTCTCTCTCTCACACACACACACACACACACACACACACACACACACACACACACACACACACACACACACACACACACACACACACACACACACACACACACACACACACACACACACACACACACACACACACACACACACACACACACACACACACACACACACACACACAATACACACACACACACACACACACACACACACACACACACACACACACACATCATCATCACCACACACACACACACACACACACACACACACACGCACACACACACACACACACACCAAGCCGAGTATAGTTAGTAGGATGATACTTGAATGTCTCAAGTATCTTACACTTTATATAACATGTAACATGATTTCATTTCTCTGAGTACTCAGAAAAATTGCCCCGGCGGCAGATCAGCCCTGCCTTAAAGGCTCCTAATCGGTGCCTGCTGGGTGGTGTCTATCCAGGGTCCATCCACCAGCTATGCCATGGCACCAACCTCGGGTCGGTATCTCAACCAGGACGCGACGGCTCCCAAACCTAGACTGGAGGTACTTCAATCCTACCGCGACTGTGCTCGATTCGGGCCGCGACGGTACCTGAACCTGGCTGCCCCCCCCCCCCCTTCCAGAGAAAGCTCCGCCTAGGTCCGGACAAGGGCTTACCCTTCGGCGAGGTCTGCGACAGGGTCAGGCACAGCGGTGGGCCGGGTCGTTCTGTACAACGACCCCCCCTGAGAGTGACATTTTTCCGGCTAAAAAACGATCCTCTAGGAAGGGTGAAAAAATTGGTAGACTTTACTGACTCGTTTCGTTTTGGAGGTTTTTTCAATTTTTGGGGCCTCACCATTCCAAAGGGGATGAATAGTGTTCCATGCGCTGCCGATATTGAAAAACTTCAGCCAGATGAAAAGCTGAAAAACACTTAAGAATCTGGAAAAATCTTCGCCCTCCGTTTTTGGCCACGGTGCTCCGGTGGGGCTTTCGGACCACCGTGAGACCACTGCACCTTTGACCGGCTATAACTCGGCTCAAAATCGATTTCATGAGCTCATCTCCTGACGTTGGCTTTTTCTAACATCTGTCTACAGTTCCAACTCTTTCTCTAGGTCATGTATATGGACGACCCTTTTTCGATTTTTTGGCCGATTTTTTCAATGTCAGGAGGGAGGTAGAGTTCGCGCAATCATTATAGTCTGACGATTGGACGGGGCTGCGACGGTAGATCACCCCGCGCGAATCGAAACCCCATTCTCCAGTGAGGCCGCCTACCCCGCACGGGCAGCCGCATGGTCCATGCGTCAGACTAGAGCGAAAATGGAAACCATAGGTGAAGTTCAGTTTTTGAGAAAAGTTATTTTTTCACCTATCTAGAAATGATTTTGGAACATTTCCAGTCGATTGGTACCCTCGTACCGAGTACTTTTTTTTGAAACTGACATTCGGCCATTTCCAGACTAGTTTCATTTTGGAGGTTTTTTCAAATTTTGGGGCCTCACCATTCCAAAGCTGACGAATAGCGTTCCATGCGCTGCCGATATTCAAAAAATTCAGCAAGATGAAAAGCTGAAAAGCATATCAGAAACAGGAACCGTCGCGGCCCGAATCGAGCACAGTCGCGGTAGGATTGAGGTACCTCCAGTTTAGGTTTGGGAGCCGTCGCGTCCTGGTTGAGATACCGAACCGAGGTTGGTGCCATTGCATAGCTGGTGGATGGACCCTGGATAGACACCACCCAGCAGGCACCGATTAGGAGCCTTCAAGGCAGGGCTGATCTGCTGCCGGGGCAATTTTTTCTGAGTACTCAGAGAAATGAAATCATGTTACATGTGATATAAAGTGTAAGATACTTGAGACATTCAAGTATCATCCTACTAACTATATTCGGCTTGTGTGTGTGTTGTGTGTGTGTGTGTGTGTGTGTGTGTGTGTGTGTGTGTGTGTGTGTGTGTGTGTGTGTGTGTGTGTGTGTGTGTGTGTGTGTGTGTGTGTGTGTGTGTGTGCTTGTGTGTGTGTGTGTGTGAGAGAGTGAACGGAAATCCGGTCGGTTTGTTTTCAGAAATGAAGCAATTAGGTTTGTAGTTATGATGTGATGGCGAGTACTGATAACACGATATCATCAGTGTCCTATATAAAACGTTGCTGAGGGGTTCATGGGCGGCTGCATGTGCAGTAGGAGCCCCGGGAAGGTAGTCGGGGCTTCACTTGGAGTGCGCCTGGCGCCGAAACAAGTGTGAGCGACTCCACTAGGAGTGTGTCAATCGCAGGGGTATTGTGCGGGACCAGCTGAGAGCGCGCTTAGCGCCGGGGAAACTGTGTTGGACCCGATCTGGAAAGCGCCAAGCACCGAAGAAACCGTGTTGGACCAAACTTGGAGTGCACCCAGCACCGAGGAGACTGCGTTGGACAAAACTAGGAGTGCGCCGAGCGCCGGGGAAATTGTGTTGGAATCAATTGGGAGTGCTGCAAGCATCAGGGAAAGTGTTTTGCTTCCAACTAGGTGTGCGCTGGGCGCCGGGAAGCTGTGTTGGGCTCGATCTGGAAAGCGCCAAGCGGAACTGTGCACGACCCAACTGCGAGTGCGCAAAACGCTTGGAAAACTGTTTGAGACCCAAATGTTAGTGCGCCGAGTGTGTGGGCCCAACTAGAAGGGCGCCAGGCGCCGCGATATGTGTGCGGGATTCCAGTGGGAGTGTGCCGAGCGTCGGGAAAAGTGTGCAGGAATCAACTTGGAGGGCGCCAGGGGAAAGTGTGCGTGACCCAACTGATTTCGAAATGATTCGAATATTCTATGCGCCAAAACACACTCCTACAAGTACGCCGCGAAGCGGCGTGAGTGTGCACCTTGTACCTTTATATCACATGAATTGAAAACATATTGCACGTAGTATAAGAGGCCTGAATCGATATACATTTAATATAAATTGGCCAATGTATATTACTTGCGAATTATCTCGACCGATGTATGTTACATGTGATATATCGGTCCCTCGCTCACAGGCCAAATGTCACACGTAATATGTTTTTGATGGTGAAATCATAATACTTGTAAGATAAGATACGATTACAATATACTTGTAATACATCTCCGTCAATGTAAGTTAAGCCCCTTTCACTCTTGCCCGACCGACGTTGGACGACTCGTTATCGAATGTGAAATATCTATCTGCCCTATCCTATCCATCTTATCTATGTTGGCTTATCAAGTTTGATAACGAGTCGTCCGACGTCGGCCGGCAAACTATGAAAGCGGCTTTACATGTGAATTATCTCTACTCAAGTAAATTACATGTAGTATAAGCGTAACATAATTCAAATACCCTCAACAACTGAGGGCCCATGCTGAACACTTTCTCCAAACCTGCACAGCATACGGGCCGTCGAGTAGGTTGGCGATGAGCGCAGGACCATTGGTTTGACATTCGACAGGCTGGTCACTCGTCCTGGTCGAGTCCTTGATCTCTCGCTCCTCATGGGTCGCGCTAAGCGTGGGGAAGATTAGGAGGATCGACATACAATATTTTTGAAGCAGGGTTAGACCCATATGTTTTACGTATGAAGCTGTGGGTTCCGAGCTTGCTGCTTCAGCTATGAACTCAGAAAACCGCCGCATTCAATGCGTGTCGGATATGCATTCAACTCGAGTGACCACACCCATCGAAAGGCTCTATCACAGGGGCACGTGCTCCAAACAGCAGCACGTGCTGCAAAATTTTAAAGCAGGAACATGTGCCATAAAATTCAATCGCAGGAGTACGTGCTGCAAGGTAGTCCAGCGTTATCTTAGTAGCACACACCAACGTGCGACGCGGCCAGATCGCCGAGACCACCTGGTGCCGTCGGCGGTTGGACGAGGCCTCCAGCGGTCGGGCAGGTAAAACTCCCGTAAACTTGGGTAATTAAACCGGCGAAGCTGCCGACCTCTTAGCTCCTTCTCAGGTGTGCATCGTATACTTTCCTTTTTTGAATAATCGTTTTGTCATCGAGTTGAATGTGTATCATGCGCGCATTGGACGGCTTGTTTGTTGGGGCACGTGCTGTAATTTGAGACACAATAAGAGCACGTGCATATCTAGTAGCACGTTCCCTGACTGTGCTCGAAACCACCTTGTCTTCGAGTTGAATGCATATTCGACACGCATTGAATGCGGCGATCGTCTGAGAAGCAACAAGCTTTAAGCTGTGGAGATGTTGAAGACGGCTTGAAGGCTGCTGATTCGTGCCTGAAGCAGCAACTTGGCTTTTGCAGGTTCAACCCTTAGGCGTCGAGCTTCAACTTGCAGCCGATTAAGTTACATGAAACATAAGTGTATGTGTGTATGTTACGTGTCATTTAAGAAGTGTATGTTACACGTAATATAAGTGTAGGTTGCATGCGATATAAAGGTAAGATACTTGAATGTCTCAAGTATGTATCTTACACTTTATATTACGTGTAACATGTTTTCATTTTTCTGAGGGTGGCAAGAAACATATGTACTCATGTGCTACAAGTAACTTGCACTTGCCTAGCAAGAAGCCTGCTCTTATGATACTTGTAGTTTTCTTATACAGCATAACATGATACGTATGTGATGTACGTACTATACTTCGGCGACTCGAAAATTTTTTTCGAATAATCAAGTTTTCGACTAACTCGATTTTTCAAAGTTTCGAATAATCGAGTTTTCCACTGACTCGATTTTTCAGAAATTCGATTAATCGAGTAGTCGAATTGACTCGATTTTTCGAATAATCGAATGGTAATTTTTCGAGAAACCCCGTTTTTCCAAATTTCAACACTTGAGTTTCTGAAACACTCCATAGACTTAATTCCAAAAATCAAAAAAATTTCATTGTTGGAGAGAAATACAACCCAATGAGATCACAGTGAGCAATCGAATTTTTTTGAAGACAGGGTGTGAGTTTGTCATTGGTTAGTCACGGCCAATCGTTGTCCATTTTGAAATCTTCAAAACTTAGGGTGGAGTGAGTCTCCGTCATCATTATCCGCAATTCCGTGTTCGTGAACTGGTGGCCGAAAAAATGTTTTTTTGGGGGCCTTCCAGTGTCCTGTACATTACTCTGATGGCCGTGGCTCAGCGGTTCGGTAAATTAGACTGATATAACATCGACGTAAATCCTAATGAGACTTTGCGTTCATCATTAGAGATTTGCGCAAACTCGGTGCACTTATGTTATAAGTAGCATAAGGCACCGAGTTTGCGCCAACATTTAATAGTGAACGCAAAGTTTCAATAGGGTCCATGCCGACGTTAGGAGCTGACAAAAAAGCCAACTAGCTCCTGTAGAGGGAGAAATAGAAAACGTTACGTGATGTTGTTGATTGTGGTTTTCGAAAGGCGTTTTTTTTCAAAACGACCTTTACAGTCTTCGATTTCACTTCTAGAAGGCGGCAGTAGGGCAGAATGTGCATCGACTGATTAGGTTTCGAAAAATTACATCAGAAGGATTTTAAAATGCTTTGTTTCAGAGATCTTTTGATCTCACTATATTTTCACTCCCCCCCCATATTGTGAGGCGAAAAATGTCAAAAATAGTGTTAAAAAAATCCAACTAATTTAGCCTTCGATAACCATTTAGTGGATGCACCTTTTGATCGATTGCCGCCTTCTACAAGTAAAAACCAAGGCTGAAAAGGCGATTCGGAGAAATAGCCTTCTGACAACATTTTTTCTCACCGGCGATTTCTCCTATTTCTCCCCTTCAAGGAGCGCCCTTTGCTTTTTTCAGCTCCAATTTCGGCCTGTTTTACTGAACCACTAAGGTCCGGCCCTACAGAGCAATGTTGATGACACTAGAAGGTCCCCAAAACTATTTTCTTCTAATTGGTCATCTGCAGTTTTGACGAGCATTTAGGTCGCCAGCGGTTCACAAGCAGGTCTGAAACAGGTCTTGTGGTTGTGTAGGAAATATTCCTTGGCGAAGCTGAATTGAAAACGAGAAGACGCAATGAAAAAATTAGGCAATGCGACCGCCCGCAACGTTCAAAGTTAGGTGGCGGCCCCCCACTTTGGAAAATTTCCAACACTGCTTGGCCTTGCTGGCGGCTCAGTTTCGGTTGACTACATAAAGTGATTTAGCAGACGGTGACTTTCTTTGACTCGAAACAGCCAACTATCGAGTTTAATCGACTATTAGGGTATATCGAATCATCGAGTCTTCGATTAAATCGGTTTTTCAAAATTTCGAGTAATCGAGTTTTCGACTAACTCGGTTTTTCAAAATTTCGAGTAATCGAGTTTTCGACTAACTCGATTTTTCAAAATTTCGAATAATCGAGTTCTCGACTAACTCGGTTTTTCAAGATTTCGAATAATCGAGTTTTTGATTAACTCTATTTTTCGAAAGTTCGAATAATCGAGTAGTTGAATGACTCGATGTCGACTGTTTTAGTCGATACAAAGACTCGATGACTCGACTCGAATCTAAGTATATAGTACGTACACCCTACTTCGGAGCCAAATCTAATTGGCTCTATTACGTGTGTTGGCTCGCAGCGCGTGCGCTTCTGTAGATATATTTCGCTCCGCTTCTTCCGCTTTTTTTAACCCGAATGAATTTTTGTGGAACAGTGGGAGGTGTTAGTGTTGTAGTGAATGTTATTGCATCGAATGAAGCAATAAAACTGGACAAATTTCCACCCGAGCTGCGTTCGTGCACTGCGGAGGACTACGTCAGTAATTGTTTGACACCCTGAAAAGAGAAGGTGCTTTCTCCAGAGACTCCGCGGCAGCAGAAGAGAGTAACGATTTCCGGGTTCACGTGGTGCCATTGGGTGGTCGCCGAATAGTGAGAAGGGTGGGCAGATCAGAGGGAAGAGTTGAGTTCCGATGTTTGTCGCCAAGAGTGGCGTCACGCATTAGCTCTATACTCAGTCCTTTCCTCTGACCTGCCTGCCCTCCTCGCTGTTTGGCGCCACGAGACGACCACCCGGCGCTACTCGACGGCAAATCAGCGAAAAAATGGCCGTTCCTCAACGGCCGACTCATTTCTTCAAACCAAACCTCACAGTCTCGAATGAAGATGATGAATGCTGAAACTTACGTATGAAGAAGTCCTGAGTAAACCACAGTAGCCCGATTACACTTCTCTGTTTCATGTCCGACATAATAAATATAGCTTTATTTGAGGTCCGATTTCCGAATGAAACAATATTTAACAGGGTAGGGTGTAATCAACAGAATCTCACGGAAATGCATTTTCACTAACATGAAAAAAGAGAGGGAAATGATTTTGGCATGCTAGGAAATGTTATTTTATCGATCATCAACTATCGTCCTCATAACTCCGTAGATGACTCGTATCAATGTGTTGTCCGCGTCATTCAAATTGGAAGCCTCAAACAGCGATTGGTGGCAAAATCATTTAACCAACGGTCACCATCCCTTCCTTTTCCCAGCCGGCATTTTCCCGGCGAGGTGCGACACGGTTTCCTATTTGATTGATACGGATCAAAGACATGAGGTTAAACAGTGGATAAATATAATAGTAAACTGTAATGCGAAATCGCTGCGAAATCTCAATTCGGCAGAGCTGGCGCCTAGATTTTGGATGCTCCAAAACAGAATGGAAGGAAATGCGGTGAAAAGTGGAAGTCGTTGGAGCTCAAAGACTGCCTCTATTACCTCCTTCCTACTCACATCGCAGTTGATTGTCTCCACCTCAAAAGTTTTCTGAAGGTCAGCGATGAGGATGGAGTGCACAGAACTGCACATGTTTTAGGCCAATCGATCCTTAAGCGGAAGCAGGCGTAAAGTAAGATGAAATTCTTGACAATAAAAGATAGCCTAGTCTAATCCAAAGTTCTACATCTAGTTCGATAGATTCACCTATTGACCACTACTGTGATGCCAACTTGAACGAAACGGATTCAGATGCTGGATGCTCCACAGTGTACTTGATGTGCAGCTCTCTGTTTTGACCGGGAGCCAGGACGACGGTCCACTCCAAGTTATGGTCCTTGTTCAGTTTCGCTTCTCCGTTCTTGGGACGAATTTCGGGAGAAACCACGGAGACCTTCAAGGTCAATAAGTTCAGTATTTGCCAACTATTCAGAGATAAAACGCACAGTTCAAGCTCAGTGGGAAATCTTAGTTTTCCACATATTTGCGAAGTAGACCCGCCCTATATAGCGCCTGCCAAGTGCGAGCTCTCAATTCCTCCGAATTAGCAAGATATAGGAGGAAGCCATCCTTGCGCGCCCACATTGAAGGCAGTGTTCACGAACCGACAGCGGGATGGGCGACGTTTGGAACGCACTTTGCACGCGGTTGGCACGAAAATTAAAGCGGTCGATACGCACTGCCACGCGGTCAGTACAGAATGCCACGCGGTCAGTACGTATCGCCGCGCGGTCGGTACGCATTGTCGCGCGGTCAGTACGCACCGCCACGCGATTAGTACGCATTACCACGCGGTCGGCAGGCATTGCCACGCGGTCGATACGCAATGACACGCTGCCAGTACGCATTGTCGCGCGGTCGATACGCACTGCCACGCGATCAGTACGCATTGCCACACGGTCGGTAGGCTTTGCCACGCGGTCGGTACGCACTGCCACGTGGTCGGTACGTCCTGCCACGCCGTCGGTACGCATTTTCACGGGGTAGGTACGCATTGTCACGCGATTTGGTACACAAAAACTCGGTCGATACGTACTCTCGCGCGGTCAATAAGCAATACTACGCGCTTAGCACGCATCGCCGCGCGGTCGGTACCCATTGTCACGCCGTCGGTACCCATTGTCACAGGGTCGATACCCATTGCCACGCGGTCGGTTCAAATGTTGCGCGTAGGATTGGCCGCGTTTAGTACGCACTTACACGCGGTAGGCCCGATTTTATCACGCGGTCAGTACGAAACTTTTTTGAAGGCTTGACCGCTATTAGTACGCACGCACGTGCGGCAGGTATGTATTGCTTCCAATCAAAGGGCGCACTTCCGAAACGCATTAATACTCGGATGCAGGGTTTTCAACAAAAAACGGTTTTCATCAGGAAATTCGGTATCTGATCCAAAAAAAATTGAAAAAAAAAACAAAAATTGGGAGTGGAGGTGGGGCTTGGATAACGCACAAATAAGTTGAAACAACCCAACGTGGCTGGCTTTCCAACCGCGAATGACTAGCTTTTTTAATCAACAACATCTAAAGTCTAGTTTGCTAAGATGAGTCCGAGCGTAGCAAGCAGAGGAGCGGTCGGTCATGGCAAAATAAGGATATCTTGACATGATAAACCCCATACGCCCTAATTCGACCGGCTCGAAATGAGGGAGCTAAGCCCCTGTCAGAGTTGGAGGAAAAAATCGCCGTAACCTGCCGTGGCCAACCCGGTCGAAACGTATGAAAAACATGGACGATGGAGGTTGCAAAAAAAACACCCGGTGTGGCCAGCCATCCGGTGTTTTTTTCCACCCCACTTCATTCATGTCTTTCATGATTATCGACCGGTTGCCGACGCCGATCGGCACACTATGACCGAAGCTGCACCAAGCCTACCGCGTGTTTAGCTCCAAATCGCCCCAGCCTGGAGAGGTTCGGTATTGTTAATTTAATGTTTATGAAGGATAACTATATTTGACCTTGGCAGGCCAGCCGCGTTTAATCGTTTTCCTTGCTTATACCTTTCTTTCGTTAATTTCACTTATTTTTACTTCATTGGTGGCCAGATATACACCTTCATGGTGAAAACTCAGGAACCTTTTTATCGCGAACGCTTCTTTTAGGCATTAAAGGCACAGTCCAACCTCAGAATCGTTTTCCAGTTTAGAAGCTTATCTTGGAGAGAATGTCGGACTAATTATAGGAGCGTCTCCAGTATTGCCCAGAACCCACTACGAACGGAGTTATGACCCCTCAAAAATTCTGAATTCCGATTATGAGAATTTCGTGGACGTGTTGTCACGGGCCTGTTTTCCTTGTCGTTCGTACTTATCGCGCCGGAGCAAGCCACATTATAAAGGTAGGCCGATAACAAATGGAAGAACATAGATTTTGATTAGATCCCACTTCGCTTCTCATCCCTATTGAGACCGGAAGCTCCGAAGTGGGCGGAGCGAATGGGTGCTAATTTCGGGGGCGGAGAGAGTGGGTGCTCGATTTTTCTCACTTATTCTTAAGAGTTGAGATTCCGCGTTTGGCAGGGTTGCTACACAGGGTGTCCGGACCATAATATCAAATTTTACCTACGCACTTGGAGTGTGTCTTTAATGCGCGCCATTCTGATGGGAGCAATGCATACCTGCTGCGTGCGCGTGCTTACCAACCGCTGTCCCTTTCAAATAACAGTTTCGTATTAAGAGGAATTTTACTACATTTCCTCAGCTTATGATGGCATTTCTTGTATTTTACAATCTTCCATTTCTGCTCTTGAATTTCTTTCCTTTGCCTTCTTCCTTATCTTTCTATAAGAAATTCAATGTGTTAATCATGTTGTGAGATTAGTACCCGTGTGTTTCATTTATGAATCCTTGTGGGTTCGAATGTCCTCGTTGATAGTGATTTGGAACCTTTTTCAATGGCATACGTCAGCTGTTAAAACTAATTGTAATGTCGTTATCGTGCTGAAATTCCGCTCAGCGATCGCGGCGGGTCGCTGTTCCAGCACGCAGCACAATTATAATCGTGCTGGGAGAAGGGGTAATTGTGTCGGGACCCGTTAGTCCAGCACGATTATCGTTGTGCTGCGTGCTGTAGCCGCGTCTGTCCACAACTGCGGAGCGGAATTTCACCCCGATACCGGCAGTACGAAGTGTTCCAGTGTCTATTTGTTGCGAGCAAATATTCATGTTTTCTCCACAGAGAATAATCTTGCTTTTTTTGCAAAGAAATTTTTCATTCTAGTCTACGTGAACAGTCAGTTGTCGATGAGTTTTGCAAAATTCGAGAACATCAAATTTTGAATATTAATACTGAGCCATTCGTAAGCATGACTACACCAAGAAGAACAAGAAGAAGAATAGTATGCATGAGAAGTGCAAGACGATCGAGATTAAGAGAAAGAGCAAGAAAAAGTAAAACATCGAGATCTAGAAAAAGAAGACAAAAAGGGAAAGCAGAAGAATATCCTACCCGCCACTCTCCTACGGCGCGCGGTTGACTTTCATCCACGTGGGCGCGCTATAAAATTGCTAGGACACAAGGTACCGAGTACAGTAGTCGTTGGGACAAGAGTCACACATTCCCATTCATGCCTCAACCTTCAAATTGGAACTGCATTTCTAGCCCGATTCAGCGTAGGAATAAGCTCGACGAGCGGGAGCAGGGGTGTGCCTTTTCCGATTACAGGTTTATCGATTTTCCGGATTCACCGGTGTTTTTCGGTAAATTTGGATTTACCGATTCACCAAAGTTTTCTCAAAATTTACCGAAATTTTGACCGATAAGTGAACTTGGGCTTTTTCAGCACAATCGAACTACTTCTCACTCGTATTTCACGGGTTTGCTACCGTTTTCGCATGCCTTTATCCTTCTTCATCCTATTTTTTGTTACTCTTTTTAACCATTTCGGCGTACTTTCGGAATAATCCAACGATCCCTTCGCATTTTGTGTCACGTGCTTCCTCTTATCGAGAACCTACTCCAAGAAATACATTTTAGCAGTCTTGAAGCTGATATTTCAGGAACATAAAATTTTTTTAGGAGCCCCCTGACACAACACTGAATCCACTGCAGTTCTGGAATGACTCCATTGTGGAATCATCGTACCCGCACCTTTCCTCACTGACCAATAACTACTTTAGCGCACCTCCAGGCACAGCTGAGGTGGAAAGATTGTTTCTCTCAGTTGGTCTGATTTTGAGTGACTACAGGAAGAGTTTGATGACAAAAAGCTTTGAAATGTTACTTCTTCTCAAGATCAAAGTCCCGGGTTCAGCCGTTGAGCTCAGTTTAATATGTGAAACTCACCCATTATTTGCGCGATCCTCATGCACTAATGAAAATTATACATAAATATCATTGGTCATTTGTGTTATCGTATGGAATATGTACCAAAGTCAAGGTCAGATTTTTCACCGAATTTTCCGTTTTTACCGTATTTACCGAAAAAATTCGGGAAAAGTTTCGATAAAAAAATTACCGAAAAGAATTTTCCGCACTCCCCCTCTGGCAAATCGGGGGACACTCCGCGTAGGACTCCCGATAGGAGAAAAGGAGCACAGACCTACGCGGAGTCATACGACAAGGGTCAGCCGGAGTGCAGCTTTGCGACGCTCGTTATGACGTCACTATTGCGATCGGGACACTAGCTGAAGGCACGGCGGGAGACAGAGAATCCAGACCCTCAGTGAAAGACAATGCCTAACTAGACGAGACGCAGAGACAATCGACGCTTCAACATACACACAGACACAGCAGGCAAATCGGGGGACTCTCCCGGAGAACCGTTTTTCCTCAGCGGGAGTCCCAAACTGGGCGACGCCCACCTTTTTTTTAGTGACTCTCCCGCTGGGTGTTAGGCGGCAGACCCGCTCACGAAATTTCTGCGGGAGAGTCCCCCGATTTGCCAGAGCCTGAGCGGGAGTCTCGCCACTACATCGCCTTGACAGCCAAAAAAATATATACTCAAAGAAAATTAATAAATAAGCTAATTAATTAATTAATTATTAATCAAATAAATAAGCAAATAAATAAATAAACAAACTAAAACAAATAAATAATCAAGTGATTAAATAAATGAATAAATTAGTAAATAAATAAATAAATAAATAAATGAATAAATAAATAAATAATTATATAAATCGATAAATAAATAAATAAATAAATAAATAAATAAATAAATAAATAAATAAGTTAATAAAAAATAAATAAGTAAATATATAAATAAATGAATAGCTGAGCAGAAGAAAAGTATCACATTAACGAAAAGATAAAAACGAGGAGAGGGAAAAAGTTGTTGGAGTTGTAAAGAATGAGAAGAGAGTGGAGAAGATAGAGAGAGAGCAGTAGAAGAGATTGGAATCATTAAAGAAAAAACCTGGCGATTCGAATGAAATAGCTAATTTTAAATTAATTTTCTGGGGCACGCCGGTGGAGACGGGGGGAAAAGATGATGGGTGGGCCACTAGCGTGTTCGATAGCAAGTTGATCAAGGAGGTCATAGAGGTTTCGGGTGACGAAGAACTCGTTAGGAGGGATATAAATTCTGGCCACTGAAGATCCAATCATTTCCATGAATCGTGCGAGACCGTGATCAAGGTAGCCTCCCCCGTGTTATCAACTTTGTTAGCCTAATCAGGATACCAATGACACGTTGCCTAGATACATGCGCAATAGTGAATTGAGAGTTTGTCCACTGCTCAGCTAAAAAGAACTAGATGCTAGAGGAGCTCTAAGGCATTCAAATAATCACAGGTGAACCGAAATAGCCTTGAGTCTTGCCTGCGTATTTTACATTGGACGCAACCGGTTGATAAGGTTTCTTGGCTTCACATCAGTAGGCTGTATATAGCACCAACTCTGAGTAATTTCACCACTGTTCCTCCAAATCGCGACCTCGATTTACAGATATACTGTATTGCCTCTATCAAATGTACACCTCTATCGGAAGTCCATTTAAAATAGAGGCTTGAAAATAAGAAGTACATCCCTAATACAAGTACACTATAGTTGTACAATTTCGAAAAAAAATGTCGAACGAGCGAAAATCGAAATTGTTTCGTGCGACGAAATTTCGAACGAACGGAATCTGAAAAAAATTCGTTCAACGAATTTTCGAACGAACGAAAACGAAGGAAAAAAATTTGAAAAATCTTTTAATTTTTTTTCGAAATTTTCGTTCGTGTACAACTATGAAGTACACCTCTTTCTGGGGTGAATCTCCGTTATCGAGTTCTTGGCAATCCAAATGTGGCATTAGAGAGAGTCCAGATTGCGCAAGATGTCTTTGGATATTTGGGAGGTTTGAATATTCACAAGAAAATTATTGGGGTAGAAGATTGCTCGAATGAGACAGCTTTCGATGCCACTTTAGCGAAATAAACAAGAAAAGCTCAGGGTTTAAAATTGGTGCTACGGTTAGGCCCGGATCATACTACCGTCCCAGCGATTTGTGAGAAGGAGCAGTATTGATCAATCGCGGCGATACTGCGCTTCTGAGGGAATCGATTGTTTTGACGAGCAAAACTGTATCTCCTTGAGTGAAAAAGAATGATGTATCTATATTCTACAGCAATGGAAGTAGGAACTGGTGAGGTTGCGGACTCTTCCTAGCATACTGTAATCTGATTGTGTTACCACTCAATTTTCCGAAATGACTGAGACTGGTCGGTGGGTTTCTGTTTCCACTTTCCTATTTTCATTGTTTCCGCGGATTTAGTCGTATGGATGAAACAACAGACTCACCGATCTATCACAGCTGTTTCGGAAAAATGAGTGGTACCACTAACAAACTACCGTACGATAGGACGAGTTCGCAACCTCACCAGGTCCTACTTCCATTGCTGTAGAACGCGTGGACTGACAAACTGACCTCACCCACCAATTTGCCTGCGTACTGAACGCGGGCGATTGCGTGCTGAACGCGAACACATCCGTGCCGAATGCACGGACTGACAAACTGACCTCGCCTACCATATTGCTTGCGTACGGAGCGCGGGCGATTGCGTACTGAACGCGCTTACTGAACGCGAACACATCCGTACCGACCGCGCGGACTGACAACTGCCCTCACCCGCCAGTTTGCCTCCGCACTGAACGCGGGCGATTACGTACTGAACACGAACGATTGCGTACCGACCGCGAAAATTGACACAATGACCTCACCGACCAGTTTTCCTTTGTGCTGAACGCGGGCGGTTGCGTGCCGAACGTGAGCACTTGCGTACTGACCGCGTGTGCTCACGTACCGACTGCAGCGAAAAGGCATATTTCGTACTGACCGTGCGCGAACATGAATGCTCGCGGTCAGTACGCCTTTTTGAAATTTCGCCGACGGTCGGTCGGAGCTCAGGCGTGTCGACCGCGTGCACTGTTTCGCTCGCGCGGTCAGTACGCAAATGCGCGCGTTCGGCACGAAATGCATTTTTTGCCCGCGGTCAGTACGATAGTGGCACGCGATCGGTACGAAACGGGGTTTTTCGCCCGCGGTCGGTCCACCCCATTGTCTGAGCAAGCTGTAACGTTGACGTCGAAAGAACGCATGAAAACGAGCCAGGAAGAGCCTCAAAAGAGCCCGAAGTTGCCACTTTGAGCGCAACGCAAACATCAATGGCGCAATGCCTGCCCTCCGACGTTAGCAAATGAGAACTCGAGATGGTGAGATGAGCGATGGCTTCCGATCAATAGCCCCGTTCATTCTTCCCTTCATTCTCAACTTCTATCTTTACTCAGGGCAGCTCGCATACATCGGCTGCAAAAGGCGGAAGTTACAAGCCTCGGACAACTCGTCCACCATGCTTCCCCAGCTCAATTTTTGAGGGACCATGGGACTCCGTTCCCAGAAGGTCGTGTCGTGTACGATTTCAGAGATATCATTGAAATCAGCATCGGACCGATCTCAAAATAGGTGGAAAAACAGAAAAACGATTTTTACCGTGAACACTGCCTTCAAAGGCACAGTCCAACCTCAGAGGTAGTTTTTGATATTTTAGTCCGGTCGCCGTCTGTAGCAACCCTGCTAAGCGCGAAATCTCAATCCGCTCAAATAAGCGAGAAAAAGCTAGAAAAAAGTCGACCACGCAACCTTGAAAGAAAATATGGGCGACGCCCACTGGCAGGTTTCCGACCTCAATAGGGAAGAGACGCGTGGTTAATTTTATTCAAAATCTATGTTCTTCCTATTATTTTCGGTCTGGCTATATATTATGACCCGCTTCAGAATGATGGCTGCAAATAACGAGGAAATACAGGCTCGAGACAACTCGTCCACGAACTTCTACCAGTTCAAATTCAAAATTTTTGAGGACTTAGTTTGCAGTGAGGTCTGAGCGAATCTGGAGACACCATTGTCATCAGCGTGAAATTTCCTCCAAGATAGGTAGAAAACCGAAACATCGATTCTGAGCTTGGACTGTGGCTTTAAAGGCAGTGGTCGCGATCTAATATGCTTGTCGTATTTTTCTCTAAAACCTTTTCTGGGTTTCGTGTAGTAGGACCTATAAGAAAAAATCGCGAAAAACCACTGTTTTGGACCAAATTTGAAGCCTGAACTTTCTTGTCTTTTGATGGTGGACGAGCCAACTCCACATCATCGGAATCGATGGCCTCTTATATTAAGAACATCAGCTGGCTGGAAATTGAATTTCAATCAATGAACCTTCGGATTGATGTACAAATCTAGTCAAAAACATTGATTGGAGTGCTTTCTTTCATTGCTCAACTGTTTTTATTGGGTAAATTTGCATTTATGTCTTTCTCTGAATGTCGATGATTTCCGACTGCTCGGCATGAGACTGCGATCTTTTTGGTCGGCGCTGTGCACGTGTGCCCGAACTGGCAACTTTGGGCGCTAGAAACTCTTATTCTATTCCGTTTTTCACCGCGCTACCTTCATAGTTTTTCAGCTGTTTTTGATCTAAGCAAATTTTTGTAGTTTTTTCGATAACGCTTTTCATCGTGATCACTGCCTTTGAGAATATTTTGACACGCCCATTTTGCGATCTTTCGAGCGCAACATTGGCGAGATGAGCGATGTTTTCCGAGATAACCCCGTTCTTCCCGTCATTCTCACTCAGGCCGGGGTAGTACCAGAAATTTACCAGAGTTTTCCGAGCAATCACTGGTAAATCTGCAATTACTGCCCGATTACGGAAATTTTGCTAGAAAATTCACCTTGATCTCTGGTGTTGACATATTCTGCCAGATTACCAGAGAGTTACCACAATATTCCCCTGAAATTTATTGGACTCCTCCCGTAATCGGTCAGAAAATTTGCGAAATCTGTCGGACCAGAAAATTCGGCCTTAACTTTCGAATTGGAGGTTATGGGGTCCGTAAGGATGGCAGTTCAGAAGGTAGACTGTTTCGAGATTCATAAGTAAACGCAAAGCGCGAACATAACCATAGGGAATCCTGAAGCAAAGGGGTCGAGAAAGTGTCACAGTGATTCATGCCCCTCGTTGTGGGGCAGATTCACGCACAAGCAAGTACGCTTCC
Source organism: Aplectana chamaeleonis (assembly GCA_029168955.1). Taxonomy (NCBI): domain Eukaryota; kingdom Metazoa; phylum Nematoda; class Chromadorea; order Rhabditida; family Cosmocercidae; genus Aplectana; species Aplectana chamaeleonis. The sequence continues at coordinate 790,652 of JAPDOI010000124.1, read as the reverse complement.
TCCTCTTACACACTTAATCACTATTCGTACTCCTAAATACAGGCCCGTCATACGCGGGCGTGGCGTTGGAGTATGAATGGCCTGACGCTACACCCACGAGGCACGTGCGTGAGAACCGTTCTGCAATGGTGGTGACGGCAGCAACGAATTCTTCATCTTGTTTTTATTAACCCATCATCAATTTCATTCTTTTTCATAATAATTAATTCCAGTGCTATCCTCTGCTACCATTATGGGGTAAAGCGTGTAGATTTTGCTTGTTCGGAAAAGTTAGGGCCCACTTCGAACCGTTCCCCCCCCCCACAGTGTCGTCCTTGGAGTATTATTAGTCTCCGCAAGCGCGTGAAGCGCGTAGGAAGTGTCATACACTAACGCCACGCCCGCGAGCGACGTGCTGGCGTTAATAAGTACGACTAGCGCCTCATGCGCACGCGAGCACGACCAAGTTCACCGACACGCACATGCGCGTACATACACGTAAACCCGCGCGCACCTGCGCTTTCACGTGTTCTCGAATATACGCACGCAAACACCTGTCTACACACAAAAACACATGCGGATACAAGCATACGCATGCACACACGAGCGCTCGTTTGGCTACGCTCACAAAAGTGGGCGTGGTTTCGTTTCCATGAGCAAATTTGCTTTTCTTAGGTCACACTCAAACGTTCCTTGGGAGAGCCTCCCACAAGGCGAGGAGCACGTTGTTTCTTTGTGCTGCTGACCGCTACACTGGTAAAGATGGAGTTCCTCAGTGCTCACTTCAGACCTCACGTTTCTGCAAAGTTTGGTAGAGCCCAATCCAAGTCGAAGTTCAGCTCTGTTTTTTTTCTAATGTGAATCTAGTAGCGTTTCTCATTCATAATGCGCATGGTACACTATTACGGAGAGTCGTCGAGTGCACACATATTTCACATTTCATCTCTAACACAGCTCCATAATGCTTAAAACCTCATATTCAAGATGATTTTCCATTGCCCCATCAGGTTGTGATCTGCTAGGCATGACCACCAAAATCATTCTTGGTCGCAGCGAAATCAATGTTCCCCGCCAGCTGACGCATCGACGTCATTTTTCCCCGTGAAACTGTATGTTCCAGACAAAAATTGCTATTCCCCTTGTAATCTCCAATTTCTCATGTGATTGGGCTTTTTTTATTTTTGATGTTTTCTTTGTTTAAGGCTATACAAAGTATCAGAAGGCTTGAGTGCATGCAGAGTCTTGCCTGATTTCGAATTCGAAGAAGTTTTTAATCGCTTTCAACGAGTCCTATACATTAGTGTTGCAAAATAATAAATTCAACTCCACAAATTTATCGCGATTATTTCTTACATTTCTATATTTCCTCTTTAAAATCCCTAATTAAAACTGATTAGACGATCATTACAGCAGAAACTATCAGACGTTCGCTGTTGTCTACAGGACGTCGATCCGCCCAGAACGAGTCACCGCTGGCGAACAGAGCTCTACGCGGGGTCGTCCCGGTGTGCTGTTGAGCAGGGGGCGACGGGCTGTTAAACAGCCCATCGACCGGCAATCCCGCCGAGTGCCTTAAATCGACGCAGACCGAGTCGGGATGTCTACGGCTGCGCAGGTCGATGGGCTGTTCTACAGAACATTCGCGGGAGGGGCGGTGGCAGCGTCCATCAATCGATGTATCACGAAAATCGTGCCGTCCAAGTTCTCATTTTCGGTATGATGCTGTAGACTTCTATGGTAATTCTTCTCGTTTTTTAATCGTAAGAGATCTGTGATTCGTTTTTTAATAACGTCTTCCCGTGGAAGGGGTGTTGGTGGCATGCCGAGAGATGCACCTCGTGAAGTTCCCCGTGACGGACCCGAAGGTTTCCGTGGTTTACGGAGCTTTCAGCAACTGCCTTCGTAGGCAGATTTTGATTTTTTCCATCCCTTTATGTGTGTCATTTGCGTCATTTTTAGTTGTTTTTCAGGAATCTCTGATCATTCGAGGATGTTTATTTATCCTGATTCCCATCCATGTTGTCAATACTCGAGGAAAGGTAAATGTAGCGAGATGAAAAAATTGTAGATTTAAAAAAATAAGCGTGGTTAGCCGATATCACCTTTTCTGGTTGACAAGGGAAGCCGTTTTAGCGTATTCCGGGATCAGCGAAATGGAGTACTTTGCGAGCTCGAAAATGTGCGTGCCGAATGCGTGTTGAATATGTATCCACCCGAGTGACCACTCCCATTGAAAGAGTGTATTGCAGGGACACGTACTCCAAAAAGCAGCGCGCGCTGCAAAATTTTACCGTAGGAGCACGTGTTGCAAAATTTAATCGCAGGAGCACGTGCTGCAGGCTAGTCCAGCGTTATCGTAGCTGCACATCGGCACGCGACGCGACCGGCACACCGACATGCGACTCGGCCAGCTCGCCGAGCACCATCTGGGGCCGCGATTGGTTGGACGAGGTCTCCAGCGGCTGGGCAAGCCAAGCACCACAAACTAGTGTAATTGAACCAGCGAGGCTGCCGGCATCTGTGTCCCGCCTCAAGAGTTTTTCGCATTCTTTCCATTTTTGGGAAATCCTTTTTCATCGAGTTGAATGTGTATCATGCACGCATTGAAAGTTTTATTTGTCTGGGCACGTGCTGTAATCCGAAATATTACTATAAGAGCACGTGCTCCCTAGCAGCGCGTTCTCTGACTGTGCTCCTAACCGCCTTGTATTCGGGTTGAATGCATATTCGGCGCGCATTGAATACGGCGATAATCTGGGAAGAGGTTCTTGCTACTAGTAGCGGAAAATGTTAGTGACTGCGGTATAATCGTAGCCTGCCTAGACTCACTCTGAAAGAAGTTATGAGCGTTTTTATAGCAGCGCGGCAAAGTAAGGGTACCCACCATGGAATTTTTGAGGTGTTTTTTAAAATTTTTCTCCGGATACTGCGATAAACATGTACTGCTGAACACGAATCTGGGGTTCGCTTGTCGGAATTTATAGGTTTACTGTAGGTTACGGTAGGTAACATGTTATTCAGGAGGCAGAACGTAATAGTTTGAAAACAGACAAATGGACATCGAATTCGTATTCAGCACCCCAAAAAACCCCCACGTAGAAACTTTGAGACAAATCTGTGACATTGATCGAACTACCGTATACTATAGCTGTACAATTTCGAAGAAAATTTCGAACGAATGCAATGTGAAAAAAATTCGTTCGACGAATTTTCGAACGAACGAAAAAAAATATCGAATTTTTTTTTCAAAAATTTCGTTCTTGTACAATTATACCGTATACCCAACGTAATCTATCGTAGGCTGTCAACAATCCATAAACTGACATCAGATTCGTGTTGAGCACTTTAATTAAACCCCAAAAGAACGATTTGTCCACATCTTTTGTCACATTCCAGAAATCGTCGAAAGTCGATTTTGCCGTCAAATTTTTCTGCCGGTGGGAAGCTTTGAACAAATTTAGTAGAACTTAGGAAAAACCACAGGTAAACCTCAGATTCGTGATCAGCACCACAAATCACACCCAGGTTGAATTTTAAGTCAAATCTGAAGAAAATTTTTTTCAACGCTTTCTGTACCCCGTAATTGATATAAGTGAACGCTGAACCGAAAATCCATACAAGTCAAAAACGCCATCAGTCTGCACATAGCTCGGAGAATGCGCTTTCACCCAAACTTTGCCTTGGGGGGCTGTTTCGGGCCCCGAACACGATTATGAGATCCGTTTTCGGATTTTCATAAACTTAATGCGCTTTTTCGAGGGTACAATAGGTACAAAAATCGGAGAAAAAACTGCTATAACGTTTTCCAGGGAGACTCTAGGGAGCTGCAAAGGGCATATTTGGACTCTACGTCCGAAACTGGCTCTAGAAAAGTACATTTCATTTGGAATGGTTTGTATAACATATAGTAGTTCATTTGGAAGCAGTAGAGTGTTGTCCGCATAAGGACATCATTATTAAAATAATGTAACATCGGTATAGATCCTAATGAGACCTTGCGTTTACTCTCGAAGGTTGGCGCAAACTCGGTGTCATATGCTATTACGTAGGTGCACCGAGTTTGCGCCAACCTCCAAAGAGGAACGAAAAGTCTCATTAGGATCCACGCCAATGTTAGTTTTTCTCTAGAAAATTTGATTGAGAGGGTCCAATTTCTCTGTTCCGCTTAGATTAGAACTGAAATAAGGAAAATCGGGCCTCATCATCAAGTTTCGAAAGCAGGCATACCGCAGTTTAAAGGCAGCATACACGCTTACAAACGTGGTCGAGATAACAGCATAAATAGGACCGCACGGCCCCTACCATGTCGTCAAATACGTTTGAAGCGCCAAAAACCATCCAGGATGGCAAAATCCTCTGGTTCCGAGCCGGATTTACTCTGTTCTCTCGCGCGCTTGTGCGGAGCGAAGGTAGAGACAGCGAGAAAATGTGGGAAGAAGGAGACGCAGCGTACGCACGTAGACGCACGCGACGAACGGAAATAAATCACACTTGGAAACAGGATATACTTGGCAATTTTTGAGGAATCTTGCCTTCCACGCCAGGGTTTTTCCACCCATTCGAGTACGAGAATGAGAAAAGAAATTTGAGAAAACATGTGATACGTTAGAGTGATAGCATTACCAAATGGGAATGCACGAGAGAAACAACATTTCAAAAAGTCAGCCGAAGTAGAGCGGCATTCTCAAAAATGGACGAGAGTTAATTGGTATGCAGACATGTTACATTCAAGCAAATCAAGCTATTTCTCTCGTGCGCTCCGATGAGAAAGTGCTATCACTCTATCTTATCACATGTTTTCTCAAGTTTCATTTCTAATTCTCGTACTCGAACGGGTGGGAAGTACAGACGTGGAATGCAAGATTGCTCAAACATTGTCACATATTGTCATCCTGGATGGTTTTTGACGCTTCAAACGTCGTAGACGACATGGTAGGAGCCATGCGGTCCTATTTATGCTGTTATCTCCACCATGTTTGTGAGTGTGTATGCTGCCCTTAAGGGGTGACGTCATAAAGCGGTTGATGCTTCACTGGGATGGTAATATCAGGTCTACAGGATGTTGAAAGGATGTGAACGCGGAATCGGGGATAGAGACCCTCCTCCGATGGGATGTCTACAGCAAAAGCGTTCCCGCGGATAGGTTGTCTACGGCACCTAGGAGGGGGGTGACGGGCAGTTCTCGAGGGGCGATCCATACCCCTTTTGGATGTCTACAGGGGACATTGCGTGAAGTGACATCTCATTCGTGTCCTGTGGACAACAGCGAACGTCTGAGTTGGTCATATTTGATCTGTACTCGTTGGGTTTTCCAGATGGAAATATATGTTTTCCGACGAAAGTCGAAAAGACTTATCAAGCATGCATTGCCCTCGACTCATTGACAAGGAAGGCACTATTAGCCAAACTGGCCATACTGATCGAAATGTACTTTTCTAGAATCATTTTTCGACTTAGAGTTCAAATATGCTCTTCGGAGCTGCCAAGAGTTACACTGAAAAAGTTATAGACGTTTTTCTATGGTTTTCGTACATATTGTCCCTCCAAAAAGAGCATTAATCCTACGAAAAACCTGAAACGGACCCTATAATCGAGTTCAGCACCCGGAACAACTTCTTTAGGCAAAGTTTGGGTGAAAGCACATTTTCTGAGCCTTCTGTTAACTTATAACGTTTTGGACTTACCCGGATTTTCGATTCAGCGTTCAATTATGTCAATTACGGTGTACAGGTTGAGGGCATCTTACGCGCAGAAACCCATACATTATTTTCCTATGTTTTTGTGATGCTTGGCTTCTCTAGTGAATGGTAATGTCGGAGAACCCTTGGAAACCTTTCATTCCTAGGGGAAAACCTTCCTGAGCAAAACGTAAGAGTGAATTTGAGTTCTACGTCAAAATCCTTTTCTAAGTTTTTCGACACTCAGAGACCTGGTCACCGTAATTTTTGAAGTTTTCCTGCCTGTGAAGTTTGTGCTACAGTTTTTTTTGTTGTTTGACGGTCGCATCAACATTTCGTGAAAAAAAGGCTAGATGATCGACCCAGAAGTGCGGGACGATCGACTTCACAGCTGTTTTCAGGTGGCCCTAGCTTTTACAGGGCGCATTTTCAGAGCTTCTGGTTTCGTGGGTGCTGCCAACTAGCCCAAACTGTTTGGTTGTACACAAAAAATCGAAAGTGATATCCAGCGCGCAAGATGCCTTTAGGACAGTCGCCAAACGTGCAATGATCTTTCTAAAATTTTTCAACGGGCCTCATAATCGTGTTCAGCGCACAGAATAAACCCCACGGACCAAACTTCCTCACCATTTTTTGTCGCACTTCTGTTCATACTCTTCTCAGGAATCTCAAGCTTACGTTTTAGCCAAAAACGGGCAACTTTTACATCGTGAACACTGCCTTTAACATTTAATTTCATTACGCCTTCAATTTAACACTCATCTTTTTTATTCTTCTATACCACCAATTTCATAATGGCGTGCACTCGTATCTCACTCAAGCTCGCAACGCAAGAGTAGAACATGATTTCTTTCAGGATCCGAATGAACCTGTGAAGTGTGTGGCCTTCTTTGTGTTTGCATTCTTTGAAATTGCTTCTATTCCGAAATCCGAGAGGGCGCCTTTGATCTATACAATACTGTACAAGAAATGTCAAAAAGTTGGTAGTGCGGCGAGATATTCGAATAATTCGTATTCGAATGATTCGAATAATTCGTGTTCGAATGATTCGAATAATTCGTATATTCGGAAGTTAATTTTTCGAATATTTTGTTTATTTGACTATTCGGAAAACTCAATGTTTTGAATAATTCGTTCATTCAACTATTAGGAGAAGTCAATGTTCCGAAAAATTCATTATTCGCTTATTCGAAAGAGTAAATTTTCTGAAATATTCGTTTTTTAATTAGTTTGATATACTCTACTTCCCACCACGGGGCAATTTTGAACTGAAAACAGGGCCTTTGTCGCCTTGCTTCAGGGTGATACTAGGCAGCCAAGGAGGGTGAATTCATACTCTACGTCCGAAAATCGTTATTTAAAAATACATTTCATCCAAAATGGCCACTGCAACCAGAGATTGTTCTCTTGTAAGAGGAGGAAATGAAGTATGTGCAAGCTGATAATTATATGAAAATAGAAACAGCTTCCTTTCAATGGCATTACACGAATTGAGAATAAGGCAGCTTGTGATCTAAAAGCAGTAACATGTGTGTTCCACTCTCGCGATAAAATAGCCGGATGCGAGCAGTACTGATCGAAGAAAGTACGTTAGACTAGATTACCGAAGAATTTCGGCGGAGAAAAAAAGGCGGGATTTCTCTGGCAGAAGTACTGCAAAATTCCAACAATTTTGAGCACATATCCAAGAGTATCGGAAATCTTGAGCTCCACTTTCGGTCTACGTGATCCTTTCATCGGAAGAATGTTTGACAAAATAGGAACTTTTTGGGGTCTACTTAATATTTTTCAGCCTATGTAAGGTGAGTAGTGGAGAATTCTGCCAGATAACTAGAAAGTCTGCCGGATCACGAGAGAAATCTGACAGAATACGGGAAAAATCTGTTAGAGGAGGGCAAAATCGTCTCGTAATCTGGCAGATAATTCTGGTAATCTGACAGAAATTCTCATAATCTGGCAGAATTTTCTTGTTTTCTCCAGGGCGTATGCGGGAGTATTCTGCCAGATTACTAGAAAATTCTGTCAGATCACGAATGAATTCTGCCAGAATACGGGAGAAATCTGTCAGAGGAGGGCAACATCGTCTCCTGACAGATTTTTTTCGTATTCTTTCAGAATTTTCCCGTAATGGTCTGGCCTGAGCAGCCTTTCTCTCTCTCTCTTTATTCAGATCGGACGGCATACCTCGGCAAATGAAGGAAGTTACAAGCCTCGGACAACTCGTCCACCATGCTTCCCCATCTCAATTTCGGAGAGGCCACAACTTCGTTCCCAAAGGGTCTTGTATGTCTCCAGAATATCATTGGAATTACCGTGGGACCGTTTTCATGATAGGCAGAAAGACAGAAAAATGATTCTGATGTTGGGCTGTGCCTTTAATTGACAGTGCTGAGAAAGCCCCACCTTGATTTTTTCATCAGTTGACTTCGGGATTTGTTCCTTCACGGTCACTTGTACTGACTGCGTTGCCTTGGCGTTTCGTAGACAGACGACTTGTTCATGTGTTAGCAGCGTACTCTTTGACATGAAGCCCACCTTGAATTGTGAAGCATAGTGTTTCTTTCCGATTCGTTCACTGTACCTTCCGAATACCTGTTCGTGAGTGACTGTTGGCGTTTTGTACTGGACTTTGATAGATGGATCGACTCCTAGTGAACAACGAAACTCTTCTCCCGGTGGCACGGGCCGCAGATGCACCTATAATTTTTCAATAAGTCTTTTGTTATGAATTGGAAAATATCAGAAGCAAATCTACCCACTTTTGCGACGAATCCATTATTCAGGTATACGGCTGCATCTCCAGGAGGAAACGGAAACGGCGTTGTGTTGGTGATGACCGCCGAGAGGAATGCTGATGCGCAACGCGATGGCACACAGTCGTGCGTGAAGGAGGAGGCAAGATCGAACTATACAGAAATTTCTAATGATGTTGCATCAAACTGTTACTGACACAGTGCGCTATGCCTCGTTTCGTACGACATTGTTCCGAGCGACCTCCCCAAGCAAGGCTGTATCAGTTGAAATCGTATCAAAAAAGAACGTTGGAAAACAGAAACATACTGTCGCGACGAGAACTTTGTGTTCCACTCCATTACTGGGAATATTGACGGCTCGTGGAATAGAGAAGCATGTGGAGACAAGATTTTCGACACTCTGCAAATAATTATCAACAATTAGAGTCTACTAGCGTCACAAAGGGTAAACGAACCGGTGCAGAAATGCTGTTCTCCTCACTGCTGCGGCTCAACTGAGCGGTGTTATAGCGATGAAGGGCAACTGCATCCGCCATTTCGTTGCAGTCGAATGAGCCAAAGCCCATATCCTCTTCTGAAGGAGTGTACATGGGCTTCCGTCGAGCCGCAGACGCATGCCGTTGGCGTTGGCTGCAGTGTCGTGGGATCAGGAAGCTGGGATGGAAATGGCGACCCGGTTTCCGAATGTGATCATATTCATATTCGGATTTGCATAGAAACAAAATTGAAAAATTTTCTTTCCATATTTGACCGGGGAACCGAAGAGTGCATGGAGACAATATCCTCATTTCACCAACGTTATCCAGAGGCAGTACACATGGATGGCTCCTAGATTCATAACCATGCTGAGAACGGCTTTTCGATTGGCTACACAGATTAGTGCGCCTAAGACCAGCTACCCGTTCAGCGCAGCGCATTTAGCCAGCCGAACTGCTCCGAAGCGCTTTTCAGTCTGCGTATCCGATCAACACGCAGCCGACAACGTGGGTCGTATTCTCCTTACCAGGGGTTTCGGGGTGGAAGAAAGTCGGAGCAGCTCTGGTTTGCAAAAGGCGTTAACGATTATTTCAAGGTTCACCTTAAAGGCAGTGTTCACGATGATTTTCGTCCCCGAGTTTTTCACATAAAACGATGTGTTGGCCTCCAAGTGTTACCGAAATTACGAAGAAGCGGCTACAAACGCATTAAAACGTCGTATTTCAGTGACAGTATTTTATAACATGGACTAGTTGTCCGGCTGGATGAACATGTTCGTGGTGGTTGTCATTGGTGGAAAATTGGGTCAAACGAAAATAGAAGAATATTTCATGCGAAGCAGGATTAGTTTGGGTCCTAAAGAAAGAATGGCTCAATAGAGAGTAGAGAATTTCAAAGGACGGGTCCACAAAAGATTTCATTGTCACAACAAACACTTCTTGTGATACTTAAGAGGAGGGGTGATACTTAAGCATTTCGTGTACTTCTGGTGTGTTTTTCTCAATTTCTACGTCATTTTAGTTCTACCCGGGAGGCACTAAATCAATATAGCGAATAATCTCATAATTGAAGATTATCGTGAACACTGCCTTTAATTTTTGTAGGTGTTTCGCCTCTAAAGCATTGTACACGTAGAGAGTCAAATCCTACCTTATCGCGCATGTTTTTAAGCGTTTTTGGGCACCGTTAAGCGCACAAGGTACAACACCCATCCCCAGACTTCTGAATGAAATGAGAAAACGAGGTCTTCTCGATTTTAGCCCTCTTCCCACAGCTCCGCCAGTTTGTAGTTATTTTTTAAAAACGTTCAACGATTCTCATACAATAGCTTTACAAAACCGCACATTCTGACCATTGGATGAGGAGAGTTCCAGAAGGAAATTCACATTTTCCGACAAAATACTGTAGCCGAAAATACCTTTTTTAACATTTTGCCCGAAAGGAACACGAACATTCCTTTGAAAACTCAAATCTGAATGTGATTTTTGAAGGTACGATGGCTTTGGAGTATTTAGTGGAGCAGCGGCAATGCTTGGAGTTCTAACTAAGTTTATTACACTCTAGATTATTTTCTAACGTCTGTTGTTCGGTGGCCGGCTTCGCCGGCCTGTTCTAGATAGCCTAACAAAAAGATCCGACCAAAAATGAGACAACAATTCTGTTGCTGAAGAACGGCTCTCCTAGGGAACACTATGAAAGGTATGTTTTTATTCAAAGCATACCTGCTGCAAGTAATAGTATTCTTGACGCCGGCTTGCCGCTGGTCGATTGGTTCGGACAAACGATAAGCCGACTTAAAATTAGCCAGCCTTACTCCATTAACATTGCATAGCAATCCAATTCCTTCGCGAAACGATAGACCGGCTTTGCTGCCGGCTTTCCCCCTATTAACAATGTGTAGCATTCTTTGACTTGGCCGAACGGTAGACCGGCTTGACCGCAGGCTTACCCCGATCAACCATGTGTAGCATTTCTTCGACCTTGTCGAGCGATCAGCTGGCTTCATCTGTCTTTCTTCATCCGCAATGTGTAGCATTCGTTTGTCTTTTCAAACAAAAGATCGGCTTATCCGGCACCCCCCCCCATTACCCCCGTGTAGCATTCCTTTGGCTTCGCCGAACGAGCGACCTTTCCCCACTCACAATGTGTAACACTCGTCTGGCTTCGCCGATCAATACACCGGCTTCACCGGCTTTCCTCCATCAACAATGTGTACTTTTCGTTCCGTTTCGCCAAACGATAGACCGGCTTTGCCACCGGATTTTAACTATTAGCCTCGTGTAACAGTCCTTCGGCTTGGCCGAACGATAAACCGGTCTTGGTGCCGGCTTCCCCCCATTAGCCATGTGTGGCGTTTGTCTGGCCTCGCTAATCAATACACCGGGTTTACCGGAATTTCTTTATCGAGAACGGTATAGTATTCGTTTGGCTTCGCCAAACGATAGACCGACTTTGCCGATCTCTCTACATCAAAAACGTTGTAGCATTCGTTTGACTTCGCCGAGCGAGGGACTGGCTTTGCCAGCCTCCCTTCAATGACCATTAACCTTAGCATTCTACATGGGTCCTTCAATGATCCACCGCAACGAAAGTTTTCAGGACAAATGCGCAACCACTGCATGTGTTCCACAGCGATAGGTTGAATGTAGGTTCAAAGGACGCAATACACAACCACTACGTGGGTTCCGCAACGATAGATTAAATCTAGGTTCAAAATGTTCCGCTGGAATGTAGGTTTGAAGGGCGCAATACACAGCATAACAATAGAATACTAAGCCCTGCCCACCTTCTACAAGTAGTGTGTGGATGTCCCTGAGCCCCGCACACGTTGAGCGCGTGAATTCCAGAGTCCCGCGCGCTTTCAGTTTCATTTTACGCGACGAACTCAAAGCCCGGCTCGCTTTCCCAAAGTACTGCTTGGTTGCCCCTGAGCCTCACACACGTTCTACGCGATGATTTCGGAGTCCCGCGTACTTTCCGTGTCATTTCACGCGATCAACCCGAAGTCCCGCCCACTTTCATAAAGTACTGCTTGGTTGTCCTTGGGCATGAAGCAATTTCAAAGAAGCCAATACGCAATATCTACGATGGTCCCACCACGATCCCAAACAAAAAAGGTTTAAAGGGGTGAATACGCAACATTTGCGATGGTCCCCCCATGATCCGAAACGGAGAAAGTTTAACGGACTCAATATGCAACAGGTTGGCTGGTCCCACCACGAACCATAACGATAAAAGTTGAAAGGATTCAATATGCAACAGGTAGGGTGGTCCCACCACGATCTACAACGATGAAAGTTTAAGGGATTCAATATGCGAAAGGTAGGGTGGTTCCGCCACGAACGATAACGATAAAAGTTTAAAGGACTCAATATGCAACAGGTAGGGTGGTTCCACCACGACCCATAACGATGAAAGTTTATAGGACGCAATATGGAACATGTAGGGTGGTCCCATCACGATCCATACCGGTGAAAGTTTAAACGACTCAGTTTGCTACAGATGGGGTGGTCCCACCACGATCCGTAACGATGAAGGTTTAAAGGACTCAATATGCAACAGGTTGGGTGGTCCCACCACGAACCATAACGATGAAAGTTTAAAGAATTCAATATGCAACAGGTAGGGTGGTTCCACTACGAACCATAACGATAAAAGTTTAAAGGACTCAATATGCAACAGGTTGGGTGGTCTCACCACGAACCATAACGATAAAAGTTTAAAGGATTCAACATGAAACAGGTAGGGTGGTTCCACCACGATCCATGACGGTGAAAGTTTAAAATACGCGATATGGGGTGGTGGCCATCGTGTATCAACACCCCTGAGGAGGCGGGAGAAACGGGGGAGGAGCGAGGTTCCTGATTGGACGTATCAGCGGTGTCAGTTGTTGTCTTAGGCGGGGTGGACTCAAGTATAGGCGAACTAGAGGACATACCGTCCTGGGATTCCATAATCCACGATTGGTTGGTTGTATTCTCGGTCGCCAGCACTGGGAAGTCGGCACCACCGCCTGGAAGTAAAGTTTATGCCCGATTACGAGCGACAACAACTACTGCAGTTCAAGATCACGAGATACCGCTGGCCTAAACCAGGTCAGAGTACACGGGTAGACGAGCTGGATTAATAGTTTATCCTTATTGATCTCCAAATAAATATGATGGTTAGTGGATGAGGATGATGATGATCGAGGGGTTGACACAGCAGCAAGATCGATTTTCCTCCCGAGGAGCGAGATGACAGCCACGACGAGGCCCCGCAAACTCACCGACCGTTTATTGATTGCTCTCACCGAGCAGCCGACTGCGGACGGTGTCGAGGGGCAGGAGTGAAATCGTCTATCGCTCTCGATCTCTCTCTCTTAGCAATCAATCCGCGCACCACGGAGATCGCTAAGATAAAACTGGCCTCCGGCCCAGAGCACTAAGACCCGTCAGCTATGAGCTGAGATTGGGTTTTTCCTGTGCTCTTCAGGCTCTCCGCCTAGCTGCACGCCTTTTCTCCGACCGAGAAGACACGACAAGCCCTGAGAAGACAAAGGCTCAGAAGACTAGACACGACCTCGCGAGACAAGACCAGAGAAGACCAAGGCCCCGCCGACCGGGAATGGCCGGCTTATATATGCCTGGCTTGGCTCCTCCCCTCTCCGCAGCTAACACGTGACGCCCCGACCGGGCTGTGCTCCTCGTCACTGGCTGTGGCCTCGCCTTCCTCGATTGATTGGGGGCGGGGCGCCGCTGTGCCAACCCGTCATGCCACTGCGCATGACGAAACAAGAGTTACAATGCGGGAGTACAATAATATGGCCACTGCTGACCTCAAAGAACATGATCAAAATGAGGAGCCACTAAGCTACAAATGCAACGAGTGGGAAGATATCATGAGAAATAACAAAATGAGAATATTAAAACATCATAACAGGTACATAACATTCTTAAACAACACATAACTAGGCAGGAATATTACTAGTATCACTTATGTATATCCATCTATACATGACATCTCCCACCTCTCCAAAAGGCTGCTCCACTCAGCCGATCACACACACCATAGCAGACCATTAGTGACGCCCACCGAATAAACCATTACCATCCGAGTCACGCCGAGCAAAAGCTTCTCCGTGCCGATTTTCATGCCGAGCTGGTGTCCTGTGTCGGTGCTGCCACTCAGACGATCGTTCACGTTCACGCCGGATAGGTGTCTCGTTACGATGCTGCCGCCCTGGTGCTCGTTCATGCCGAACTGGTGCCCTGCTGGATAGTTGTGGGCTGAAAGTAGTAAGATTACACTTCCGATGATGACCTGTTTTGCTTTTGGCCCGCTCGGTCGGTGCAGATCTCTTAGCAACTCGCTTAGGGCGTCCCCTCCTGCGCGCTGTACTACCCCTAACCGGGGTGTCGTCAATACCTGCTGGGACTCGTATCAGGTGGTCGAATTGAACCCTGACGGGCTCCTCGTCCTCCCCGATGAGAGTCACGGTTGCTGAGTTCGCACTCGCGTCGATGACCCGGTATGGACCCCTCCACTCTACCGTTAATTTTGGGTGTGACGACTTCCCCTTCTCAGCCGGTACTCTCATATACACTCTGTCTCCTTTCTTGAAGACATCGGAGTTAGAAGTTTTCCACTTCTTGTCGTACGCCGCTTTCACCGCTTCCCGGTATTTGGTTGAATGTTCGGTGATACACTCTCTAGCGAGCTTCAACCCGCTCAAGAAGTCCGTCTTATAGTCTTCGATGTCTGTTCTGTAGGGCGACAAATGTTCTCTCGGTATCACCGAGGACGGGTAATGTGGGTCTTGCCCATACAGAAGAAAATGCGGGCTTTCCGCCGTCGCTGCGTGTGGTGACGAATTATAGGCGTATACAACCGCAGGAAGAATCTTGTCCCACTCCGTGGGCACGACGGTCTTCTTCTTCAACATGCGAACAATTGTTCCATTCGCTCTTTCGGTTATCCCGTTCTCCCGCGGGCAATAACCTTTGGTGAAGTCCTGTCTGATCTTCATGATATCGCAAAGTGCTGTGAGGACCGCATTCTCCAATTCGCCTCCGCGATCTGACAGAATGCACTCCGGCCAACGACCACCAATGCAAATCCACTGACTGAAGATGAGTTCCGCCACTGTATCAGCCTTCTTATCCGGCACCGGATATGCTCCAAGATACTTGGTGAAGTGGTCGATGATGGTCACGATGTATCTGTTCCCTCGAGATGTTAGACCCATCTCTAGAACGTCGACTCCGATAACCTCAAACGGACGACTGGCAGACCTGGGCTTCAGTGGTGGGACATTGTTTGCCTTCGCATCTGTCAGAAAACGCCGCTGGCATTGGCCACACCAGGCCCGTAGATCCGCCTTCATACCAGGCCAGAACACCTTGCTGAGCTGATCGAACATCTTGTTGGCGTGAAAATGTCCACCCAACACTCCGCTGTGATGTTCGTCAAAGACTTGCCGTATTTTGCTTGTTGGTACTACCAGTACCGAAGATCCATCTTCGACTAGAAGCCTGAGCTGACCGTCCTCAATAAGGAAATCCCTCGTACCGAGAGTTCTCTGATGACGTGGAAGCCTCACTTCCTTGTCGACACCCTTCTCCATGGCGTCTATCACGTCATTCCAGTCCTTGTCCTGACGTAGCTCGTCGAGCCAACTGGTCCGTTGGATGGCGCATACCACTTTCTCGTCCTCCGTGTGGGTTGGTGGTATCACCGTACCGACGTCCACGATTCCACGTGAGAGTGCGTCAGCGACGCAATTGGCTGCGCCTTTTACATGCTCAATCGTGAGGTTGTATCGTTGGATTTCCATCGCCCATCGCAGTATACGTGGTGACACGTTGGATCTCTTGAACAACGACGTCAGTGATGCGTGATCAGTGCGAACCACTGTGTGTACACCGTATATGAAGTAATGAAACTTCTTCAACGCGAATGTGACGGCTAATCCTTCCTGATCGGTTACATGATGGTTGCGTTCCGCTTTGGAGAGAGGCTTGGATGCAAAGTAGACTGGATGCAAAAATCCATCTTCTTGTTCCTGGCACAACACCGCGCCTACGCCAACCCGACTCGCGTCAGTGTAGATGATGAGCGGTTTGGTACCATCACGTGCCTTCTCCACATCCGGTTGTGCTAGCACTGGTGCCTTGGTAATCAGCGTCTTCAAGGCCTCGAACGCAGTCTGCTGCTCAAATCCCCATTCGAACTTGGCCTGAGGGCTGGTGAGCAGATGCAAGGGTCTAGCTGTGTGTGCAAACCGCAACACAAACTTCCTGTAATACCCTGCTAAACCAAGAAAAGTGCGTAACTCGCCGATGTTTGTTGGCTGCGGAAAGTTCACAATCTTATCGATCTTGTCCGGATCCATCTCTATGCCTTCAGCTCCCACTATGTGTCCCAGGAACGATACCCTCGTTTCGAGCAGGCGACACTTCTGTGGTTTAATCCTCAGATTTGCACGCTGAAATGCCTGTAAGACCTCTCCCAGGACTTCGTAGTGACGTTCGATGGAATCCGTCGCGATGAGAATGTCATCTATATACACCGAGACTTCTGGTCCTAACACCTTATCGAGAACTTTCTCCATTAGGCGTTGAAAAACTGACGGTGCTGTAGTCAAGCCGAAAGGCAATACGCGAAACTGGTATAACCCAGCAGTCGTTGTGAATGCACTAATCTCTCGTGCTGTGTTCGTTAACGGGATCTGCCAATAACCACTGGCCAAATCCAACGACGTGAAAAACCGTTTGCCTCTTAGGTTCTGTAGCGTGACATCGATAGACGGGAGTGGGTAAGAATCTTTCTTGACCAGCTTGTTAACCTCCCTGTAGTCGACACACAAACGGATCGTACCGTCCTTCTTTGCTACCAGAACGATAGGTGAAGCCCATGGTGATGAGCTCGGCTCGATGATCTCACGCTTCTCCAAGTCCGTCAACATCTCCTCGACTTGTCCCCGTAACGCATACGGTACTGGACGCGTCTTCTGCCGTACCGGCTGGTTGCCCTGTACGTCGATGTCATACGTCATGAGATGTGTCTGAGATAGCTCCACATCAGACACAGCGAATACCTCGCTATGTTGTTCTATCAAGGTCTTGAACCGTTGCGGGATCTCACCGACCTGTTTGTTCGCCTCCAGGATCCTGATTACCTCAGCCGCTTTCTGCTCTGCTGGTACACAGTCAACCCTGTGCATATGTAGCATATCTCCAGGTAGATCTGCAGTTTTCGGGTCGTACCAACGGTCATTGGACCATTCTCCCAGTACTTCGCCCTCCTTGATCACCCAGGGCTCGACCTCACGATTGACGACCGGTACTTTTCCAGAACCGTTTGACACGCGACATACTCCCGAAGCCATCCTATCCGTACTCGACCAGAAGATTGCTTCCTCTGCGTCGTGACCCTTGAGTTCAACGACTGCCGTTGAGTTGGGTGGAATGATGGTTCGTGTCAGCGCTCTTGCCACTTTGTTCCTGGCACCCTTATCGTCCTGACTGGTGACTGCCTGCCCTACGATCTTGCTTTCTTTATCCATTGATCCTGAGTTGAACTTGACCTCTATGCCTAATGCCGATAGTGCATTAGTTCCAAGAAGAATCGTATCATCTTCGGAATGCATCACATGCAGTTGAATCCTGGCCTCACGAGCGCCTTTGACCTTGATGTCGATTGCAATCCGCAAGAGGAACTTCATCGCATTACCTGACGCGTCGTATATCTCCTCTCCTTCCGGGTCTCCTAGCATGGTTACTAGCCGATCGAGATCTGCTCCCTGCTCTTTAGCACGTTGTAGTACCAAGACCGGTATGATGGAGATAACAGATCCTGTATCGACGAGCGCTTTGCTCGGTGCTCCGAACACCTCAACGTCGCAATAACAGGGTTTCCCGTAAGCCTTAGTCACCACAGATCGTTTCCTGTTGAACGTTCCATGTCGGTTGACGTTCTTACACCAAGACCGTAGACGCGTAGAGAACGAATTCCGTTCGTGTCGTTGATGTTGTCGTTGTCCCGTCTGCTTACTGGTGCTAGGCTTGTCTTGCTTGTGCATCATGGGCGACTTCTTCTTCGGACAATCACTCTGAAAGTGGTCCTGGTCGCCACACTGGAAGCACTTTCCCGGACTGACCGTCGGTTTAGGTGCGGGCTTTTCTTTCCGGAACCCACCGTCCTGGTCGACCTTCGCTCTGCGTTCGCTCCATGCTGGTTTGTGCTTCTGTTGTGTATCTGCATTAGTGCGCTCTAAACGTAGAGCCACCTTCCGCACTTCCTCAAACACTGAGCCTTCCGGGGCATCCAAAGCTGCCAGCATGTAGTACGAGTCTGGCCACTCGCGCAGACATTCGTAGAGCTTGCTTCCCAGCTGGAAATCGGGGCACCCTTCCGGCGCCATCCGGCTCGCTATCCTTTGAAGTCGACAGCAGAAGTCGAAAATAGCCTCATCGCTGCCCTTCCTCAGATTCTTCCAGTCTGCTTCGGCCTTCAACCGTTCGCCGGGCGTGTGCTTTGCCTTCCGAAGTTCCTGCACAATCTCGTCGAACGTCTTCCCTCGTCCATTATTGGGTAAGTTTCGCATGTGTGCCTGTGCCGATCCAGCTAGATGGTTGAGGAGTATATCCCTTCTGTCAGCATCTGTCCATACCGAACTGGGGTACTTCACATCCAAGGCTCTCAGAAACTCACTGAGTGAGCCTTTACCATCATACTTCCTGACCTCGGCCACTGACTGCGCTTTAAGGACCTCCTTAAGCGTAAGCAAAACCTCGCTAGCCGCGTCGCGTTCCACTACTGATGGGGATCTGCACCGTTCTGGCGAGCCGCCATCAATGGATGAATTGTTGGACCAACCCGGTCGCTGTGGGGAACACAAATTCAACGATGTCGTTGACGATCGTGGCGACATCTGGTGATGGTCGTTGCCCTTGCCAGCGGTCTGGTGCGTACGTGCGGGCGTCTGGGCGTGTTGGTGCTGTAATGACCGATGTGAGCGCGCGCTGTTTACCACAGCGTGTGCCTGTGACCTCATACTGCCCTGGTTGTTACCTGCATCGCTTCCGGATGTGACGTCCTCGTGACGATGATTAGCTGGCGGCACCGCAGCAGCTTGTTGCTCCTGTAATGATCGAAGTTTTAACCGAAGCCGGTGCACTGCTTCATCCTTTTCGACGAATAGTGGCAACACCTGCGCACTAGTGCATCCCAATGCATCTGTCAACTTAGCCATTGCCGCAGCCTCGCTCAAGATGATCGGAAGATCCTGTACCAGGTCGCTGATTGACATGTCTAGGTTCTGGACGAGGTATTCCACCTCCTCTTCCTTCCGTAGTGAAGACTTCACGGCCGCAACAGCTAAGTTGACCGACGCCTGCACTGCATTGAGAGTAGCTTGCCGCTTTTTCTCACTCATCCCCCTTACATGGGTTCTCAGTGCGTCGTCCACCTCTTCCGGAATATTATTCAGAACTGTCCCCCAATAACTTACGGTCTCTTGGCGTGCCGCCTCTGCGTCCGCCTCCGATCTCGTATCCATCCGCTCATCTGCATCCGCGCTGTTGACCTTTTGCTCATCTCGTTGTAGTGCGCGATCTAAACCAGTATGTTGTTGAAGTGGCTTGGCCCCCATGTCAGTTGTTGTCTTAGGCGGGGTGGACTCAAGTATAGGCGAACTAGAGGACATACCGTCCTGGGATTCCATAATCCACGATTGGTTGGTTGTATTCTCGGTCGCCAGCACTGGGAAGTCGGCACCACCGCCTGGAAGTAAAGTTTATGCCCGATTACGAGCGACAACAACTACTGCAGTTCAAGATCACGAGATACCGCTGGCCTAAACCAGGTCAGAGTACACGGGTAGACGAGCTGGATTAATAGTTTATCCTTATTGATCTCCAAATAAATATGATGGTTAGTGGATGAGGATGATGATGATCGAGGGGTTGACACAGCAGCAAGATCGATTTTCCTCCCGAGGAGCGAGATGACAGCCACGATGAGGCCCCGCAAACTCACCAACCGTTTATTGATTGCTCTCACCGAGCAGCCGACTGCGGACGGTGTCGAGGGGAAGGAGTGAAATCGTCTATCGCTCTCGATCTCTCTCTCTTAGCAATCAATCCGCGCACCACGGAGATCGCTAAGATAAAACTGGCCTCCGGCCCAGAGCACTAAGACCCGTCAGCTATGAGCTGAGATTGGGTTTCTCCTCTGCTGTTCAGGCTGTCCGCCTAGCTGCACGCCTTTTCTCCGACCGAGAAGACACGACAAGCCCTGAGAAGACAAAGGCTCAGAAGACTAGACACGACCTCGCGAGACAAGACCAGAGAAGACCAAGGCCCCGCCGACCGGGAATGGCCGGCTTATATATGCCTGGCTTGGCTCCTCCCCTCTCCGCAGCTAACACGTGACGCCCCGACCGGGCTGTGCTCCTCGTCACTGGCTGTGGCCTCGCCTTCCTCGATTGATTGGGGGCGGGGCGCCGCTGTGCCAACCCGTCATGCCACTGCGCATGACGAAACAAGAGTTACAATGCGGGAGTACAATAATATGGCCACTGCTGACCTCAAAGAACATGATCAAAATGAGGAGCCACTAAGCTACAAATGCAACGAGTGGGAAGATATCATGAGAAATAACAAAATGAGAATATTACAACATCATAACAGGTACATAACATTCTTAAACAACACATAACTAGGCAGGAATATTACTAGTATCACTTATGTATATCCATCTATACATGACAGCGGGGGGCCGGGGCTAGTCCTTGTTGCGTCCAATCAGGAACCTCGCTCCTCCCACGTTTCTCCCGCCTTCTCAGGAGTGTTGATACACGATGGCCACCACCCGCGATATGCAACAGGTAGGGTGGTTCCACCACGATCCATATCGATGAAAGTTCATAGGACGCAATATGGAACATGTAGGGTGGTCCCATCACGATCCATTTCGGTGAAAGTTTAAACGACTCAGTTTGCTACAGAAGTGGTGGTCCCACCATAATCCATAACGAAGAAAGTGTATAAGCCTAATATGCAGCAGGTAGAGTGGTGCCACCACGATCGATAACGATGAAAGCTTGAAGGACTAAATATGCAACAGGTAGGGTGGTCCTACTACGATCCGGATAGGAAAAGTTTAAATGGCACAAAATACAACAGCCAGGGTGGTCCCACCACGAAACATATTGAAGAGAGTTTAAAGGACTCAATATGCGATAGGTCGGTAGGGTGGTCTTACCACGATCCATATTGAAGAGAGTTCGAAGGCACAGTCCAACCCCGAAATCGTTTATCTGTTTTTCTGCCTATATTGAAAACGGCCCCACGCTGATTCCAATAATGTCTCTGAAATCGTACAAGACCCTCTAGGAACGAAGTTATGGTCCCTCAAAAATTGAGCTATGGAAGCATGGTGGACGAGTTGTCCGTGGCTTGTGACTCCCGTCATTTGCGACCGATGTATGCGAGCCGACCTGAATGGATAGAGAGGCTAAAATGAAGGGAAGAACGGGGCTATTGATTGGAAATTATCGCTCATCTCGCCACTATTAAGCTCGAAAGATGGTAAAAGGGGCGTGCCAAAGTGGCTTCGGGATGTGAGAGCCCCAGGGTGGCCTCCTCCTATATCTCGCTTATTCGGAGGAATTGAGAGCTCGCACTTTGCTGGTGCTATATGGGGTTGGTCTACTTCACAATTATGTGGGAATCTCAGATTTCGCCACTGAGCTTGGACTGTGCCTTTAAAGGACTCAATATGCGGTAGGGTGGTCCCACCACGATCCATAACGATGAAAGTTTAAAGGACTCGATATGCAGCAAGTAGGGTGGTCTCACCACGATTCATAACGATGAAAGTTTAAAAGACTCAATATGCAGCAGGTAGTGTGGTCCCACCACGATCCGCTCAGGCAATGGGGCGGACTTATCTCGCAAAATTGTTGAATAGTACAGTACTAACCGCGCTCAGAAACCGTTTCTACCGCGAGCGAAAATCCAAGTAGAACTGATCGCGGACAAGTTTCGATTGCTCGATATCTTCGCGCTGTTTGTCCGACAGAAGTGCGGATTTATCGCGGGCAGCTACTGGTAAGTAGAACTTACCGCGAACATAAATCGTTTATATCGCGTACAACAATGTAAATAGGACTGATCGCGAACGACCTGCATCGTAATCCGGCTGATGGCGAGCAACGGCACATATCGGACTGACCGCGACTAACCTCGCCTCGACTACTATGCGCTGTTCTGTGTGGTCGTCACCGGTTCAATTACCCAAGTTTGAGGTACATCTAGTATCTCCTTGGTTGCACTAGCGGGAGTCTCTGTCCCTACGAGATAGAGGACACGTAACGCCCGCTGGTGCCTGTATTATAATTAATAACTAAATTAGATAGATTTTTTGCGGTCAGTCCTTTTTTTAACCAGGCGTACTGATCGCGAGCCCATTTAGTGCTGATCGCGAGCCTATTTAGAGCTAAACGCGCTCAAAAGCAGCGGGCTGATCGCCGTTGACCGCGCGTTCGTTCCTACTCGGCGTCGCGATAGGTCCGCCCAACTGTCTGAGCGGGTCGGGAAAGTTTAAAGGACTCAATATGTACAAGGTAGGGTGGTCCCACCACGATCCATAACGATGAAAGTTCAAAAGACGCAATATGCAACAGGTAGTGTGGTCACACCCCGATCCATAACGAAGAAATTTTAAAGGACTCAATATGCGATAGGTCGGTAGGTTGGTCCCACCACGATTCATAACGATGAAAGTTTAAAAGACTCAATATGCAATAGGTAGGGTGGTCTTACCACGATTCGGGTAGGAAAAGTTCAAAGGGCACAAAATACAACATCCAGGGTGGCCCCACCACGATCATAATGTTGTGCGCGCTCTTGAACCTAATTAACTTTCCGCGACACTCTTCATGAGATGTTGAAACAATAACGCGCTCTGATGGTGTCGAAAATTGCGGGAAATTCAGACAAATAGACATCCGTCGGTCGGACAGCGGTCATACACACCACCACGCCGATTGTTATATGTAAGGATTCTATGCTGCCTTTATTCGAGAGTGCACAAGTCCCCTCTTTCACCCGCACACGCTGCTACAGTAATGGACCACAGCAGCGCGGTCTGTGGTGAGCCCGTTCTCTCCCACCCCATGCGAAAGTCATCGACTTTAGAATGGCCACCGTCCAGACGTCCGTATGACCCAGTTGTTTCGGTGATAATTCAAATGTCATCGTATTGGCTAAAGGCTAGGTATACATGAAGCTTTGCAGAGATGCTTCGCGCTACCAAGAAATTGAGAAAACATCTGTTCTCTTTTTTTAACCAAAATCTCTTGAACATTTATCTGCTGTTCTAAATCCATGGGTCATTTACCCGCATCCCATTACGACGACATTTAAATTATCACCGAAACAACATAAGGCGGCAAAAAAAAACTTAAAAACTCAATTTCTCTGAGCATGAGCGCCGGTCATGCAGACGAATGAACGGTGGCCATGCGATAGTCGATGCCTGCCACATGGGGTGGGAGAGAACGGGCTCACCACAGACCGCGCTGTCGTGGTCCATTACTGTAGCAGCGTGTGCGGGTGAAAAGAGGGGGCTTGTGCACTCCTGAATGAAGGCAGTATACCATGTTTGCCTCATAGAGGTGAAGAATTTTTGCTGTCGTGTTCCGACAGATTTGTCCTTTCAAAAAAATCTTCAACAAAAACTCAGAAGGGAGTAGACATACTCCCTATCCGTCTTTGGATAATTCGCGAGCAGCTGCGCAAATGGAGGAATTTCGTCAAGCATTGTCTGGGCGAAGGGGTGCAGATTCCAGAAAACGTCCAGCTGCTAAGGAACTTATAGAACTCATGTAATAAATTTAGTCTGTGAATGGACGGGGCTGAGACGGTGGATCGCCGCACGCTAATCGAAACCCCTTTGGCCGCCAACGCCCCACACCCAGCCCTCTGGTTCATACGTCAGACCAAATACAATACGGAAACCATATGTACAAGACAAAAAAAGCGGATGGCAAGCACATTTTCTTCCAAGTAGATATTTAACCTCTGAAAGCGAAAGATTGCTGAGACTTCAAGCCTGTCTATATCACCCAGCCCAACAAACAGTGAGGCAGACGTGAGAGAAAAGTTGAATAGAAAACATGAAACGGATGCTATTTCTCTTGAGAGACGCAAGCGTGACCGCGAAAACAGTGGCATGTAGACGTTTTATGGAAGTTTACACGAAAGCACTAGAAAATATCCGTGCCTCTTCTATGAAATAAACAGAATTGTTCCTCGATTCGGTTGATTTTGCCTTGGACACGAATATACAGAGGGAGAAACAGACAGCGGGGAGACATGTATACTGCGCCGCACAGAACCGACGAACATTTCTGCGGTGATCACAAGTTGAGAGAAGAAATCGCGGAAAGTTTGCAGTGAGTGGGCGAAAAATGCTATGCATTTGGGCACTTTGTTCACAAAAAGTGAAGTTGATCACCAGCTGTCGAATTGAACGTTTTGTCGTCTGACGTCGATGATGGTACATCGGACTAATTTGCAACCATAATCAAAAAGACCAATTACAAGACGTTTGCGACTGAAGAATTAATTGACGCGAGGAGTAACAGTTTCTGCAGTTTCTGCTTCATTCAAAAAGTTCTAGAGCTGATCTGAAATAAAAAGAAGAAGGAAGAAGTGCATGAGTAACAATCTCGGCTGAGATAGCGAAGCTAGCGAAATTGTGGTTGAGCCAGCGAAGCTAATAGACTCGTACGGCTTGCATTAAAGGCATCGTACACGATGAAAACCGAATTTCAGCTTTTCCGTTCAGTCGGACCAGTGGACCATAACAATGTCACTCAGAACGTTTGGAGTTTCAAAATCACCTCTGAATGAAGATTTGCTTACCTCAAAAGGGCTTCCTGGGTTTTGGGGGCCGGCCCTGGGGTCGATCCATTGTTACAAGGAACAAAACTCCGTGGTCGCTGCCGGCGATCATGCGTTGACGCGTTGTAGGGCGCAACGCACACGTCACTCGATTTAACGTTCGACATCGATCGAAAGCAGTTGGCAGCGTTGAACGCAGCATGTTAATAACCCTTTTTAACTTCGTTCCAGAAAAATATGATCGCTCGTCTGGATGGTTACCTTGGTGAATTACTTCCAACGCAGCGCCAAGGAACAAACCGTAAAACTGTTCCTTGCGTTCGCCGCGCAACTATCCCAAGTTGATGTCGGAGGGAACTTCAAATTTGTCTTGAGCTTTGTTTTAATGGGGTTTTCTTGAAAAGTTGATGTTTTTGTGGGGCTTCTTGCAACTGTTAGTCACTATAGGGATATAACAACACGAAGACGTCAAAAACTCAAGTACGGTTTCCATCGTGTACGGTGCCTTTAAAGCCCTTATGTCGTTGGAATAGTCGAAAACGAGGCAAGAGACTGTGTTTGAGCAATCGATCGAGGGCGTTTGTGTTGAGGGGCGGAAACTGTAAAGAAATGGGCATTCTGTGGCTCAATAAGCATTTACACTAGAAGTCACAGTGCACCCAGAGAATTATATTTTTCATTTCATGCTCTGCTTGGACGAAGTCAAATGTATTAGGATGGTAACGCTCAAGGACCCCTACGAACGGAGTTACGGCGATAAAATTCTGAAGACGAAACTCTGGTGGACGAGTTGTTTCGAGCCCGTGTTTCCCTTTTTTTCGCGGTCATTGCATGAGAGAGAGTGAGTGAATCAATATGACTTGAATATATGATGTGATATGTGTATTGACAAGGAATAAGGAAACGGAGACCCTATTTAAACTCGTCCATCCAAGCCGCTACTGACTTCTGGGCTGGGATTCATGAACGCGAGCCATGAGATACACTTGAGTTTGCCTCCAAGAATCGCGTGATATTTCCTCCGAAAACCCAACTGTAACCCATGGTTTGCCGTTCATGAACTCCAGCCCAGAAATCAGGGAAAATGACGTGGCCCGTGGTAATGATTGAGGGAGGCAGCCCCGTGGTCTTCATCTATTTGGAGGAATTGAGATCTCGTTATTGGCATGCGTTATACAGAAGGGGTTTTCCTCCGATTTATATGAAAATCTCCAAATTCATGTCTGAGGGTGTACTGGGCTTTCAGGGCACAAACTCGGCAACCACAAACTTCGAATGCAAATTATTGAATAAAGCGTGAATAATCCATCGCCGAGTTTGTTTTGAATCAATTTCAAGAAATCTCATTGCAGAGCAATTGATGCTGCGGCAAAGCCTCAGGATTCCCGAGATGCTCTTGGCAGTCAGTGCCAAATGATCATCTTTTGATCAGTAAACGTGAAAGACCTTTACAAACTCACTTTTTATTAGGACGATGAATGCTCGCTGACAGAGTGGCCAATTGAGGTGGACAACCTCCAACGGATGGGCTTGAGGTGGAGAGTACCATGTCG
Source organism: Aplectana chamaeleonis (assembly GCA_029168955.1). Taxonomy (NCBI): domain Eukaryota; kingdom Metazoa; phylum Nematoda; class Chromadorea; order Rhabditida; family Cosmocercidae; genus Aplectana; species Aplectana chamaeleonis. Next base: position 764,319 of record JAPDOI010000124.1, on the reverse strand, counting down.
GTATCGGTCCAGTCATCACCCGTGTTCTGCTCCACCAGACCATAGTAGCATAGCTAAAAGAATTAGACACTCACAAAAATAATAGGATGCGCTATTGAGCGGGCACATCATTCCCTCAAATGCAAAGAATGTGGAATGCATGCTCTAGGTCCCTCGCACGCACAATGTCGGGTCTTTCTTCGCGGGAAGTATACCACGGGCCAGGTCGGGTTCATACTTAAGATGTTACAGCAATCACGCCGCGATTGGCCGCTGATGCCATCCGGGTCGCGCGCGAAGAGTAAGGCGTCTTTTATACTTCTGCCGCCGAGCGGAGCGGCGAAGTGCAATCCTACAATATCGATCGTGACGCGCCGCATGATCAATAACAATATTATAGAAATGCACAGTGCACCGCCGCTCGGCGGTGGAAGTATAAACGACCCATAAGTGCAGATCGCCGCACGCGACGAATGCGGGGCAGCTGCTATGCGTGACGCCATCGCTGTTCGGTTGATGACGTGACCTATTTATCGTTGTCACGATTGCCGTTTAGGCTCCGTCCATACGTGGCGAGAGCGTGCGATTACGCAAAATCAGTGGTCATTGTGGGCACACAATTCGCTAGCCGCTCACAGGCGCTGCTTCTCGCGCGCCCTCGCCCGCTCGCTCTCGTGCGCTTACGAAGCAAGCAGGAAGTTTAAAGCTTACTGCTCCATCACTAAAGCAGGTGGAATTGAATCTGTTTCAAAACCACCTTGTTTATCCCCTTGTTTTTCATAATCCCGCCACAGACGTTGAAAACCGTGGGAAATCATCAACCGTTGCGACGACTTGAGCGATTGATCACCCGATCAAACGTTTTCAATCAAATCAACACGAGGCAGGGGTGTTTGCCTGTGTTGATTTGCAGGCAGCGTTGAGGAGTGTCAAGAGGCGCACAACAACGGGAGCGCCCGCTCTCGCCACGTATGGACGCTGGCTTAGCGTTAACATGGAGCAAGGTATCGACGCTATTCCAGCACAGCGTCACGGCTAAGCGACGTAAGAATAATAAGCACGTCAGCCAGCAAAATCAACCGGTGTGACTGGATGGCCGGGACGGGAAGTATGGTTAATGAGAAACGCAGTAGATTTTTAACGACCCAAATCAATCGGAAATCGGCAAAACTTGCTGGGATTTACAACCTGGACACATGATCTCTTTCATATTTTTCGTCGCGCTTTAGTTGAGCTGCTTTGATTACTTTCTTACATTCTTAGCTCTCAGCATCTCCTGGTCGCGTAGTTGGATTAGTGATGATTATAGAAGCCAAATGCATTCGAAGACACCACAGTGAACCCTCTCTAAATGAAATAGCCCAGATACTTTCAGTAGTGGGACTACCGAGGAACCTACGATGATAGGGCATTATACCTACATACTATAACATTGTATGATGTTCCTCAAACTCAGGGTTGCTCACACGTCCCGGCCGCATTGTTAGATGCTCTGAGTTTTTATTAGGTTGATGCAAAAGTTTCCCAACTTTTCACGACTTTGAATAAAAAACGATTCTGTTCGCCTTCTTCACGACAAGGCTTGGTCACACGTATCTCGGATACGTGTGACCGAGCCTTGTCGTGAAAAAGGGGAACAGAAACTGCTGGACCTGGGCTGGGAAGCTCTCCCTCACCATCCATACAGCCCAGATCTTGCCCCTCCCGACTATCATCTGTCCCGCTCGATGCAGCACTTCCTAGATGGAAAACAGTTCACTAACGATGACGAAGTCAAAATGGCCTTAGGAGAGTACTTCGACTCGAAATAGCCACAGCTCTGCGCGTCGGGAATTAAAGGCAGTGTGCACGATAAAATCAGTCTCCGAGTTTACACCAAAATCAAGAGGTTCGAGGCTTATTTAACCAGAAACGTGGGAAAATCGGCTAAGAATGAGCACGAACAAGCCCTATACGGCCCTAATTTGAGTGTTCGGCTCACGCAACGCCCACTCCCTCAACGGCTACCGATAAAGTTGTCCATCTCGAAATTTCGGTTTGGGAAGGTAATCGATCATGAAATGGGGTAAGTTTAGTTGAGTGAAGTGTACTATAGCCTCCTGAATGTATGCTGTTTTCTTAAAATGGGTTTTCCAATTATTCACGGATCAGAGGCGGTTGAAAGGAGTGGGCGTTGCGTGCGCGGAACACTTGAGTTTAGGGCTGTATAGAGCTCTTCTGTGCTTGTTCCAAGCCGTTTGTCCAACATTACTGGTGAAGTTAGACTCGGACCTCTCGATTTCCGGTGAAAACTCGGAGACTTATTTTATCGTGGACATTGCCTTTAATGATCTGCCCAGTCGGTGGCGAAGGATCCTTGAATGCGATGGAAACTATTTTCTTGGGTGAGCCTTATTTGTTAATGAAACAAATGTTTTTTATTCAAAGTCGTGAAAACTCCGGAAACTTTTGCATCATCCTAATAAATTGCCAGTATCGATTTAATAGCTTCATTAAGGCACAGTCCAACCTCAGAATCGTCTTTCTATTTTCGTTCCTATCTTGGAAACGGTCCCACGCTGACTCCAGTATTGTCTCTAGAATCGTATAAGACTCCTAGGAACGGAGTTTTGGCTCCCCGAAAATTGAGCGGCGAAAGCATGCTGGACGAGTTGTCCGAGGCCTGTAACTACCGTGAATTGGAAGCGATTTATGCGAGCCGACCTGATCAAAGGGAGAGAGGTTGAGAATGAAGGGAAGAACGGGCTATTGGTTGAAAACCATCCATCACTTCGCCACTATTGAGCTCGAAAAATCGTAAAAGGGACGTGCCAAAGTGGTTTCCTGATGCGGGCGCCCCGAGGTGGCTACCTCATATATTTCGCTTGTTCGGAAAAATTGAGAGCTCGCACTTGGCAGGCGTTATAGTGTGTTATGGAGTGGGTCTACTTCACAATTATGTGGAAATTTAAGATCTCGTGCCTGAACTTGGACTGCGCCTTTGGAGGCGGTGATCGCGATTAAAAGTTGTGGAGAAAACCACAGAAATCAGCTTGGTCCGCAAACGGTCAGAAGACCACAAAGCTACGCGGCAAGAAACAGGCTATAATTAGAGTTTTGGAGCTCTAAGTTGGCAATTCGTGCACAGGTGCACTATTCAGAAATATCGGAGTCTCATGTTGAGTATGGTCAAATTTCATTGACGTTCACAGCCAGAAGGAAATGTAAATTAGACATATAAAAACAGTTAAACAATGAAAACAAGCCCTTTGTTAAAGTTAAAAGTTGGTCCACGCCCTGTATTTCTCCGCCCCCTGTATTTGCCGTCTCCCTCCAGAACAGGGCTGCTGGGCCGTTCCCACCGTCGCCAATGTGTGTGGTTTACTTATTGAGGTCTATCCTAGACGGGGGGGCATCCAAAATTTACTCATGGAAATGAACAAAAACTTGATAGAATATGCTTGATATTGCTATCAATCATTGTTGCTACAGAAATTCTAAAGAAATACTTCAATTGATAACGTTACCAATCGGTGGTTCACTTCATTTCTGACTTTAATCCTGGGTGCCCCCCGTCTAGGATAGTGCCACTTATTGTACCACCCACAAACGTCGACGACGTTGGGAATGGTTTAGTACCCCTGTTTTGGAAGAGGAGACAATGAGGGACGGAGCAATACATGGCGGGGCCAACTTCTTACTAGTGTAATAGGCATTTTGGGTCGTTTTTAACGCTTCAAAGTGCGTATGCGTTGTGTTCTGAGCCATACCATTCTATTTCCATAGTTGTCTCAATCACATTTACGAGCGTATATGCTGCCTCACAGAAATATTCGAGCAGGCCATTTCAAAGGCGATTGATCGTTGATTAAATTTAGATTTCAAGCCAGTTGATGTTCCAGATACTGGAGATCATCGGTGCCGATGATGTGGAGTGGGCTCATTCCTAGCATATATAAATTATGTATAAAGACCGTATATGTAGAGGCTACTTTCGGTTAGTTTTTGACTTTTTTTGACATTAATGGTGCAATGGGTTCCGGAACCTCCGATTTCTTATACTGAAGTTGAATACAGAGAAGCCCAGGGCTGGGATTCATGAACGCAGCCGGCTAGGTTTGGGTTTGGTTAGGGCAGCAACCCCAGCGGTAGCCAAACCGCGAGCCGGCATTCACAACCGCCCCATCGCGGTTGGGTGGCTAACCATTCCGCGGCCACGTACTTGCCACTCAATTGACGCCGAGAATCTCGATTGGAGAAAATCAATATTGGCACTCGGGTCGGAATTTCCCTATCCCGTCACTGTTTTTGTTGCACATGATTGCTAATTTTGCTTGCTTTTTGAATTCTTATTTTTGTCTACCTTGTGCTTTACCTTCTTCAATGGATCGCAGGCATTTAAAGGGATTTTCCTCAACTTGGAAATGTTTTTTCCATTTTAAAGTTTTCATTTTTTCCTTTTTGAAAAATCCTTTTGGTTTTTTGAAAGTACATAAAGTGATGCTGCTCTCTCACGATGAGCCGCAAACCTGCTGGTGAAATTTTACCCCCCAATTTAGCTTTTTTCTCGCATTACTAGCCTTTTCAACTTCTTTTTTTTTCGAAACGCCCCTCTAATTTTTTTGTGTGTTTCACATGGCTTAGGTGTTGCTGCAGGGATCATCATCGACCTTTCGATGAGTTTTCGGCTCCAAGTTCTCCGTTTGTCGTTTGAGTTCCGAGTTTTTTCCATCTCTTTTTTGTCTAAGAATCCCTTCTTTTTTTCTTTTTGTCATTCTCACGCAAGCTTATTGTCGCTCACAACAGGAGAATAATAAAACGACTCCTTAGAAAAATCATATGGAAAAAGCTCGAAATGCAAGGGAAAAACAAGTTTGAACTAAAAACATCGAGAAAACCCAGGTTGATCACAGAACCATGTAAAAACATTAACATTTGAAATCCAAGTGGGCGCTTCGGAAAAAAAGTAGAAGAAAACGTTGTAAATGCGAAAAAAACCAAATCATGCATCACAGTATCAAACCAAGTTAGGGTTTTCTAACAGAAAAATAACGAAAGCGTGTACGAAAAGTGTTGGGAAGAATTCTGAGGAAAAAATGAGGAATTCGGAGCCGAAATGGGGAGAAACCCCAGCGAAGAGCCTGTGGCTGCTCGGTAAATGGTCAGCGCACGGAAGACAAGAATTAGGAACAAAAAGTGGAAGCAAAAGAACAACGATGTGCTATAAAATAAAGAAGAGAGCGAGAGCAGGGAGGACAGGCATAATGATTTCAGTTAGCCATGGGCAACAGACATAAAACTTACAGATGAGGTTGATGATTCTGAGAATTTTCGTTGTTATCGAGAGGAACACATTACTAGAGGGCCTATAATGTGGCAGTCAATAACGGCGGCATTCCTGTATTTTCAGCTTACCTTGAAGATATCAAGTTTTTATGCGTATTCGCAAAAGGTGCGTTTCCTCAGTGTTGTGCACTAATACAACACACCATCAATTCGACGACTAAGCCGCGAAACCGCTGCTAACCGCGGTTAACCGCAGCTCCGAGGTGCGGTTACGCGTAGCCCAATCGTAGCCCAGCCGTAACCAAACCCGATTTTTCGTGAATGCCGGTTACCTCCGCTAGCCCAGCCGTAACCGTGGTTTGCCTTTCATGAATCCCAGCCCAGATAAGGGTTTTCCTTCTGCTTTCCTCAAATGAATTTCCTAGGAAACATTGAATTAGTCAAGAGTGATCTCAAGCTCCCTTCATAGTCTCATCCGACTTGTCGTAGGACGTGGGATGGCTCGTTGTCAGGTATGGTAAGGCAAGACGTAGCATAGGATGGATACTCTATCTTATAAATAGTCGTACGACAATAAATTATACTAATACGTATATAAAGTTCATATGTATAGGAATATACATCAAGTATGGACAATTACAAGGCATCTCTACAAAAGAAATTCGATGACCTTTTGTGTACAGCTCATGGCCAGGAGAATGGGCGTTCTAGTGTTGTATCGGATCAAGTTCCTAGCCATAAAACAGTCAGTAGTGCACCGAGGTCGGAAAATCCTAGAGTTACCGTGTTGGGCAATGCCTCCCTCTCCGAAAATGCTCTCGCAGTCTTAAAACTGGGTCCTAGCTTTTCTCCGTCTCAGAGCATTTCCACTCATCTCATGCGCAAAGTCGTCTGCAGTCTCCACGAGCTCCAAGATCGCCTCCGTTGGAAGGCTAAGATCGAAGGTGGGCAAATCAGTGCGGGGCAAGCTCGTGCGGTTCCTACCATCCCCTTCCCACAAACGTATTTTAAACAGCAGGAACCCAATATAGGCGTCGATATAAACTTCCGTCTCTTTGCCGACGAAGTTTTCAGGGTGTTTAGGCGTTTTCAAGAGAGAAAAATCCCCACGAATCTAAGCCATTTGCAATTTGCGGGCTTAAAAGAGGTGCGCGAACTTATAGACTCCAATAACATCCGTTTATCCGTCAGCGACAAAGGTGGAGAGTTTGTCGTAATCCCTCATGATATGGACGTAGCAATAACCGAAAACCATCTGTCCGATACGTGCATTTATCGCCCGTCCTCGGATAAAGAGTTCAGATCCCAATATCGCAGGCTGAATAGGTTATGGGTTGCGGAGGCTAAATTGGCTGGTCTATCCCAAGCAATAATTACGCGCCTTAAAATTGAAACCCCAACGTGTCCCGTTTTGTACTTGCTCATCAAAACTCATAAATTCGGGGCATCGGAGGACCTTTGTCAAGTCGACCCGGCCGCAGTCAAAGTTAGACCCATCATCAGCTGCGTGGGTGGTCCCACGGACCGAATCGCGTGGTTTCTCAGTTCAGTACTCAGCCAACTCTTACCTTTCATTCCAGCTCACCTGTCCAATACACAAGATTTTCTTGACCGCCTGCGCTTCACACAACTAAGCAGCAGTTGTGTATGGGAATCTTATGACGTTACATCGCTTTACACCAATGTTAGCAACGACTCCGCAATGCAGGCAATTTTCGAGCTTCTAAACCAGCACCAAAGCAGCGTCAATATGTATGGGCTCTCTGTGCGCAGTCTTATGGTTCTCCTAAAAGAGTGCCTCAGTTGTAATGTTTTCAAGTGGGCGGGTAGCTATTTTTCCCAACTGCGGGGGCTGGCTATGGGACAGCGGCTGGCACCAACGCTCGCCATCGCCTTCATGGCAAAGGTCGAAACACCTGTGCTCGAAACCCTTCCCTTGTTTTATAGTCGTTACATTGACGACTGTTTCATAATTTGCTCGACGCAACAGGAGCTGAACCACTGTTTCGACCTAATGAACGCCCAGTCCGAACACATCAAGCTAACTCGTGAAAAGCCTTGCGATAGCTGGTTGCCTTTCTTAAATGTTCAGGTTCAGCTTTTGGGGGATAGAAAAATAACAAAATGGTATCGCAAGCCCTCAAACAAAAACATTTTAGTCCACTGGCAATCGGCCCACCCCACCCAAACTAAAAGGGCAGTTGTCCGGAACATGTTCCACACCGCAGTAAATGTGTGTTCGGGCGAACAAGAACGGCAGGAGTCTAAAAAAGACTCGCAAGTCAAATTGCACTTCTCAACGGATATGAACCTCATCCAACGAGGTCAAGACCCGGGCGCGAGCAGGGACCCAACAGACCACCCAGCGATAAAATTTCCTTCATGATACTTTTCATTTCCGGATGAAGTGAGCAGCGCCGTCAGAAAGTGCTTGCGAAGAACGGGGTTAGAAAACACAGTGGCTTTGGTAGACATCCCACCCAATAATTTGAAACGTCAACTGGTCAGAAATCGCCTATACGATCGCGCCTGCGTTATACCACAATGCGTCATTTGCCCTCAGGGCAGGGAAGGTGATTGTGCTGCTACAGGTGTCATCTATCTCATCACATGCCAGAGCTGCGGTGAGGAATATATCGGAGAGACAGCTCGACCATTGCATGTGCGTATCATAGAACACTTAGATGGGAAAGGAAGGTCGCGCAGTTACACTGCACTGGGGACCCACAGAGATAATTGCCACCGGGGGGGGGAGGATTTTGAGGTGCGAGTGGAGATACTGGCGCGGGAGGTCACGACAAGTGCGCGAAAAGCTCTCGAGGCGTTCTGGATCCATGCGAGAGATCCCAAGATCAACCGGAAGGACGAGGGCCTATATGTAACCCGGGAACTCCAGCCCTATATCAGACTTGCCTTCTGATTCGGGCCGAATTTCTGTTCCACCGGTGCCCATCCGTACTCCTACTGATCCATGATCGCTTGAGGACTTGATTAGGTACGATACGTTGTCTACTTTTCTCCTGTTTATCAGTTTGGAAATTTGGGAGTCGATTTTCTGTAGAGAGTTTACCGTTACGGCGTTTGGTCGTGTATTTTTATAAATGGAATTGGCTCTTTCAGACTCTGAAGAAGGCGAAGCCGCCGAAACGTTAGTCGAATAAAGTCGGTTACCACCTCGTGCGAAGCTGTATTCATATTCAAAAAAATTACATGATCGCCAACTTTATACCTACATTAGACCCCATCTTCAGATAACTCATGATAGGTTAATCAAAAGAGGAAAGGTAAGAAAGAGAAGTTGATAAAGTTCGTTTCGCCCCTGGCCTCAGACGAACTTTATCAAACAGCTCTGCCGGGGCTCCTCAGTGAGGAACAGAACTGTCGATGAAAAAGAAGGATGAATACGAAAGCATGAGCCGAGCAGAGGGAAGTAGTGTTAGAAACGTTAGAAAGAGATATTAGGGCAAGAAGCTATAGTATACTATCAATATCAGAATGAAGTCCATATGATCACAGTCCTTATTTTTGGACAGTATCGAACACCGACCTATCAGCAGTGAAGACTTAGTATGTTATGCTTTTTACCAATTGTGTTATACTTTTCTTGTCATCTCTTAGGTTAAACTTATATGCTATCATTGTTTGTTTATAGATGCATTTAATTATATTTACTTCTACGAATTCTGGTGTATATTGGTTTCCAATTAAAACTGTTTTCATTTCTTTGAGTTTTTCCGTGAAGGAATCTAAATTTGAACAGATATTTGCTAATCTCAATGTCTCCGTGTAAATTGTGGATGCTTTGACTTTTATAGAGATATCAGAATGAGCATGAGGAAATCTTTTAACTCTGAAATTGAAATTATCTGTCTTATTATACAATTTTGTGTGTATTCTATTATTAATTATTTCTATACTAATGTCTAAGTAACTGCTTTTATAGGGATTATTGTGCGTCTTTTTGAGCTCCAATACATTCTTGTATATTAGTGAAATTTGACTGTCCACAAATGTTTCTTCTTTATTATGGATTATAAGCAAGAAAGAGATGAAAAGATAGATGTCGAGGAAATAGAAGTTGATAAAATTCGTTTCGCCTCTACCCGCAGACGAATTTTACCAAACAATTCTGCCGAGGCTCCTCAGTGAGGAACAGAATTGTCGATGAGAAAGAGCAATGGGACGAGGAGATTCAGCGAGAACTGTTGGTAATGAACCACATGGGATATTACGTGAAATTTGAGACATGAAAATGGTGGAAAAAGGCAAAAAGAGTCCAAGAGGGGGGGAGGGAAGAAACAATGAGTCCAGAACAAAATGTGATCGATAAGGTCAAAACCATGCCGGTAGTCAAACAAATGGTGGTATGGGGGAAGGAATCGGAATCAAGATTAGAGTGTAGCTATCTCTAACCCTCATAAAATAGCAGCAAGAACTTTCTTAATGTTATTGTGATCATCTGGCAGAAGAAATTTACATGAAACTTTTTTGTTGCGATAGATACATTTGACTATGTTCACAGTAATGAATTCAGAAGAGTATCCATTATGCAAAAGCGAGTTTTTCAACTCCCTTAATTTATCAATGAAAAACCCATATATCTAAAAGGTTTGAAAAGTACATTATTTTCAATTTTCGCGTTAATAGAGTACCTATACTCCAACATGGAAACTGTTATATCGGCTAGCAATGGGCTGAAGCTACCTCCCTGAGGTACTTCTTTTGTCTGTTGAAGCACAAGTTCTCCGAAACGACAGTAACTGTTGCGTAAAAGATAGTCAACGTGATATATCAAGTCTGTGATGGCATAATATCTGTAACCGCCTTTATCCAGCTCAGAATCTCGATAAAATACTCTGTATCCATTGGTAACTATCCATTTTTTATTAGCATTTTTGAAGCAAATTTTCAAAAATTCTTGCATGTTATACAGAATAAAACTGTGTGGAAGGTTAGTGAACATATCCGTATAATCAGCAGAATAAACTTGAACCCCATTGGTACTCAACCTACATAATTCAGCTGCTGTGTTAATGTTGGAGATAGACCAATAGGTCTTGAGTCCTTCCTTCCTTTGGTAACTCACATTGGTATAATTAATAAAATGTGTCTTGAGAAACGAGAAAATTTTTTGCAGTTCTACTGCTAATGGTTTCATGCTGCTGTTTCTTGCTCCCGTAATGAATCTGAATTTTATGGGGTCCTTATGTAATTTAGGTAAAGCGTAGATGATGGGTAACTCACAATCTATGTCAAATTTAAGTCCTGCTTTGATATTGAAAAACTTATGCTTTAAAATGGTTGTTTGCCTGTTGGCATTTTGAATCAGCTTATATGTGTCATTATGGTTTTGTTCTCTTTCAAAATTACCGTTTATGATATTATTTCCAAGTTTTTTCATGAGAGTTATGGTGTAGTATTTCTTACAAATAATCCCATAATTATTGCTAGCTTTATCTAAAGGGCAGAAAATGAAGTGTTTCTGGAATTCTTTTATACTCTTATAAGGTATCAGGCTATTAGACTGCCTACTGAAGGAAGTCCCTTGTAGTATTGGTTTGAGTCCTTTTCTGTACTGTTTTTTGAAGTGCAACTGCAAGTTATTTATTTTCAGTACATCTAGCTTGTATTTATTTTTTATATAGTTGATGAATTTCGTTGTAGCGTCGAAATAAGTTTGTGTTATTTCACTCATGTTATTCATCTTTTCTACTCTATATTAAGTTCCATCATTCAAAATATCTTTGAGAATAGAATTTTTTATTATATTAATATTCCCTGTTATGAAGTCGGGATCCTGTGCACGACTTGTTCCAAACAAATGCACTGCGTAGGGGTAATCTTGGATACTCAATATAGGTTCAAGAAATATTCTCATGGGTTTTACATTATGATCTCGCTTCATATCACACGAAACCTTGCTATCACATTTTGCTGTATTTTCGTTTTGGAAGCTATGCCGAGAAGTAAACCTGTTTGGTCCCTATCACCGCCCCACTCTCAGTTTTTGTCGTCTTTATGACAGAGAAGTGTAGGTGGTGGAAGTGAAGCGATAAGCGAATCATAAAGGGTCATCGGGCAGTAGATAAGAAGAACACAGCTTAAGTAAACAATGCTTCAGTCTCTCTCCATGCAAATGTGCACATATAGACAGACCTTGATCGAGTTGCCCTGCTCGCCCTCTGCTGTCGTCACGGCTCGGATATCATAAGCTGGTCTCCAACTCGCGCAATACACCTGAAAATGTTCTAGAATGAGTGTTCGTAAGGAGTTAATTATGCGCTGAGAATCACGCTGAAAATCACAACACGTACTTGTATTCTCAGTCATATAATTGGGTCTGGCGGAGATCCTACACAAGTTTTCTGCGCCAAAATCGGGCCCCCGTAAAGTTATAGTCACATGAAAACTGCAAATGGGTTCAAGAGGCGGAGTCTTGAATCAGCAATCTTTCAGTTATGGATAGAACGTCATGAGAGAATCAGAAAACCATTATCGCGCGAGCTTTAAATGCAGGAGAACTTCAGCAGGGATAAAAACTCTAACTTCACTTTTTAGGCTCGATGAACTTCCCTTGTTAGCAAATGCCCGTTTTAATGGGTCGTTTGTACCGTTTTCGTAGCTTAGACTACGACCTAACTAAACAACCACATCAATAGCAATATTGGACTCCGTACGTATGCGATTCTTTTGAGACGGAAATTCGGCTTTCGTAATCACAAATAGGATGCGCAGCGCATTTGATATTAGTTTGAATGCGTTTTGGGCTGTTCAATGATGTTAGAGAACCAGCCTTCTCCTGAGTCAGTGCGCTTATCTCCCCAACATAGTACCATATTATCAAACCTGGAAAAAGCCTAGGTTGACTTTGGCAGAATTAGAGCTAAACCGTAGGCGTCGTTCTCATACACTCTAGGGGCGAGGAGCGCAGCTTGACACGGAGAAAAGCCTCTGAGCACCGACGGATCCCCGATACGGATGAGCGAGCAGCGAACGAATAATTTGGTTCCATTGGAGCTCTGCTGTACCAGCCGAAAAAACCCTGCTTTCATTGTCCTAGAGCGCTGTCGTCACTTTCCCCCAGAAAGCTGCCTTGACTCTCCCGAAGAGATAGCTTTTTGTAAAAATGACTTCAAGTATCTTATTAGGGTCGGCACCGATGGCCAAATGCGATACTCTATGAGATGAGACGCCTTTTATGTACCCTCTATAAAACGTCGTAATTCACATCATTCGAGGCGCGAGCGGCTCTCGCGACGCCTCGGCCTCCATCTGCCCTACGTTCTCTCACTGTCTCTAACCTCCGCTCCGCACCAGCACACGTAGGAACCAAATGAATCTCGCCGTTTTATAGCCTGTATATCGGTCGAGCACGTGATTAATACGTGAGATGTGAAATCAGATGTCACCCTGTTGTATGCTATGCTGCCTTATTCTATTGTAGTATTAGTGCCTCACTAGTTATTTTTGATGCTTTACTGTTTGTTATCCTTCCTCGAGATATCCAGCCTTTCCAATTCTATCAATCGATATTGCTGTTAGTTGGCAGAGGCGGCCGATTTGTCCAACGCGCTATGGTTCTCTGGCGCGCTCGCCCGCTGACATCATCCATTCACTAGCACGATATATTTGGACCTCGCCCACACCAGTCACCTGTGATTTGGGGGCCGAACTAAACTTCTGAGCCCATCTCCGATTCTCGCCGTTAGGCCGTTCACAGCGGCTAACTCAGAACTTTTGACACATCATACGAACAGTATAAAATACCCTTCACATTTTTCCGGAGTGTTATCTCGGCGTGCACAGCTTACGATCATGCTTCGAGCGCTGCTTCACCTGAAAGTCGATGAGCGATGAAATACTGAGGCGAGCGAACATGCTTCGGTCAAGACTTAAAAAGGTAACAGGCGGGTGCAGCTAGCGTTTCAAAAATGAGCGTCTGCTCCCTATTATCGATTTCGCTCCGAGCTCACCACGTTTTTCTCTAACATGTCTATGGTGTGTTCGTTGTTCGTAATCCTGGTATTCATTCAGTTTCGTTCCGTTATGCTGTGTTACTGTTCTAAACGGATTTCTGACAAATATTTCGGCGGTATGTAATCACCTTCCTTCTTTTTTCATGCTCTTTTCACTTTTTAAAGGAGTGAAGTTGACAAGACATTGTCTTGTGGAAATTTAGAGTAGTCGAGGGTTAAGAATGCAGCTTTAAGAACTGATGAGCTCCTAGTTATGGGATTCCTGTTGTTACAATCTAGGCACGACAAATGCATAGCCTCTCTCACTGATATGAGTCCGGGCGGAGCAAGCATAGGAGCGGTCGGTCATGGCCAGATAAAACAGTGGCATGGAGATTTCGAGATGATAACCCGGTAGGTCTTACTTCGACCGGCTTAAAATGAGCAAGAAAGGATACACATCGAGCGAGCGGATTGGAAAAAGGATAGACAGGATCGAGCAATTTTTTTTTGCAAGAGGGCATTTTGCGGCGCTTTTGTGCGCTCCGTGCGCTCCACTGCGCCTCTTTACCACGACTTGCTACAAAAGAGTCCTGTTTCAGTTTTGATGTTTTTTCTTCAGATTGCTTCCAACGAGTTCCATACAGTCTTGATGCAAAACAGTAGATTTAAATCTAGGAATTTATCGAAGATTGCACAGTTCCACCTGAAAATGCCTCATTGTGAATTGAACAGACGGTGGTCATAGCAGGAATTTGTCATTCAAAAAACTTTTTACCATATCAATGCATTCGGCGAAATTTCCTTGAAGTTCAGGGCCTTGAAGGGCCATTTGGGGCTCTTTTTTGGGTTTGGATTTTCTACATTGATGCTGCCATGAGCACCTATCGATTTCCAATGGGAACTCAAAGACGGCTTCCATAGTGAACACTGCCTTCAACCTTAACTTCCAAAATAAGTTTGATCTCTTCAAAGAATTATTCGATATGCTCTGAACACTTGTTAGTTTCTCAGAATTTTTATTTTTCTCCAATTTTTTCCTCTTAATTTTTCAGTTTGTTCTATTCTCTAACTCTGTGTAACTGGAATTTCTATTTTTTAACAGATCTTGTCTGCACGTCTCTGGGGGACATGAACACTGTCGATTGAGTTATTTCGCGCCTAATAGGTGCGCCGGGGCTTAAAGTGTTTCCAAATGAGAATGGCGGCCCATGCGGCCGGCGTGTGGCAGGCGGTCGTGGCATTCGCCGCTCTCGGACGAGCATGCGAAACGTCCCCCACATCCATCGACTACGAATGCGGCCGGCAGCTGCTGGCAGCAAACACTGCGCCGATCAATCAGCTCTACAGAAGGGGGGAGGGGGTGGCCGCCGTTCGAATCCAACACTCGTCCGAGAGCGGCACATGCGACGGCCGCCTGCTAAGCATGCCGGCCGCGTGGGCCGCAAATCTCATTTGGACACACTTTACTTATCAAAGGACATGGATGGCTCGTAGTATTCCTCCTGGGGTTAGGTGCCACAGTGATGTAGAGTAGACAACTTCATTGAAGAAAAAGTTCTGGGAACATCCGTTGACTCTGTCTCCTAGACGGTGAGGAGGGCATTCAAGATTTTCATATAGAAATCAAGAAAAAACTTGGTGTCAGATGCCAGACGTCGCTGCCAATCAGTGTTGCCTTATCGATTCTAGAGGAATACCTTCTTTGTAGCGCTATCAGCCCATCATTCATTTCATTTATGTCTGGAATCCTGAGTGCCCCCCCTTCCCTTTTAGGATAGTACTAATCCGTTGGAATTCGCAATGATTTAGAGCACGTCACTACTAAATAAAGAAAATAAATGACGATTCTTTCTGTATCATAACTACCAGGGATCGAAAAACGGACTCACCAAAGGTGTTGTGCTGATGCGAACAAAACGTGATTCCAAGTTATTAGGATAACGGTATGTATTCGCACGGCTATAGAAGGGTGAGGAAGAAAAGCCATACAATTTTGGAGAGAAAAGCCTGCGCCAAACATTTCATAGCTTCGATAATGGCATAGCAGCTCACACTGTAGTTAATTCCTATCAACTTCTGATCTACTGAGGTAAATGGTAGTCTTTTACGAACAGCTGACCTCAAATTTAATGGCAAACAAAACAATGTGTTGCCGCGTAGCCCAAGGATCAGGCACCGAAATGCTAACATATTTCGAGGCTTCTACCAACAGGGCTGGCACGCATACCCAACAACCTTCCTCCATCATTCTGCACAGCTATCGAACACGCATAGGAACAGCTTACGACAGTTTTGGGAACATCTAGCGAACGACTTGCGTAACATGTTGGATAAGGTGTTCGTAACATTCTTCGAAAGTTCTGAGAAGGCTCGACTCCTGTCGTTGGTTCGGTAGTGTATTCCGACATAGCTTCGGCGTTCCGTGCGGGCAGCAGCTGCATAAGCGGCGTAGCGTTTGCGTGCGGCGTGCCGTAGTTTGTGGTTTAAAAACCACTTACGTGTCGGAGTAGACGGTTGGCCAGCTGACAGGAGTCGCGTGAGTATCGAGCCATGTGTCTGAGCGCTGTGTTAGTACTTTGCTGAGGCAAGTTCCAGCACAATAGACTTCAGGTGAGTTTTCCAGAAAGATGTCGTCGGACTGTTCCGACATGAGTGCAGCTAAACTTGAGAGGATTTTGCTGGACAAACCCTCCACGTCTAACCAAATACTCTCAACGCAGACGACTTTGGGCCGTCTCGTCACCGAGGTTGATGATATTGCGAGTAAAACCTTAAAACAGGTGAGAGATGCGACCGAAGTCATCATTAGTTGTCTGAGTGATCTACGAGAGTTACCGTCCGAGCAAGCACAGCAAAATTTCACCAAAGGTCGGAAAAATCCCCGGCAAGTGAGAAAAGCGGCAAGTTCAATAGTAAATGGGAATTGTAGTATCATTGAGGATAAGCTCGAGAAGCTGCAGGCCGTGATGGAACACTCGTAGAGGTCCAAGAAAAAAGTGTGCGATGTAATTGCAGCCATTTGATCCAGCAAGGGGTTTCCCTCTCTTGGAAGGGCAAGTGCCTCTGTTGAGTCAAAGACGGCGAAATATCTGAAGAAACAACAGCAACTTGGAGAGCATAGGCGTACTGAATTGGCCTCATTCCAGAACGAACCTCCAGGCAGTCATGTTGAGGCAAACGCACAGATCACGTATGATCAGCTGTACCTCGAAGACGTTATTATACAACCTTCGATTCAGCGGTGGCGGCACAAAATAAACCTCTGTACGCAGAGCAATATTGCCGGAGAACCGCACCGTTGTCACTCGACATTGGGCAACAGACCAGGGAACCGGGCTTATCGAGGTCGAGCCGGTGCCTCTCCCTAGCAAGGTTGTACATGTCAGACAACATTGGTGCTATGGTCGCCGCAATGACCTTGCCAGAAGTAGAGTTGTTTTGTGACCCCGAGGGAAGAAATTTTGGTGATCTCATTCTGCGATTCAGGATGAAATACCAACATCTGGGGTGAAGAACGATCTTCGCGTGCACCTCCTATTGTCGAAACTGGGTGGTTACCCGAAAGCGGTAGCAGAGGCGTTACCTGACTACGTCAAGCGTGCGGATTTTGAGTAACGGGTGCATTGTCTCCGGAACAAGCTTGAAACGCATTACTCTGCATTTCATGTGAAGGCGTACGTGGACCTGAAACGCTTTACGAAGTCGAAAGATGTCGCTCGGTACTGCCTAGAGCTAGAGAAGCTCACAAGGAAGACGTATCCGGATGCAACAGAAAAGGAGTTGTCTCGTACGAGAGCGGCAAAACTTGAGTCAGCTTTCGGACTGGCCAGGAGTATTTTACAACTCTTCGCCACAACGGAAATAGCCCCAAAAGGTTCAGCGTATGGGATTGTTAAAGCCATGGCACAACGCTGTTAGAGGAGCAGAGCAGTTGCAGCTGCGCTGCTCCCACCCTCGAACGACAGAATTGCTCCGATTCAGATTAGAGATTCCGAGGTTGCCAAAACTTCCAGCTCTAGAACGGGTGTTCACCAAGGAGACGTGAAATCAGCGGCGATACGTCGCAAGATTGACCTGCAATGCTTCAACTGTAACAAGCCGGGTCATTTCAGACGAGATCGCAAGGGTTTAAAGCAGGAATCCCTTAAACAGGAGTCAACGGTGACGACAGTGGAGGCTGATGCACCTAGTATATTCACTTCGTCTCTGAGCAAGTGGATATGTGGAGCTGTAGAACCGGGAAGAAGACAAGCAGAGCTCGTTGGTGAGCGAATGTTAGTTCACGTCCATCTGCTGGGACTGTCCCGCAAGGCTCTACTGGATACAGGGTCGCAAGTCAGCATAATCACGTTGGACATGTTCTCAGCTGCCTGTGAAGCAGGTTTTGACCTGGACGGCGACGTAGAGTTCGCGTAAGAATTCTAGTCTGATGAATGGAGGGGGCTGCGACAGTAGATCATCCGCAAGAATCGAAACCCATTCTCTAGTGAGGCCGCCAATCCCGCATGGCTAGCCGCCTGGTCCATGCGTAAGACTAAAATGGAAAACGGAGACCATAGAGGGTTGTCGTGTTGTCAGGGCGAGCCGGTGTACGATGCCTCTGGCAAAAATATGATGTTGAAAGGAGCTACTCGGCTGACGGTGCAGGTCGGCGAATTGGAGCAGGCGGGGATCGCGTTGTTCGTTATGGCTGGAGGGACGGCACACTTGTATTGGGTACCAACGCACCGAAGAAATATGGTTTCTGTTCCTGCCAGAACTCGCTCGTTAGAGTATCCGCTGCAGGAACACTCAATGAGAATGCAGTCGCCCAAAGTCATCGCAGTACTAATTCCGAAAGCAAAGGAGTGCGGAAGTCATTCGTCAGATTTTTCAACTGTAGCAAGCTCGGCCATGTTCGGAAGAACTGCAAGGAGCGGAAACAGTCCATGAAAAAAGCGGCAAGCTGGAGCATTCACTGCGTGGCTAAGGCTTCTTTCATAGTCCTCACCGCAAACGCGGCACGCTTGTGACGCGCGGGACGAGCGGTGGACTATAAAACTTTTTACCGCGCGGCACGCGCGGCACGAGCGGGAAGCCACTATGAAATGTTCGTCGGCACCACCATGGCGGTGCGGGTTAAAGTCGCGCCTTAACTGTGACATGCACCAAAATTTATGGCTTGCATTTGCGTACGCGGTAGCGCAGGATAGTCCGAAAATATATCATGTTGGAGTGGACTCAAATCGAGAAACAAGTATTGATTGAAACGGTAAAACCGAAACGGCGGTTTGGGCGGCGCGGCTATGGCGGTGCTGGTGGACTATGAAAGTTCTAACCGCGCGTCTAGCCCGTGCCGCGCGGGAAGAACTTTCATAGTCCACCGCGCGTGCCGCGGTTTAGGTGAGGACTATGAAAGATGCATAAACGACTGGAACTGTGGATCAGAAGCAGCTAATGCTATTGTAGCGAAGAGGGTATGTTGAGGAGACAGAAAACTAAGGATGCACCTGCTAGGTGTGGATGCTCTCAAGCTGAGGGAACTTTCGTGACTGAGCATGACGTTGCATTCAAGAAAATTAGCGACGTAGATCTTGAAAGCAAACCTACCACTTCTCATGCCTTAACAGGAGCAAAGCATTGTGAAGGAGAGGGAGTGGCACGTCAGCCCCGTGTTCCGAGTCATGTGGAACGCAAGGTCAATAGAGGTGGTGCAGTTCTGCCCAAACGCAGTGAGGAGGTGAAGAACCTCCCCGACCTGCTCAAAGCAAGATAAGGCGGAGGCACCGTCGAAGGCGTGCGAGCAGAACGCGTCTAACGGTACCTGAGGTCTGCCCTGGATGGAAGACTTGCAAGCAGCAGCGCCAACAGTACGTGTTCATTGACGCCAGGAGCTGAATCTCATGGTCAAGAGAATGGAAATGCACCGACGTTCAGAGGATACAAGGTTCCGCCAGCCTGAGGATGCGCACGATGTTCAACGACTAACGCTGAAAAACAACAAGGACCTTGGCTTGAAAGATGCTCGCTCGTTCATTTATCGCCAATCGAAACCTTAGGGCCGTACTTGATCTCACTGTCATGCCGGTTATGATCTCATCTCCTTATTTGATGTTATGAGTCGAGGCGACTCATCCGTAAAGGGTGAGGCATGTGAAATCAGATGTCACTCTGTTGTATGCTATACTGCCTTACACTATTCTAGTGTTAGTGCCTCACTAGTATTGTTGATGTTGTACTGTTTGTTATCCATCCTTGAGATATCAAACGTTTCAATTCTATCAATCGATATCGCTGTTAGTTGGCAGAGGCGGCCCTTTAGCTTTGTTTGTTATGTCTCATTCGAAGATTCGTTTCTGATTTGGAAAGTGGGAGCTGATGAGAATTCACCACTCCTGGTTCAATAAAAATTGGCAAGGAAGGGTTTCGTGGCAGTCCCTAGACATCCCCCCGGGTGACCGACCAGTCACCTGTGATTGAGCACATTATCTTCAGGTAGCCGGAATCATCATGTCAAATCGAGACACGAGTTGACGTCAAACCTTGATGAACACCGATACCGCCGTAGTGGGCAAAGCTACGCGAAGGGGACCTGCTGCGTGCGGTCGCGCCACGCGTTCACTTGTGCTAGTTAGCCTGAAATAGGATAAATAATCAGAAGTCAAAGAATAAGACATTTATCCCATCGCACGCTATCTAGCAGAGGCGAGCACGCGGCGCGACCTCACGCAGCCGGTGAGGTTCTATCGCGTAGCCCACTACGGCGGTGTCTGGGTTCAGGTGCCTTTGAGCTACAATGCCCTACAATTTGAGAAAAATGTGTATAACCTCTATCATCATTGGCAGCTGTCATAGGCGGGCCTCTAATTTTGTCGCCTCTCTACTTGCTATTTCACTGGAAGGCCCTAGTTATACACCAGCGAAATGAAAACGTCTCGCAATGCCATTCCCGCCGCTTGCTGCGTGAATCGGGGACTCGTCTGCAATGTTGCGTCTTTGGCGTCTTTGACGCAGTACTGCAGACAAAAATTTCCAGGCGTTTTTAATGGTATTTTATCGGTTTCGCTTCTGACACTTTTTAATTGCAGAATATCACTACTAATCAATTCCTCTCGTCATAACAGTGCTCGTTATGTCGTTTTGGTAATGTTTTAACAATTTCAAATCTGAAAAATAATCAGCTGGTGGAGATTGGCGAATTTCTAACAGGGCAGGTTCCGCAAGGATACAGTATACGGTGCCGCGGCTTGTATAACTGCTCTGTGCGGCCTTCCGGCGCGTTTTTCTGCGACCACTGTTCCTTTTGGCATGCCTGACCACAGTTAGGGCGCATATAAGTGATAGTTGTCTTGCTATTTCCGCAGCATCCCGCCGGTGTATAACTAGGGCCGAAAAGGCGATCCGCGACGGACGGCAGGCGTTCCTGCCATCGTTCCTCCCCCCAATTGAACACCGGGGTGTATATGACGCCCCGAAAAAAACAGCTTGAGAATCGCGCACAATATTTCCTATTTTGACCGATTCTCAAGCGTTTCTCGAATCATGAATCCAGCACCGCGCGACAGTTCTTTACCCGCGCAATCATGCACTTTTTGCAGCTTTACGAAGCAATGCTGACGCTTTAATTCGAAGCAGGGTATAGCGAAAGTGACGGTGCACATCATTTAGTTTGTCTCACTTCCAATCACTATATTTAATTGAGAACATACAATACCAGCGCTAAGTTTTGAAAAAACAGGGAGCATCTGGCAAACTTGGCAAAAAAAGCGTTCAATGCATGTAACATTTTTGAGTGAAGACTTTGTCAAATTCTGAAAACACCACAATATTCACAGATCAAATTGCTACCATGTGATATGCGTGCCGAAGTTCCCTAAAATCGCTTTGTTTTTGGAGGAAATAGTTTTTGCAATCGCATTTCAAAAACGTCGCGTGCGGCTAAGTGCGTCGAAACTTTGAGGAGTTTTTGTACAAGTAAAGGAAAAGCAGTCTGTATGCTTTCTTCATTAATTAGGTGCAGAGGAGAGAATCTCAAGGTTCATGTTGGTTGAAATTTCGAAATCCTTCATTAAACACGCTTGAGAACTACCTGAAAAAATGGAGTTCTGTTGCGAAAAACCCCGGACTCTTAAATGAAGGATTTTGAAAATTCAGCTAACATAAGCTTTGAGATTCTCTCATCTATACCTAATTCATGAAGAAAGCATACAGATTGCTCTTCTATCTCTTGTACAAATGCTGGTCAAAGTTTCGCCGCACTCGCCACGCGCGACGTTTTGAAAACGATGCAAGAACTATTTCCTCCAAAAACAAAGCGATTTCAGAAGAACTTCGGCCTACAGAATCATATAATTGGGTAGCAATTTATTCGGTGAATATAATAGCGTTTTCAGATTTCCGGAAAAGTCGATTCAAAGGTTACATGAATTGGACGCGTGTTTGCCAAGTTTGCCAGATACTCCCCGTTTTACAAAACTACGCGGAGTATTGTAGTGAGCGTTGAAGTGTCGACTAAGTCTTTAGAAGGCGAAGATCTCAAGATGTCTACGACTTTGAACGCAATGTTTACCTTATCATGGAACACTGTTGCAAATGGTAAGAACATAACTTTTCCGTCAGATTTTTTTAGTGTGCATTAATTCCAAGATAAGCGGGGAATCGTCGGCATAGGAATCGTCTACAAAAAAAATCGAGCATGACTCGTATTCAGGAAAAAGGGTTTTGGAGAAGCAAAATAACAAACGCACACACCACAAAAGAGGAGTTTCAAACAAAAAGGTTCAAAATAAAAAAGATAAATATGGTTTCCGTTTTCATTTTAGTCTGACGCATGGACCAGGCAGCTGGACGTGCGGGGTTGGCGGCCTCATTGGAGAATGGGGTTTCGATTCGCGCGGGGTGATCTACCGTTACAGCCCGTCCAATCATCAGACTAAAATGATTGCGCGAACTCTACGTCAGGGTCTTTTTTCGGAGATATGGGCCAGCCTGAACAATAAAAAATTCTGCAGAGCTCTGTCAAAGAAATTCTTGCTGTAGTAGTCAAATTCAGTAACGAAAACTAAATATCCTTATACTTAAAGGCACAGGACACCCAAAAATTTAATTTTCAGATTTGATGCTTGTCTTGGAGAGAGTCACACGCTGATCATAGTGGTATCTATGAAATCGTCCAAGACCCCATATGAACAGAGTTATGGCTCCTTGAAAATGCCTTTAATTTGAGGGTGAAAAATTGGTGGACGAGTTGTCTCATGCCTGTATTTCTCTTCAATCGTAATCGTTACGCGAAAGCAAGCCAGGATAAGGAGATAGCCCGGCAATGGACTGAAGAACAGAGACTTGTGGGAATTCACCCATCCATATAGCCGCTATCGAGTTTGAAAATCAGGAAGGGGGTCGGGCCTGTGGTGGTGAGCGAAGGGGTCGGGCCTGTGGTGGCCGCTTATATCTCGCTTATTTGGAGAAATTGAGACCTCGCATTTGGCACGCGTTATACAGGAGGGGTCTTCTACACAATTACATGAAAATCTCAAAATTCATATCTGAGGGTGTACTGTGCCTTTAAAGCAGTTGTCCCGATGTGTGTGTATGTATGTGCATCTTGTGAATAGCCGATCAAAACTTTTATGAAATGGTACCATCATTTAGGTGGGTGGGACATATATCGATTACCAAAAAATCAGCACGAGTCACCTCTTGCGTGCCTCGGGGCAACCGAGTTTGTCCGTGGGGCGCGCTTTTAGCCGTAGGTCATGGAAACTTCTATGAGTAGTCTAGCGCAAGAAGGGCTACGACCTAATCAGAGCGACAGGTTTCCAGTAGTAGTGAATGGGACGCTGTACAGAAACGCAAGGGTTTGAGGAGTTTGACAGACGTTATAGAAAGTGTGCAGGACCCCAGTGGGAGTGTGCAGGACGCCATAGAAAGTGCGCAGGACCGTAGTGGGAATGTGCAGGACGTCATAGAAAGTTTGCAGGACCCTAGTGGGAATGTGCAAGACGTTATAGTAAGTGTGCAGGACCCCAGTGGGAATGTGCAGGACTCCAGTGGGAGTTAGCAGGACCCCAGTGGGAGTGTGCAGGACGATATAGATGGTGTGCAGGACCCCAGTGGGAGTAAGCAGGGTTCCATTGGAACTGTGCAGGACGTCATAGAAAGTGTGCAGGACCCCAGTGAGAATGTGCAGGACGTCATAGAAAGTGTGCAGGACCCCAGTGGGAGTGTGCAGGACGCCATAGAATGTGTGCAGGATCAGGACCCCAGTGGGAGTGTGCAGGACGCCATAGAAAGTGCGCAGGACCATAGTGGGAATGTGCAGGACGTCATAGAAAGTTTGCAGGACCCCACTGGGAATGTGCAGGACTCCAGTGGGAGTTAGCAGGACCCCTGTGGGAGTGTGCAGGACGGCATAGAAAGTGCGCAGGACCATAGTGGGAATGTGCAAGACGTTATAGTAAGAGAAGCAGGACCCCAGTGGAAATGTGCAGGACTCCAGTGGGAGTTAGCAGGACCTCAGTGGGAGTGTGCAGGACGCCATAGAAAGTGTGCAGGACCCCAGTGGGAGTGTGCAAGACGTCATAGAAAGTGTGCAGGACCCCAGTGGGAGTGTGCAGGACGCCATAGAAAGTGTGCAGGACCCCAGTGGGAGTGTGCAGGACGCCATAGAAAGTGCGCAGGACCATAGTGGGAATGTGCAAGACGTTATAGTAAGTGTGCAGGACCCCAGTGGGAATGTGCAGGACTCCAGTGGGAGTCAGCAGGACCCCAGTGGGAAAGTGCAGGACGTTATAGATGGTGTGCAGGACCCCAGTGGGAGTAAGCAGGGTTCCAGTGGAACTGTGCAGGACGTCATAGAAAGTGTGCAGGACCCCAGTGAGAATGTGCAGGACGTCAAAGAAAGTGTGCAGGACCCCAGTGGGGGTGTGCAGGATGCTATAGAAAGTGTGCAGGACCCCAGTGGGAGTGTGCAGGACGTCATAGAAAGTGTGCAGGATTCCAGTGGGAGTGTGCAGGACGTTATAGTAAGTGTGCAGGACCCCAGTGGGAATGTGCAGGACTTTAGTGGGAGTCAGCAGGACCCCAGTGGGAGTGTGCGGGACGTTATAGATGGTGTGCAGGATCCCAGTGGGAGTAAGCAGGGTTCCAGTGGAACTGTGCAGGACGTCATAGAAAGTGTGCACCACCCCAGTGAGAATGTGCAGGACGTCAAAGAAAGTGTGCAGGACCCCAGTGGGGGTGTGCAGGATGCCATAGAAAGTGTGCAGGACTCAAATGGCAGTGTGCAGGACGTCATAGAAAGTGTGCAGGACCCCAGTGGGAGTGTGCAGGACGTCATAAAAAATGTGCAGGATTCCAGTGGGAGTGTGCAGGATGTCATAGAAAGTGTGCGGGACTCCAGTGGGAGTGTGCAGGACTCCAGTGGGAGTGTGCAGGATGTCATAGAAAGTGTGCAGGACCCCAGTGGGAATGTGCAGGACGTCATAGAAAGTGTGCAGGATCCCAGTGGGAGTGTGCAGTATTCCAGTGGGAGTGTGCAGGATGTCATAGAAAGTGTGCGGGACTCCAGTGGGAGTGTGCAGGACTCCAGTGGGAGTGTGCAGGATGTCATAGAAGGTGTGCAGGACCCCAGTGGGAATGTGCAGGACGTCATAGAAAGTGTGCAGGATCCCAGTGAGAGTGTGCAGGACTCCAGTGGGAGTGTGCAGGACCCCACTGGAAATGTGCAGGACCCGAGTGGGAATGTGCAGGACTCCAGTGGGAGTTAGCAGGACCCCAGTGGGAGTGTGCAGGACGCCATAGAATGTGTGCAGGACTCCAGTGGGAGTGTGCAGGACCCCACTGGAAATGTGCAGGACCCAAGTGGGAGTATGCAGTACCCGAATGGGAGTGTGCAGGATGTGATAGAAAGTGTGTAGAACCCAAATTGAAGTATGCCGGACGTCATAGAGAGTGGGCAGGACCCAAGCGGGGGTGTGCAGGACGTCATAGAAACTGTGCAGGATCCAAGTGGGAGTGTGCAGGACGTCATAGAAAGTGTGCAAGACACAAACGAGAGTATGCAGGAAATCGTAGAAAGTGTGCAGGACCCCAGTGGGGGTGTGCAGGATGCCATAGAAAGTGTGCAGGAGCCAAATGGCAGTGTGCAGGACGTCATAGAAAGTGTGCAGGACCTCAGTGGGAGTGTGCAGGACGTCATAAAAAGTGTGCAGGATTCCAGTGGGAGTGCGCGGCACGTCACAGAAAGTGTGCAGGACCCTAATGGCAGTGTGCAGGTCGACATACAATGAGTGCAGGACCGCAATGATAGTGTGCGCAACGTCACCAAGAGCGTAGAATTTTAAAGAAAAGAGATTTCGTCATTTTATCCATGCCAAAGTCTCAACCTTTTTGTAGCAAAGAAAAATAGGAGAACATGTATCTCGAGAAGCGTGCGACGTGTTCTGAGGCGGGCGCAGAACTCTGCAGACTTTTCCTTGTCAATCTGGGGAAGCAAGCAACAGCTTCACTTCCACACCCCTGTTCGTCGCTCATTACAGCCGCTCAGTCATTTCGATTTACTAACTTCCCTAAACCAGATTTATGTATGTTGAAAGTCCGAGCTTGTCAAAATGTGCTTCATAAAACATCAACACCCACAGGCATATTTCATTTATTGAGAACAAGGGCATGGTGTTGGTCACCCAGGAAATAGCAACTAAAATGAGGGTGCGTTTTTCCTTATCGTGACAGAAATGGTAATGCGAGAATAATCGCTTGGAAATTTTGCAAATTGGAAGGAAGGGCAGAGGGTTTCGACATAAAGGAAGGAGGGATGGCAGAGGTCGTAAATTTGGTTCCGGTAACAACTGATCTACCGCTGGCTTCTTATGTCTTGCGGCTTGATCGGACATTTTCATACCCCCACGCCCAGTTATGAATGTCCGGCAAACTGCTCTGATCAGGAGAGTCCATACGGGCAGCAACTTTTGGGTAGACGGAAGTCAGTTGACAAGCTCATCTGCGTCAGGAAGTTTGCGCACGTGAAAGTTTTCTTGAGTGAAAACTTCGCTAGGTCTAGCTAGTAGGCTCTAATTGAGCAACACCACGAAATAAAAAAACATCAGAAATTGGCGGTCCCTACTCGTTGTCGACGATTCCCGCTATTCCTGAAATTCAAACTTTAGCAATCGGTCGTAATATGACAAACGTGAAACTCAAAGACCCAAAACTATCCTCGTACTGTGCCCCTAACAGATTTGAAATCTCTATGGAAATCTCTAAAATCTCTAGGGAAATCTTTACCAAAGCTGCATTCAACGCCGCAGATATCCTATTTCGCGAGATTTCCCTCTACTAATGGTCACCTTTATTATTTATTTATTACACTGAAACAGTTCGAGAACCTGTACTGGCTGCGACGAACTTTTTTCCCCAATCATAACTTATGCAGCAGTCTCGATTGATAACACCTCTCCAGTAAGGATTTCACGTGGAGAAGAAAACTGTGTCTGCGTCACACAGTTGTGGAACTTTCCTACATTTGAGTTCATGCAATTTCTAAAAAACTGGGTGAAGATTCGAGTGCAGTGGGATCTGGCTCCTAGCATTGTCCACCTATGCTTCATAGGCGACACGCCACCGGCGAAAATTGGTAATCTAAACCGCATCAAAACATGAAGCACAAGCATTCAAATAGACTACAAGATGAGCACCTCAGACAACAGGTGCGGGCTGACCGCAGGCAATCAAGGCCTCTCCGGGCGGTAAGCCGGCAAGTTGCGGGCGGATCGCTGCTCATCGTGGCCTCGGCGGGCGGATCGCTGGCTATCAAAGCCTTTCGGGCGGATTGCTGCGTTTTGGCGGGCGGATAGCGGCGCCTGGGAAACTTGATCACGCTAGCGGGCGGATCGCCGGCAAGCTCTAAAGCGACGATCCGCCCGCAACCTGTCAGCGATCCGCCCGCAAGGGCTTTGATAGCCAGCGATCCGCCCGCTGAGCTATGAGATGCAGCGATCCGCCCGCAACTTGCCGGCGATCCGCCCGCCAGGGCCTTGATAGCCAGCGATCCGCCCGCTCAAATTGTACACGGTGAAACTGGTCAATCAATGATGAGTGGATTGGAGTTCATTTATTGATCCACTGCCACGCCATAAACCCCCATCCGCCATCTCTACTTCAGTGTCATAGTTGTTTCACTTCTATATGTCGCTTTTTTCTTGATGTTGCTTAATTGTTGAGTGATCTTATAATGCTTATCGTCCATCACTGGATGAGGGATCGCCGCAACGCTGCTTGGCGGGAAGAATCGCGCGATCAATAGCCACTCTCTTCTCGTTCTCCCGCGCGCATTTTTTCCCGCCAAGCAGCGTCGCGGGGATCCCTCATCCAGTGATGGACGATACCTTGTATTTAGCTCATTAGAGTACGTGTTCTTTGATTTTCCCAGTTTATCGCAAGTATCCTAATTCTGGGAAGCGGTTGTCTTTGAAAAAAAAAACATATGGTGTATGCTAGAAATGGAGAGAAAAGCGCTTCGCTCAAAAGATGGCGGAACAACATCTACGCCGCGGCTATTTAGAGATATGATAGAAACCATACAATATCGTTAAATTCTTGACACAGCTAAGCGCGTGAATGGAAGAGTCACCGAGTTTTCCCCGCCTCTCCTGCGCTTGGAATAATTTACGATCATCCACTGACGGCTCACTTGGCCTGTTTTCAGTTTGTCGCTTTGAAATTTTCCGAAAAATTATTCGAATATATTGGAGTTGATTTAATTCGAAACTATTCAAAATTCGGACCTCGGAAAAAAAGGGTCATTCGAATATATTCAAAAATCGGACCTCAAAAAAAAGGCCATCCGAATATATTCAAAAATCGGACGTTAAAAGGGAGTCATTCGAATCTATTCGATATTCGGTCTTTTCTTTCAGGGCACAACTATAGTAGACTGGTGTCAACCTTGTTTTAAGGGGAAGCGAGCCTCCTTCGAGGGAAGTAGATATATATGACGCATTTTTTTCAGGCGCAGGAGTCGGATGGCAGCGGCGTCTTCGGTTCAGTTACTAAAGTTTGTGGTGCTTGAACCCTATCTGGAGGTCCCTCTCACCCGATGAAGGCCCCAATAGAGGTTGGGAGGAGTCGTCGCGCCGCGTGTCGGGGTGCCGGCCGCATCGTGTGTCGCTGTGCCGGCCGCGTCGCGTGTCGGCGTGCAGGCGGTGTCCCGGTTTAGCGTGCAGGCTAGATGTGTGGGCGCAGTGTTGAATTCGAGTGATGAGGTTCCCCAATTCGGATATGTGGACCGTGACTGACCACATTTTTGAGGATTTTCTATGGGAGGATACGAAAGGTAAGAACCCGAAAGTCCGAGTTTCAAAGAAGTCGAATTACGACATTTGAAATGTACGTTCGGCATGGATCCTAAAGAGACGTTCTGTTCCCTAGTAAACGTTGGCGCAAGCTCGGTGCCATATGCTAATACATAGGTGCACCAAGTTTGTGCCAACCTTCAGTCAGGAACGCATGGTAAATAGAATTTCGCTATTTCGA
Source organism: Aplectana chamaeleonis (assembly GCA_029168955.1). Lineage (NCBI taxonomy): Eukaryota > Metazoa > Nematoda > Chromadorea > Rhabditida > Cosmocercidae > Aplectana > Aplectana chamaeleonis. The sequence goes on along the minus strand of JAPDOI010000124.1, from coordinate 735,607 downwards.
GACCCACAATGCAGATTTTTCTGGAACTTAGGCAATGTAGGGAGCCCTTACTAACTTTGTGAAAGTGCCGAGTGAGCCAAATTATCCGCTCTAGCACGATGTGATTTTACTTCATTTGCCAAAAGATGACAATGCGACTAGTTGTAGCTAGCAACACGTTTTGGCGCAATTTAGGCAGTTGCCCGTATTCATGAAACAAACGGAGCCTCCCGGGAAGGTTCAAAATTCGCCCAACGCACACACTGGCTGCTTATAGGAACCCTTCCGGTAGGCTCCCGTAGTTTCATAGATATGGCCACAGAACTTTTCAGGGTGATTGTGAACTGGCGCCCTGAAAGGATGGTCTCGTGAGTGATTCCACAATATCCAACCTGCGCCCCATATTGGAGCACAATCGAACCGCAAAGTACACTACTAGCGCAGCTGATGAGCTTCAAATCTCTACTGCCCTAATCGGAGTTAACTTTGGGTCCGCAGCTGCAAACAACCGTAGTTGCAGCGAGCAGCTCGGATATACTAGAGCTGGGTCTACGGGGTCACGGCACTATCATTTAGTTCTCAGCAAGATTGTTTGTAAGCTGCGTGCTGCAACAGACCTTATCTGCAAATGCGGAGCGCTATTTCACTCCTGTTCGGACACTGCGGGGCGGGCTGGACGTAATTCTTTTGAGAGACTGGGGCATTGCATTCAATTTTTAAAGAGCTTGGCCCACTGCCGCGTCTGGTGTTCGAAGAGGCGTGAACCAACGTCTAAGAAAAATTGTGAAGTTTTCAAACATTAAAGGGTAGAATATGAGACACGGGACGGAGTAAGCGAATTGATTCATTATTATGTGGGTATAAGGCAGTAGATGAGCAGTACTGAGGTGTGCAGAAGTTCGGCCGGCACCGGTTGCCCACATACCTTGCGTTCCCTATTGTGACTTGGCGCAAACTCGGTGCACGCAAGTTATGTATAACATAGGCACATCGGCTTTGCTCCAAGAAACAATAAGGAAAGCAAAATATCAAAGCGATCTGTTGTTGACAATACGCCGGTTGGGGTCTAGGGTGCAGCACAAACTTCAGGGCTTCAGTTTCTTGAGCAGTAAAAAGTTTTTGACCGGATTTTTTGGCCCAGGTTTTCCTCAACATGTTTAGGTAGTCAACTCTTTGGGTTGATTAACACTGCGTCATAGGCGCTTAAAGGCACAGTCCAAGCTCAGGGACAAAATCTGAGATTTTTATACAATTGTGAAGTAGACTCACCTTATAAAACACCTGCCAAGTGCGAGCTCTCAATTTCTCTGAATAAGCGAGATATAGGAGGAAGCCACCCTGGGGCGCCCACACCAGGAAGCCACTTTGGCACGCCCCTTTACGATCTTTCGAGCTGAACAGTGGCGAGATGAGTGATGATTTCCGATCAATAGCCCCGTTCTTCCCTACATTCTCAGCCTCCCTCTTTATTCAGGTCGGCTCGCATCCATAGGTTGCAAATGACGGAAGTTACAAGCCTCGGACAACTCGTCCACCATGCTTCCGCAGCTCAATTTTCGAGGGGCCACAACTCCGTTCTCAGGGGGCCTTGTACGACTAGAGAGACATCATTGGAATCAGCGTGAGACCATTTTCAAGATAAGAAGGGAAACAGAAAATCGATTTTGAGGTTGGACTGTGCCTTTAAGAATTGTTCCCCGACCCGAGGGATCAAAAGGAGAAGGGGTTCGAATTACGGGTACATCGCTGATAACTGGCGGGTGGATCGATGATAACTGCCGGACGGATCGCTGGTTACTGGCGGGCGGATCGCTGGCTACTGGCGGGTGGATCGCTGGCTACTGCCGGGCAGATCGCTGGCTACCGGCGGGCGGATGGCTGGCTACTGGCGGGCGGATCGCTGGCTACTGGCGGGCGGATCGCTGGCTACTGGCGGGCGGATGGCGGGGGATGTCGATCCGCCCGCCGAAAGCCAGCGATCCGCCCGCACCTGCTGTCTGAGACTGCCCTGAGGCCTAGTGCATACTTCCCGCACTGGGCGACGGGACATAGTGTTTGCTATATGAATCAACCGAAAATCGTTATTGCTGATATACACTGCCGCTGTCGCGGGAAGTATGCACTAGGCCTACCCGTGTTGATAACAGAATGACGCGCTTCCGATTGAAGTGTCATTTGAAGACACAGTACACCCTAATATATGTTTTTGTTCCTGACTTCCCCACAACCTGTAATGGCTCCTAACTTTAGGTACTGTCGCCTTTTAGATTATTCTCTAATCAGAATAATGGTCTTGTGATCGGCGGTTGAAGCGTTGCGCTAAGTTTTTGTTTGTTTTTGTAATCACTCCATGTTTTTAACTTACTGTTTTGTAGCTTTTGAGCACGTCGACAACGGCGTAAAATAAATGACTTACTTGACTTAATCGGTTGGCTTTCGCCTGACGCGGTCATTCCGCATCTTCACCGAGGTGTGCCGTCCTAGTAGTCAGCCGTGTCCATTTTTCACGGTCTTCAGCCACAATTTGAACACATTCCATCCAGCTGTCACTATTCCATTTCCTGCGAAACGAAACATCGCGCCTGAACTGTCTTTCGATGCCGAGTGACTTCAAATCCTCTTTAACCACATCCGTCCAGAACTTTCGCCTACGCCCAGGTGGCCGTTTCCAGACAGGATTTGGGAGCATTTTTAAAGCGTGTTGTACGAGACGATCCGGCGTTCTTCTTAGTATATGCCCGAGCAGTCGAAGTCGACTTTCCATTGCTGCTTGAGATGGCGTTAGGAGATGCTGGCACCTCCCTCGTGTAAAGCGTTGATGTACTGCGTCCATTTCCTTGTAAAGGTCTTCGTTATGGCATACACGTGGCCAGAAATATCCAAGAAAACGCCTAAAAAGCTCCCTCTCCGTGCAATCCAACCTTTCCATCTGCGTCTTCGGTGCTGCCCACGTCTCCGATCCGTACATCATGATAGGGCGAATAGCGGATAGGTAGACGCGCAACTTGACTTCCTTCGCGATGGTGGTAGACCACAAACACTTGGTTAGAGAATTGAATGCAGACGTAGCTTTTGCACATCGTTGTTGAATATCCGCTGCATAACTACCATCGTTCTTCAGCAAACAGCCCAAATAACAGAAATCGCCCACCAGTTCGATACGTTGTCCGTCCACATAAACTCCTGTTGAAGGCCTCTGAGAGACCCACATCTGCTTGCGTTTGTCGGGACGAAGACGAAGTTGATAGGCTGCGGCATACTTCGAAACGAGGTTCACAATCCTTTGAAGTTTTGCGTTGTTTTCAGCGAATAACACAATGTCGTCGGCGTACTCCAGGTCGACAGGGAGCGTCCTGATGGTGTTAGGATCACATCCGCAGGAAACTGTTCTGCAACTCTACGCATGATGTCATCAACGGCGAAGTTGAAAAGAAAAGGTCCTGCAACGGCTCCTTGCCTTCCTCCTGTTTTCACATCGAAAGCTGACGTAAATCCGACGGGTGTACGAACTGCTGCTGTTGTTCCTTTGTTCATGTCCTCGATTAACCGAACATACTTTTCCGGGACTCCATCTGCTCGCAGAGCATTGAACAATCGATCACGATGAGGAGAGTCGAACGCGGCTTCAAAGTCCAAAAAAGCAAGCTGTAATGGCTGAAAACCGCTGCCACTATTCAATTACTCTTCTCACGACGAACACTTGGTCGATGGTCGATCTTCCAGGTCGAAAACCGGCTTGCTCATCTCTGATCGTTCTTTCACGATGTTTGATAAGTCGCTCGAGAATGATACGTTCTAAAACCTTGTACATGACACGAAGTAGAGAGATTCCTCTGTAGTTCTTAGGATCCGTGACGGATAGCTTTTTGTGAAGAGGTACGATGATCGCATGTCTCCACGAATCGGGTATCCTTTCGCTCATCCATATAGCACGGATGGTGTTGGTCATTTCACGAATCCCAGACGGAGGAAGAGCTTTCAGCATTTCAGCAGTGATGTTGTCATCTCCACCTGCCTTTCCATTCTTCATTTTCCGGACACAATCCAAAACTTCAAACTCAGTCGGCGGTTCCTCACTGACATCGTAATGTGCTCTCTGAACATGCGGGAGCTTAGGTACTGATGGCGCTGGACGATTCAGTAGTGAACTGAAGTAACCCTTCCATATTGGCAGCGTCGCATCACCAACTGCAACTCCATTGGTAGTGTTCAGGACAAGAGAACATCTCTTCATCTTCCCGCTATACTGTCGCAGCAACGTGTAGGCTTTCCTCGGATTCTTCTCCTCCCAAGCCTTCTCGAACTCCTTAGCTCTACACGTCCACTCTTGTTCGCGGTCCTTTTGAAGCTGCCGACGCAACTCCCTCCTCAGACGCTTCTCCTCCAAGAAGTTTCCTGCAGTTCGGAGAGCACATACTCTGTTGTAGGTAGATGTAGTTTCTTCTGAGACGTAGGCGAACTTCTTCTTAGGCTGTACAAGCGGGAGTGCCTCTTTCGAAGCGTCCTGGATGCACCTGACAAAAGAATCCGCGTCGCGAAGTTTCTTCTTAGTCCGTACTCCGATTAGAATAGAAACGCGTTGTCGAAAATTCCTTCTGCACTCTCCATCTCTGAGACTTGTCATGTCAATCCTCTGGAGAGGCTGAGCCCCTCGCTTCCTCTTATGAATCCTCGCAGTGAAGTTCAACAGAACAGGACGGTGATCCGAATCGAATGCGACATCCCACACAGCTCTAGACCTTCGAATGTCGGATACTGGAATATTCCTCGTCAGGACCTAGTCAAGCTGTAGCTTCAAAGTTGTCATCTTCCGCTTCCGCTGCTCTTCTGAAGATAGCCGGGTTGGTCCCTGCCACGTAAGCTGATGGCGCCGATGATTCCTCTTGAATGTCGATGCAATAATCAGACCACTGCGTTCACAAAAGTCGACAAGGCGGTAGCCATTGTCCGATGTTTGCTCCACTGGGTAGAACCATTTACCGAGTACTTCGGATTCCTGATCAAGTCCCATCTTCGCATTTGCGTCAATCCCCACGACAACAGCATGTTGACAAGGTATCCTGGCCAGCAACGTATTGAGTTCCTCATAAAACGCATCCTTCGAATTGTCTTCGGCGGTTTCAGTAGGCGCATGAGCACTCACTATCCACAGATTGAATCCTCTGTGATCCCGCAGACGTACGAATGCATTCCGGCACGACGTTGAGCCAAACTCCTGGACCATACCATTGAAATCCTTCCTTACAACTATTGCACAGCCTCCCACTCTCCTATCGTCAACGTTACCGCAGTAGATGGTGTACTCTCCGACGCTGATGACGGGTCTATCCTTGAGGCGGGTTTCCTGCAAAGCAGCAAACGGTGCATGAAAATAGCTCAGAAGCTTGGATAGCGCAGTTTTTTGGATATCACTCGACAGCGATCGACAGTTCAGGGTGGCGAAATTGTGGCTTGTGGCCAAAGACTCCATGACTCCCTAGGTACGGATCCTAAGGTGTTATGGACCAGAGGCCTTAGTGTGCCGGACGGCGACACCTTTATGCAATGTGCGGGATACTTTCGCGATATAGTTGTGCACGCTATATCGCTCGAACGTTCCCTGTGTACACTCAAACGTCTGCTGGGTTCAGTAGAAGCAGGGGCACCAACGAGCAGGTACCAACAGACTTGTATACACACCCCCGTAAAATAAATAAAAATAAAAAATAAATAATTAAACAAATATATGAATTTTGAGATTTTCGTGTAATTCTTTAGAGGACCCCTCCTGTATGACACGTGCCAAATTCGAGATATCAATTTCTCCAAATAAGCGAGATATAAGCGACCGCCACGGGCCCGACCTCCTTCGCTCACCACCACATGCCCGGCCCCCTACCAGATTTACGAACTCGATAGCAGCTAAGTGGATGGACGAATTCTTAACATTTCGTCGTTCTTCAGTCTATGGCCGGTCTATCTCCTCATCCTGTTTTGCTCTCGTGCAGCGATTGCAAACGAAGAGAAATACAGGCCTGAGACAACTCGTCCACGAAATTTTCGCCCTCAAAATGCAGACATTTTTAAGGAGCCATATCCTCGTTCGTCGGGGATCCTGGACGATTTTAGAGATACCGTTGTGATCAGAGAGTGGCTCTCTCCAAGATAAGCACGAAATCTGGAAAATAATTTTCTGGGTGTCCTGTGCCTTTAACGGCAGTGCTCACGATAGAACACCATTTTCTGTTTCTTTGCCTATCTTGAAAACAGTCCCATCCTGATTTCAATGAAGTCTTTGGAATCGTACAAGACCTTCTGGGAACGGAGTTATAGTCCCTCAAAATTGAGTTACGGAAGCATGGTGGACAAGTTGTTCGAGGCTTGTAACTTCCGTCTTTTGCAGCCAATATATGCGAGCTAACCTAAGTAAAGAGAGAAGTTCAGGATGAAGGGAAGAACGGGGCCTTTGTTCGGAAACCATCGCTCATTTCACGATCTCGAGTGTTCCATTGTTCGCGTCGAGGGACGGAAAGGGGCCGGACTTGCCCAAAGCGGCGGGGTTTTCCCACTTTTCTTAGCCGTTTTGCGGTTCCTAGGTAGCTTTTCGTCCCGTTTCTTCGACGCTGTTCTTCTGAGGGCCACGAGGAGCGTTTGTCATGGAAAATTTGAGAATGAAGTTTTATTGTGAACAGTGCCTTTAAGGCATCGTATACGATGAAAACCGTTTTCCAGTTATTGTTTTTAATCGGACTAGTGGGTCTTCACAAGGTCACTCACAAACTTTGGAGTTCTGAAATTGCCTCCGAATGAAGTTTTCGCCACCTCAAAACGGCTTCCTGGGTTCGGAGGTTTTTTTTTGGGTCGATCCTTTGTTACAAAGAAGAAAGGAAAACAACCGGTCATCAAAAAAAATTATCACGTTTATTACATTGAGTAGTTCACTCCTCCGAACCGGTCAATTCTTCTAATGTCAGAAATGAGAGGTCACAAAAGCGATCCCATTTTGGTAGAGAAAAGCGATTTCCGGGCATTTTTTGCTGCTCTTTCTGGCACAGTTGTCTCAGTAGGCCTCTGAACTCCCATATTCAACGGAAAACTCGACAACCATATTTCATCGTAGACGATGCCTTTAAAGACACAGTCCAACCTCAGAATCGATTTTTCGTTTTTCTGCCTATCTTGGAGAAAATTTCACGCTGATCACAACGGTGTCTCCAGAATCGCTCAGAACTCACTGCGAACGGAGTTACGGCTCCTTAGGAATTTCGATTTTGAACGGCTAGAAGTTCTCGGACGAGTTGTCTCGAGCCTGTATTCTCCCGTTTTTCGCAGCCACCGTTCTGTAGCAGGCGACAATATAAAGCCAGCCCGAAAACAAATCGAAGAACATAGGTTTTGAATAAAAACATTCGCGCGTATCTTCCCTAGTGAGGTCGAAAACCTGGCGGTGGGCGTTACCCATTTTTTCTTTCAAAGGGGCGTGGCCGACTTTTTCCCTGATTTTTCTCACTTATTTGAGCGAATTGAGATTTCGCGCTTGGCAGGTTTGCTATAGGCGGCGACCGGACCATAATCTCAAAAATTACCTCTGAGGTTGGACAGTGCCTTCAAAGGCAGCATACACGTTCGTAATCGTGATTGAGGTAACTACGGAAATAGAATGATATGGCCAAGATTACAACGCCTACGCATTTTGAAGTGTCAAAAACCACCCACAATGCCGCTACGTGAGTTAGAAGTTGGCCCCGCCCGTATTTTCCCGCCCCCTGTATTTGTCCTTTTCCTCCAACGCAGGGTTGCTGGGTCATCTTCACCTTCGGTACTGTTGGTAGATTGCCTAACAAGTAAGCCACACATGTCACTGGCGCTGAAGATGACCCAGCAATCTTGCGTTGCAAGAAAAGGACAAATACAGGAGGCGTGAAAATACGGGCGGGGCCAAACCTTCTACTTCTGTAACGGCATTGTGGGTCGTTTTTGACACTTAAAAATGCGTAGGCATTATGTTGTAAGCCATACGGTTCGATTCACGTAGTTATCTCAACCACGTTTACGAGCGTGTATGCTGCCTTTAAGGCAGACCTAGCTATAAAAACGATTTCTGAGGTCTCTTTATGAGAACGTAGATTTGGCCATCACAACGGTTTGCGGCAAAAAAGCTAAAAAACAATGTATAACGACTAATTACAGGTGTCGGACGGACCCCAAATTAACAAGATTTTCATTAATGATTGCTTATCCGCCTTTAATTTGCTGTTAAAGTTGTCAATAGTCTTCAGAAGTGCCCAGAGATTACTTTAGAAGCAAAATAAAAGTTAATAAAACAGGCATTAATAGACGTCCCGATGATTGGGGCGGGCGGATACCAAGCAATAATTTGTTCTTGAGCGTTTTTTCTGCAACTTTTCACTTATTTTCACATTTGTGATGGCCAGATCTACCTTCCCATGAGGACAGCACAACAACCCTCTCTATCGCAAACCCTGCCTTTAATTGAAGGCAGCGTTCACGACGATCATGCTCGTTGGCTTTCCACAGCGAAATGATAGGCGAGAAGGTTTCTAAGCTCCTGGTGTCGAAGGAACGGTAGAAAACGAGCCAGGAGCGGCAAAATAACGGCTGCAAACAAGCGTTTTGGTGCTAAAGACACGCCTCGTGCCCCAGATCTGCCCCCTCTTAATGAACAAATGAAGACTCAGATTTTTAGGAATGATCAAGTCAAGGAAGTGCTGATAACTCTCATAAACTCGGGGGGTGAATAGCAGGTGGGCGAGGCCTGTTTTGACACTTTTCAGTCGGGGGACCCATTTTCCACCTTAGGGAGTAAGCGCCGCGCGCGACGAAATACATGATTTTTGTGAGGGTATTGGGTAGTAAATTTCACTCCCTTAGGGAAGACTTGGGGAGTGACACTGGTCAATTGCCTCATCGCCTGTGATAACGTGTTCCTTCACTCGCCAAGGTGACGTATAACTTTACTCGCCAAAGCTTTCCTAAGGTAGTAAGATGACGCGTCGTCTTCATTTTCAAATCATTTTCATCGATCTCTCAATCTTCTTCATGGGTTTATCCTCTTCTTTTCCTCTGCCACCTTTCTTCTTTTCTTGTGATTACTCTGACTTTTATTCCTAACATGGGCTTCGATTCTCATTCTTGGCTCCCATTCCGGAAAAAGGTTCTGTATTATTATCATCGGAATGTTGTTATTCTGAGGTATTAAGATGCACTTTATTCGGTCACAGCCACCCCACCTGTATGATAGTGGTTTGGTGACCACCTGAAACGGAGAATGACACATTGCTCGTAGGCTTTGATCAGAATCGCGCCTGTAGCATCATCTTTCAATAAATTCCTTCAAATCACTATTTTTTATTCGAAAAGTTTTTAATTAAAAAATACACAAAATCCTGGTGAGAAGAACTACTTAAGTTCATAATGATCCCTAGGATTCAGTTAAAAAGAGACAAAGATTTCGGGTGGAATTTTTAGTGTTCCGTACAGTGTACAAGTACTGAGCTCTATGTGCAGTGTACAACGATCTAAAATTCACATTCCGAACTTTTTTTTGTTCAAATACATAGAAATCCCAGTGAGTAGCCTTAATAGCGTTACTGACCCGAAAAGGCTGACTCTCGAGAAATTTATTGAAAATGAACTATAAATACTCGAAAACGCTTCCCTGCGCGTCATCTAACAATAATCTATGTACGAACGGTAGTGTGAATAATACTCCCCTTCTTTTTTATTGTAACTCTTCCTCGTCACCTGGAAATCTTCTTTCAATACCGCTTCGTTATATTTCGTTTTATTCTGGGATTGAAAATCTACAAATGCACCATGGCTGTGGATAGGCATCCAGAGCTCGTTGGTTGATATTATAGGTATGCTTTTCAGAAAGGGCAGACCCATGAAAGATTTATTTCTCAGTTCTTTTTTCTTTGAAAATCCAAGCTGAGCTCTGTGGCACATTCTAACGAAAAAAGATGGTGGACGTCCAAATACTGGTGAAACGCACTGTACATAGGAGGCGCTTCGCATAAGAATAGAGAAGGTTTGGAATACATAATCTTTTTATCGTGTTTTTGCGAATTGGATCGATGCAGGGTGCAAAAAAATTAGGTCCTCTTTTCAATAAATTTTGAAAAAGCCAAGACTATGAAAATTATGAGCTCTTAAAAATTAGCAGTTTTCAACGATTTCTTTTCGTAGAGGTCATTAATGTAAACGGGTTTCCCTGTTATCGAAATGCCATTAAAGGCTATGAGCTATAAGGAATCGATTAGGGTTTTTGGATTAGTGAACGTTACGTCCCTTAAAATTATATATTTTCTAACTTCTGGAGAATAATTTCTACAGATTTTGACCATGCTCGATGATGCGCCCTATCAGTTTCAGTCCGATAAAAAAAACAAAACACAGTTTCAGTCCGATAAAAAAAACAAAAAACAAATCGGACCCTATCACTCTCTTTTTTCGATTAAAAGTGACGCAATAGGAAGAAACGTTGTGCGAGGAACAGATCATTCATTTTTTCTCTATCATCATCAAATGAAATGAAATGTTGGACATGATAAGGTTTACAAAAGCCAGAAGCCCGTTTTCTTTTCAATGCCGTTCTATCACCTACCGGAATCGCATCTGGATCACCATTCCTGAGTGAAATGAAAGGAAGTGACAAAGGAGAAAACTTTTTTGTGCATAACTAAATGTAAGAGTGGCCTCCTTCACACGTGCTTTTGCGAGTGGGCTTTAACTGATAGAAAGCATTCATTCAAAGAAAAAAATCAGAGTGATTGGGTCAAGCTACTTGAAATTCTCATTTTTCTCATGCTAAAAGACTACTGCGCATCTTTTGAGCATGGCCTTAACCTGCAGGAATCATATTTTGTTAAAATACCCACTTCAAAATATGAAAGGGCTCAATTTTTACAAACCTTGTAACGCCAATGAATTTTCCCCTATAACGGTAGAAACATTCAATTCAGTTAAAGGCAACGTACACGCTCAAAAACGAAATCAATTTAATGGCATGAATCAAGGCCTTGGGTCTCATAGTATGGAGAAACGCGGAAAGTATAAAAAAACGTCTGAAATGATGATACAACGATTTTTTCTGTTCTGGTTCGCAAGTGGACGAGTTGCAAAACCCTGTCATACTGAGCGGAGTCAGCGAAAAAGTGGTTGAGATGACGGTGCTAATAGACTTGTACGGCCTTTACTGAGAAGTTTACGACGTAGAATGCGTCGAAAACGAGCCAAGATTACTGAATTCGAGCAGCTATTTCAAGGGGATTGGTATTGAGGGACTTAACCGTTATTGAAACAAGGGCGGCGAACGGATGATTTAGTGACTCGATATGGCTCGAATCATGTTGAGCAGGCATTTGCGCCAAGTTTCGGCGAAGCTGCGACCCCACCTGTTGACTAAATTTTTGAAAAAATGTGAAATATTTCTTCGATCATCTTGAGAAAAATATTACATTTGTATTCAGCCCACCGAATAACTCAGGGCGACTATTACTACTCAGAAAAGCCCCGCGTTCAATGCGTGTCGAATATGCATCCAACTCCAGTAACCAGTCCCAACACAACGCTCAATCGCATTGGCGCGTGTTTTAAACAACAGCACGTACTGCGAAATTTCGTGGCAGTAGCACATGCTGTAAGGCGGTCCCAGCGCTATCGTAGCAGTGCACTGTCACACGACGCCGCCGGTACACCGACATGCGACGCGGCCAGTTCGCCGAGCACGTTTCTATGGCATCTCGTCCCCGATCGGTACGGGACGGGTTAGAGTGAGACTATTGGGGTATGCGATAAGGCGCTAATCATACCAGTCAACGCCAGGGCGCCACGCGCCGGCATGGCGTTGGAGAATTAACGGCTTCACGCCACGCCGGCGCGTGACGCCCACCCCGCCATGGCGGCGACGTCCGTAACAACTTTTTCATCATTTTCTTTTTTAATCATTCTCCAATTTCATTCTGTTCCCTTCTACCACCATGATGATAAACGCGTGAACAAATTCTGCTTGCTCGGCAAAGTTAAAATACCTTCTAATCCGCTCCGCCATAGCGTCGCCGCTGGGGTATTCATAGTCTTTGCATGCTCGTCACGCGCACGACGCATCGTAGGAAGTATTCATACTCCAACGCCTCGCCCGCGCGTGACACGTGTGCCGCGCTGGCGTAAGGAGTATGAATAACGCCGAAGAGTGGTTGTGCCCATAGGTTCGTTGGGTGGAGACAGCGGTCCGAGATGTGAAGATTGTTAAGAATACCTGAGTGGGAAATGGTGAAGGTTCCTATAGACTTGCACGGAAAATTTTCCCAGGCGATTTTCGGAAAAGTACCTGTTCTTCGCTTATAACATTTTTGCCGTTTAAGATGGATCTTTGAACGGAGCTGTTTCGAAAATCTTCATGAAATTTTGCGTTGACAAATGTTTTCAATTTGAGAAAAATACTTTTCCTATCTCTCAGCCAATTTCAATTTATGGAATAACGTTTCTCTCACCAAAAGCAATTAGTTTTTCGTCCACAACTTTTTTGTGCTTGGATATAGGCCTTTGATGAAGGTAGTTTTCGGAATCTCGATGGAATTCTGCGACGATTGCTCCCTCTATCTTTACAGTATAAAGAGTTATAGGCGAAAAACCGGCGTTTCGTGAATGAATTAGGCTGAAGGATCGAGAAAATATTTTTCCAAACTGGAAACACTAGTCGACGCAGAATTCCATCGAGATTCCGAAAACAACCTTCACCAAATAAGAAGGGGAACGTATTTTCGAAACTGAAAACGCTTTTCGATGCAGAATTTTATGGGGATTCCAAAAACAGCCTCTGCCCAGAGGTGAAGGTTGGTGGTATACTTGGGCAAAACTGTAAAAATTTTCGAATTTCGAATTTTCGAGTAGATTCGAAAATCAAAATCTTCGAATTTTCGAATATTTTTTTCTATTTTTCGGATGAATTTTCTCGAATTCACAAATGCTAGCTTCGATTTTGAAAACAAGTTTTGAGCTGTCATTCACTGTGACTATCACTTTGTAGAAATATTCATCGGTTACACTTACTCTTAATCTCAAACCATTTTCAACCAGGATGGCTGCATAATCTGTCCCTGGGGTTGGATTGTGTCGGAACTGGTTAAGAGAGCCTACCACAATGTTAGGCGCTATTCATCCGTCACGCGCGCGACGCGTTGATGTATTGATAGCCTGACGCCTGATTTTCATTATGAATCCGTCTTCAATTTAACTTTGGTTAATAATTATTAACTTTAGTAGTATCTTCTCCTACTATGAGAGTGACCGCAAGTACAGATTTTGCTTGCTCGGCAAAGTTTGGGCCCATTTTAATCCGCTCCGCCATAGCGTCGCCGCTGAAGTATTCATAGTCCCCGCAAGCGCATCCCGCGCGTTTAGCACAAGACGCTTGGCTGTAGGCGAGACTTGACCACCACTATTCCTTTCTGGGGGAGTGCCTTATCGCACCCAAGCACCGAGACCCTAGCGCCGCTCTCAAGACCTACTACTACGCCACGGCGCGGCCTAGGTAAATTGGCTGCCGCCAAGCTTGCACGACTTCAGGTGGGGGGGGGCAGGGCTGAACACGCGAGCTTGAAACTTTTGCACACTTTTGCCGTTTTGTCGCCGCTGAAAATGCCGCCTTTGAGCTACAATGATGCCAGTGTTCTGGATCGCTAGAAAATGAGCCGGAAGTTGGCAACTAGCTTCTTTCCATATGAGAATGCTGGCAAAATCGATTCGCGATCGGAACTGGTAACGAAGAATTAAGGCGCGGCAAACGCCGCTATAGCGGTAATAACGACCGAGAACTTTTCTCCGCCACCGCCGCGTTTGATCACTTCTCCTAGGGAGCTGCATTTGACGCGGCAGCAAAGGTATGAAAAGGGCGTTAGGCCAATGGTATACTTATGCGACGCGAGGTCGCGCCTCTCTGCACAGCGACAGCGACCGCCTCCCGCCCTTCAAATCTGTCGCTGTCGCAGACGAGTGCGAGTATGGAGCGTCGGGGAACCGCTCTGCTCCTAAACAAATCATACTTATCGATCAAACGTATTCAGGCAGGTAATTGCAGGTAAACATGTTGTGTTACTTCGACAGGCATGTTTTAACGTTAGGAGTTCCACGCAGCTCTATCTCGCTATTCCACAGCGACAGCAACAGTGGCAACGACAGGCATCGGCACATTTTCAGTATGTCAGCCCTCCACGACACGTCGCTGCGACAGACACGCGACAACTCTTCCTACGACAGCCAGTGCCATTGCTCCGATGCTGGTCCCGCATTTGTGCTAAATCCCATGACTGTCGCTCATGGCAGCGACAATGAATACCATTGACCTTAGGCGGAGTTTATACTCCCGCTGCCGAGAGGCGCGGCGTAGCGCGATCCTATAATATCGATCGTGCCATCGTATTTCAAGTTACTGTTTCTCTGGAACGGCAGGGTTTTGAAGGCTAAAACCCTGGCACTCTCCATATCTGCCTGACAGCTACATAATATGTAAATGCGAAAACGAGAGAAAACGGTTTGCATTGGCTGGCCTTTCAAGCCAACCTATCCCACCGATGGAGCACGTTGTACGGTGACGCAATATTTCACACGATCAAAGCGGGTGAGAACCCAAAATCGGGCGTGCGGTGAATAGGTCAAGGTGGTGCTTTGATAGAGTGTGCTTTAAAGATTGATCAGAAAAAAGGTCTTCTAATGAAATGATGATTGTGCATTTCGATTATTCGAATTTCAAAAATTCGAATGTGCTCTTCAAAATATTCGAATTTCGAATATTATTCGAAAACCAAAATTTTCGAATTTTGAATGATTCGAAATTCGAAAAATCATTCGAATATTTTTCGAATAATATAATTCGGTCCGAAGTATAGTTGGTGGAGTACCTGGCTCTACCCAATGAAGCTACATATGGTTGTGCCTCCGTCTCTGCCGCCCTCGTATATATCGTGTCTGCAGGCACGAAGGGGAAGCGGATTGAAAGAGGCATTGGACGTGAATTTCGAGTGAATGAATTAGATCATTCGATGAATTCTTCAGCTTCGCCTTTCTGGAATACTGAGAATGGATGAACAATTTGAATAAACCCTTTCATAAATTTCCGAATGAATAATTTTCTGGACTCCGTCTTTCTCAAAGTTGTGGAATGAATGAAACAATGTAGATACGAATTTTTCTAGAATTTCCCAATGGGCAATATATTTCGAACTTGCCAACCTGTAATCTTTCAATGGATAAAAAATTTTAGAACATGTCCTCTATTCATTTCCAAGGAATCTTCGTAAGTTTATTCCAATATTCGAATGATTAATTTTTTGAGTAGTTCTTGATTCATACGGGGAAATAAATCAACAGTTGCTTTGGAATCTGACTGTTCGGAAGTCATAAACGGAATTTGATCAAATTTTACGAAACTCCCAAACCTCGACTTCCTGAAAAGAGCGAATATCAGAAAGAGCGACAATTTCATTCTTCGATTGAATCGAATACTCGAATGACCCAGAAAAAGAGATTTGAATTGAATCGATTCCTGAAAGAATTTTAAAACTAGAAAAACAAAAGTTGGAATTTTCGAACAAATCGGTTGAAATAATTTACCTCAACTTTTCGAATGAGTCATTCGAAAAAGTCATTTGAGTTTCTCGAAAAAATCGAAAACTCTTGGAAAAATCAATATTTCTTAGTGAATCGATTAACCGGAAACTTGAATCATTCAAAATCTCGAAGGAGTCGGGCATTCGAAAAGAAATAATAAATTCAGGTTGTTGAACGAATAGAAGATACGACTAATTTCAATCGAATCTAAAGCAAATATCATCTGAGAGAAATGAGACTGCAGAGATCCGTTTTTTTGCCTTCCTCAGGAAAAAAAATGAAAGCAAGCTACTTGTATTATAAAAGGCAAAGCAAGTTACTTGTAACATATCTGAGTCGTAGTGAGTTACTTGCGACTTATCTCAACTCATTTGAGTTACATGCAACATATCGACGGGATACCGCGTGCAGTGCTCTCCGACACTTTGCATCTAACTCAAACGTCGCTAGATAAGTCGCAAGTAACTAATTCGGCAGAGGCATTCCCAAGGAAGTATACGTAACACTCTAGAGGTCAGGCTTACTCTGAGGGACTCCCCCGCGACCGTTCACGGATAGAATCCCCTCGGTTTGTGGTAGGGGCCCAGAAGATACTAGCATGGGGCTATCGCGAAACGATCGCGAGATTCTGCCAGTCTCAAACCGAGAGCGTACCGCGTTCGTTCATCGATCCTCCCACGATGCTCTATAGCAAAACGGCGGGAGTCGCGCCTGGGCCTATCACGGAACGATTGCGAAATCCTACCAGTTTCAACTCGAGGGCGAATCGCGTGTATACGCTGATGTATTCGGGGCGTTACATCGCGGATCCGAGCCTGGAACTATCGTGGGACGATCGCGAGATTCTGCCAGCCTCTTGGTGGTACCGCATCCAGGCCCTCTCGATGTTTCACCCGAGCGAGTGTTGCCTATCAGATCAACACGAAGCTATAAGGTATTGCCCTCGCAGCATTTCGCGCTGCTTTACTAATCTGCACATCGCGAGAACGCGGGACCGGGGGGAGACGAACACGGTACCATCGAGAATCATGGGAGCATCATGGTACTAGCGCGAAAGATTCTCTCAGAGTAGAACTGGTGCTGCTGTCGGTTCAATTGCCCAAGTTTGAGGTACGTGACCCTGCACCAACGACGATGACCCCGCATAGCGTTTTTCGCTTAGCGTGTGGGCTGGGTGGCGTGCCGCCGCACTTTCTCCGTCGCTTCATGGCCACCCATGGTGAATACATGAATGTTGGAGAGAGAGGGAAAGCACCAGCAAAGGGAGAGCTTGCGAGAGACAGAAGCGCACCCCCCATGCAACAGTCAGGCGGCGGCTGATATTGGATGAGTCCATCCTGGTATGGCGGGGACGAGACGCCCAGCAACCGCGCCGACCACCATCTGGGGCGGCTAGCGGTTGTACGAGGTCTCCAGCGGCTGGGTGAGCCAAGGACCGCAAACCTGGGTAATTGAACCGGCGACTCTGCCGACATCTGGGCCCGGCCTCAAGAGCGCGTGGTGTGCTTTCCTATTTTTTTTTCAATTGTTCTGTCATTAGGTTGAATGTGTATCATTCACGCTTTGAGCGTTTTTTTAATGGGGCAAGTGCTGTAACTTGGAACACATTAGGAGCACGTGCTTCCCTAGCAGCGCAATCCCATATGTGCTCGAAGCCGCCTTGTCTTCGAAGTGAACGCAAACTCGGCACGCATCAAATGCGGCCATTGCCTGAGTAACTCATTCTAGCTTACCGAGTAGTTTGAAGAAAATCCCTTTTTTTCTCCAAAAATTTCACGAGCCCCCCTCCCTAATTTCCATTTTTAAGGTATGTTCCACAATTTTTACAACCACCTGTTGCGTCGAGTTTCAAGTCTGCGCAACCCTGGCTCAAACACAATCGTTTTGACTTCATCCGTTGACTTTGCTATGTCCACCATAGTTGCGAGCGTGTGTGCTGAGCTTAGAGACCTACACTAATTTTTTTAAACACTTAGTCTCCTACCAAAGCTTCTTCAAAAGTTCTAGAGAGGAGGGTCTCAATTTTTCGCACCCTCTATCGATCTATAACGAAAAACATGCAATACGGGTTTTGTGTCTCAAACCGTTTTGGTTCTAAGGCGAGCGGCCTCATATATGAATATGTAGTAGGATGTTCTGAATGCCGGTAACCTTTAATGTTTGTTCTATATATAGCGCAATTTTTCTAAAAATTTTGAGTGGTTCAAAAAATTTGTGAAATTTTCATGTACGGAAGCGCAGTTTTAAAGTTCTTGGATAGGACTGTGAACGCTGTTAGTTTCATTTTGTGGAAGCTTTGTGCGTTGAACATCTTTTATGTGTTTACTTGAGCGTTTCTCATGAGTACTACTCCGCATCAATGTCCAGTTTCATTTTGTTCACGACGTTATGACCTTTGACCTGTGCCATTAACTTCTGTAATTTTTCGTTGCAGTTGATTTCTGCGTTTGGTATTACCGTATTTCCTCTGATAGAAGTACACCTCTATTCGAAATGCACCTCTCATAGAAGTACACCTAAAGGGATGGCTGAGTATTAGAAGTACACCCTCTATTTCAAGCACACCTCTATTTGAAGTACATATAAAATAGAGGTCTTAGTATTAGAAGTGCACCCTATATTTGAAGTACACCCCCTTTAGAAGTACACCTCGTTTCGGATAAAGCCTCCGGTACTCGGGTACTTTAAGTGCTCGGCAATTCGAATGTGGCATTTGAGAGACCAGTTTGCACGAGATGTTATTTCAAAATTGTGAGGTTTGAATATTCACAAAAAAACTATCAACAGCCTTTTTCTCAGTCGAAATTGCTTGTATGGCAGAGCTTCCGATGAAACTTAAACAAACTTCAAATGACCAAGAAAAAACTCAAAGCTGGAACTTAATATTGATGTTATTCTCGGAGAATGAATGGAGTTTATTCAGATACTATACAAAAGTTCTGATTTGATTGGGTTTTAGTGATTCAAAGTTGGCTTGTTTTGGCCCAAGACGTTGACTTTAAAGTCAGGGTCCGGTCAGAATTTCG
Source organism: Aplectana chamaeleonis (assembly GCA_029168955.1). Lineage (NCBI taxonomy): Eukaryota > Metazoa > Nematoda > Chromadorea > Rhabditida > Cosmocercidae > Aplectana > Aplectana chamaeleonis. The sequence continues at coordinate 716,993 of JAPDOI010000124.1, read as the reverse complement.
GTTTTGAGGAATTCCCAAGGAACATGCGAAAACTGCGTAAAAACCGGTCTTCTTCAAGTTAATACAGCCACTTCCGTCAACCGCTGTGTCAGAAAAGTCAGAAAGGTGTGTCCATCGTCCATGTTTTAGCCATCGTCCACGCATTCTTGAAAACTGCAGTGTAAATATCGGTCATTCTGGCAATACCGTATTCCTTGACTTTGAGGCTGTTTTCTCTAGAAGCATGAACTCGGAGTTTGTGAAAAGTTCAGACGACGTTCAGCTAGGCCAGCCCAATCTTTTTAACCCGAACTTCGGTAGTGTCAAAATTTGACCGGACCTTGCCTTTAACGTTCATTGAAAAGTAAAGATTCCCTAGCGTTACGAAGATGGATCATTCATGTAGAGGAATCGTTTCTACGACAAGGAAATCAGAAACCACCAATGGTAGGCTTAACATACATTGGATTGTGGACGCAAAGAACTCGCCTCTGAAAGAGCTGTTGTCAAGTCGTTTGAGAGCGATTGAAATTTTCGAAAGGCGATCAATTCCATTGTAACAAGTTGATTCCCATCGGTCTCTCTTTTCCTAATAAAGCACGTTTTAACAGAAGCGTTACCGAACTTATACAGTTTTTGGAAGAAATTGACGGGTGTGAATAAAGGGTTTGAAAATAAGAAATCAGTGATTGTGGAAACTTCAATTTGGTTGAGCCCAAGTGGCTAAGTTTATGTGGTTGCGGTCTGAAGTTTGACTACAAACTAGTTTCCGGTCTTACACTGGAAATCCATGCCAGAAATGCAAACAGCCTACCACTGGAAATTCGAAAATTTGCCCCGAATAAAAGAAGTACACCCTCTATTAGAAGTACACCTCTAATAGAAGCACACCAAAAAATGAGGGCTGAGAATTAGAAGTACAGCCTCTTTTTGAAGTACACCTCTAATAGAAGTACATGTAAAATAGGGGCCTGAGTATTAGAAGCACATGTACTTCAAAAAGAGAAAATACGGTATAAATGAATGAAGTTATTTCACTAAAACCGGTTTTTGTATTGATGAAGCAATATATGGAGTTGAATATGAAGTGTTCTGTCCGTCTTCGCGCCTCGCTTGCGATTCAAGCATTTAGAGAGGTGGTTTAGCAGTCATAGAAGATCAGCGGTCAAGGGGTGGGTATTGTAGAAGCATGGGTAGAAAGTGGTACCCGTGACCGACAACAGCATCGCAATGGTCGCCATTGCACTGGTTTTACTCCCCAATACCCCCACGATAGGCACCCTCTGATTCCCCAAGTACTGTTCAAAATCAACCCTTGCCCTCACGACAGGCATCTTAGGAGGGTACGACTCCGCCCATTTTGGGGGATGGATAGCAGCTGTCGGTGCTATCCAAAGATGTTTGGGAGCCTATTCACCCACCGAGTCTATCACAGTAAGTGAGCTGATCGCTTCATTGCACTGACAGGTATCATCTTTCTAGCGGTCAATTCCTCCACGCTCAAAATCAACGTAAACAAGAGGGCCTATTTTTGCTCAAAAACGCGTCTTTCGTGTCCTTTTCAAGCATGCCTTGCTATATAGGGCACCAGACATTCCGTAAACCGTGAAGACATCGGAAGTGAAAATTATCGTGAACAGTGTCTTTAAGGAATATTGCTTGGATGATTTGTGATGATGGTTTTCCCACCTGATACGAAACATACAGCTCCACGTCAGCCGGCGACTCCATTTCAACCACGATTGTAATGTTCCTGAAAAATGGAAAAATGATTTATCTCAATTTGTCTGACTGAGCGAGGATTCCCAAGACAGCCGAATTCCACCGGCCGGGAACGGGCGGAAGAGTGGTTATGGACTTCCGCCGAGTGTAATGTGGGTGTGAGTGGCTCAGTTCCAAACTAGCCCTCAATCAATCAGTGGAACTGACGAAGGCTAGTCCTTGATTTCCTTGCCTTTTCTATTGTGTTTATGCAATGTTTCTGTTCATATGTCTTTATTCAGGACCGTAGGTGGGGCATAAAATGTGCATGAAATGTTGCGTGTAGCGAGAACTAACCGTTTTCTGTAAATTCCAGCTTTTTTGTTTCTTGAAAAGCAAATATAAGGTGAGTTGTGAAAGCTGTCAGAATTACCCACGACGATTAGGGTGTACTTTCTTTATCGGAGCGGAATCTCGATCCGTAGTTGCGGACAAACGCCGTTGCAGCACGGTGCAAGCAACCGCTGTTCCGACACGCTTGCACTACGAGGTCGGGACCTCGTAGTGCAAGCGTGTCGTAACAGTGGTTTTCTGCAGTTGCGGAGCGGAATTTCATTTTGACAACGAGAGTATGCGAATCAACGCACGCGGGCTGTTGATTGCATTCACAGCGCGGAAGCAGTTCGGCTGTAAGTGGCGGAAATCCGCTGCGTTCACGTCGTTTTGGCGCGCGTTAGCCGTTTACCCTCGGAAACAAAAACTGGTTGGTGCTCGGGTAACGCGCTCCAACAACGACGTGCACGCGGCAGTTTTACGAAGCGCGCGTCACGTGTGCCAGCTGACCTGCTCCCCCCGCTGTGAATTCGATCAACATCCCAAAGCACACATCTCGTCGTAATCGAAGTCCCCTTCGATTCCACGTGATGCGCGCCGCAGTTCCACGTGATGAAGTGAGTTTCATTAATGCCGAAAATAATCCTCAGATTGGGAGGAATCCAGTAGTTTCACCGTACTCTCTCAACTCTTTCCTAGCTCTGTAGATTCTGCCGTCTACTCTCCTACAGTTCTTAATTTCTAACGTACGCGTTCCGAATCCCTTTTTGAGACTCCAGCAAAGTCTTGCCTCACACCTGTTGGCAACCAAAGAACGATTTCTCGCCGATTCGCAGACAACTCCCCGTCTTCGAAGAAATAACTAGTATAGTGAAATCGTTTTATGCAACTTTGTGAATTCTCTCTGAAACAATAACTCCCCCCATTCAATTAATGACTCTCGTGGTCGGTTACACTTGTGATGTGGATTGCAAAGCTTTTTGCCTCTTCTCTTAGACAGTCCATAGCGGTTCCCTATAAAAGGTTTAGGCTATCGCGCGGCGAACGGCTCGTCTCACTCGAGGGACTCGTCCAATGTGAGTAATTGCTTCTTACCCATTCACTTATTTCACATTATAATGTATACTTTATTGCTTGTTCGCTTCTCAGATGTCCGACACGAATAAATTGATGGAAACTGAGGCTGTGAAGAGGTTCGCCTTCTTCGGGATCACAATCTCGACTGTAGCCACCCTCACTGCCATTATTGCCGTTCCAATGCTCTGCCTCTACATGCAGCATATTCAGTCCGGCCTTCAGGATGAACTGAACTTTTGCCGTTCACGAGGAGAAAGTGTCAAAGCCGAATATAATAAGGTGAGATTCCTCTATTTTTGCCAATTTTTTCTTCAAATTTATTTAACTGAGGCATTCGTGGGGAAGTTCTCGAGAACGATAGCAGAACTTCTATCAGAACAACTGGGGAACTTTCCCCGAGTTGAGGGGAGGCGAAGGGGACCTCTCGACCGCCAGAGTAATAGGGGAAGTTCCCGCAGCAGTTCTCTTGTTCTCCCGACTGCAGGACTTCCCGCGACCTGCCGACTGCAGATCTTTCCATTGTTCAATGATTGATCAAAAATCGGATTGCTAGAACTCGCTATTCCAACAGTCTCCTGTTCCTGAAAAACTGGAATAGGTCTAAAAATATTCACCTCTGACGAACGGTTATACATAGGCTTGTTATCTCCTCTAAAATCCAGACAGAGATACCTTACACAGTCCCTGAGTGGCAGATTTGCCCCTCAACTTGCGAAGTGCGAGACCACTTCGCGACTAGTCCGTTTGCGTCACCGTATACCCTGCGGCTTTCTTCTCGCGTTCATCATAGTCGGGAGGAGGCCAAGAGAACACGTCTCGCCCATTTCTCCTCGACCGAGTGATAACGACCAAATCAGGTCTATTGTCCTCGGGAACTTCCCCACAAATATCTGAGAACCTGGGTGCCATGCAGGAATCCTCGATGTGTTTTTTGGGCGGTGGATAAATAAGCTCTGATTGCGGCGAAGTGTGTTGCAAGAATGCAATTTTTTCAGTAATTTGACCTAGTTTTTACTGAGCTTTTTTTCGTGAAATTGTGACAATGTTTAGTCAAATTTCTGTTGGAATCTTTAGCTCACGCAATCGCGAGGGGTCACGCAAGCCAGAATGCGACGCAGTGTGAATTTCCTTCCTTAGTGTATGTGACTGAATTGAGGGGACGTAGGGTTTGAAGGTTCAAAAAACGTGTGCACAGCATGCAACGTTGAAGCTATTATGAAGTTTCTGCGGAAAGGGATTCCTGGAGTTTGGGACTTTCGCACTGAATGTCTTTTTACTTTAGATAGCTCAAAAACGTGGTTGAATTGCAACGTGGCAGTATAATAAACACCTATTTTGCAGTTAACGTCGATTCGTCAAGCAATTCTGCTCACTCGTGCGAAGCGTGCAACTGGATCATGCTGTTCCTGTGGAGCTGGAGCGCCCGGTGCACCTGGATCTCCCGGAGAAGACGGTGTACCAGGAAGAGACGGAGTGCCAGGAAGTCCTGGTGCGCCAGGACAAGACGCCCCATCAGGAGAAATTCAGCCTAAACCCGAAGATTTCTGCTTTGATTGCGAACCGTCTCCTATGGGTCCACCTGGACCTCCTGGAATGAAAGGACCGGATGGAATGCCAGGAGCGTCAGGTGAACAAGGACCAGCGGGCCGACCTGGCATGCGAGGTCCGCCGGGGCCGCAAGGACCCCCAGGAAACCCAGGAGAGGATGGGAAGCCGGGAAGCCCTGGTCCAGCTGGTCAGACCCGCACTGTACCATCGCCTCAAGGGGAACCAGGGCCGCCTGGAGAGCCTGGACCACAGGGACCTCCGGGACCAGATGGTCAATCTGGTGCACCAGGAAGGCCAGGAGCGCCAGGACCCCAAGGAGAGAATGGGCTCGATGGAGAGCCGGGTAAAAACGGGGATGATGGAGCACCCGGAGAGCCTGGCAAGAACGGTCTTGCTGGATCATGTGACCATTGTCCAATGCCCCGAACGGCACCCGGATACTGAACTGTTCAATGAAACACTTCCGACGATAATGACCTTGGAATCGCGCAATCAAATCGTTCTTTCTTTAGCTAATGGTGACTAAATTTCACAGTTGTATTTGCATAATTCAGGGGCTCATACCTTTTCACAGAGTCATATTCATATCCGCAACGAAGCTGGTCAATCCGCCTTTCTAAGGTTTCGGTTCGTTCTGAAAACTGATCCCATTCGCGTTGTTTGCACCGCAGTCTTGTCCTCATCTCCGACACTTTCTCACCTGGAACCATTATATTGCGTCTTGCATGCCTGTCATATAAGGACGTATAGTGGTAAGCCTTGTACAAATCAATAAAAATGAAGACAGTAATCGATAATTAGAGTGCTCAATAAACATGTTTGGTTATTGTGAAGGCATTTTCATATGTTTTGCTTAGTTATGTGATGGAAGTACCGTAATAAGCGAGAAATTTGGCGAGATTGCTCAGCGCGTCGTCATTTGTAAGAAGATCGATGGGAGATGCTCCTTCAGTTGAACCCCGGAACGCGGTTGATCCAATAACTGTATGCCTTCAATGAATCAAAATTTCATCTAATTGGAACTAGAGGAATTCATGAAGTCACGCTATGAACCATGTGCAGTGTTTGTTCTAATACCTTCGAGACACATTCGGCAACGATTCAGGTGAGGCCGATGATGGCTTTGCAGGCCCGGCAGCTATCTAAACAATGCAGCTATTTGATAGGGGAAATTGGATGAGGATGGGTTCACTATTCTTCTCAAGTTCTGAATCATGCTAAAATGGCATACGCAATTCGATGCTACTTGTAGACATCGCTGGCAAACGTGCTATGCTGAAATTGGAAGTTCTTTCCAGGCCCGCAGCCGGGTAAGGTTGCGCAACCTTGGGGCCCAGTTGTAGCAGTCAACGCCAACGTGGCTGTATCACTACGATTTTTTTACCTGGGATCATCAACAGTGAATGTTTAGTGAAGGAGGATATGGGCTTTTCAGAATCTTGTCTGTTGACGATTTCTACGATTACTCGAATGTGTTCAGGTGAGTAATACTCGAAAAAACATTCGAGTAATCGTAGAAATGATCAGATTTAAAGAGGCCATGGGCCGTATCCATACCTCTCCGGAGCGTCCCCATCCCGCTAAGACTCCGTCCATACGTGGCGAGAACGCTCGCTCTCGCTCGCTGACCTGGGGATCAATCAGTCAAGTAAAATCCCTGACTGCTCATGCTCCACGGTTTGTGACAGCCTTGTTCGAACTACGAGGTGCAAGGACGTTAGTTTTGAAGTAGGCTCGAGGCCAAATGCTTTAGGAACACAGTAATAAGCTTGAGACTTGCTGTTTCCTTCGCGGAGTGTGCGTGAGCGCGCGACAGCGAGCGTAAGGCCCTAGTTATACACCAGCGTTTCGCCGCCGCTGGCTTCCGCGGCATGTCTGCTATTGGTCATTTTCGAAATCTGACCAATCGCAGACGTCCCGCGAAAACCAGCGGCACCGAATCGCCGATGTATAACTTGGGCCGAAGCGCATTTCAGCGGCCGGACGCTGCCTAAGCCCACACGTTATTGGTCAATAGACGAATTTTACCAATAACAAAAGGGCTTCGAGGGACGAGTACGCTAGGGGGTAGATATGGATACTGCCCATGATTTTTGGTAGACTCGTCCACCATTTAGTGAAATCGTTTGAAACTCCAAACCGCAGTTTGTGGGGTTTTTGGCGTTTTTTCGACTCTATCATCAAGAAAGCGTGCAAGAGATCATTTTTCAGGGAAACTCGAAGACGAAAGGTATCGTTTGGAGTACCTTTAATGTTAGCTTTGTTAGAATTCTATCCTAATTCTAAGAAAATGTTGTCTCGTACGAATGCAGTGATTAGAGGAAAGTGAATGCGATGAGCTGCATCCATTGTGGTAATGACCGCATTGTTTTCTTTACTTCGATTTTGATTTTTCTTCCTCGGTCTGCCCGGTCCGGTATCTTCAGTTTTTCACCAAATCTCTGGCATTTCAGTCTTCTCGGAGAACAGGTACGCTTTCGTCATGATTTGTTTGCCGTTTTTTTCGTCTATTGATGAAATCGCTCTGCTAACCTGTCCAGCCACTCCGTCGAGAACTTCAATTTGCTTTCGTAAGGAGTTCATCTCGTCTTCTACACCAAATCGCTGATTTTCCAAGCTGATCTTCTCCTGTTCAAGCGTGCTGATCTGAAGTTGACAGATCAGAGTATATAGATTTTCTACGGATAATGCCAGTGATATAATATGAATTCACGCACGAAGTGGGAAACGAAGTGTATTTTTCCCGATTCAAGTGGTCTAGTATTGTAAACTACCAGTTGCCCCTTGTTGGGAAAAAATGCCTACCAAATGCTCAGCGTACATCTTTAAAGGCAGGGTTCGCGATAAGAACGGTTGTTTTGCTGTTCTAATAATGAGGGACAATGCCACTGCTAACATAGAAAAAAGGGGCGAAATGGGCAATGCTGGCAACAAAAGCGTCTTTCGCCTACAGCTTGCTTTGAAGTGCTCCAATCTAAACTTTGGAATAAAAGCATTCTTTTAAAGGCAGTGGTCGCGATGAAAAACGTTATCTAAAAAACTATAAAAATCAGCTTATATAGAAAAACAGCTGAAAAACTATGAAGGTAGCGCGGTGAATAACGGGCTAGAATTAGAGTTACTAGGGCCCAAAGATGCTAGTTCGTGCATACGTGCATAGCTCTGCAAAAAAAAGATCGCAGCCTCATGCCGAGCAGTCAAAAATCATGCACATTCACAGTAAGAAATAAAGCCAAATTGACGTATTGAAAAGAGTTTACCAATGAAAGCAAGCACTTCAGTCAATGTTTTTGACTAGATGAGTCCGAAGGATAATGTTCATCGATTTAAATTCAATTTCAAGCCACCTGATGTTATTGATATAAGAGGTCATCGATGCCGAGGATGTTGAGTGGGCTCGTCCACCATCAAAAGACAAGAAAATTCAGGCTTCAAATTTTTCGCAGAACAGTGATTTTTTGCGATTTTTTCTCGTTGGTCCTACTACTCTTAACCCAGAAAAGGGTTTAGAGAGGAAAAGAAGACAAGAATGTCTGATGATGTTGTACTCGACACGAGGTTGGTATATCTTCTTTATGGCCGACGTTTCGGAGAAACCTCCTTCTTCAGAGCCTGAAAGGATCGAATAAGATTTGCGCTTACTCGATCAAACGTCGCCTTAAACTTACCGATTCGAGAGCCCAAATTTCCCCCCCGTGGGTGTGAGAGAGGAGGGCAGATGAACCTCACCCAGCCAGGAACTCGCTAGTAAACAAAACAGCGCGGTAAGTCAAAGGTATAGCCGTCTCGCTCATTTAAGTCCGAGCAGAACAAACAGCGGAGCGGTTGGTCATGGCGAAACACAACAGTGATAGGAGATTTCGACATGATACGCCCGATAAGCCTCACTTCGACTGACTCAGAATGAGGAGGAGAGGCTATAGGAACGCTGTAGACCACCAATTGTGATGTTAGAAGGCTAGTCTTACGTATGGCCTGAGTTCCCGAAGGAGTTCCAAACACAGTACCGTAAGCTGAACAGAGAGTGGGTAAAAGTGGGACAAGCAGCTGGGCTGAACCCGTACTTCATAAAACGGCTGAAACTTGACACACCAAGCTGTCCAGTTCTCTATCTGCTGGTGAAAACACACAAATTTCCGCAGGGTGAAGATCTGGCTACAATCTCTCCCTCCACTATCAAAGTGAGGCCGATTATCAGCTGCGTGGGCGGTCCTACGGACAGAATTGCGTGGTTCATGAACTGTGTATTGAAGCAGCTGCTTAACTTCATTCCAGCGCATCTCCCAAACACTCAGTGTTTTCTTGACAATTTGCGCAGCGCACAACTAAATAATTCCTGTATTATGGAATCGTTCGATGTAACTGCGTTGTACACAAATGTCAGCAACGAGCACGCAATGCAGGCAATTTTCGAACTACTCACACAACACCAAAGTTCAGTCAACACGTACGGACTATCCATTGGCCAACTGATGTCACTCATAAAGAGAGTTTCAGCTGCAATGTTTTTAGATGGTGTGGCCGCTATTTCAAGCAGATCAGAGGGCTGGCAATGGGACAGCGCCTTGCGCCCACTCTTGCTATCGCCTATATGGGAAAAATCGAACTTCCGGTGCTAGCCCGCCTTCCCATGCTTTATTGCAGGTATATAGATGACTGCTTCATCGTCTGTGCCACACAGGAAGAGATGGATCATTGCTTTGACATTCTGAACTCTCGGGCAGAAAGCATAAAGTTCACCAGGGAGAAACCCGTCGAAGATTGGCTGCCTTTCTTGAATGTTCAAGTCCATTTGCGTGACGGAGGATATGCTACAAAGTGGTACCGCAAACCCAACAATAAAAACATAATCGTCCATTTTCGGTCAGCACATCCATATCAAACAAAGAAAGTTGTAATAGCGAATATGTTCCGAACAGCCAGTGATGTATGTAGCGGAGAAGAGGAAAGAGCGGAATCTATCCGAAGGGCTCGAGATATAGCTGATCTGAACGGATACTCCAGCAAATTCAGTTGGCGCAGGTCAAGAAACACAACGTTGCGCAATGTAACTCAGAGTAGCTCAATTGAACAGAAAATTCCCTTCAAAGTACCGTTCATATCCGATCAACTGAGCATTTCAATCAGGAAATGTTTAAGGAAGACGGGAATGGAAAATTCCGTGTTTCTGGTCGATATCCCTCCTAACAACCTTAAAAGACGTCTTGTCCGAAACCGCATTTATGACCGCATATGTACAACTCCCAATTGTGTGATTTGCCCGGCTGGCAAGGACGGGGATTGCACCACGTGCGGTGTGGTCTATATGATTTCCTGTGAGCTGTGCAGCGAAAAATACATCGGGGAAACGTCGCGGCCGCTCCATGTCAGGATCAAAGAACACTTGGACGGCAAAGAAAGGCAGCGGGAAACAACAGTGCTTGGGGCGCATCGGGTCATGACCCATTTTGGTGAGAGCTTTGATATCAAGGTCGAGATAATGGCTCGGGAGACTGATACCGCAGCGCGAAAACATTAGAGGCATTTTCATTCAAGCTTATGACCCGCAGACTAATCGAAAGGAGAAGGTCTGCGTATAACCCGGGAGCTCCGGCCATACGTAATACTAGCCTTCTAACATCACAAGCGGTGGTCTACAGCATTCCTATAGCCTCTCTTCCTCATTTTGAGTCAGTCGAAGTGAGGCTTATCGGGCGTATCATGTCGAAATCTCCTATCACTGTTGTGTTTCGCCATGACCAACCACTCCGCTGTTTGTTCTGCTCGGACTTAAATGAGCGAGACGGCTATACCTTTGACTTACCGCGCTGTTTTGTTTACTAGCGAGTTCCTGGCTGGGTGAGGTTCATCTGCCCTCCTCTCTCACACCCACGCGGGGAAATTTGGGCTCGAATCGGTAAGTTTAAGGCGACGTTTGATCGAGTAAGCGCAAATCTTATTCGATCCTTTCAGGCTCTGAAGAAGGAGGTTTCTCCGAAACGTCGGCCATAAAGAAGATATACCAACCTCGTGTCGAGTACAACATCATCAGACATCAAGATTATTACCATGCCGAGGTTTATGGAGAGTCGCACATGGAGATTGAAGACAAGAATATTTCATAGCGACCACTGCCTTTAAGCGCGACGTTTTGGTTCCAATCATATCACGAAACTCCGTAAAACTTTACGAGGAGACCAGATTTAGAACAAAGTTGTTTCATCACCCGATAGCGTGTAAAATGACGCGCGGTGTTTAGCGGAAAGAAACCTTCGCGCGCTAATTCTCACCTTTCGATGAAAAAACTTTGCCCTGAAAAGAGATTTCCACGTGGATTTTTTCTTACTCTCTTATATGATCGTAACTAGCAGGTCGCGTAGAAGAGGATGGTTTTCAAAAACATTCTGTTTGAAGCACTTTAAAGTCACAGCCCAGGCTCGCGGGTGAAACTTGATATTATGGTCCAGTCGCTGTATGAAGCAATCCTGCCGAACGCGGAATCTCAAGTATTCAGAATAATCGAAACAAATTCACCACCCATTCCCTCCCCACACTTCAGGGTTTTGGTTCTCAATAGGGACAATACGCGGCATGGATTTTGGTCAAAGTTTTTCCATTTGTTATCGGTCAAGCTTTATAGTATGCTCTGCTCCTGTACGATGGCTGTGAAAAATGAGGAGAAGCAGGCCCGAGGCAACTTGTCCACGATTTTCCCATCGTCCGATTTCACAATCTTTGATAGGCAATAACTCCGTTTGTAGTATGTTAAAAGCGATTCCGGGGACACCATTGTGATTAGTTCAAAATTCTCTCCGAGACGAGCAAAAAAAAACTGGGAAACGATTTCGAGGTTGGACTGTGTCTTTAAAGCAAGCTAGAGACAAAAAGCGCTTTTCTTGCCAACTCTGCTCATTTCGAGGCCTTTTTCCCTAAGTTTAGCTGTGGTATTATTGATCTGGCCATCACAAAAGTGAGAAAAAAACGCTCACGAACAATTATTGCTGCGTGTCCGCACGTCCCCAATTAACGAGATTTATGAAATGCTCGTTTTGGCGTCTTTTGTTTGCTCTTGAACTAGTTGCTGAACACTTTAATAGACTACTAACGACTTCAGAAGCAAAATAGAAGACTGAAAAACGAAAATGTTTTTAGTAGGGAGCACGCGGGCACCCATCAATTAGGCGTTCTAACTTGTTCTTGTGCGTTTTTCCTGCAATTTTTCACTTATTTTCATTTTTGTGATGGCTGTACCTGTGGTACCTGTACTCTTATGGGTTCCTGCCTAGTGAAATCAGAAAAATCAGTGCGTCAGTGAAAGTGGCTTGACATATGTGCATAGATGCCCTCAGATGGAAATGATACTGACTAATCCACGATTACCTCCAGAAAACAGAGCTGTTAAAGTTCAAAATACAGGGGCTACATGCTTGAAGCTTCTGATAACTTTCGGAGAGTGAAAAGCTATAACCTTGTTTAAGTGATACCGACCTTTTCATTTTCGTGCTCGGTATCGATTGGCATCTCTTGATACTGAACTTCTTGGATAAGGACGCCTCGTCCATCAACTCGAACAGATTGACGTTCGATCACTGCTGAGACGTTCTGCAACGAGGCAACACATTGAATAGACTCATCGATTTTAGACCATCATTTTTAGCCGTTAGGTGGCATTTTTGTGCAGTCTGCATCGAAACAGAGTTCCTAAGATTCATTGCGCGCTCATGAAAGCGGCTCCTCCTTCTCTCTGCTCTTTCCCGAGCCCTTCCCTCGCTTCGCACCCGTACGCGAACGAACAAAGACAATTTTGTGCTGACACAGACTGTATGTTGTGAACCCTTCAGCCATGCCAACCTTCACGAGGTCAACCCAGCCGATCGTGGATTACCACAGCTACCTCTATAGCTGCTGCAATATGTCCTTAGATAGCAACTGCGATCAGCCGCTCTAGGAGGGTTGTTAACATCAACTAACAAAATTAATGCTCCGGCCTTCCGTAGTTTCTCCGAAAGCTCCTGTGAAGGCTAGAATTGGTTTTCCTTTACAAGACTTTGGAAGGATTCATTAAACGACATCGCTTAGGTATGAACAGGTGGATGTTTCCAATTAGTGAAATTATGGACGCATAGGTTGCTCATTTTTTCTTCTTGACAGCAATGAAATGGATGAGACCTGTGGTTGCAAACTATAAAACCAAAACTAACAGTTGCTATAGATTTTCACTTCCAGGTTCAGGTACATAGACATATACATATTTGAAATGATTACGACAACAAGTTCAGGATTTTTCATTAGGGAACATATGTGATGTGATACCTTTCTTGTCACTTTTGATCCAAAAAAGAAGACATATGTGTATGGATAGGAAACTGCGGAAAGTGATCAGAAGGACCCTTCATGTTGATTATTAACATTTGTCCAAAGTCCGTAGGGCAGCTCTACCCTAGCATGATGACTGTTCCTCAGAGAAGCCACCAACAACATTTTTGGTACGGCGATTAAAGTATGGGAATGTCGATTGCATGGCTGCGCTATTTGCAAACTCAGCTAGCGAAGGTTCACCTGATAGACGCATGAACAGGCAGAGATCGCGTGATATCCAGTAGCTTCAGTGAATTTCGTGATTTCGTCAGCAAATTGGGCTATAAATTCTCTTGCTGTGACTTTGTTACGCTTACGGTTCGATAAATAGTAGTGTGCCACGACTAATTTTATTTTTTTTCACACGCATATTGTGAAAGTCGAACATCAAAATATGAAAAGTACAAAAAAGGTTCTGCACGCAGTTGTTTTAGATGAGATAAAGATCACTTGTGCCTCTACACCGTCTGAAAATACTCAGAATTAGACCGTGGGAATTTCAAGACTCCTACGTTCATTTCCAAGCCGTGCATTAAAGGCATCGTACGCGCTAAAAACCACTTACCGTTTTTTTCGGTTCAAATGATTTGCTGGGTCCACCAAAGAACGTAGGGAGAGTTTGTTCGGTTAAAAACGCCTTATTCTGAAGATAAATGAGGTTGAATGTCTCAAATTCAGTCAACAGAGGCCGGCCGTCCGTCAGTCATCTGGCACAATTTGCTGTCAGCCATCATATAAGTAGTAACTTATCAACAATTGATACAGTACAACTGAGGGGAAGTTGATGGAATATACTATACGATTACGTGAAGAATGACTTTTAAACACTCGTCGATTAACCTTTCTCGGACAGTCGGGGCTTAGTACGTCGGCACAATACCGTTAGTACGCCGGCACAAAGGGATCGGCAGCACCTGTGCTGTAGCTGCTGGTAACAGCAGGATATGCTGGCAACGACCAGGAGCTCCTGCTGCTTGTGCTGGCGTACTAACGCTTTGTTTATCGTTGCACGCGTGCTATTGCCAGCCCCTCTCTCCTAGTGTCTGCTGCCACTCTCCTCCATTGATTTGTCTGATACGAATGAAAACTGCAGCAATCTCTTGTACGACGGCGGCGGGTATATAAGGCGGCCAGTCTCGCCGAGGGGGTAGTTGGCCGATTGAGGCCAGTCCGAGGAGGTGATCTCGTGTCACTTTTCGGACGTTAATTTTGAAGGTTGAGTGGATCCATGGCCCATTGCGAGGGAAGTCTCCTCGTAGTGGACCATGGCCAAGATCATGCCATTGTAGCGGACCGCGGCGAGGATGGCCTCCTTGCCGCTGGCCGTGACAAGAATTACACCTAACACCGGTAAGGAGGGTGGCAGTCCAAATTCTGTCGATAATGAGCGTTAGTACGCCAGCATACGTTGGCAGGATATGCTGCCGCAACCAGCAGCTCCTGCACGTAACGAGCGTTAGTACGCCAGGTTTGCCTTGGCGTACTAACGGTATTGTGCCGACGTACTATGCCCCGACTGTCTGAGTTTCCTTCTCCACAAATCACTTGAAAGAAAGATAAACTCCATTTGATCGTGAGGTCGTTGGTCAAAACAGCGATCTCTAACGATTGACTCTTCCTTTCTCGAGAGTCGATAGAGATATTTTCGGTATGAAAAAGGGGTTTGCAGTGATTTTTTCGCGCTTTTCTGAACGTAGCTGTCATACTGGGTACTAGAGCTCTCATTATATAAAAAAACTCGAAAACGAAATCCATCGTGAACGATGCCTTTAAACTAATTCCATATTTAAAACATAATAGGAGAAAAAAGTGGACATGAATAGCCTCTCAAAAATCCAGCGGAATTCTAGCATATGTTGATTTCCCTTTCTGTCACAGATAAAGGGTGATTTGCCGCTAGCGTGGACATGGATGCACCAGGAATTACCTCAAACTTGGGATACAACACCAGCGGAGTGAACCTGTGGAATACTATCATCACCATGACGCAATGTTTACCATCAATATTGACCGAAAATCGATATGTCTATTATGCACTGACGCTGTAGCGCGCAGCGGGAAGTATGATCCCGGCCTATGAGTCAAACGCGCATAAACTCTGACACAGCCGCAGTGAGCTACGCGATCGTGCCTCACCTGCTGCGCGAGGTCGCGTCGCCTGCTCACTTATGCTAGATATCCTGCGATAGGATGACTATCTTATTTCGAATGCATTTTCCGGTTATTCCTAGTAATCTTCGACTTTTGATAAATAATCTTATCTCAGACTACCTAGCACAAGTGAGCACGAGGTGCGACCGCACGCAATCGGCAAGTTTCGGTCGCGTATCTCACTACGGCGGTGTCACAGTTAACACACTGGTTCGTATTTCATCAGGACGCTTTGGTTACAATGGCGCAGGACCTAGGAGTTATGAATTCGAAATCAACTGTAGGTGATTTGTGGAACGCATAGTTGAAACCTGTTGAAACTATGTCATCACGTCATAAATTTTTTAACAAGAGTGTCCGAATTTCCCGTCTTCCTCAAAGGTTCTCAGAATCAGATATGCTCACCAAAGTGGAATATTCAGTGTGCCTGGGTTAACCACAATCCTTACCTGAATGACTATTTCATTGGTTCCTTTCGCGAGAGGTGCCGACAGTACTCTCCTCACTTCTGCCCGATCTGAGTACACGATCACGTTTTTTGTCGGCAATTCGGCGGCTTCAAATCGAAGTGACGCTTGTGTCGTCGGCTCAAACCATGGTTCGACCATAACCTATAACCTCACAATAAGCAGTCACACTGGGAGCAACAAATTCTAGTGCGAAATCCCAAGACGATACTAACGGCGGCAATATATGAATGTGATTGCGATTAAATACTGACTGAGTATGCAAGTCTTGTATCTGCTTTCAGCTGTTCGTGCTTTTACGGAGCTCAACGCTTGAATGCGCACAAAGGAAGTTTGTAGCCATAGGCTCGTAGGGGGCGGAGATAGCGGTTCGGCAAGTGAGGGTTGCTTAAGATACCTGAGTGGGAAGTGGTGAAGGTTTCCTCTAAATCTGCAACTTCGAAATTCAACGTTTCTTCAATCCTCTTTTTTGCATTGAATATTTTTTGCATCTGATTATTAATTTTGGAAAATTATTTTCTTAATTGAGTGATCACCTTTTAACATTTTCTATTCCTAATGAAATGATCTGCCAAAGCCATGAAAAATTTCCTATGAGCTGTCTTTAGTCATATTTTTCTCGGAGTGTTTCCAGAACGAAGTTTAAAAACTTGCCTGATCTTTATAAATCACAATTTCCCCTTGAAGACGGATCTTTGGATGTAGTTGTTTTCGAAATCTCCGAGAAATTCTGCGCCTAATAATATATCGGGTTGGTAACTATACTTGCTCTGTAAGCCAGCCAGGCCGGTTCAGATAAGCCCCATTGTTGGTTCCAGTAAATCTTTGCGTCTCTCGTTTACATCGCAGAGGAGAGAGCACCCTATGGAGATAACCATGGAGCTCGGCTCCACCGACTCAGACAATCGTCGCATTCAATGCGTGTCGAATATGCATTCAACTCGAATACAAGACGGTTTCAAGCACAGTCAGGGTACGTACTGCTAGGAGAGCACGTGCTCCTATTGTGCTTCAAATGAGGTGCCCCAACAAATAAGGCATTCAATGCGTGCATGATACACATTCAACTCGATGGCAAAAGGATTTCCCGAAAAAGGAAAGCATGCGATGCACTCTTGAAGCGGGACTCAGACGTCGGCAGCGTCGCCGGTTCAGTTACCCAAGTTTGCGGTACTAGGCTCGCCCAGCCGCTGGAGACCGCGTCTAACTGAGAGTTTCGGCCAAGAAATAGCCGCGGAGTGGCGGATAAATATACCACAAGGCTCAGCAGCGGCTCTCGGTGGGCTATTTCGCGGCTATTTCTCGGCTTTCCATGAAAGGGACAAAAGTAACCGAGAAATGATCGAGGAATAACGAGAAGTAAGCAAAAGTAATCAAAACGCAATCGTCGCCGGCTCGTCGAGCCACCACACAGGGCCGCCACCGGTTGCGCGGGGCCTC
Organism: Aplectana chamaeleonis; assembly: GCA_029168955.1. Classification (NCBI taxonomy): domain Eukaryota; kingdom Metazoa; phylum Nematoda; class Chromadorea; order Rhabditida; family Cosmocercidae; genus Aplectana; species Aplectana chamaeleonis. The sequence continues at coordinate 699,960 of JAPDOI010000124.1, read as the reverse complement.
CAGAGGCTGAACGAGGTAGAGGTACCTAAAACTTGGGTAACTGAATCGACGGAGGTGTTGACATCTGAATAATGCCTTTAAAATGAGCCGTATACCTACATGGAAAGCATTTCGCGGCTAACTCGCGGCGAGCATTAATTGGCGGCTATTTTGTGGCGAGCATTATTTAGCGGCTATTTCTCAGCTATTTCGCGGCGAGCATTATTTGGCGGCTGCTTCGCGGCTATCACGCGGCAAGCTGGCATTTCGCGGCTATTCCTCGGCCAAACTCTCAGAGAACCGCTGGCGGCCCTAGCTGATGCTCTTCAAGTTAGCCGGTGTGCCGGACGCATCTCACGTCGGTGTTCTGCTACGATAGCCCTGGACTACGTCACATGCTTCTGCGAGTAAATTTCTGAGCATGTGCTGCTGTTTAGGCCTCGGCGATAGAGCCTCTCAATGGATTTGGTAACTCGAGTTGAATGCCTATTCGACACGCATTAAGTGCTGCGAGTTTCTGAGATGCTGGCTGGCTTATGGAGCCAGTAATGTTAGGAACCCGATGAATCTTTCGAGGCAGAATCTCACTGAGATTCCAATAACGACCCTCACACGATCTTGACTGTAACGGTTGAAGAGTTAAAAGCGAAAGTGGTATTTCATAAACTGAAATCGGCTGGAAGATCGGGAAGGTCTTTTCGAACCCGAAGACGCCATTCGATGCAGATTTCGATGAGGATTCCAGGAACAGCTTTTAACAAAAGTCTGTCCTCAGGGGTAAAAAAAGTATTAAACGAAAGACTGGTAATGACACCAATCTCATCTTGAAAATCACGCAAAAATTTCGCGTCACTTTGATTCCTTTTGCCCCGGACCTTTCCGGTTTCCCAATGGTGAGGGTTTCCCCTTCGTCTGCTCAGAGGTAGAGCAATGGTTGCAGGGATATTGTGGAAATGCAAGTTACATACTTTCTGCAAAAAAAGCAGAAACGCACTGTCGACCTGCGCAGTGAAGCCACATGCCCATTTAAACGTGAAGGCATCATGCGTTAAGAATGGGGAAACCAACGCGACCATTAAAGGCACTGTTCACGATAAAAAATGTGTTTCAGTTTCCACTAGGAATGGGTATTGGAGGGACACACTGTAACGTTGACATCGAAAGAACGCATGAAAACGAGCCAGGAAAGCCTCCAAAAGAGCCCGAAGTTGCTACTTCGAGCGCAAGGCAAACCCAAAAGCGCAGCGCACGCCCACCGACTTGAACAAATGAATACTCGAGATCGTGAGATGAGCTATGATTTCCGATCATTAGCCCCGTTCTTCCCTTCATTCTCAACTTCTCTCTTTAGTGAGGTCAGCTCGTATATATCGGCTTCATAAAACGGAAGTTACAACCCTCGGACAACTCGTCCACCATGTTTCCTTAGCTCAATCTTTGAGGGACCATAACTCCGTTCCCAGAAGGTCTTGTACGGTTTCAGAGACATTATTGGAATCAGCATGGGGGCGTTTTCAAGATAGGCAGGGAAATAGGAAAACGATTTTTATCATGAACACTGCCTTTAGGATTTCATCGACATACTTTTCCACAGTATTTTCGCTCCAGTAGTGATTCTCACAGGTTTTCCCGATAAGGTTCGTACCGTAGACTGCTCACGTTTTCAAGAGAGTGGAACGATGTTTCAGATTTTTCCCATTTTGCAACTCGGATTTTTTTGATATTACTTGCAGTTGGATTCGAGGAAGTTGAAAGACACTGTTTTCAATAGATAAAGATTCGAGAAATGTAGCGTACGGAAGCTGTGTGTAAACTCCTCCTAGCTGCTCATAATACGTGGTTCATGTAGATACATACAGTAGCGGTCATAAATCTATTGACATTGTTTTTCCGCGAATAATGTTTTTATACATATATTTGGCTTGGCCTTAGCGAAACTTGATGACACTTTAGTACAGGTTGGTTGAGAAGTATTGAAAGCAAAAAAAAAGAATGTGAACTTTTAAAGAAATTAGTTTTTGTATTCAAAATAATCTCTCTCAACTTCGAAACACTTATTCCAATGATCCTGCAATAATTTTATGCCATCTCTGTAATGATTTTCTGGAAGCTCTGCAATATACTATTCCACGACTGAAATAGCTTCTTCATTCGATGAGAAACGCTTTTCACGAAGGAATCTTTTCGAGTTTCTGAAGAGGTAGTAGTCGCTAGGAGCCAAATCTGGTGATTGCGGTTGTTGCAGTTTTTGGTCGTCCATTACGTGGTTCATCTTCAACGCTTCTACGATCACGTTCAAACCTTAAAACCCATCGATGTACAGTTAAAAATGATTTAGCAGATTCTTTTAACACGCTCACCATTTTTGTATAAATTTCTTTTGCTGATAAACCTTCTAAAACAAAGAATTTTACCACTGCACAATATTCAGTTTTTGCATTGTTAAAAATACACAGACACGTCGAATTGGAATGGCTTGTAAACAATGAACGAATTGACAGATCAAATTGAAGTTTTTGTTTATGTTCATATGAAAGATGAAAGATCAAAATGAAGTAAAAATTTTAATTCCTCTACTGCTTAATAGGTGTCGCTTTCAGTACTTTCTACAAACCTGTATGTTATGGGGCATCGCAAGCCTTGTTATACGCATGCACAAAATTGGGTTTTAAGGGTGCAATTTTGAATATGGAATTCATTTACCATTTTGTGGCGTTATTCCAAATTAGGACTATATCCACAAAACATCGCTGCTTCATGGACGCAGCTTTAAAGCACAGTCCAACCTCAGAATCGTTTTTTCTGTTCTTCTGCCTATCTTGAAAACGGTCTCACGCTGACTCCAACGATGTCTCTGGAATTGTACCAGACCCCTTAGGAACAAAGTTATGGTCCCTCAAAAATTGTGCTACGCAAACATAGGAGACAAGTTGTCCGAGGCCTGTAACCTCCGTCATTTGCACCCTACGCGAACTGACCTGAATAGAGAGAGATACTTAGATTTAAAGAAAGAACGGGGCTACTGGTGGGATACCATTGTTCATGTTGAGCTCGAAAGATCGTAAAAAGGGCGTGCCAAAGTGGCTTCCTGGTACGGGCGCCCCATGGTGGCTTCCCCCTATATCTCGATTACTCGGAGGATTTGAGAGCTCGCATTTGGCAGGGGCTATACAGGGTGGGTCTACTTGACAATTACGTGAAAATCTCAGACTTCGTCCTTGAGCTTGGACTCTGCCTTTGAGCCGCTACATAGAGTGGGCGGGGCCTGTTTTTATGCCCTGAGGACACATATTTAGGTGCAGTTTCAGGCAGGAAAACCACATTAAGTTAAGTGCTGGATGGGTTTCACGGCTAATTTGCTTCTAACCTTTTTAGGCCTTGATAACGACGGGATCGTCGAAACTTCGGCCAATAAATAATTCCACCGTAACAACCTGTAACGCACAGAAGAGAAAATACACACCACATCAAGTAATTGGCTGTCCGGATGTCAAAACGCACCCGAAATTTCATGGACGCAGCTTTAAGCCGAACAGCGTTACATGAGATGGGCGGAACTTGTTTTTATGCCCTGAGGGCACAAGGAAACGGTTTTGGGCACGAAAACTACATTCAGAATATGGATGTCCGCATTTGAAAACGTATCCAAAATTTCATGAACGCACCTTGGATCCAAAGAGCGCTATATATTATGGGGTCCTTGAAGGTTCGGCACAGGGTTGGGCACGCGTCGTGGTTAACCTTTTGGGGGTGCATATTGGGCCTTGCGGAGAGGTGAAAGGGGGTGCCTAAACCGAAAACCTAAAAAAATCGAAGTGCCAGTTCTGCAGAATTTCAGGAAGAAAATAATACACGCTTTTCATTTGACCTTCCATATCTTCTTCTTCACTTTTTTAGACGAAAAGTTACAGAATTCAAATTATTGTTAGATATGCAGGTTGTGTTCGCAATAATTAATAGTTGCTGTCAAAATTGTTAAATAAAAGGGAAGTGCTCGAACGGGAAACACAAATAAAACTGAAATTAATGCCAAAGTTCAATTTCTACAAACGAAAAATGTGATAATCGACAGCCCGCCACGCCGAAAGTGCATAAATGGATTCGAACTACAAACCCTTACCATTCAATGGGTTCGTAGCCCATTGTGTTACCACCTGAGCAATCGAACAGTGATAACTTTTTTCTTTCTATCTCCCACAACAGTCGAAAAATAGCGTTCTGAATCTCCAGTTCGGTTGGGGTGACTCCCTTGATAGAAAATAATATTTTTGAGAAATCATTCGAATTCTGTATCAATAGCTACCACCGAGCATAAACCCCTTTTCTGACACAAAAACATCGTTAGTTTCAGTGGTCCACAAAGACAAATGTATTCGGGAATTGAGAGGAGAACGAAATGGAGGGGAAAGTGAAAAGAGTGGTTTGGAGTGAGCAACGCATAGTTTTCAATGTGATCAAAACAGCAGCAGGACAGATATCACGCTGTCAACGATGAAGCTGAGTAAATAGTGATCGGCCTTAGGGTAGCGATAAACAGAAGGGGCTTCTGTGTTTCGTCGACACGGCTACCAACACAGCAGTTTTGACCGCCTTCCACTTCTGGGTGGGAACCTTAGTCAGCACTTTGAAGCATTTTCCCCTCCCTCGATTGATCTGTACATGGGCAGTCGAAAATTGCTAATAAAAAGACTGATATGTCGAACGCAAAATATTCATTTTCTATGCATTTCATGCAACTCATTAGAGGCACTTCTCTCTTCAGATCATTGCAGCAGAGTTTTCTGCAGAATATGAAATTTGAAGGAAGTGTTTACAATGGAAAACGTGTCCTACTTTTCGATGTTCTTGGGAAGGCAAGCTCTCGAAGTTGGGGATATTGAGAAAAATCCCCGCAACAACCCTCAAAGTTTGGAGAAAAAAAAAAGACTATCCAAGCCCTCCGAGAATATTCAATAAGGCATGTTTGGTGTTGGCGCACTGTGGAATTCCGGAAACCCAAACGTCGGAACTAGTTTTGCCCTTCGAACTTTTCGGGTGAGTGACTTGTTTTTCTGTTTTTCGTACTGGGAACTCGTAATGATTGTAATGCACATTCTTGGGAGCTAATTTTTTCCGGGATGAAGAGCATTTGAAATTTAGGCAACTCTTCCTTTGCATGGACAACTGTCCTATGACGCGGGCGGGTGATTTAATGGATCGACTAATCGACGAGATTTTCACCTACTTCCTGGTCGTTTTTTGCGGTACTTTCATCCTTCCGCTTCTCAGAAGGTTCCCAAGCTTATGCTGTGCAGAAAAAACTGAAACCTTTTGTGTCGTGAACACTGCCTTCGAGGAGTGGGCTACCTCAGTGAAAGAAATGCCGGAATCAATGACAAAAAATGCTCTAAAATCAGGATTACTCAACAAATCACGGCCTCAGTTTCATTTTCTGACAGTCGGCTGATGACTCAGTCCCGAGACATGAGGCTTTTCTGTAGGAGTACCCAACCGACCCGTTTGCCACTGATGATTTCTTTGATGGCGTTTTTTCCTTTCTCCACTTTCGATTTTTTCATTTTTTGATTCTTCCAAATATGTAATTCAGGACAAAGTTATGTGGTCGCACACTTCAATAGTTTATGTAAACCACTCGAATTTCACATAACCGGTGCGAGTTTCTGCAGTTCGTTCTTCACTGCATATTGTCAAAGGTACGTGCCGAAAGCAACGGGAAAGAATTTGCCCTGAACACTGTTCAAGAGCACAAATCATCCAGAAGCAAAGATCGTTCAGAGTTTTCGATACCCTTTCCTCATCTAAAATCTCTAGTAAAAGGAGTTTATTCAAAAAGACGCTAAGAGCGTGAAAAAGCGTCACTAAATGCATTTTATCTATTAGAAGATAACAAGAAGTATCGTAGAACGTCTCGGTAGGTCTCACTTTCGAAAAAAAATATCAAACATTCGCCACAACAAGGAAGTCTCCAAGAAACTCTAGAATCATTTGCCACCAATTGCACCAATTGCATATTAGCTACGGAATGACCAGAACTCCCAACATTTGTATTTTCAGAGCTTTTAATAAACGAATAAATTGAACGAAGGACCTAAGAATTTTAGAATCAATGATCTCATCAAACTACCATTTCCCAAATATGTGATGGAATGGCTTGATATAATGATATGGCCTTTTGCACTGGTTGTTGATTCGAAAAAAAAGTGTTCTGACGGGAATATCTGAAAAAATGTTGAGTAGATTTGGAAGAATTGCAGTTGAACAAGTTCTACCGTTCGGTCGGTTGGCGAGTGCACATTGCCGCCGGTGGGCGCCGGCGGTTTCGAGCGTCTTTTTTGCAAATACCGTTTCCGGCGAAAAGTTGATACTCTTACCAAAATTGGAATTCATTGTTTATTCTCATGATCATTAACACTAATTGATAAGAGAAGATAAGTTTCAAAAACAAAACTTCAAATGTCTTTTTTTTCAGATTCTTCATTTTCATCAGACTTTGGCCAGCAAAAAAATTTTTCTTATGTAATTGTTTCTGATTTTTCATCACTATATGAATGTAGATTCAATGTACTGCTACGTGCCTTTATTAGAGGACACTTAACGAAGAAGTCAGTGAGATATTATACATCGAATAGCGATTCCTACGGGATTTAACATTTCAGCAAAGACTTATGCTATCATATTCCAAGAAAGAAACGACAATCGAATGTTACTTGTGCTAATATCAGTTTCAGGTTTTCCCAACAATTTTTCAGAGTGGAAAGTTCTATCGAGTCTTGAAAAAAATTACGATTACGAGAAGTTGCGTGACCTGGTTATGTGCCATTTTCAGCCTCCTAGAAAGTAAGAAATCGATTTTCAACGAAAGCAAACTTTACATAAATAGAGTTCATTTGGATATTTGCTCATTTTCGAGTCTTTAACCGAGAGCATAATTACGCCCAAGTCACTGGCACTGTTTGTCACCAAAGGCAACACTGGCCGCAGACACTTTTGCGCCCCGATGTTGAGACGATTTACCCAATTACTAGAACTTGTATGTATCCAGCTAATATGAATTCTCCTCCTAGCATCAATTTAAAGTGATAGGCAGCGTCGGGTTTCCAAAATTTTAAAGATGATTTTTAAGAAGTTTTAGACCCGACGAGGTCCCATTTTCTGTCCCATGTTATGTTAGAAATTCGAAAATAGCATTAGCAGCTGTAACCAAAAATAGAAATCTCTTGGGCCATTCACTCATTTCTGAGTTTTTAGATGAGGTTATAATAGAACCAGGGTGGCGCTCTACCCGACGAAAGGCAACCCCTGCCGTCGACATTTTGCATCTCCTGTGTTGGTGCAATTTTCTCGATAACTAGAACCCACTCATTCTAACAGTGAGCAATAATATTTTCGGAACACCCAACCTCAGAGTACAAAAAGACATTTGGAAGTTATATCGCAATTTTCAAAAATTTAAAAATTTAGAGTTTTTCGGCAGATTTTCTCGAAATAGCGTCCTATTTCTTCTCTTTCTAGGAAAGCTGTGAAAACCAGCTAACATTGACTGTGCAGAGGACGTTTCGTAGACAGATATTCCAATTTTTGGAAGAGCTGAAGAATTTTTCGTTTGTTTTATGTTAGTCAAAACATGACTCTTCGGCCAAAAACAACATTCTTGTTACTTCTCCCATCTCCAGTCGGGCTCATATGGGATATAGAATCGAGAAATAGTCGCCAATTTAGTATACACCCATACAAAGGCATTCTAAACGGGAAAGGGATTAAATACGGTGGGTCAGATATTTGAGCATTTCTGGGCTCAAGAGAAATTGAGAGCGCCCGATGAGGCGCTCTGGCGTGGGCGGGGCAAGTGGGGCGGGCCTGGTCCCACCCCTCGTCGCGGACGAGATTGTCTCTAGACTGGCTCCTTCTCCTTTGTATTTTCCACGTTATTCAGCAGTAATCCACTAAACTCTAAAGTTCTAGACGCTGCTCAACAGGTGTGTCTCCTTCCCATGGCTGTCCTGTAGAAGAAACGCTTATCCCAAATGCATTGATTTGCTAACTCATGAAGGCTTGCATGTTTACATATTAACATGGAACTTTTCTTGACTCGCAATTTGATGCTATACATTACCTATTTTTCCGCAGGAGTGATTCAAGGAAAAGGTGAGTCTCTTTCTCTAATTTCTTTCTCTCTCCATTCCTTTGAAACACACCAGTGATTTAGAATTCGTGTATAACTCTATTCGCGCAATGTTAAAATCGTCTAATGTTGTTTAACACTCTGAACCTTTTCATTTTCCGTTGCACGACCTAACAATTGTTCATAAATCTAAAAAGTCGATTATCAATATTATAATTTTAATTTGAAAATTTACGAAGAGCTCAAAAATAACATCTGAGAAATACGGAAACCTTCCCTATTGATTACCAAGATTTTCTACACATTCTAGTCTTCCTCGAAACAAAATATTAATTTGTAATATCTTCGGTTTACATGGTTTTCACGCCCTCAAGCGGAGAAAAATTTTTTTTCTAAATAATAGTGTTGATACATATCATCCGGATATTTTCTCCATAGCTTGACTCAATTTTATATTTCTCTATTTATCCAACTACATATCATGCCATATTGAGAAAATTGTGGAGCCTCTTGACAACTTTTCATTCTTCGAGTAGCATAATTGAGACTTTAAAACAATCATACATATGTCTTATTTTGCTAATGCCTCTCCAATGAATTTTCTAGAACATTCGAGTGTTTTCTAGAACATTCTTCATTAGCATTTTATTCACCAATTTTTGAAAAATCAGGCGGTGTTCAAAAACTCAGGTAAGCGTTAGTTTTGTTAGACCGTAACATTTCTATAGATTTACACATATAATTCGGGTGAAGAAATTTAGTGAGTGTTAATAAAGAATATGAGAACTCGGATCTGTTTTCTAAGCCCTGTCTTGATCGGATCAATTCCTAACCTGTCTGAAAAAGCTGTTATAGAAACTGTCTGTGATTTACAAAATCAGATTTTCAAGCAAAAACGTAGAGGAACATTCATATAAAACTGAAAAAAGGAGTTCGTGTAAAATTTTTCGCCCCATATTTCTTCCAAACTTTTCAAAATAGATTTTCGCTATGTTTCATTTATAAATGCTTATGAATGCATCTAATTATCAGGAAAATGTAATCGACTTTTTTGGAAACTGTTTTTACCTTATTTCATTTATTTTTTTATTTGCATTTATTTTCGCATCGAAAAATGATATTCTTGAATTGGCAGAAACCCTAAAAATAAAGGAGAAGAACAACGTTCTGGTTGATTTCACCAATTTTTACCGTTATTTCAGTTTTTTTTAAATAATGAAGCGCGCTTTGTTTTCTTCAAAACATGCAGTCTTAATATGGACAGACTTTCTTTCTATTCTAAAGTCGAATCCTCATTTTTGCAGTCATTCAGCTAGGGCAGACATGCCTATTTTGATCTGTATTCTCAGCCTTTGCATTCAGCCTAATAAATTTGGCTCATATCGGTCGATATCTCCATCATTGGATGGCTCGTAGCCTCAGCATATCCAAAGGACACAACACATCTCAAGACAAGTAACCCAGGATCGTAAACATGTCCCAATGGCAATTTGCTATGGAAGTGTGGGTAGCAGGGTCATCCACCACGGACATCAACGAGAATTTAATAGATTGAATACTAAGGCTGAGAAGATTTGGAATTGAAAAATAAACTGTTTTCCTCAGTGAACGACAAAAAAAACACGCAAAGAAGGAAAAGGGGTGTTTTTCCGGAAGGAAAAGCGATTGTTTGGGAGATCAAAGAAAAAACAAATAATAAAATTTCACATCAACATCACAAAAAGTTCAAGAATTTCGTTGCTGAAAAGTTTCTGTCTTTTTTTCTGATTTTTTTTTGATTTTTCCAGGGTAGAAGAAACATGTAATGTTGAAAAATCCTATCTAGTTATGGGATAAGTTGAAAAATAAAGTTATAATTTCAATAAAAAAACAGATTTTTTAATACATACAGAAATTTTGGTTTTTTTAAATTCAGCTCAAAATTTGATTTTTACCTAAAATGTTTGTGAACTGATCCTCCAAAAAAAATCGTGCAGCAAAGAAAACTAATGTCATCTAAAAGGTAACATAATATTTTTTTGAAATTGAAATGTCATTTTTGATTTTCCGAACTTCGGCCGGGTTTTCACATCTACTTCCTATATAAAGGTATCGATAATGAACATTTTCCTTACTTTATAAATACTTCAGTCATATCTAATCGCCATTTTTCTTGCTAACAATTCCTCTTTTTTTATACTTCATCATGTATGTTAATTTATAACTTATACTAGTAAATTTTTGTACTTCACAATACTATTCTCTTTAACATTGCTCAAAACCCTGACTTTTCTAACTGTCAATTCTCATCATGTCTAAGAAAATAGTTGATATTCTTATCTAACTTCGATTCTAATCACATTGATCACGAAGCTTGTCTTCGTCCGTCACGAAACGTGACACGCACCAGTGGTGAAGCATCTAGTTGATGCATTTTCTTCCTATTAATTCAAAATTTTGGTTGCTCAATCTAACTACAGCTTTGCCCTCTCTTTTGGAGCCGGTTGAAGTAGAGCTCATCGGGTTGTCACCATGCTGAAATGTACTTGTCACGTGGGTTCCGCCGTGGCTGACCGCTCCGCTGTTGCTCCTCCCGGACGTGTGTGAGCGGGTAGTGCTATACGTTTTAATTGTAAATTATCATACGTCTTTGTCAGTCAAGGATTATTGCACACTATACATTCCATCCGATGGCCAAAATGGCGTCGGATCGGATTTTCGGATATTGCCGATTTCGCAAAACCGACTCATCGGATAAATCGGATACTGTCCCAAACGAGAATTTCGGATAACGGATCCTATCCGGAACCAGAATTTTTGATCGGATCGGATATCGGATATCCGATCGGATAAAATCGGATTCACCGGATAATTCGGATGACAAAACGGATAAGAAAATTTTTTTAGTAGTACCGTGGATTCAACCCCGTGTATTCAAGCAAATACATTCTGTAGCCACGAGCATACGCGTCGCGGTCCGGTGTGTGTCGCGCTCGCGGCGAACACTGAAAACCCCCCCCACCGTTTAGAGTAGTCTTCAGCGCTTTAAAGCAGTAAATGGCTATCATCTGTGACGAGAAATGAACGCAGGAAAGCAAATTATGCCCCTGGACATGTCAGTTTACTTGGTTTCACCCTGAAGCAGGGTCCCGTCGCCGCGCAACTCGTCGCGCGCGACGCTCGCCAACAACGACGCGGCACGCACGGGTGAGAAACTAGTCCTCCCCTGCAACCGGTGAGAGCACATAACTGACCAAAAAGACCTGCCACAGAATCATGGTTTAGCGGGCCGTTGCGACCAATCTCGGTAGGGCTACGACCCCTTACCTTGTTAAACGAAACCATGGATAAAAATCCGAATTCGTTACGAACTTCCCCTTCTTTGTAAACATTGAGCTTGAAAATTATATGATCCCTGCAGAATTAACGCTGTCGCAGCAAGGGGGGCCACCGTGCAATCGTACATAGCCACGCGCATTTTCCCGTGCCGCTGCATCATGAGTACACCAACCGAGGGTTTCCCTACCCTCCTGAATTCAAGTCGTTTGATTACGACACGGGAAAATGGGTAGGGCAAGTGCGAAACCGAAGCAAGGCTAGTTCTTTTTTGCACACTTCCTCTGTTGTCTTCAACATAACTGAAGGACACAACATCAATTAATTTTAACACAAAACTACGGGTTGCGGAACGTGCCACATATTTCACGGTAGAGCGCGTCCCCGCCGTTGCACCGTCAACCCGTTTTCCACCGCCAAATAACCGTCTCCGTGTATTGAATCTCTCTTTATCTGCGGTACAACCAACAATTCGACTCCTCCCCGTTTTTGCTCCCGCCGTCGCACCGACAAGCCTTTTTACCTCGCCGAACAACCATCAGCGTGTCTGAGTCCAATTGGAGAACGTCACCCGAGTTATGAACACAGATTCGCGTTTTAATAAAGCGTCCGAACAAAAGACATTCCTCCGAAACCTGTCCGTGAAATTTACAAATACAACACTTTTTGTCTTCCTGAGAGCTCAAAATCATTTGTGTGCCATCATCAGGAGCACACTTATTTCGCAGAATCATATAAAATCTGGAAACGCTTACACTTCCCTTTACACTTAGTGTGGATGGCTTTTGATGGCAATAATGTATCATGAGATTGAACAAATTGAATTAATACCGCAAATTGCAAGTTTTTCCCGCATCTAAGGCCCCCGTCAGACTTGGTCGAAAAACCGACCGAGTCCGGCTAAGTCCGGGGCAGAAAAACCGACCTTCTCAAGCAATCGCGGGGGTCGGTGGCAGGTTAAAACGCCCCTTTTGCAATGAAATTGATCGGATCTGGCTGATCAGCGGAGGTTTCGGCATGACTCATAACTGCCGAAGTTTTCGTGGTAATGTCTCATAAGTGGCGGAGTTTTCGGGTCAATGTGTTGCAGTTTCTGCACTGTTTTTCCCTGACACTCTCTCGTGTAGAGCGCGGAAATGGCAGCCCACAATGTATACGCTGCGCTTGAATGTGAGGTGTTTGTGCTTGTCATGGTTGACATTGTTCGGAATATCGGCGCTCTGGCGGGATGTAGGTGGCAGGTTGAATCGCCAGTGCTGCCTCTCGACCTGAACGCGGAGTTTTCGGCTTAGCCCGCCCCTTTTTTCGTTTCGAGCGGCAGCACGCTACCTGTTCAACTCCCCTCAACCGGCCACCGAGCCCAGCGAGTGTGTGAGTTGGTGCAATGGATCTGCCCGTGTGCGAACGTGAAACACCCGTATCGACTGGGTGGATTGCGGTTGCAATGAGTCGGTCGCATTCGGACTCAGTGGGTTGATTTTTCTGCACCCGACTGTCACTATTTCGGTGCGTATCGACCGGGTGGGACTCAGTTCATCGACCATCTCTGACGGCGGCCTAAGGACTTGCAAAACGAAATAAGGCCTCTCCACTTCACGAAATACCCCTATCACATGTTATGCAGTTATTTTGTGATATTATGTCCCTTCATTATAAAAATATTTGTATTTGTTCAATATGCATGTAGTGAAGTGTCAAAATCCATTCCTCACACATGCTTAATCAGCGATTCCGCAACCGTCAATAGCGCGATCTACTGCGAATTCGCGCGACCTCTACGCGACCGCGTTCGGAGCTGGCTGTTACGGCGGGCGCAATTCTATCCGTTTTTCATCCGAAATTATCCGATATTCATCCGATAATTATCCGATTTTTATCCGAAAAATCCGATTTTTATCCGATCTATTATCCGTTTTTTTATCCGATTATCCGGCTTTCTGATCGGACTCTTCGATTTTCACTTTTCCAGATATCGGATACTTCGGACATCGTGTTTTTTCGTCTGATCGGATCTCGAGTCATTTCGAAATTGCCATTCTGACGTCGGATCGGGTTTCGGATAATTATCCGATCGGATTATCCGACCCGGATATCCGAAACCGACTCCGTCGGATGGAATGTATATTGCACACACCGATGTTGAAGCATCTACATCTGGATGCATTCTCTTCTTCTCCTCCTCATATGTATAATGTAACTAATTTTTGTTTAAACCTCTTCAATAATTGATATGATTTGCGATTCGTTACTATTTTCCTTCTCGTTATATATAAAGGATATGAATTGTAAGCTGGCAAATAGTTAACCCATTTCCTTCGATCATGACTCATCTTTTGTTGTTAGCTCTTAACATACAATTTTGGCAAACAAGCCTTAGTTCTCTTTCCAGGTACACTTTGGGATTTACCGTATTTTCTCTTTTAGAAGTACATGTACTTCTAATACTCAGACCCCTATTTTATATGTACTTCTATTAGAGGTGTACTTCAAATAGAGGGTGTACTTCTATTATTCGGCGCCATTTTTTGAATTTCCAATGGTAGACTCTTCACATTTTATGAATTCCAGTGCAACACCAAAAAGTTGTATTTAATAAAATTTCGGACTTGGCTCAATTGAATCGATGCTTGTACAATCTCTGATATCATATATTCACACCTTTCCCAAGTAAATTTTTTCCAAAAAATGTATAAATTCGTTTTCGATTTTGTTGACACGTGCTTCATCGACTTGTTATGCCTAAAACAATTCAAAGGCAGCGTTCACGATGAATATCATCGGTGACTTTCCACAGTGAAATGATAGACGAGGAGGATTCTAGGCTCCCAGTGTCGAAAAAACGGTAAAAAACGAGTCAGGAATGGCAAAATAATAGATGCAACGAGCGTTTTGGTGTCCCAGAACCGCCCGGTGCTCCACTTCCGCCCCCTCGATGTGAACAAATGAAGACTCAGATTACAGGAATAATCAAGTCAAGGAAGTACTGATAAGTGAGCTGATCGCTTGATTGCACCTTCATAGCGGTCAATTCCTCCACGCTCAAAGATCAGCTTAACTCAGGTTTAAAAAGTACGACAATTTTACCAGAGATTTTCGGCTAATCTCTGGTAAATGCGTTTTCTTTACTAAATTACGACCTTTTTACCAGAGATTTTCCACTAATCTCTGTGAGTGGCGATAATTCAGTAAATTACCAGAGATTTACTACTGAATTTTACTTTAAATGATCAGCTCCAGTGGTAATTTACTAAAATTTGTTCGATTTTTACTAAATTGTGACATTTCGGAAGTTTCTAGTAAAAAGAGGGAAGGATTGACCCAGGCACGTAGAAAACCTACTGGACGTCTCCCTGATGGGCGGTATGGTTGCGAGAACGCACTTGGTGAAGAGAAAGGCGGGTGTACGCTACGCGCAGTCGCGCCTGGGCTGGCGTACATCGTTGAAACTTCACGCACACGTCCAATGAGCGCACGAAACCGATGCGACATTTCATAGTTGACGATGCGGAGACACGAGCAAGATGTTGCGACAAGAATCACGCCGATTCTACAGCCTCGAAAAACGCGGTGAGACACATTAATGCTGCTCTACGCGCTCGCTGATTGCAAATTCGATCATAGTGCATCGAGTTCGCGAGCATCACCGACGTGAACGCGCTCGCCTTCAATAGTGAATATCGGCAAAACCACGCTTAAGAGCGAAATTAATGTATCGCGCCATCGAGGTGCATATGCGCCAACTACACGCGCCCTCTGAATTGACACGCGCACAGTTTGGATCATGTGTGACGGCACCACTACACTCAGAACCAACAGTCGTCACAGCGGCAATGTGTGCCCACGTATATCAGAATTGTGTATCGCGCCATCAAATGTGCGCTCATATTGGAAATTCTTCGCGCGTCCTCTGATTATTCACGCGCCTAACTTCAATGGGGTGTGCCGACACATTCGGGCTCAAGAACGACGGCGGTGTATCGTGCTATGGGAAGCGCGCATATTGAGCAACTGACGCCATGCCCGCGCGTGACGCGCAGACATGTCGTCAAGTCATTCACACTCCAAGGCCACACCCACTCGTCATGCAAGCGGCGCGCTTCCGCTGAATAGCCTCGGAGCGCTAATGATCTGCTGTCGCTGCATTTTCGCCGACGATCTCTTCCTTATTCTTCTATCCTATCGCTCACTATTTTTGTTGCATTGACGTGTGGTGCTTGTGGTTCTCCATAACCATCTCCAGACTCTGCGAGGGGGCAAGCGTCGGATCTTAGGGCCCGTTTTCGCCTTAAAGGAGCGACAGCAGAGACCTCTCCTGAAGGGGGCTTCAGGGGCGGCATACATGAACGCTGCGAAGAAGGTCAGGGAGCCGCTCGGCGTCCCTTGCGCGTAACGTCGAGCCACGGGAAGGCCCAAGTGCGTGGCGTAAATTGGTGTGTCGCGGAAGTAAATGCATCTTCTACTGTAAACTCTACGCCACGCGGCATTTTTTCGTCATGCCAGTCGCTCTTTGGTACTTTTTTGACACCCCATGCATCTCAATAATTAGAAGCAAACGCGACTGGGACGACAGAAATTGCGCGCGTAAAATTTGCGTTGGAAAGTGCATTTACGTACGCGACACCCCAATTTACGCCATGCCCTTCGGGGCCGTCTAGAGGCTCGACGCTGCGCGCATAGGAAGTGGAGCGGCTCCCTGACCTCGTCGGAGCGTACATGCATGCTGCCCGGGGAGGCCCCTGCTTCCCTGCGGCGCTTGCCCCCTTCCCCCCAGATAACGAGACGAAAGAGATGCGGAGAAATCAGAGAAGGTAGTTAACGACAATAGAGGGCAGAGAAGGCATAGTAGGCCAAACGCACTCATCGCAATTCACGTCAAGTTTTGTCTCGACTTGACACGATTTGACCTGATCGATTGATTGGCCGATGACTCCAACTCCGCCAGCTTGCTGACGTCATCAATTATTTCATTTAATTTGACTAGTTCGTTGTTTTGATTATTCAGTTGTGTTTTGTTTTGTGTATTTAATGCGATTCAAGGTGTAAAACTAGTTGGGGGGAAACACTTGAGATTTATCCATGGAAATGAAAAGATTCGTCCATTAAAAGGAAAAATTTCCGTTAGGTGCATGGTAACGTATCACTCGTATTTTGCTAGAAATTTCATGATATTAAACGATTTTTGAAGCGGTATCATTCGTTCCTCTCTTGAATTCTGAGTAGCCTACCCAACTAGTTTTGCACCCAATTCAATTCAATTTAATCTATTACACGACGAACCCTTGGGCTTAAGCCACGTAGGCGACACACCCAATTTTACGCGCAAATCGTTAAATCACCGCGATAACGTAGCCTTTATTTCCCAGCTACTCGCAGTTTTCTGTATCACTATCTTAGAAGTGGTGCGGTTTTTAGAAAGATATCTTCATTTTCATGGTCTAATTTTTCGAAAAACAACCGCTTCGCATCCACGATTGTGATAATACGAGTGCGAGTAGTGTGGAAATGAAGAATATAAGTGAAAGTTTTCACAGTATCAAGGGGAACTATCTGAGCTTTTGGCCGAATGGCCGAATTCGTTCTCAGATACACCGGATCATTTCTCCCTGCAATTCATAAAAAAATGATCCCGGCAATAGTGAGCCAGCTCGCTCATGTTTTTAACCTTAGTTCATGAGTGCTGATATTCCAAGTCGCTGGCGTACTTCGTACGCCGTACGATTGTATTAAACTCTATTGGGGAGCGGCCATTGCTCACCCGTGCGTTCTGCGTTGCGGTCGGTGAGCGTCGCGCGCGGCGGGAAGGGCGGCGAAGAGATATCCCAGCATTCAAGTAAAATCAAGTAAACTACCATGTTTTGGAGCATTATTTGAATTGCTGTGTTCGTTTTATGCCCCTAACGATAACCGTTTTGCCGTATATGGTGCAGATGACTCTTTCACACGATGGCGGGTTTTTCGCGTTCGCCGCGCGCGCGACACTTGCCGGACCGTGACGCGTACGCACGCAGGTGAGCAATGGCATGACGCCAACTCGATTGAGTGAACACATTTTGTCAACAGAGTGAACAATGATCATTCAGTGATTATTCACCTTTTGAAACTCGTAAGTACTCCGCGAAATTCCAAAACATCAATCAACACGGATTTAGAAGGAAATTCTGATTTGTGCGTAAAATTAAGTGTGTCGCGTACGTTGGCTGTGTACTAGGTCATATATTCGACGCCATGTTCCATGAGCGCTGTGTCTGCGAGGCTGAAGCCGAACCCGTGTCCATAAAACAACTAATGAAACAACACAAAATCAATTGCTCATAGCTAAGAATCGTTTCCCCACCTCAGGTAAACCTCGAGAGCTTTCTTGAATGTGGACAAAGACCTACTGACCAGGCCCATTCTATGCAACTTATTTATTTCGACGCCAGCTCTATTTACAAAGAAGTGCAATCGGCACATTCCGCCTAGACCCAAGACTAGTGAACTGTTTGGACTAGACTTGTTTCACATCAATTTCCAACATGAATGGATCAGACGGCCCCATTCTCTGCTAGAGTTTTATGTAGTCGGTGCTCTTAAACAAGTATTTTGTTTTTGTTCTGTTTGCCTCTGATCGCATGCTGTCGTAATTAACCTTCCTTACATACCTATATGCATTTGTAGCTGCTTTGCTTCGCTACAAAAGGTTTATGATTCGGCATTGAAGAAGTTGTGAGAATCTCGTTAAAAGAAGTGAAATGCTTCTTGTGTATGATTTGGCATGCAACTCGGAGGAAATGCTAAAAATCCAGTGAAATGATGGACCACTGATTTGGCTGCGCACTTGTTTAATGAATAGCAAAAATTCAGTGGTGCATTGAAAAACCAAATCACGCTCGTGCTTCACGTTGTGTGATGTTGTTTTAACTTATATTGAATAAATCTTTTCAGAATCGCTGTTCCTGAATATTCGGGTGTAAGCCAAAACTTGATTCTTAGCTTTGCAAACTTGAGCTGTAACCATTTGGCTTATTCTAGAAAACATTTTCTAGAACGATTTCGACTATTGGAAATCTTTTCGAACTTTGCAGTTAAAAGCCAAAGTCATTTCCGTTTCTCAGACTTTTTTCAGACATTTCCGTTTATCCCACTTTTTTAGCTTTATCGCCAGCAAAACGTTATTTACGGAAGGATTTTATTCATTATACGTGAGGTTGAAGCATGAAAAGCACGCGACACTCCTTTTTAAAAATCTTAAACGCGGCGTACAGTAGTGGAGCAAGTGATCTACCGCATTGATATTATCAGTCACGTGGCATGTGGGATCAATATCACTCACCACGGCATGCGACGTAGATATTCATTTTTCTACTCATATTCTTGTTTCTCAATAATCTTGCATTTTTCATACTCGCAATCCTGAATTCGCTCAAAAAATAGGTACTTTTGAGTTGATAATGAAAGGTCTACTTTCAGGTGATGTTCTCGTACTTCACTCGTTCTCTAGAGGCTTCGGACCATTTGTTTTCGAAAGGTGCGGCTCAGCTTTGAGGAAAGGTGAGTAAAGGTCTTTTTTGAACCGCAAATAGTCTATCTGTGATGTGTTTCTTGACTTTTTCATCAATTTTCATTTTTTCATTGATTCATTGGCACTGGTTTCCCACCTCACTAAATATTTTCTGAAAATCGGGATGAACCTGAACCCATTTTTAATCTAAGAGATTTTAACCCATGTCTGAATTAGGCGTGTCACTCATGGCGTGGTGCTTGCCAGGAGTGTGCGTTAAAAATATTTCTTCCTTTATTCGTTAATTTCTGCCAAGAAAACAGCGTTAACATGGTACGGCATGAGGTGTGGACAGGGCTAAGTTGACCCAGACCCCCCTCCAAGGGCAAATTGCTGGCGATTTTCTCAGACCCATATCAGGAGCGTTATTTTATCTACTTTTCTGTTGTAAAATCTGAAAAAGAAGACGTTATAACGCACAGCGCTGGTACTTACAATGAAGAGCTGAGATAAACAGTTGCAAGACAGAAGCCTTGTTAAGCTTTGTGCGAACGGCCGCGTCGAGTGTCATTATTAGGGCGCGCAGGCTAACGACAGCCCCGAAACATCGCCAAGTATTCGCATTTTGTCTCCCATCACTGAAGAGAATGTTGCTCGTATGGAACACATAAGTCCTGACAGAGGAGAGCTCCACAATTATTAGATTTGCAATCTTTTGAATCGATAGAATTTCTTCATTACGCAACTTTTTTTTTGAGTTTCGAGAAGACGGAGTGCGCGTTGTAAATCATCTTGCTTTCTTCTGTTCTTCTGAAGAATCGCGGTCGGCTAAGATCATTTACGAAGCTTGATGCTCCAAAAACACCCAAAGTTCTGGCTGGCTCAAAATGGATGTGGTGTTGGTCATAAAACATTCTCTCATAGAATGTTCATGCGACCGCGGAAAATTTTCGAAAACCATTTTGGCACAAACTTTACTTGCAACAAACACTTGAAAACGGTTTTGGTGCAAAGCTCAAATCCAATTTCACGATGTGTTCAACATGATCTTGTTTTAGGACGGGATTATACTTCCCGCGACCGATGACGGCGACAGTGCATATCAGGTATATCGATTTTCGGTCGATACTGATGGTAAACATTGCGTCGCGCGTCGTCGCTGGAAGTATGATCCCGACCTTACAATGGCTTTTCCCATGTTTTCGATAAACTAGGCCTCTCTAGTGAACCAAAGTGCCATTTTCGATCACTGGAGAGGCGCAGTTCAAGATTCAAGAACGTGGTCTCCTGCGCGTTGTCTTCAAGGACGGGTTTAAATCGCGACTATGTCTCCAACGACGAGCGACACGACGCAATATTTACCATCAACATCGACCGAAAATCGATATGCCTGAGAAGGCGGTCGTTGGCTCTAGTCGCGAGAATTATGATCCCAGCAATATACTCCCATCGCGGATCGACGTTATGCTCAGGCAAACTCAAATGTCGACAGCAGGTTGAAGCACCTGTTTCTCGAGCAACCGGCGGTGGCAGGTTCTTTCGGGAGAACAACACCTGTTATCGACCTGCTATCGAGCTGTCGATAGCAGGTTCACAGCAGGTTTACAAGGCTACACATCTTACCGCCACGATTGGTCGTCCAAATCTCCGTCCGAATGCTCAACCAAGTATTCATTCGGTAGCGCAATTGAAGAACCTGCTTTTGTTTTTTTGTCTTTCGTGAAGCACACCTGTCTTGTGTGATAAATCAGGGCTTGTATTGACTGGAATTGCTACTCAAATAGTGTTCTGGAGATTTTTGTAATATTCAACTATTTTATCGTCTCTTGGGATTTTACTATGAGTATTTTTTCGAACACCGGGTATATTTGGAGTCTTGAAACATCCTTTTTTGAATATTCGATTTCGTCGTGATTTTTTACTGTTTTGCTTCTTGCTTCATTGGAGGTTTCACGTTTTTCGCCTCTCGTGTAATCCGTTAATCGGGTGAATCGAAAAATTCTTTGCTTTCGTTTAGACCAAGTGTCCGTTTCGGCTTACATCTTAATTACCCATCAAAAACGTTGTTCATTCGTACAAGTATATCACTTGAACACCATTTGGACTTCGAAATCGATTTCTTGCTTCAATTTTTTGTACGAATGTTCACACGTAAAACATGTGAATCTAGTATGTGATCTATTTTGAACTTACTCGTTTATCTAAGAAATTCTACAGAACTCACACCAGGCTTTCAAATCAATGGGAGACTTTATGAAGACCACAATCGAGAAATTATCCTCATTACTCATTATTACTCATTAGATCTAGTTTTGATTGTGTGATTACACAATAGGCATGGACAATCGTCGCTAGGTTTTGAATGAAGGAATAATTCAAATATCGCGTGTTTAGAAAACCTCAGATGAATGAGTAATATGGATAGCCACTATAGAAAAACGCTGCTCCTTCGCTGTCTCTAACCTCCGCTCCGCACCTGCCAGCTCTGAAATCACGAGATTTTCACTGTTTTACAGCATATGCGTATCTTTTTTTATCGACTATGGTATACTTTTCGAAGGCGCAACACTTCCTCTATCTAATAGCGTTACCCGAAAATGTTTAGAAGGTACGATTCCCATTATATTTCTATCATCCAACGTCTTCAAGCCAATCAACCTCAAATTTGATAATAATGCACAACGATTTATCTTACTGCCTACGCCTAATCATGTTGCCAATTATCAACCATTTTCAGAGATTAGATTTTAACACTTTTCAAGGGTTTCTGAAAAAATCAACCACAATCAGGAAAATAGTTAAAACCAGAAAAGACACTATGAATAATACCTATCGTTGATCACTGCTCGAGAGGTCGCCGCCTCGAACACATTGGGGACCGACCCAAGCGGGGGGGGAGGGATAGGATCATTACCTCCTCTCTTGCGTGCGTGCCACATGTGTTCGACGCGGCGATCTCTCGAGCAGTGATCGATCATACATCCGCAAATTTGAGGTTTCGTGAGGAAAATTCTCAGATAATGAAACAATGCCAGGAGTTTCCGTTTCTAAGAAGTACCGGGAACTGCTATTTTCGCCCATTGAAGAAATTTTATTAACCCGTTTTTTGTACCATAATCCTGCCCTTACATAGTCAAAAGTTCTATAAATAAATGTTTTGCCTAATTCTCTTGGTTTTGCATATTTCTGGCTTAGAGTTTCGAAAAACCCGTTAAAGTCGAATTGGTTCGAAGGAAAATCAATTACTATTTTTTTTTCTGCCGGCCACTGGAAGCTGCGAAATAGCTCAAGTATTGGGTCGGTAAGAGTTACACCTCGATAATAATTACGGTAGAAAAAAACCGAAATGCCCATGTTTAAGGGCAGTTTAGTATGGGGACAGCAACAATTACAGCTAGGTAAAGTAAAAATACAGCAATAGTTTCTGAATCCTGCGATGGTTCAGCTCGTTTAACCGCTCCGAATTTTGAAGGTGGCCACACTTATTAAAAATCCGGCGATAGGATGTCTACAGTAAAATCAATAATTCCGGCGGTAGCAGGTCGACAGCTGAACCTTTCGAGGCTTCATTGAAGTCATGCCGCCGTCTCGAAATCCGGCGCTAGGATGTCTACACCTGGACCTTTCGGCGTGATACCAGGTTCTCTCGCGCCGAAATCACGCTTTTTTTCGTGTCCTCAGCTGTTGTGCTCTGTGATGACACCTCAGAAACCTGCTGTCGACATTTGAGTTTGCCTGAGTGGTAGCATGAACTCTGTTTTGGGCCCCGTTTTTACTTTCGCAACTGAACGGTGCGGCGTTATGCAATCCTATGATGGCGATCGCGCCCCACTGTTCGCGTTATAGTCCGTGTTAAAAAAGAACTGTTTTAGATGGGTACTCGAAAAAAGTTCACGGAATTAGAAAGTTTGTAGCGAATGACTTTTCGCATTCTTTGTACAGAACTTCGAGGCTAGTTTTCGGCAAAATGTGATTGCGTTCAAAAGCGTAGACCCTCTATCCAATTCATTCTCTGCGATATCAGCGAAACTTGGTGGCTTCTCAATTTCAAATTGAAATTTGATGGGAGTGCCGGCTAAGCGCATTCAAAGCTTTTACTATTTTTAGCAGCGCGCCAAAGATTCGCATAAATTACAAACTTTTCCGGATGTGCTTCTATGGAAAATAAAATTTCGATGTAGCAAATATAGCAAACGAATTTCGCAGGAAAGGCAAAAATCACGCTTCATTGAGAAATTACGCGACCACTACTGTCTGGCCCTTGTAGGGTTCAAAATCCCTATCATACTCTGTCTGAACGGGTTTTCTTTTTCGCCAAGAATTTCGGAGGTTAAATTTCACTTTTGGAGCTACTGACAAGGTTTAACGGCAACGGTGTTCATTGATGGAGTTTCGTCAATACTATACATTGGATCCGATTAACTCATTCTCGCATAGACATCCGGATGATTGGGAGTTTTTGCTATTCGAAATCCGACTCACCGAGAAAAATCAAAATCCGGGTGATCTAAATATCAGATCACCGAAAAAACGTCAAAATCCGAGTTTTCAGAATCCGTCTCACCGAAAAAACGTAATTCCGTAATGATCCGAGCACCGACTCTCCGTTTCACCCTCTACTGTTAGGCCAGTTCCTTCTTAAGAATCTATTCTCTTGAGTCAGACATCCGCGACCTTTGTTTTTGGAGTTATGCAGAATCCGAGCTTTCGGAAAATCTGATTGTGTTCCAATGTATAGTCAATACTTTATAGCACTCAAGTTTGACCATTGACTTCCTCTAATCAAAGGAAATTCCTTTCACGCCGATAATGTGAGCAGCAGATCGGCCTGCTATACCCAAATACCACTCTCAATAATTATATTTCGCCATACTTAACCACTCCGCTGCTGACTACGTTTAATTAGAAATGTCCGAGAAACAAACTTTCAAAAAACTTTCTGGATGAAATAAGCAAACAGCTTGGAAAGGGTGAAATTTCATCCATTCCTTGAATCGCGCCTTATCAGTGTTCCCTCAATCGATTTATCACAATTCGTTACGATTTGTTACGATTCTGGGCCAAAATTTCAAAAACGTCAAAATCTGCCAAAAACGCCCGGTCCTGGTGATATGGGCACTATGTATGTGCAACAAGAGAAATATCGATGAGATGAATAGTGAAAACTTTTACTGAGCGAAATAGAGATACCCCGATTTGGCATGTTATCGCAGTTTAAAATTATTATAATCCGTGCACGCCTAAAATATGGAGTTTCGAATTTATCTTTGATTTTATCCTTATTGCTGTATAAAAATTTGTCCCTTGCAGTGATTACGAGAGAAGGAGACACATTCTCTCTTCCTATCGGAGCATGCGATTGGAGCTAGCTGTCCGTGAGGGCTTCGGATTTTCATTTAGTTGAAGTCAGACTGCATCACTATTGGTGTGATTGTGTGTATTGAAATTTTAGTAGGACCCGTGAGAACTCCTACTTCGACGCCAGCACGAACACCTGTGATTCTTAAATAGAACTTTGATGGCTAAAAGTGGAGCTCCAATCACTACACAATTAATTTGTGGATTAAATGATATATCCATCACTTTTTCCCCGAGCAAATCCTAGAATCTTTCTTTCATAAAAGTTTGATACTCTTCTTCTTGCATCTTTTATCTGACTAGCATTTGCCAATAATGGTTTCCCCAGAGCTCAAAAAATGTACTTGCTAACAGTAAGTACAAAGATACGATACAATCTGCTGGAAAGATATATCAAATCCAAGAATGATTGCTAGCGAGTGGTTGTGAGCGCTGAGTGTCGTAGGTGTTACAGACTATAGGACCCCGTCAGAGTCGGTGGATCTACTGAGTCCCACCGGGTCGATACACACCGAATTCGTGGGAGACGGGTGCAAAAAAATCAAACCACTGAGTCCGACTGCGACCGTCTGGTGCCCACCGCAATCCCACCGGTCGATACCGATGGTTCTCATGCGTACAAGGGCGGGGTCAATGCACCGACTGAGTCCGCTGCGTCCCAACCGAAATCATCCTCACCCCACCCGGTCGATATAGGAGTTTCTCACGTGATTTGGGTGCATTTTCTTCGGCCGACTGCGACCTGCCGAGTTCGGCTGTATCCCGACTCGTCGTCTGCGCTCTGCCCCACCTACTACAGCCGCTGACTATCGACTGCGTGTTTCGCAGAGGAACTGGGTGGCGGTTGGGGCAACCGGACTCAGTTGGTTGCAGACGGTCGAGGACGGTTTTTCCGCCGCGGACTCATTCGGACTCAGCAGGTTTTTCGACGAGGTCTGACGGGGGCCTAAAACAGTCCAAATATACACCGAAGGGCGTTACAAATACTGCCTACTACCCTTACCTCGGAACATCGAACAATGACTCTTATGCCGGGATCGTACTACCGTCGCGGCGATGCGTGGGAAAGAGCAGTGTCGATCAATTGCGGCGATTTTGCGCTTTGGAGGGTTTGTTTTCATATGCACAGAGGTAGTTCGTCGAGTTGAATAGAAAGAGATATTTATCGGAGAATGGTTGACACCTCTCTTTCTACCCACATTACAGGAATTTTCAGCAAGTATGCATATCGCCGTGATTTTATCTCAACGTTGCCCGATGGAGAGCGGCTCCGATATCATCGCGGCGATATGGATTTTTGCTCGATTTTTCTGAAATGTGGTTAAAAATGGAGCATTCAACCGATCTCCAATAAAGATATCATCCCATTCCACTCAACGGGTTGTTGTTTGGCTCGCCAAAGCAATCAATTCCCTTAAAAGCTCAGTATCGCCGCGATTGATCGATACTGCTTTTTCTCACACATCGCCGCGACGGTAGTATGATCCGGGCCTTAGGCCTAGTGCCTACTTCCCGCGACAGCGACAGTGCATATCAGCAATATCAATTTTCGGTTGATTTCTACAGCAAACACTGTCGCATCGCCCGTCGCGGGAAGTAAAGTGTGCCCGAATGAGAATGGCGACCCACGCGGTCGGCGTGCTTGGCAGGCGGCCGTCGCATGTCGCCCTCGGACGAGTGTTGGATTTCAACGACGGCCGTCCCCTCTCCCACTGATTGATCGGCGCAGTGCTTGCTGCCAGCCGGTGCCGGCCTCGTTCGTTGTCGATGGCGGTGGGGACTTTTCGCATGCTCGTCCGAGAGCGGCGAACGCGACGGCCGCCTGCCAAGCACGCCGGCCGCATGGGCAGCCATTCTCGTTCGGACGCACCTTATGCACTAGGCCATAGATGTGATAGCGCGCCCTTGACCGATGTGTTGGTACTTCACCCTTCACCGACACTTGATTCGTTAAGGTTATGAAGCGAAAAAAACGATTTGGTGAGATTAATCACTTGACACCGAGCATAGTGAGGACCGAATGATCTCGAATATTTCAGCCAATTAATATTTTTTCGTTTCAATGACAGAATGGCGTGCGCTGTATTCGATTTTCAGACATCAAGCAGTCCTCAAGCTTTCCTTAATTGATGGCAGAGTAAAGATAACTTTGAATCTGTGAATGGGAAAATTTCCAGTCTGCTATGGATTATAGAATGTTTTCCCCCTTACTTGATGTCTGAACACCAAAGAGAGCTTAAATAATTCCGAGATTGTGGCGAACAATCGATTTACTAGATTATTCTAAAATATTTGGTACTCCCTGTAATACCGAGCCTCTCCTCCCTCACTTGAGAATCACCATGGGGATTCTCATTCTTTAATGCGGCTGGTGAGCAAAGCCTACATGACCATAATTGTCGTATGTATTGTCTATAACACCCTGTAACACCTACGATAGTCAGCGCTCTCAACCCTCTCGCTGCCAATCATTTTTGAATTTGGTATGTTTTCTAGCGTTGTATAATATATTTGTACTTATTGTTAGCGCAAAAGTTATTGCATTTTTTGAAAGTCTGATAAAGCCATTATTGGCAAAAAAACCTAGCCAGATAAATGTTGCGAGAAGAAGGGTATCAAACTATTATGAAAAGGAAGATTCTAGGATTTGGTGTAGAAGAGTTGATAATTATATCATATTTGATCTTGAAATTAACTGTGTAGTTAATAAAGCTGCACTTTCGGCAATCGAAATCCTATTTGAACAACCGAGAGCGTCTGAGTAGGTGTTTTTGGTTTTCGCAAGTAATTTGGGAGAAACACAGTGCATCTCTGTAAGTAGAATTTTGTTTTTTTTTCTGTCTGTGAATCCGGTCATTGATGTGATGGAGCTCGTAAATTAATATTTCTGTTAAATATGCAAGTGTGACGGTTGTATTCTTTTTAAATTGAGATGAAATATAATTATATAGTGTTGCATCGTTATTTGTAATAAAATGAGTGTATTGAAAAAGTGTTCAGAAATCGTAATAATTTTTAGTAAAACGAAGTAATTTACCAGTAAATTTTAGTAAAAAAAAAGACTAGTAAAACACTGGTAAATTTTAGTGAAAATACGAGTAAAATACTAGTAAAATTTACTAGATTTCGAATAAATTTTAGAGATTTACGTGAAATTTTCGAATAATCTTTGCCCAAATCTAGTAAAATTCTCTGGTAATTTACTAAATTTTTGCCGTAATCTAGTAAAATTTAGTCGTAAATTTCCATTCCGAGAAAAAAGGGAGGGTCTACTTTGGCTCAAAAGCTCGTCTTTTGCGTGGTTTTTAAGCATGCCTTGCTATATAGGGCACCAGGCCTTCTGTAAACCTAGGTGATATCGGAAGTGAAATTTATTGTAGACACTGCCTTTAACTGATCGCCTTTCGAGCCGTTCAGAGCGATTGAAAAGCGCGGTTCTTGACCGACCTGACAACAGCTTTTCCAGAAGCGAGTTCTTTGCGTCCACAATTCACTATAGGTAAAGTCTACAATTGGTGGTTTCTGATAAGCGATTTCTATACGTAAATGATCCAATCTTCGTACCGCTGGGAAATCTTGGTTTTTCAAGCACCGCTAAAGTCAGCGTCTAGGGCCAAAACAAGTCGACTTTGATCGACTGAAACTCAGTCTAACAAAAATATTTGTAAAAACCTAAATAAACTCCGTTCATTCGCCGCGAATAACACCAATGTCGAACTTTAGCTCTGCGTTTTTCCCTGGTCATTTAAAGCTTGCTGAGGTTTGATCGTAAGTTGTCCCATACAAGCAATCTTTGTCCAAAAAAGGGATGGCCGATAGTTTTTTTGTTAATATTCTAACCTCACATTATTGAAAAAAATCTCGGGCAAACTGGTCTCTCTCAAATGCCCCATTCGTGTTGCCAATCACTTAACCAAGTACCGGGGGTCCACTCCGAAAAGAGGTGTACTTCTAAAAGAGGTGTACTTCAAATAGAGGGTGTACTTCTAATACTCAGACCTCTATTTTATATGTACTTCTAATAGAGGTGTACTTCAAATAGAGGGTGTACTTCTAATACTCAGCGTTCCCTTTTGGGTGTACATCTATAAGAGGTGTACTTCAAATAGAGGTGTACTTCTATTAGAGTAAATACGGTAGATGCAATCCCAGTCCAATTCCTTCACAGATTTATGGAGGGCCATACCTCTGAATAAAAATAGGGACTGGTACTGATGGGGTAATAAGCGGAAAATGTCAAGAGGGATTAGTTTTTCGCGCCACCCAGTACTAAGTCAAAACCTTGGGGATTGACAACCCCGCCAGCAGCCCTGGCAAACCCGTAAGGGAGATTCCTCTCTGTAAGGGGTTTGGCCGCCCACTTACTTAGATTTTGGTCAAAAACTCAGGTTCCAAATCAAGCAAAAAACTACTTCTCCCTGTCTTCCTTCACCAAGTATAAGAATAGAGCTAAAAAATATACCATAAAAGATTTTGGTAATGATCTAAAAGGTGAAAAATGTTCGGCAAAATGCACTGTTTGTAGACTTACAAACTTTGATCACTATATTGATTCCACCGTTACAAAGTTTTGTATTAAAACAATCAAGACTAATGGCGCTAACTGTAGGTCTAGAGGTGTTATATATTGCTTACAATGCTCTAGTTGTAATTTACAATATGTTGGAATGACAACTACGAGTTTGAAAGAGAGAGTAATGGAACATCTACGCAATATTAACAACCATAAAATATTTACTCCATTATACACACATTATCATAAATGTAAATCCAACATAATTGTACACATTTTGGACTCTTGTCCAGAAAATACGGATAGAAACATTTTACTGGAGAAGGAAGAGTTTTGGATAAAACTTCTCATGACACCATACCCTTTTGGACTTAATGATAATATTAAAGGATATGGAAATATCTCAGATATCAGTAATCCACTTATGCATAAAGTCAAACATCCATTCTTTGCACTCAAAATTACCAAGGAACGGAATAATAGAGGTAGAAGAAGAAAGATAAATAGAATTCTTTGGATGTTCAAAACGTTATCGATTACATAGAGAAAGAAGGAAAAGATGGATCGAATGCTATGAAAATATATAGTTTGATAAAACACATGAATAAAAGAAATATACGAAGGCTTATAGAACTATCACGGTCAGATTCTTTCCTATCTAGTATCACCAACAAAACTGAGTTTCTGATTCTGTGCCTTCTTACTCATTTCCACTATCACTTGGAATGTAACGAAAGGCGTAAAAATGAACAAGAAGATTACTACTACTTGAAAATGAATTATTTCAATAACGTTTCTGATCGGATCAATTTCAATAGAATTTTCAACAGCATAGATTTGCCTAACCTTGTTCCTAACACTGAAATAGAACGTTATAAAAAAGTAAGAGTGGTTCATATTTATGATAATCCTGTATCTAGCATTATTTTCAACTATAATAAAATGTTAAAAACTTTGGATACATGTAGCATCCAAGAAATACTATTAGATGGATGCATTTGTGAATATGATCGGGATGAATATAAAGATTATATTGATTCCCATCATCAACACATGAACAGGGAATATTGATATAATAAAAAATTCAATTCTCAAAGAAATTCTGACTAAAGGAACAAAGTACAGAATAGAAAAGATGAATAACAGGAGTGAAATAACACAAACTTATTTCGACGCTACAGCGAAATTCATGAACTATATGAAAAATAAGTACAAGCTAGATGTTATGAAAATAAATAACTTGCAGTTACACTTCAAAAAATAGTACAGAAAAAGACTCAAACCAATACTATAAGGGATTTCCATCAGTAGGCAGTTTAATGGCCTGATACCTTATAAGAGTATGAAAGAATACCAGAAACACTTCATTTTCTGCCCTTTAGATAAAGCTAGCAATAATTATGGGATTATTTGTAAGAAATACTACACCATATCTCTCATGAAAGAACTTGGTTTTAATATCATAAACGGTAGTTTTGAAAGGGAACAAAACCATAAGGGCACATATAAGCTGATTCATAATGCCAACAGGCAAACAACCATTTTAAAGCATAAGTTTTTCAATATTAAAGCAGGACTTAAATTTGACATAGATTGTGAGTTACCCATCATCTACGCTTTACCGAAATTACATAAGGATCCTATAAAATTCAGATTCATTACGGGAGCAAGAAACACCAGCATGAAACCATTAGCAGTAGAACTGCAAAAAATTTTCTCGTTTCTAAAGACACATTTTATTAATTATACCAATGTGAGTTACCAAAGGAAGGGAGGACTCAAGACCTACTGGTCTATCTCCAACGTTAACATAGCAACTCAATTATGTAGATTGAGTACCAATGGGGTTCAAGTTTATTCTGCTGATTTTACGGATATGTTCACTAACCTTCCACACAGTTTTATTCTGTACAATATGAAAGAATTTTTGAAAATTTGCTTCAAAAATGCTAATAAAAAATTGATAGTTACCAATGGACACAGAGTATTTCAGCGAGATTCTGAGCTGGATAAAGGCGGTTACAGATATTATACCATCACAGACTTGATATATCACGTTGACTATCTTTTACGCAACAGTTACTGCCGTTTCGGAGAACTTGTGCTTCAACAGACAAAAGAAGTACCTCAGGGAGGTAACTTCAGCCCATTGCTAGCCGATATAACAGTTTCCATGTTGGAGTATAGGTACTC
Organism: Aplectana chamaeleonis; assembly: GCA_029168955.1. Lineage (NCBI taxonomy): Eukaryota > Metazoa > Nematoda > Chromadorea > Rhabditida > Cosmocercidae > Aplectana > Aplectana chamaeleonis. Next base: position 669,000 of record JAPDOI010000124.1, on the reverse strand, counting down.
TATCAACGCGAAAATTGAAAATAACGTACTTTTCAAACCTTTTAGATATATGGATGACTTGCTTATAATCCATAATAAAGATGAAAAATTTGTGGACAGTCAAATTTTACTAATATACAAGAATGTATTGGAGCTCAAAAAGACGCACAATAATCCATATAAAAGCAGTTACTTAGACATTGGTATAGAAATAATTAATAATAGAATACACACAAAATTGTATAATAAGACAGATGATTTTAATTTCAGAGTTAAACGATTTCCTCATGCTCATTCTGATATCTCTATAAAAGTCAAAGCATCCACAATTTACACGGAGACCTTGAGATTAGGTAATATCTGTTCAAATTTATATTCCTTCACGGAAAAACTCAAAGAAATGAAAACAGTTTCAATTGGAAACCAATATACACCAGAATTCGTAGAAGCAAATATAATAAAATGCATCTATAAACAAAAAATGATAGCATATAAGTTTAACCTAAGAGATGATAAGAAAAGTATAACACAATTGGTAAAAAGCATAACATGCTAAGTCTTCACTGTTGATAGGTCGGTGTTCGATACTGTCCAAAATAAGGACTGTGATCATATGGACTTCATTCTGATATTGATAGTATACTATAGCTTCTTGCCCTAATACCTCTTTCTAACGTTTCTAACACTACTTCACTCTGCTCGGCTCATGCTTTCGTATTCATCCTTCTTTTTCATCGACAGTTCTGTTCCTCACTGAGGAGCCCCGGCAGAGCTGTTTGATAAAGTTCGTCTGAGGCGAGAGGCGAAACGAACTTTGTCAACTTCTCTTTCTTACCTTTCCTCTTTTGATTAACCTACCATGAATTGTCTGAAGATGGGTTCTAATATAATTGTAAAGTTGGCGATCATGTAATTGTCCATACTTGATGTGTATTCCTATACATATGAATTTTATATACGTATTAGTATAATTTATTGTTTCGGGAAGGAATAGCGCTTCCATCTAAGCAATCATTCTTGAATGAAGTACGCACGACTCTTTTTTTTTCTTGTCAACTTAACAGAAACCTTGAAATCAAAGTGAAATCGATTTTCAGAGCATTATAAATATAAATAGATATCAGTTTATTAAATTGAAGGCAGAATACAGAACCAGCAAAATAATATTTATCAGTTTGCAAAAGCGATCGGATGGACGTAAACGCTTTTCCATACTGATTTTCAAGTTGAATAAGTTTTCAGTTTGATTTTTTTCTCTTTGCATTTTCATGACTATTTTCAGGAAATACATTCACCGGATTACATTCACTCGAAAGAAAGCAAGAGACTGATTCGGGGAAATTAACTTAATGAGGACCGTTCGAAAAAAAAACATTTTCTCATTCGGATTACAAAACAGGATTTCTCTGAAAATGTTTAAAAAGAAAAGCAACGAAATTCTTGAATTTTTTTGTGATGTTGATGTGAAATTTTATGATTTGTTTTTTTTTGATCTCCCAAATAATCGCTTTTCCTTCTGGAAAAACACCCCTTCTCTTCCTTTGTCTGTTTTTTTGTCGTTCGCTGAGGAAAACAGTTAATTTTTTCAATTCCAAATCTTGTTCTCAGCCTTAGTATTCAATCTACTAAATTATCGTTGATGTCCGTGGTCGGATGACCCTGCTACCCACACTTCCATTGCAAATTGCCATTGGGACATGTTAACGATCCTGGGTTACTTGTCTTGTTATGTGTTGTGTCCAATGGATATGCTGAGGCTACGAGCCATCCAATGATGGAGATATCGACCGATATGAGCCAACTTTATTAGGCTGAATGCAAAGGCTGAGAATACAGATCAAAATAGGCATGTCTGCCCTAGCTGAATGACTGCAAAAATAAGGATTCGACTTTAGAATAGAAAGAAATTCAGTCATATTAAGACTGCATGTTTTGAAGAAACCAAAGCGCACTTCATTATTAAAAAAAACTAAATATGGGTAAAAATGGGTGAAATCAGCCAGAATGTTGTTCTTCTCCTTTATTTTTAGGGTTTCTGCCAATTCAAGAATATCATTTTTCGATGCGAAAATAAATGCAAATAAAAAATAAATGAAATAAGGTAAAAACAGTTTCCAAAAAAAGTCGATTACATTTTCCTGATAATTAGATGCATTCATAAGCATTTATAAATGAAACATAGCGAAAATCTATTTTGAAAAGTTTGGAAGAAATATGGGGCGAAAATTTTTACACGAACTCCTTTTTTCAGTTTTATATGAATGTTCCTCTACGTTTTTGCTTGAAAATCTGATTTTGTAAATTACAGACAGTTTCTATAACAGCTTTTTCAGACAGGTTAGGAATTGATCCGATCAAGAGAGGGCTTAGAAAACAGATCCGAGTTCTCATATTCTTTATTAACACTCACTAAGTTTCTTCACCCGAATTATATGTGTAAATCTATAGAAATGTTACGGTCTAACAAAACTAACGCTTGCCTGAGTTTTTGAACACCGCCTGATTTTTCAAAAATTGGTGAATAAAATGCTAATGAAGAATGTTCTAGAAAACACTCGAATGTTCTAGAAAATTCATTGGAGAGGCATTAGCAAAATAAGACATATGTATGATTGTTTTAAAGTCTCAATTATGCTACTCGAAGAATGAAAAGTTGTCAAGAGGCTCCACAATTTTCTCAATATGGCATGATATGTAGTTGGATAAATAGAGAAATATAAAATTCAGTCAAGCTATGGAGAAAATATCCGGATGATGTGTATCAACACTATTATTAAGAAAAATTTTTTTCTCCGCTTGAGGGCGTGAAAACCATGTAAACCGAAGATATTACAAATCAATATTTTGTTTCGAGGAAGACTAGAATGTGTAGAAAATCTTGGTAATCAATAGGGTAGGTTTTCGTATTTCTCAGATGTTATTTTTGAGCTCTTCGTAAATTTTCAAATTAAAATTGTAATATTGATAATCGACTTTTTAGATTTATGAATAATTGTTAGGTCGCGCAACGGAAAATGAAAAGGTTCAGAGCGTTAAACAACATTAGACGATTTTAACATTGCGCGAATAGAGTTATACACGAATTCTAAATCACTGGTGTGTTTCAAAGGAATGGAGAGAGAAAGAAATTAGAGAAAGAGACTCACCTTTTCCTCGAATCACTCCTGCGGAAAAATAGGTAATGTATAGCATCAAATTGCGAGTCAAGAAAAGTTCCATGTTAATATGTAAACATGCAAGCCTTCATGAGTTAGCAAATCAATGCATTTGGGATGAGTGTTTCTTCTACAGGACAGTCATGGGAAGGAAACAGATCTGTAGGTTAGGGAATATTCAGATGTCGTTGTCTTGAAATTCCGCAGAGACTGATTAGCGAATTTTCGGGAAACCGAGTAGTAGACGTTCTCAAATGGACTTGTAGTCTCAGTTCACAGAAATGGAGAAGTTGTCCCGTCTTCCCCAGAAAAAAATTCACTTGAGATCACTTTGCTTGGATGGAGTACCATGATGCTTCGAAAACAGATGACGGGTCGACTTCTTCAATTTTGTGAAACGAGACCACACCCCAATGGATCGAGTAAGTGAAAAAAAGCGATGAAATTCTTCGCATATTCGAATGCCCGAATCATCACATCCCCAAACAGAGTACTACACGAATACGATTCGTTCACAATTTTGGCAAACACCTATTCCAACAAGGCTCCGTCCATAGTTAACACTTAAGAGACCGCGTGTCCACACTGCGCACCCACGGCTGTTTCGCCCCTCGGACCGCGTGTCCACACTGCGCACCCACGCCATAAAACTTTCAATATTTTCTGAAGTTCTAATGCGTGGAGTCCTCCTCAAATACGAATAGGTTCTTAATAATGTAAACTATTTACATTCACAGTGGTCAAGAATTTTGAGTGTTCTTAGTAATTTTAGTACCACCTCCGAAAGTGGCACTTTTCGTGTTTTCGAGCTTCTTTGGTAGGAAAGAAATTGTCCGAACTTTGCTAAAGGGGGTTATTAAGATGATGCTGATTACGTAGCTGATGTCATCTAGTTGATTGTCGCAACAGCAGTGCCACCTATTTGAGATAGCCGCAGTAGGTCATCTTTTCAAATTTTGCTGTCTTGACCCCGAGGCTCATTTGAGCTGCTGCACAAGGTTCCGGTGTTTACTTCACAAATCCCAATGAAATTTCCGCCGATTGTGGTATGTTAGCCATCGTTCATCTTTATTTCAGATTTCGCTCAATTACGAGACGGAAATAACTTGGGGGTGGGAGTGAAAACTTGTGAATAGTTCGATGCTCTAAATTTTGCTGATACTTCACTATAGGGTGTATTTGGAGGCCTCAAAGAACAATCAAATGGTGTTTTTTCACGACTTTCAAAAGCACCGTTGTTGTCTGCCGTTCGTTATCCGTTGACAAAAGTTTGAGGTTTTGGTGCGACTGTGGGGGGGGGTGGGTAGTGATTGTAAATCTGATTCCCATTCTAAGATTTTTGATGAAATTTTCATCGGTTACATCGGACGATTTTGCAGGTCAAACTTTATTAGTCCGCCGAAAGTTTTCCATGAGGTTCAATAGGACATTGCATACTAGAAGTTCGTTCATTTTTCAAATTTTCAATACTCTAGGTTGGCTCCGCATGGCAAAGTTCTGGCCGTTACCTGTAACCTGCAGAAAATTCTAGGAGTCGAGAGACAAACGTTTCTTTTGAGACCAGCACACCCAAAAATTTGCGAAAAGTGTCTCAAAGCACCTTGGACATGCAAAGTTGAAATACCTTCCAGAATCAAGAAAAAGCAGGTCCGTAAGAAAGCGGTGGCTCATTGCTCCACTATGGCCTTACTTCAATTCTCTATTTACTATCTGTACTCTCAGCTGGAGTGGAAGTGGAGTACTGGTTGTATAAATAAGAAAGCCTGCTCCGATAAAAATGGTTTCCAGCGGACCGCGTGTCCACACATGTCCCCCACGGAAACGATTAGCCGTGGAGCAGGCGGTCTCTTAAGTGTTAACGACCAACGGCAAGCGTCAAATCGCTTATCGCTGTCGCACAACGCTCGATTGTTAGCGCATGCAACGTGTCCGAGGACGTCACGGGGTTAACGATGGTATTGATAATATGTATTAGTGACAGCCGCGACACCTACGATGCCGTCAACATCACTCACATAAATATAGCCCATTTCCCGCCGGCCCAATTGGAACAGTCGGTTTCTCGAGAATTACCCCACTCCGTTACTCCCATGCCTCTCTGAGCCCAGTGCTCCACTTCCGGCGGAGAGAGAGACTGTCCCGACCTCACGCGGAGTGTCAGCGGGCGGTCGGCTGTTCCTGGCGGTCATCGAGCACTCACACACCGATTCCCACTTCGCTAAAATAATTGCACCATCGACTAGAAAGAAGCCGGTGAACGACTGTTGAGCAGAGAATGCTGTGTTGAGACTCTTTCTAACTCAGATATTCGTGGGGAAGTTCCCGAGAACGACAGCAGAATTTCCCTCGAAACAACTGGGGAACTTCCCCCGAATTGGGGGGAGGCGAAGGGGATCTCTCGACAGCAGAGTAATAGGAGAAGTTCCCACAGTAGGAGTTCTCTTGTTCTTCCGACTGCAGATCTTCCCACTGTTCAATGATTGGTTAAAAATCAGCTTACTAGAACTTGCTGTTTTCGACAGTCTTCTGTTGCTGAAAAACTGCGATCTTTCCAAAAATATTCACCTATGACTAATGGTTATAGACACGCTTGTTACCTCCTCTGAAATCGAGATAGAGATGCCTTACGTAGTCCTTGAGTGGCAGATCCCCCCTCAACTTGCGAAGTGCGAGACCACCTCGCGGCAAGCCCGTCTGCATCACCGTATGCGGCTTTGTTTTCGCGTTCATCATGTTCGGGGGGAGGCTATGGGAACAACCGTGAAGCGAAATTCCCTTGTTCTCCCCCCGAGTTTACTGTTTGAACGCCTTATCGTTGTGTATAATGCGAGGGGAGAAGGGCGAGACGTCCCCCTCCGGGGGGGGGGGACGTCTCGCTCCTGTCCCCTCGACCGAGTGATAACGACCAAATCAGGTCTATTGTATTCGGGAACTTCCCCACAAATATCTGAGAATACCTGCGCTGAATACGACACTGGTTTTCGGCAGGTGAGCTACTGTCCGTTGATGGCATGTCCGGATGCAGATTGCGAGAACCAGTAAGAGCAGGAAGCTTCCCCCCTCCCGGGAGCTCAGTCCTTGCTTGTATTCGCAGTTCAAGAATTAAGTAACTAGAAGCGAATTTTTGAAATTTTGTTTCAACGGACATTTGCTTAAAGGCAGTGTTCACGATGATTTTCTTCCACGAGTTTTTCACATAAAACATTGCGTTGGCCTCCAAGTGTTACCAAAATCACGAAGAAACGACGAGAAACGCATCAAAACGCCGTATTTCAGTGACATAATCTATAACGTAGACTAGTTGTCAGGTTGAATGAACATGTTCATGGTGGTTGTCCCCGGTGAAAAATTGGGTCAATCAAAAAATAGAAGGATATTTTACGCAAAGCGGGATTAGTTAGGGTACTAAGGAAAGAGCGGACCAATAGAGAGTAGAGAATTATAAAGGACAGGCCGAAACAAGATTTCATTGTCACAACAAACACTTCTTGTGATCGTACGCGTTGAAAACCACCTACCGTTTTTTGGGTTTGAATCATTGGTTGGGCCCGCCATAGAACGTAGGTAGAGATTGTTGGGTCACCGACGCATTATTGTGAAGATATGGGAGATAGAATGCTACGCATTCCGCCAAAAAGGCCGGCCATCCGACAGCCATGTAGCATAAATAGGTAACGGAAAGTTGTTAACAGTAAAGGGCACGTCAGCTTCCACTCATTAACGCGATATAACTTGTCGATAAGCTACTTGCCGTTATCTAATTATGCCACATGGCTGTCGGAAGCCCGACCTCTTTTGACGGAACTCGAGGCATTCGATCTCCCATATCGTCCCAATAATGTGGGCGGGGACCCAACGAACTCTACCTACGTTCTCAGGCGTGCTCAAACAATCATTCAAACTCAGAAAACGGTGAATGGTTTTCAGCGTGTACGATGCCTTCAAGGTTTCTGTGTACTTCTGGTGCGTTTTTCTCAATTTCTAAGTCATTTTAGTTCTACCCGGGGGCCACTCAATCAATATAGCGAATAATCTCAAAATTGAATAATATTGTGAACACTGCCTTTAGGTGAAGAAGGTCAAAGAGAAATATTCGAAGTTGCAATGTAAGAGGCTTCTTTCGGTCAACATGAGGAGTGAAGGGCGCGAAGGTCAGAGAATACTGATAAGAGGAATGATCACTTTGTAACTGACCAGAAAGCGGAAAGCTTGCGCTGTAGATAGCACTGTAAGGCTGCAGTGTTCGCGTGATTGGGCGGAAGAGTTTCATTGTGACCTTTACCACGCTGTTTTAGCACATCTGAAAGTGGAGAAAAACCGACTCAAGCTCCGGAATGGGCTGCTGCAGCGTTTATTTCAGAGACGATTATAAAAAAAGCTATTGGCCGAGTCGGTTCTATACTAGACGGGGCGGGGCACCCAAGGTTTTCTCATAGAAATGAACGAAAAAGCCAATAAAAAATGCTTGATCTTGCTGTAAAGCATTGTTGCTATTGAAAGTGTATAGAAATACTTCGTATAGTAGCGTTACCGATCGGTGGATCGCTTCATTTCTGACTTGAATCCTGAGTGCCCACCCCCCACCCCGTCTAGGATAGTGCCGCCGAGTTCAACGTCGACTGGTCCCATTTCAGCCGAAAACGGGACCAGGGAAGCGACCGAAATACGGAAACATGAAAGTGGGAGAAATCTAAATGTAGCTCTCACTAATTCATGCAAAATCGATTCCGAACGTCTTACTATAACATTCAAAATGGTGATATTAACACATCCGGTCCTCCGACCCCAAATCTGCCTTCGCGTTTTCGCGCACTCGATTGATTGTGTCATGCCTATATGCTTTGTTTCAGAGTATGATATGTGGAGAATCAAATGGAGGAGCTGACTTCAAAAATGACTTCAGATTCCTGAATAGATCACTTTGAACAGAATAGTGAGAAAAATGGGACACACGATCGCATTTTTGCGTTTCTTTCGCCCAAAACTCAAAAATTTTGACCGGTATTGTACAGAATAATTTGTCATTTTTTCGCGCTTGTAATCTGCTTCTCCTTGACGTCTATACATCTTGCTCTGGCTAACTGTTTGGTATGCGGAATTTTTTCAAAAGGAGTATTTATCAGGTAAAAATGTATAAAGGGTTTATTGCTTTGAAAAAATTCGTATAGTAACCGCTGAACACTCTTTTTTGATTTACGAGAATTTTTCAGTTTCCTGTCATGTGCCCATTTTTCAAAAGTTTCTCTGTTTTCCTTAAATCGGATCTTCTGTTTTCTGTCTCAAAATTAATTCAGCACATCTCTGATGGGAGCGAAGTGACAGGGGCTAATCATCAAATGTTTACGCGCCCCATATCTTCCTCATTCATAGAGACATGCAATGCCTTCCATGTATAGTTGTACACGAACGAAATTTTTGAAAAAATTTTAAAAAGATTTTTTGAAATTTTTTTCGTACGCTTTCGTTCGTTCGAAATTTAGTCGAACGCAATTTTTCCAAATTTTGTTCGTTCGAAATTTCATCGAACGATTTTTTTTTCAAATTTCGTTAGTTCGAAATTTTTTCGAACGAAAAATTTTCAATTTTCGTTCTTTTTTTTAAATCCTATTTTTTTCGAAATTCGTTCGTTCGACATTCTTTTGGACAAATTTCGAGAAAAAATAGAAATTTCCGGCAAATTTCGAAACAAGTCGAAATAACTTTCAAAATTCGTTCGTTCGATCTCCAAAATTTCGAAAGTTTTTCGAAATTCGTTTGCTTGAAATTCCTTCGAACGAATTTTTTTTGATTTTCGTTCGTTCGAATTTTTTTTGAACGAAAATTTTTAATCTTCGTTCGTTCGATATTTTTTCCGAACTTGTACAACTATACTTACATGGTACTGTTTTGACGTTACCAGAATGACGAATGACTTCCATTCGTGGCAACATTGCGAAACAGAAAGATCATCGGTACAAATCCGCGGCCAAATGGGAAGACAGTGCAATAAAGGCGAATAAATAAAACGAATAAAATAACGATTGCTGCTTTTTCAAAGAAAAACATTTATAGGAGTTAGTGACATGACACAACCAGTTCGAAAAAAGGTTCAGGACAACAGGGTATGTGTCCGCGTGTACCAGGCTGCGGACAGTGCGATAACGACTTTGCGTCGCAAACAACTGTTTAAGGTCAACTCTCATTGTGAAACACAATCAGAGCAGACTTTTAAAGGCAGTGCCACTCACTATAAGAACGGTGTTTTAGTTTTCAACGTTTCGCGGTATGTCCTCAAATTAGAGGATAATAGCGAAAATGTCTTTCGAATTCCTACGTTACTGGAGAAAAAAAATCAGTCAAAAACCCCAAAAACAGTCAGTTCTGTGTGTTTGGTACACAGGTATCTAACAAGTCGGGAATGGTCCTACGATTTGAGCTTTTTGAGTGGAGGACTTCCTTTTGCCGCTCTCCTACAAAATTCTTGTTAAAAATACGTGAGAAGGTTTTTCATATTTGGTTGCTATGTAGGTCCCATTGAGATATTCAAGACAAAAGAGTATTCTATCAAAAAGGGGTCTTCCAAGCAAAAGAGGTTTGGTTGGCGTCAGAAACGTTCCAACAAAAAGGGAACAATAGGTAAGTAGAATGAGGAGAGTCTACAAAAAGTGAACAATATTTTCTGAGACTGATTTTCCTGGCCGATACTTCTTAACAGCAAAAACAAACCGTTGCGGTGTTCTACACGGAAGCACTCTGTGGTTCCAAAACTCGTCTTGACTACACGAGAACCGTTAAAAAGTATGTGCATGTAAACCTAATGCTTACCATCAGAATAGAAGATGATGCCAAAAACACAGACGGACGGTTAGCTCCAGCTGCTACGAGAAGCGAAACCAAAGTGCAGCATCTAATGAGAATATTTTCTTATATTCTCGTCAACGAATAGAAGTCCATTCTTGGAAACCATTGAACTCTTCCTCTAGAAGTACCACAACGGTTTGTTTTGCTGTTAAGGAGTATCGGCCAGGAAAATCAGTCTCAGAAAATATTGTTCACTTTTTGTAGACTCTCCTCATTCTATTGTTCCCTTTTTGTTGGAACGTTTCTAACGCCAACCAAACCTCTTTTGCTTGGAAGACCCCTTTTTGATAGAATTGTTCACTTTTTATTGATATTACGAAGTAATATCCCTGAAAATCTTCAATAATTTTCGAATAGCATGGATTGCTATAATAATCCAGTAAGCAACAAACTTGATGCACGCTAAAAATGAAGCGCTACTCACTTTCCACGACGTCCTGCTGATGTCAGAAAATGCCCTATGCACTTGGCACCACCTTGGCACGACGCCCTGATGACGTCACCAGATGCTTTATGCACTTGGCACGACGTTCTGATGACATCATCAGATGCCCTGTGTACTTTACATGACATCCTGATGACGTCATCAGATGCCCTATGTACTTTACATGACACCCTGATGACGTCATCAGATTGCCCTATGTACTTTACATGACACCTGATGACGTCATCAGATGCCTATGTACTTTACATGACACCTGATGACGTCATCAGATGCCCTATGTACTTTACATGACACCCTGATGACGTCATCAGATGCCCTATGTACTTTACATGACACCTGATGACGTCATCAGATGCCCTATGTACTTTACATGACACCCTGATGACGTCATCAGATGCCCTATGTACTTTACATGACATCCTGATGACGTCATCAGATGCCCTATGTACTTTACATGACATCCTGATGACGTCATCAGATGCCCTATGTACTTTACATGACATCCTGATGACGTCATCAGATGCCTATGTACTTTTCGCGACATCCTGATGACGTCACCAGATGCCCTATGTACTTTACATGACATCCTGATGACGTCATCAGATGCCCTATGTACTTTACATGACATCCTGATGACGTCATCAGATGCCCTATGTACTTTACATGACATCCTGATGACGTCATCAGATGCCTATGTACTTTACATGACACCCTAGTGACGGCATCAAATGGCCTATGTTCTTTAACTGACATCCTGATGACGGCATCAGATGCCCTATGTACTTTACATGACACCTGATGACGTCATCAGATGCCTATGTACTTTACATGACATCCTGATGACGTCATCAGATACCCTATGTACTTTACATGACATCCTGATGACGTCATCAGATGCCCTATGTACTTTACATGACATCCTGATGACGTCATCAGATGCCCTATGTACTTTACATGACACCCTGATGACGTCATCAGATGCCCTATGTACTCTACATGACACCCTGATGACGTCATCAGATGCCCTATGTACTTTACATGACACCTGATGACGTCATCAGATGCCCTATGTTACTTTACATGACATCCTGATGACGTCATCAGATGTCCTATGTACTTTACATGACACCCTGATGACGTCATCAGATGCCCTATGTACTTTACATGACACCCTGATGACGTCATCAGATGCCCTATGTACTTTACATGACACCTGATGACGTCATCAGATGCCTATGTACTTTACATGACACCTGATGACGTCATCAGATGCCCTATGTACTTTACATGACACCTGATGACGTCATCAGATGCTATGTACTTTACATGACATCCTGATGACGTCATCAGATGCCCTATGTTCTTTACATGACACCCTGATGACGTCATCAGATGCCCTATGTACTTTACATGACACCCTGATGACGTCATCAGATGCCTATGTACTTTACATGACATCCTGATGACGTCATCAGATGCCCTATGTACTTTACATGACACCCTGATGACGTCATCAGATGCCTATGTACTTTACATGACACCCTGATGACGTCATCAGATGCTATGTACTTTACATGACATCCTGATGACGTCATCAGATGCCCTATGTTCTTTACATGACACCCTGATGACGTCATCAGATGCCCTATGTACTTTACATGACACCCTGATGACGTCATCAGATCCCCTGTGTACTTTACATGACATCCTGATGACGTCATCAGATGCCTATGTACTTTACATGACATCCTGATGACGTCATCAGATGCCCTATGTACTTTACATGACACCCTGATGACGTCATCAGATGCCCTATGTACTTTACATGACACCCTGATGACGTCATCAGATGCCCTATGTACTTTACATGACACCTGATGACGTCATCAGATGCTCTATGTACTTTACATGACACCTGATGACGTTATCAGATGCCTATGTACTTTACATGACACCCTGATGACGTCATCAGATGCCTATGTACTTTACATGACACCTGATGACGTCATCAGATGCCCTATGTACTTTACATGACACCTGATGACGTCATCAGATGCCTATGTACTTTACATGACACCCTGATGACGTCATCAGATGCCCTATGTACTTTACATGACACCTTGATGACGTCATCAGATGCCTATGTACTTTACATGACACCCTGATGACGTCATCAGATGCCTATGTACTTTACATGACATCCTGATGACGTCATCAGATGCCCTATGTACTTTACATGACATCCTGGTGACGTCATCAGATGCCCTATCTACTCTACCAGGCACCCTGATGACGGCATCAGCTGCCCTATGTACTTTACATGACACCTGATGACGTCATCAGATGCCCTATGTACTTTACATGACACCCTGATGACGTCATCAGATGCCTATGTTCTCTACATGACACCCTGATGACGTCATCAGATGCCCTATGTACTTTACATGACACCCTGATGACGTCATCAGATGCCCTATGTACTTTACATGACATCCTGATGACGTCATCAGATGCCGTATGTACTTTACATGACATCCTGATGACGTCATCAGATGCCCTATGTACTCTACATGACACCCTGATGACGTCATCAGATGCCCTATGTACTTTACATGACACCCTGATGACGTTATCAGATGCCCTATGTACTTTACATGACACCCTGATGACGTCATCAGATGCCTATGTACTTTACATGACACCTGATGACGTCATCAGATGCTCTATGTACTTTACATGACACCTGATGACGTTATCAGATGCCTATGTACTTTACATGACACCTGATGACGTCATCAGATGCCTATGTACTTTACATGACACCCTGATGACGTTATCAGATGCTCTATGTACTTTACATGACACCCTGATGACGTCATCAGATGCCCTATGTACTTTACATGACACCTGATGACGTCATCAGATGCTCTATGTACTTTACATGACATCCTGATGACGTCATCAGATGCCTATGTACTTTACATGACACCTGATGACGTTATCAGATGCCCTATGTACTTTACATGACACCTGATGACGTCATCAGATGCCCTATGTACTTTACATGACACCTGATGACGTTATCAGATGCTCTATGTACTTTACATGACACCCTGATGACGTCATCAGATGCCCTATGTACTTTACATGACACCTGATGACGTCATCAGATGCTCTATGTACTTTACATGACATCCTGATGACGTCATCAGATGCCTATGTACTTTACATGACACCTGATGACGTTATCAGATGCTCTATGTACTTTACATGACACCCTGATGACGTTATCAGATGCCCTATGTACTTTACATGACACCCTGATGACGTCATCAGATGCCCTATGTACTTTACATGACACCCTGATGACGTCATCAGATGCCCTATGTACTTTACATGACACCCTGATGACGTCCTCAGATGCCTATGTACTTTACATGACATCCTGATGACGTCATCAGAAGCCCTATGTACTTTACATGACACCTGATGACGTCATCAGATGCCTTATGTACTTTACATGACACCCTGATGACGTCATCAGATGCCCTATGTACTTTACATGACACCCTGATGACGCCATCAGATGCCTATGTACTTTACATGACACCCTTATGACGTCATCAGATGCCCTATGTACTTTACATGACACCTTGATGACGTCATCAGATGCCCTATGTACTTTACATGACATCCTGATGACGTCATCAGATGCCCTATGTACTTTACATGACACCCTGATGACGTCATCAGATGCCCTATGTACTTTACATGACATCCTGATGACGTCATCAGAAGCCCTATGTACTTTACATGACACCCTGATGACGTCATCAGATGCCCTATGTACTTTACATGACACCCTGATGACGTCATCAGATGCCCTATGTACTTTACATGACACCTGATGACGTCATCAGATGCGCCTATGTACTTTACATGACACCCTGATGACGTCATCAGATGCCCTATGTACTTTACATGACATCCTGATGACGTCATCAGATGCCCTATGTACTTTACATGACATCCTGATGACGTCATCAGATGCCCTATGTACTTTACATGACATCCTGATGACGTCATCAGAAGCCCTATGTACTTTACATGACACCCTGATGACGTCATCAGATGCCCTATGTACTTTACATGACATCCTGATGACGTCATCAGAAGCCCTATGTACTTTACATGACACCCTGATGACGTCATCAGATGCCCTATGTACTTTACATGACATCCTGATGACGTCATCAAAAACCTATGTGCTTTCCATGACACCCTGATGCGCTCATCAGATGCCCTATGTACTTTACATGACACCCTGATGACGTCATCAGATGCCCTATGTACTTTACATGACATCCTGATGACGTCATCAGATGCCCTATGTACTTTACATGACACCTTGATGACGTCATCAGATGCCCTATGTACTTTACATGACATCCTGATGACGTCATCAAATACCTATGTACTTTACATGACATCCTGATGACGTCATCAGATGCCCTATGTACTTTACATGACACCCTGATGACGTCATCAGATGCCTATGTACTTTACATGACACCCTTTTGACGTCATCAGATGCCTATGTACTTTACATGACACCTTGATGACGTCATCAGATGCCCTATGTACTTTACAGCGACATCCTGATGACGTCATCAGATACCCTATGTACTTTACATGACACCCTGATGACGTCATCAGATGCCCTATGTACTTTACATGACACCCTGATGACGTCATCAGATGCCCTATGTACTTTACATGACACCCTGATGACGTCATCAGATGCCCTATGTACTTTACATGACACCCTGATGACGTCATCAGATGCCCTATGTACTTTACATGACACCCTGATGACGTCATCAGATGCCCTATGTACTTTACATGACTATGTACTTTACATGACACCCTGATGACGTCATCAGATGCCCTATGTACTTTACATGACACCTGATGACGTCATCAGATGCCTATGTACTTTACGTGACACCCTTATGACGTCATCAGATGCCCTATGTACTTTACATGACATCTTGATGACGTCATCAAATACCCTATGTACTTTACATGACACCTGATGACGTCATCAGATGCCCTATGTACTTTACATGACATCTTGATGACGTCATCAGATGCCCTATGTACTTTACATGACATCTTGATGACGTCATCAGATGCCTATGTACTTTACATGACACCCTGATGACGTCATCAGATGCCCTATGTACTGATAGCCTGCGACCACTGGCAGTGGCTAGTGGCGCGAACGAGGAACGAGGGACGAGGAACAGGACACGAGGGACGCGTTACAAGAAAAACGCGAATTTTAGCTAAGCTTCCGCCGATCTAACTTTGTTAATTTTCAATCGATTTGGCTCAAATTTTGTCAGCCGGTGTCTTCTATACTCTCTCACCTATATCCAGAAGGAAATCTCTAGAAAATTTGTTTTACAGGTTTTATTAACTACTTTACCAAAATCTAAGTGATCACAAGTGCCAGGCAAAACCAAACCTCTCCAGCCGCTTCGCGGCTGGAGCGATTCAAGACTTTGGCAATTGTTGTTGCCGATGTACAACTCTTCCACGAAGTGGGCGGGCTGATCTGATGGGTTGGCTGATCAACATAACTTTCACACTCTTCCTGGCCGTTTTTCGTCGCTCTTCCTTTCGCATTCGAATTAGGTGGACCCCAACATTACGCTTCTGCAAAAACGGAAAGTTTCCTTATGACAACACGTTTAAAGCGTTGGCATCTGTAAATAGATTTTTCACAAAGGTTTACATAAAGGCAGTGTTTACGATAATCTTCAAATTTGAGATTTTCCGCTATATTGATCAGGTGACCCCCGGGTAGAACTAAAATGACGGGGAAATTAAGAAAAACGCACCAGAAGTACACGAAATCCATAAAGTATCACCCCGCCTCTTAAGTATCACAGAAAGTGTTTGTTTGTGACAATGAAATCTTCTGTGGACCGGTTCTTCTGCAATTATCTACTCTCTGTTGCTCCGTTCTTTCCTTCAGGCCCTAACTAATGCTGCTTTGCATAAAATATTCTTCTATTTTCAGATTGACCCAATTTTCCACCGGTGACAACCACCATGAGCATGTTCATCAACCGGACAACTGGTCCATGTTATAGAGTAATGTCTTTGAAATATGACGTTTCATTGCGTTTTCTCGCCGTTTCCTATGACCTATGAGGACCTATCTAGGACCTATGAGAAAAAATCACGAAAAAACCGTTGTTTCGGGCCAAATTTAAAGCCTGAACTTTCTTGTCTTCTGATGATGGACGAGCCACTGCATCATCATCGGCATCGATGATCTCTAGTATCAAGAACATCAGCTGGCTTGAAATTGAATTTCAATCAATGAACACTACCCTTCGGACTGACCTGCTCGAATACTTAAAGGCAGCGTTCACGATGATTTTGGTTCCCGAGTTTTTTACTCAACACAATGTGTTGGCTACCAAGTGTTACTAAAATCACGAAGAAGAGGCGCGGAACGCACTAAATCGTCTTATTTCAGTGACATTATTCTCTGGCCTTGACTAGTTCTCTGGTTGGATGAACATGTTCGCGGTGGTTGTCACTGGTAAAAAAAGGGACTTACATATCGAAAATGGAAGGATATTTCGGGCAAAACACTATCTGTTAGGGTACACAGGATAGAACGGAGCAACACAAAATAGAAAATTGCGAAAGACGGGTCTACAAAAGATTTCACTGTTACAATAAACAGTCTCACTGATAGTAAAGAAGCAGGGTGAGAGTAAAGGATTTCGTGTCCTTTTGATGCGTTTTTCTCGGTTTCTTCGTCATTTCAGTTCTACTCGGGGGCCAAACAATCGATTTAGCGACTAATCTCAAAATCAAAGATTATCGTGAACACTGCCTTCAAAGCCTAGCTCGGATGAGTCCGGGAGCAGTAAGCGGCGGAGCGGTCGGTCATGGCTAAATGAAGAGTGATAAGGAGATTTCGACACGGTAAGCCTGATAAGACCTACTTCGACCGACTCAAAATGAGGGAGCTAGGCTATATGTACTCATCTATAGTGGAGTTCACCAAGAGTGTCTGATTTACTTATCAATAAGGAGCGGTCTGCTGGGGATCAATGTGCATGAATCCCATACCAGCCGCTCGATACCGATTGAGCGAGAGCGGTTGTGCTGCAATGAGTTTGACGTTCATTGATCTCCAATCGGCCGCTTCTCATTGATAAGTAAATGAGACACTCTAGGTGGACTCCACTATACATAGTCAAAAGCATTCACTGAAGTGCTAGCTCTTATTGTGGTGCGCGCGAAGCGCGCACCTGATTCGGAAAAGGATTGCTTCTGCGCGAACCCCTCGTTACAGAATCTCGGTTTGGAAGATAGTTCCGAACTTGGCATTTTCACGAAATGTAGAGCAGTAAAAGTTCTTAACACTGCCCAAATTCCAGAAAAATCCGCTTTGTGGTTCTCGAGATATGGAAAAATTTGTGAATTTTAAAATGTGTGTGTGGGTGTGGGTGTGGGTGTGGGTGTGGGTTGTGGGTGTGGGTGTGGGTGTGGGTGTGGTTGTGGGTGTGGGTGTGGGTGTGGGTGTGGGTGTGGGTGTGGTTGTGGGTGTGGAGTGTGGGTGTGGGTGTGGGTGTGGGTGTGGGTGTGGGTGTGGGTGTGGGTGTGGAGTGTGGGTGTGTGTGTGTGTGTGTGTGTGTGTGTGTGTGTGTGTGTGTGTGTGTGTGTGTGTGTGTGTGTGTGTGTGTGTGCGTGTGTGTCATTCCAGTGAAACTTTTGAATGATAAGAAACATGGTTGGCCAATTGAGAGAAATGTAGTGGTATTGTGATAAGAGTGAATTGATTGCAAGCGTTAGGGTAGGTCTGCTTCTCATCCATCAGGAACCGTATGCACACCGTTTATTGTGCGGGGTCCGATTGAAAGTGCGCCAAGCGCCAGGAAACGTGCGCGGGACCCGAATGAAAATGCGCAAAGCGCAGGAGAGAGAGTGCGAGACCCAACCAAGAGTGCGCCAAGCGCCGGGAATCATATGCGGTGCCTAACTGGAAGTGTGCCAAACCCCACAGAACGTGTGTGGGACCTGAGTGGAAGTGCGCCAAGCGCCGGGGAACGTGTTCGGGACCCAACTAGGAGTGCGCCAAGGACCGGGAAAAGTGGGCGGGATCTAACTGGGAGCACGTCAAGCGCCGGAGAACGTGTGTGGGACCTGACTGGAAGTGCGCCAAGCGCCGGGAAACATATGCGGTGCCCAACTGGAAGTGTGCCAAACCCCACTGAACGTGTGTGGGACCCGACTGGAAGTGCGCCAAGCGACGGGGAACGTGCGGGACCCCAATCAAAAAGCGCCGAGCGCCGGAGAAAATGTGCGGGACAAAACTGGGAGCGCGCCAAGGGCCGGGGAAAGTGGGTGGGATCTAACTGGGAGCACGCTAAGCGCCGGAGAGCGTGTGCGGGACCCAACTGGGAGTGCGCCAAGCGCCGGAGAAATTGTGCGGGACCCAAATGGGAACACGCCAAGCGCCGGGGAACGTGTGCAGGACATAGGTAGAGGTGCACCA
Source organism: Aplectana chamaeleonis (assembly GCA_029168955.1). Taxonomy (NCBI): domain Eukaryota; kingdom Metazoa; phylum Nematoda; class Chromadorea; order Rhabditida; family Cosmocercidae; genus Aplectana; species Aplectana chamaeleonis. Next base: position 649,994 of record JAPDOI010000124.1, on the reverse strand, counting down.
AGCGCAGGAAAACGTGTTCAGGACCCAAGTAGAAGTGCGCCAAGCGACGAGCAACGTATGCGGGACCCAACTAGAGCTGTGCTGAGCGCCGGGGAACATGTGCGAGACCCAACTAGAAGTGCGCCAAGCTCCGAAGAACGCGTGCAGGACCCAAGTCGAAGTGCGGCAAGCGCTGGGTAACGTATGCGGGTCCCAAATTTTAGTGCGCCAAGCGCCGGGGAACGTGTGCAGAACCCTAGTAGAAGTGCGCCAAGCGCCGGGAAACGTGTGTAGAACCTAAGTAGAAGTGCGCCAAGCGACGGGAAATGTGTGCGGGACCCAAACAGAAGTGCGCTGAGCGCCAGGAACATGTGCGGAACCCAGCTATACGTGCGCCAAGCGCCGGGAAACGTGTGTAGAACCCAAGTAGAGGTGCGCCAAGCGCCCGGGAACGTATGCGGGACCCTACTAGAACTGTGCTGAGCGCCGGGGAACGTGTTCGGGACCCAACTAGAAGTGCGCCGAGCGCCAGGAACGTGTTCGGAACCACACTAGAAGTGCGCCAAGAGCCGGAGAACGTGTGCAGGACCCAAGTAGAAGTGCGCCAAGCGCCGGGCAACGTATGCGGGACCCAACTAGAACTGTGCTGAGCGCCGGGGAACGTGCGCGGTGCCCAACTGGAAGGGTGCCGAACCCCACAGAACGTATGCGGGCCCAACCAAAAGTGCACCAAGCGCCAGGAACGTGTTCGCGACCCAACTAAAAGTGTGCCAAGCGACGGGGGAACGTGTGTAGAACCTAAGCAGAAATTGCGCCAAGCGACAGGAAATGTGCGGGACCCAAACAGAAGTGCGCTGAGCGCTAGGAACATGTGCGGAACCCAGCTATACGTGCGCCAAGCGCCGGGGAACGTGTGTAGGACCCAAGTAGAGGTGCGCCAAGCGCCGGGGAACGTATGCGGGACCCTACTAGAACTGTGCTGAGCGCCGGGGAACGTGTTCGGGACCCAACTAGAAGTGCGCCGAGCGCCAGGAACGTGTTCGGAACCACACTAGAAGTGCGCCAAGAGCCGGAGAACGTGTGCAGGACCCAAGTAGAAGTGCGCCAAGCGCCGGGCAACGTATGCGGGACCCAACTAGAACTGTGCTGAGCGCCGGGGAACGTGCGCGGTGCCCAACTGGAAGTGTGCCGAACCCCACAGAACGTATGCGGGCCCAACCAAAAGTGCACCAAGCGCCGGGGAACGTGTTCGCGACCCAACTAAAAGTGTGCCAAGCGACGGGGAACGTGTGTAGAACCTAAGTAGAAGTGCGCCAAGCGACGGGAAATGTGTGCGGGACCCAAACAGAAGTGCGCTGAGCGCTAGGAACATGTGCGGAACCCAGCTATACGTGCGCCAAGCGCCGGGGAACGTGTGTAGGACCCAAGTAGAAGTGCGCCAAGCGCCGGGCAACGTATGCGGGACCCAACTAGAACTGTGCTGAGCGCCGGGGAACGTGCGCGGTGCCCAACTGGAAGTGTGCCGAACCCCACAGAACGTATGCGGGACCCAACCAAAAGTGCACCAAGCGCCGGGGAACGTGTTCGCGACCCAACTAAAAGTGTGCCAAGCGACGGGGAACGTGTGCGGGACCCCAAATAAAACGCGTCGAGCGCCGTAGAAAGTGTGCGGGACCCAATTTTGGGGACACCAAGCGCCTGGGAAAGTGTGCGGGACCCAACTGGGAGTGCGCCAAGCGCAAGGGAAAGGGTGTGAGACTCGACTTAAAAAGCGCCAAGCGCCGGGGAAAGAGGGCGGGACCCAACTGCGAGTATGCCAAGCGTTACGGATCGTGTGTTCGACCCAACCGGGAGGACCGGCAAGGGAGTGAAAATCGAAAACGCGGTTGTGATTCAACCGTTCATCTAGTCGTTATTGGGTTTGGAAACCATGAAAAAGGGTGTGAACTGTGGTGGTGCTAGAAGGGGTGAGCAAGTGCTATGCAAGAGGGATCTACTACACAACTGCATGAACATTTTGAAAGTCATATCTAAGGGTGTAATGTGCCTTTAAAAGGAAACCTTTGCTAAATTAAAGTTAAATTATCTAACTGTTTTGCTTTGCTACGGATTAGTATAATTTGGAAATGAAACATTTGTGAGAAACTCGTTAAAAGAAGTGAAATGTCTTATGCTACTGATTTGGCATGGGAATAAACTCGAAAGAAGCGCTAAAAACTCAGTGAAATGATTAATCGTTGATTTGGTTGTGCACTTGTTTACTAAACAACAAAAATTGAGTGTGACATTCAAAAACCAAATCACGCGCTTCTCTTCGAAAGTCAACCTAACGCTTGCAGTTTAGGTTAACAAGTCTCAGGTCCTTGCAAAATTATGTTGTGTCTCCCACCTCAATCATTCAGAAATATTGATTTTCAAGCATTACTAAATTATTTGACGCTGCTTCCGTTTGACTATCAATTAATGAAAGCGGAAGTAGCATCACGTAGTGTGTCTATGCGAATGTTGTCAACTAAGAGAATTGCAGTCACACGAATAAATGTGTGTGCTTAGTAAGATGTGCGTGATTTGGTTTTTCAATGTCACACTCAATTTTTGTTGTTTAGTAAACAAGTGCACAGCCAAATAAACGATGAATCACTTCACTGAGTTTAAGCGCTTCTTTCGAGTTTATTCCCATGCCAAATCAGTAGCATAAGACATTTCACTTCTTTTACCGAGTTTCTCACAAATGTTTCATTTCCAAATCATACTAATCCGAAGCAAAGCGAAACAGTTGAATAATTGTTCATCTGTTTTCATCAGGTTAAATTGCATTTATTTCTTCCTCGGAATGTCGATGATTTTTGACTGCTCGACATGAGGGGTCCTAGAAACTCTTATCCTAGCCCGTCTTTCACCGCGCTACCTTCATAGTTTTAAGCTGTTTTCGATCTAAGCCCTTTTTGTAGTTTTTTTCGATAACGTTTTTCATCGTGACCACTGCCTTTGAGGGCACAGTACACCCCCAGACATGAATTTTGTAATTTTTACTCTTTTGTGTAGTAGACCCCTCCTGTATAACACGTGAGTGCGAGATCTCAATGCCTTTAAATGAGATACAAACGACCAACACTGGCCGGACCTCCTTGGCTCACCACCACGGGCCACGCTCCCTACCAGATTTCCGAACTCTAGCGGCTAGGAGGACGGATGAATTGAGCTGTCATCTTACCCTGGCTCGCTCTTGCGCAACAGTTACGAATGAAGAGAAATACAGGCCTGAGAGAACTCCACCGATTTTTTACCTTCAAAATATAGCATATTTGAGGAGAACTCTGTTCATAGGGGGACTGAGACGATTTCAGAACTACGACTGTGTTCAGCATGTGACTCTCTCCAAAATCAGCATAAAAACTGAAAAATGATTTCCTGGGTGTTCTGTGTCTTTGAAGGCACAGTCCAAGCTCAGGGACGAATTCTGATATTTTCACATAATTGTGAGGTAGATCCACCCTATATAGCCCCTGCCAAATGCGAGCTCTCAATTCCTCCAAATAAGCGATATATAGGGGGAAGCCACCCTGAGGCGCCCATACCAGGAAGGCACTTTGGCACGCCCCTTTTACGATCCTTCGAGCTCAACGGTGGCGGGATGAGCGATGATTTCCGATGAATGGCTCCGTTCTTCCCTTAATTCTCAGACTACCTCTTCATTCAGGTCAGCTCGCATACATCGGTTGCAAACGAAGGTAGTTACAGGCCTCGGGCAACTCGTCCACCATGCTTCCGTAGCTTAATTTTTGAGGGGCCATAACTTCGTTCCTAGGGGGTCTTGTGAGTACCATTCCAGAGACATCGTTGGAATCAGCCTGGGACCGTTTTGAAGATAGTCAGGGAAACAGAAAATCGATTCTGAGGTTGGACTGTGCCTTTAATGGCAAGATGGCACCGAATTCGTCAAAGGCAGTGTTCGCGATGAAATACGATTGCCGAGTTTTTCTAAGTTAAAGGCAGCATACACGCTCACAAACATGGTCGAGATAACAGCATAAATAGGTCCGTATGGCCCCTACCATGTCGTCAACGACGTTTGAAGCGCTGAAAACCATCTAGGATGACAATATTTGGGCAATGCTGTCTCACACGCCCGTATTTTCCCACCGCTTCGAGTAACGGTATGAAATTTGATAATTGAGAAAACATGTTATAACTGAGAGTGTTGGCACTATCAAAAGGGAGTGCACGAGAGAAATAGCTTGATTTACCTGGACATAACCTGTCTAAACGCCGATAAGCTTCCAAGAATGCCTCTCTACTACGACTGGCTTTTGAAAATGGAGGATTTCTTAGGTAATCAGACATGTTATATTCAGGTAAATCGGGCTGCTTCTCTCGTGCGCTCCCTTTTGATAGCTATATATTCACATTATTACTCGTTTTCTCAAGTTAACATTCTGGTACTCGAAGAGGTGGGAAAATACGGGCCTGCGAGACAGGTTTGCTCATACAGTTCACCTCCGCACTGCCGTTCAGTCCGCAAAGTGCACCCTGATTGCGAAATCTTGCTGCGGCGCGGTCGCGAACATCCTCAGACAAGGATGTGGGATCACCCGGGCGCTTTTGGCCTTTGGTGCCGAGTGATCCCACCGCCCGGAGTGATCCACACCCCTGTCTGGGGATACCCGCAACCGCGCCGCAGCACGATTTCGCAATCAACACTTTGCGGACTGAACGGCTAACGATGAAAATGAAATATGTTGCCGAATATTGTCATCCTGCATGGTTTTCAGCGGTTCAAACGTCGTTGAAGACTATGGTAAGTGCCGTGCGAACCTATTTATTCTGGTATCTTGAGCATGTTTGTGAGCGTGTATGCCGCCTTAGAGCCTTTTACGGTTCGTTTGTACTACGTTCTACACGAAAAAAACCTTATTTGGAGGTAAAATAGCAATCTAAAATCGGTCGATTTTGCTAGTGCACGGCTCTAGTGATGTTTTTGTAGTATCAGGGGTCATCAACTTACCCACACTGATCATCAATCACCAAAATCTCAGAAATCGCTGACCTCAACACCCCAAGCAATCAGGGAAACGGACAGAGTTCCGTGAGCCAAACACCGGAGTGAACTGGTTTCTGATTAATGCAAGGAGCAGTGTGAATAAAATTCATCACCTCCATTTTCCTTTCTATTAACACTCCTGATATAGTTTTCATTACTGAAACATGGCTCTCATCAAATATTCGAGATAGCGAGATTTTAGGTGAATTTTCGTGTAAGCTTTTTAGAAATGATCGCAGGGACGGAAGGGGTGGAGGTGTGTTTTGTTTGTATAAAGATACTCTTTGTATTACTCGAAAACTGTTCAGCTCTGATACTAACTCTGACTGTTTATGTTTTGATTACAGTAACCCACGTTCTATAAACACGACAAGATTTGTATTAATTTACAGGCCTCCTAATTTCTCAATTAGTGACGATCAGTATTTACTGCACTTGCTCAATGATGTCTGCTCTTGCCCTAGTCAACTTGTATTACTCGGTGATTTCAACTCATGCGTTGATTGGGAAATAGGGGTAACTAAAGACTCTGCATCCAAAAGAATCGTTGACCTTTTCGAAAATTTGAATTTGCGGCAAACTGTTAGCAATACAACGAGACAAAATACAATTCTCGACATAATTCTGACTTCGCACTGTTCCTGCGTCGAACTCAACTCCCTACCTCCTCTTCACACCTCTGATCATAATATAGTTCATTTTGTAAATGATGCAATGATCGAAAGTTTTTCACAAGTGCCTCTGCCTGATTTTTATGCTGCTGACTATAACGCGTTGAACACTTACCTCACTTCCATTGACTGGTGGACACTATTTCAGAATTATTCATCGGTTGATGATATTTGCGCGAGATTTCGTTCCGTAATTTACACAGGTCTACGTGAATTTGTTCCTCACAAGCTTCCTACTTGCAAACAATTAAGGTATCCTAAGCATATTCAAAATTTGCTGGATCAAAAAGAACGTCTTTCACATGATACTGTAAATCCTATTTACAAAAAAGTCTGCTCTGATATTAATTTTCATATCAAAAAGTTTAATTCCAATCGTGGAAAACGCCTTGCGGAACAATCCTCCACAAAATCTTTTTTTAACTTCATGAGGAAAAAGCTTACGGGATCTGGTAAACTCCCTGTGTTACAAGATCAAGATGGGAATTCTTTTGCTGAAGACGCTCAGAAAGCTGAAGTTTTGGGAACATACTTCTCTAGTGTATTCTCTGAACGAACTCAGAATGATTCTATCGCTGCTGATAACAGTCTTCTATCAATCCCCCTATTGAATACCATTTCCATCTATCCCTGCGATGTTCTGAAATATCTACGGCATCTGAAAACATCATCTTCCGCCTCTTTCGATGGAATCCCTCAAATTTATAAAAAATGTAGCATGAACCTCTACAAACCACTATGCATGATATTTAGTATATCCCGTCTAACTGATACTGTACCATCTATGTGGAAACAAGCCATAGTGACAGCTATTCCAAAAACCCCAAATTCTTGTTCTGTGACAAACTTCCGACCTATCAGTATAACACCAACACCAATGAAAATTATTGAGAAAATAATAAGAGACAAGCTAGTTGACTGGCTTTCGCGACACCACCTGCTTCCACCTGAACAACACGGGTTTTTCAAGGGCGCGTCTACCACAACGCAGCTAATTGACAGTACATTCGACTGGTATTCCGCACTAAACAATACCTGTTCTGTTGACATCATTTATTTAGATCTCTCAAAGCCCTCGATAAAGTCAATCACGAAACTATTGCTTAAGTTAAGCTGTATAGGTATACGTAGTAGCCTCCTAAAATGGATTGAATCGTATGTTGTCAAACCGTAAATGTGGGTGAAAGTTGGCAACTGTTTCTCATCGGAATTCGCGTGCCTAATTAGTAGAGGGTTCCCCAAGGTGGGGGTATTATCCCCGATTTTTCTTATTTATTGCTCAGATCTTCCAAGTTTGCTAAAAACTCACACCTCTGTTAAAGACCAAATGTATGCCGACGATATCAAAGTTTATGGCATATACAACGACAACAACAAAACTTAGGTTCATTCTGTCTTAACGACGTCGATCAAAAAACTTATGGATTGGTGTAAGCAAAAGAAAAAGAAAGAAAAAAGGAAGTGGAGCACTTCCAGTATCGTTACGAAAATATTATCCTACGCATGCAAACAGGAAGCTAAAGACTTGGGAGTCATTGTTAATGACCGCTTAGACTTTCTTCGCATGTAAATGAAGTGATTCGCAAAGCACTAAACACGGTTTTCTTCTTATTCAGAAACATTCATAGCAACGATAGTATCATTTTTATCCAGACTTTATAGAACATACGTTCTTCCCCAACTTGAATATTGCAGTCAAGTGTTGAGTCCACAAAACAAAAGCTTCAAACCAAACTTGAGAAAGTCTAACAGACGTTCACTCCGAATTCTGATGTATAGGGTTGCTCCAGATCCTGGGTATCCTCAAACCTTACCTAGATATTCAAGCTGAACTCAGGATTTTCAAACTGAGTAGCCTTCTAAGTCGGAGAATCGTCCACGATTTGGTTTTCTGCTTCCGTGTATTACGTATGGAATGTCGACTTAGGGCAAACAATTGTTGGAGTGTTCAGACCCAGTCGAGGACGTTCTGGTGGGTTTACACTTCATTGCGCATCGATAAGAAGGGTCCAGCTATCAAAAATTTTCAATTCTCTCTTTATCCGTGGCGCCAGGTGGTTAGAAAAGTTGCCGAATAACGTATTAAGTGCTCTAACGTCGCAACATTCCGTAACAGATTGAAACAGTTAAATCTACTTACACTGCTGAACATTCAGGACTTTTGATGAGTTGATTTGCTATGTTTTTCCGTATGGTTCATAAATGGACACTCTGTTAATCGAAGTTTGCTGGATACTGTGACAAGCTTTATTTCTGGACATATCGGCTCTATGATATCGCTCCAGCCGCGAAGCGCTGAGAAGGTTTAGTTTACCTGGCACTTTAGTGATCACTTAGATTTTGGTAAAGTAGTTAATAAAACCTGTAAAACAAATTTTCTAGAGATTTCCCTTCTGGATATAAGTGAGAGAGTATAGAAGACACCCGCTGACAAAATTTGAGCCAAATCGATTGAAAATTAACAAAAAGAGTTAGATCGGCGGAGCTTAGCTCAAAATTCGCGTTTTTCTTGTAACGCGTCCCTCGTGTCCTGTTCCTCGTCCCTCGTTCCTCGTTCGCGCCACTAGCCACTGCCAGTGGTCGCAGGCTATCAGTACATAGGGCATCTGATGACGTCATCAGGGTGTCATGTAAAGTACATAGGGCATCTGATGACGTCATCAAGATGTCATGTAAAGTACATAGGGCATCTGATGACGTCATCAGGGTGTCATATAAAGTACATAGGGCATCTGATGACGTCATCAAGATGTCATGTAAAGTACATAGGGCATCTGATGACGTCATAAAGTGTCACGTAAAGTACATAGGGCATCTGATGACGTCATCAGGGTGTCATGTAAAGTACATAGGGCATCTGATGACGTCATCAGGGTGTCATGTAAAGTACATAGGGCATCTGATGACGTCATCAGGATGTCATGTAAAAGTACATAGGGCATCTGATGACGTCATCAGGGTGTCATGTAAAGTACATAGGGCATCTGATGACGTCATCAGGGTGTCATGTAAAGTACATAGGGCATCTGATGACGTCATCAGGGTGTCATGTAAAGTACATAGGGCATCTGATGACGTCATCAGGGTGTCATGTAAAGTACATAGGGCATCTGATGACGTCATCAGGGTGTCATGTAAAGTACATAGGGCATCTGATGACGTCATCAGGGTGTCATGTAAAGTACATAGGGCATCTGATGACGTCATCAGGGTGTCATGTAAAGTACATAGGGCATCTGATGACGTCATCAGGGTGTCATGTAAAGTACATAGGGCATCTGATGACGTCATCAGGGTGTCATGTAAAGTACATAGGGCATCTGATGACGTCATCAGGATGTCATTCAAAGTACATAGGGCATCCTGATGACGTCATCAGGATGTCATGTAAAGTACATAGGGCATCTGATGACGTCATCAGGGTGTCATCTAAAGTACATAGGGCATCTGATGACGTCATCATGGTGTCATGTAAAGTACATAGGGCATCTGATGACGTCATCAGGGTGTCATGTAAAGTACATAGGGCATCTGATGACGTCATCAGGGTGTCATGTAAAAAGTACAAAGGGCATCTGATGACGTCATCAGGGTGTAATGTAAAGTACATAGGGCATCTGATGACGTCATCAGGATGTCATGTAAAGTACATAGGGCATCTGATGACGTCATCAGGATGTCATGTAAAGTACATAGGGCGTCTGATGACGTCATCAGGGTGTCATGTAAAGTACGCGGGCATCTGATGACGTCATCAGGATGTCATGTAAAGTACATAGGGCATCTGATGAGCGTCATCGATGTCATGTAAAGTACATAGGGCATCTGATGACGTCATCAGGGTGTCATGTAAATTACATAGGGCATCTGATGACGTCATCAGGGTGTCATATAAAGTACATAGGGCATCTGATGACGTCATCAGGATGTCATGTAAAGTACATAGGGCATCTGATGACGTCATCAGGATGTCATGTAAAGTACATAGGGCATCTGATGACGTCATCAGGATGTCATGTAAAGTACATAGGGCATCTGATGACGTCATCAGGATGTCATGTAAAGTACATAGGGCATCTGATGACGTCATCAGGATTTCATGTAAAGTACATAGGGCATCTCTGATGACGTCATCAGGGTGTCATGTAAAGTACATAGGGCATCTGTTGACGTCATCAGGGTGTCATGTAAAGTACATAGGGCATCTGATGACGTCATCAGGGTGTCATGTAAAGTACATAGGGCATCTGATGACGTCATCAGGATGTCATGTAAAGTACATAGGGCATCTGATGACGTCATCAGGGTGTCATGTAAAGTACATAGGGCATCTGATGACGTCATCAGGATGTCATGTAAAGTACATAGGGCATCTGATGACGTCATCAGGATGTCATGTAAAGTACATAGGGCATCTGATGACGTCATCAGGGTGTCATGTAAAGTACATAGGGCATCTGATGACGTCATCAGGATGTCATGCAAAGTACATAGGACATCTGATGACGCCATCAGGATGTCATGTAAAGTACATAGGGTATCTGATGACGTCATCAGGGTGTCATGTAAAGTACATAGGGCATCTGATGACGTCATCAGGGTGTCATGTAAAGTACATAGGGCATCTGATGACGTCATCAGGGTGTCATGTAAAGTACATAGGGCATCTGATGACGTCATCAGGGTGTCATGTAAAGTACATAGGGCATCTGATGACGTCATCAGGGTGTCATGTAAAGTACATAGGGCATCTGATGACGTCATCAGGATGTCATGTAAAGTACATAGGGCATCTGATGACGTCATCAGGATGTCATGTAAAGTACATAGGGCGTCTGATGACGTCATCAGGATGTCATGTAAAGTACATAGGGCATCTGATGACGTCATCAGGATGTCATGTAAAGTACATAGGGCATCTGATGACGTCATCAGGGTGTCATGTAAAGTACATAGGGCATCTGATGACGTCATCAGGATGTCATGTAAAGTACATAGGGCATCTGATGACGTCATCAGGGTGTCATGTAAAGTACATAGGGCATCTGATGACGTCATCAGGATGTCATGTAAAGTACATAGGGCATCTGATGACGTCATCAGGATGTCATGTAAAGTACATAGGGCATCTGATGACGTCATCAGGGTGTCATGTAAAGTACATAGGGCATCTGATGACGTCATCAGGATGTCATGTAAAGTACATAGGGCATCTGATGACGTCATCAGGATGTCATGTAAAGTACATAGGGCATCTGATGACGTCATCAGGATGTCATGTAAAGTACATAGGGCATCTGATGACGTCATCAGGGTGTCATGTAAAGTACATAGGGCATCTGATAACGTCATCAGGATGTCATGTAAAGTACATAGGGCATCTGATGACGCCATCAGGATGTCATCTAAAGTACATAGGGCATCTGTTGACGTCGTCAGGGTGTCACGTAAAGTACATAGGGCATCTGGTGGCGTCATCAGGATGTCATGTAAAGTGCCTAGGGCATCTGATGACGTCGTCCGGGTGTCATGCAAAGTACATAGGGCATCTGGATGACGTCATCAGGATGTCATGTAAAGTACTTAGGGCATCTGATGACGTCATCAGGGGTCATGTAAAGTACATAGGGCATCTGATGACGTTATCAGGGTGTCATGTAAAGTACATAGGGCATCTGATGACGTCATCAGGGTGTCATGTAAAGTACATAGGGTATTTGATGACGCAATCAGGGTGTCATGTAAAGTACATAGGGCATCTGATGACGTCATCAGGGTGTCATGTAAAGTACATAGGGCATCTGATGACGTCATCAGGGTGTCATGTAAAAGTACATAGGGCATCTGATAACGTCATCAGGGTGTCATGTAAAGTACATAGAGCATCTGATGACGTCATCAGGTGTCATGTAAAGTACATAGGGCATCTGATGACGTCATCAGGATGTCATGTAAAGTACATAGAGCATCTGATGACGTCATCAGAAGGGTGTCGTATAAAGTACATAGGGCATCTGATGACGTCATCAGGGTGTCATGTAAAGTACATAGAGCATCTGATGACGTCATCAGAATTGTCATGTAAAGTACATAGGGCATCTGACGACGTCATCAGGGTGTCATGTAAAGTACATAGGGCATCTGATAACGTCATCAGGGTGTCATGTAAGTACATGGAGCATCTGATGACGTCATCAGGGTGTCATGTAAAGTACATAGGGCATCTGATGACGTCATCAGGGTGTCATGTAAAGTACATAGGGCATCTGATGACGTCATCAGGGTGTCATGTAAAGTACATAGGGCATCTGATGACGTCATCAGGATGTCATGTAAAGTACATAGGGCATCTGATGACGTCATCAGGATGTCATGTAAAGTACATAGGGCATCTGATGACGTCATCAGGGTGTCATGTAAAGTACATAGGGCATCTGATGACGTCATCAGGGTGTCATGTAAAGTACATAGGGCATCTGATGACGTCATCAGGATGTCATGTAAAAAACATAGGGCATCTGATGACGTCATCAGGGTGTCATGTAAAGTACATAGGGCATCTGATGACGTCATCAGGGTGTCATGTAAAGTACATAGGGCATCTGATGACGTCATCAGGATGTCATGTAAAGTACATAGGGCATCTGATGACGTCATCAGGTGTCATGTAAAGTACATAGGGCATCTGATGACGTCATCAGGGTGTCATGTAAAGAACATAGGGCATCCTGATGACGTCATCAGGATGTCATGTAAAGTACATAGGGCATCTGATGACGTCATCAGGTGTCATGTAAAAGTACATAGTGCAACTGATGACGTCATCAGGGTGCCATGTAAAGTACATAGTGCATCTGGTGACGTCATCGGGGTGTCATGTAAAGTACATAGGGCATCTGATGACGTCATCAGGGTGTCATGTTAAGTACATAGTGCATCTGATGACGTCATCAGGGTGTTATGGAAAGTACATAGGGCATCTGATGACGTCATCAGGGTGTCATGTAAAGTACATAGGGCATCTGATGACGTCATCAGGGTGTCATGTAAAGTACATAGGGCATCTGATGACGTCATCAGGGTGTCATGTAAAGTACATAGGGCATCTGATGACGTCATCAGGGTGTCATGTAAAGTACATAGGGCATCTGATGACGTCATCAGGATGTCATGTAAAGTACATAGGGCATCTGATGACGTCATCAGGATGTCATGTAAAGTACATAGGGCATCTGATGACGTCATCAGGATGTCATGTAAAGTACATGGGGCATCTGATGACGTCATCAGGGTGTCATGTAAAGTACATAGGGCATTTGATGACGTCATCAGGATGTCATGTAAAGTACATAGGGCATCTGATGACGTCATCAGGATGTCATGTAAAGTACATAGGGCATCTGATGACGTCATCAGGATGTCATGTAAAGTACATAGGGCATCTGATGACGTCATCAGGATGTCATGTAAAGTACATAGGGCATCTGATGACGTCATCAGGATGCCATGTAAAGTACATAGGCATCTGATGACGTCATCAGGATGTCATGAAAAGTACATGGGAGCATCTGATGACGTCATCAGGATGTCATGTAAAGTACATAGGGCATCTGATGACGTCATCAGGATGTCATGTAAAGTACACGGGGCACCTGATGATGTCATCAGGATGACATGTAAAGTACATAGGGCATCTGATGACGTCATCAGGGTGTCATGTAAAGTACATAGGGGACCTGATGACGTCATCAGCGGCCATGTAAAGTACATAGGGCATCTGATGACGTCATCAGGGTGTCATGTAAAGTACATAGGGCATCTGATGACGTCATCAGGGTGTCATGTAAAGTACATAGGGCATCTGATGACGTCATCAGGATGTCATGTAAAGTACATAGGGCATCTGATGACGTCATCAGGGTGTCATGTAAAGTACATAGGGCATCTGATGACGTCATCAAGGTGTCATGTAAAGAACATAGGGCATCTGATGACGTCATCAGGATGTCATGTAAAGTACATAGGGCATCTGATGACGTCATCAGATGTCACGTAAAGTACATAGGGCATCTGATGACGTCATCAGGGTGTCATGTAAAGCATAGGGCATCTGATGACGTCATCAGGGTGTCATGTAAAGTACATAGGGCATCTGATGACGTCATCAGGGTGTCATGTAAAGTACATAGGGCATCTGATGACGTCATCAGGGTGTCATGTAAAGTACATAGGGCATCTGATGACGTCATCAGGATGTCATGTAAAGTACATAGGGCATCTGATGACGTCATCAGGTGTCATGTAAAGTACATAGGGCATCTGATGACGTCATCAGGGTGTCATGTAAAGTACATAGGGCATCTGATGACGTCATCAGGGTGTCATGTAAAGTACATAGGGCATCTGATGACGTCATCAGGATGTCACGTAAAGTACATAGGGCATCTGATGACGTCATCAGGATGTCATGTAAAGTACATAGGGCATCTGATGACGTCATCAGGATGTCATGTAAAGTACATAGGGCATCTGATGACGTCATCAGGGTGTCATCTAAAGTACATAGGGCATCTGTTGACGTCATCAGGATGTCATGTAAAGTACATAGGGCATCTGATGACGTCATCAGGATCTCATGTAAAGTACATAGGGCATCTGATGACGTCATCAGGATGTCATGTGAAGTACTTAGGGCATCTGATGACGTCATCAGGGTGTCATGTAAAGTACATAGGGCATCTGATGACGTCATCAGGATGTCATCTAAAGTACATAGGGCATATGATGACGTCATCAGGATGTCATGAAAGTACATAGGGCATCTGATGACGTCATCAGGATGTCATGTAAAGTGCATAGGGCATCTGATGACGTCATCAGGATGTCATGTAAAGTACATAGGGCATCTGATGACGTCATCAGGATCTCATGTAAAGTACATAGTGCATCTGATGACGTCGACAGGGTGTCATGTAAAGTACATACGGCATCTGATGACGTCATCAGGGTGTAAAGTACATAGGGCATCTGATGACGTCATCAGGGTGTCATGTAAAGTACATAGGGCATCTGTTGACGTCATCAGGGTGTCATGTAAAGTACATAGGGCATCTGATGACGTCATCAGGGTGTCATGTAAAGTACATAGGGCATCTGATGACGTCATCAGGGTGTCATGTAAAGTACATAGGGCATCTGATGACGTCATCAGGATGTCATGTAAAGTACACAGGGCATCTGATGACGTCATCAGAACGTCGTGCCAAGTGCATAAAGCATCTGGTGACGTCATCAGGACGTCGTGCCAAGGTGGTGCCAAGTGCATAGGGCATTTTCTGACATCAGCAGGACGTCGTGGAAAGTGAGTAGCGCTTCATTTTTAGCGTGCGCATCAAGTTTGTTGCTTACTGATTATTATAGCAATCCATGCTATTCGAAAATTATTGAAGATTTTTCAGGGATATTGCTTCGTAATATCAATAAAAAGTGAACAATTCTATCAAAAAGGGGTCTTCCAAGCAAAAGAGGTTTGGTTGGCGTCAGAAACGTTTCAACAAAAAGGGAACAATAGGTTAGTAGAATGAGGAGAGTCTACAAAAAGTGAACAATATTTTCTGAGACTGATTTTCCTGGCCGATACTTCTTAACAGCAAAAACAAACCGTTGTGGTACTTCTAGAGGAAGAGTTCAATGGTTTCCAAGAATGGACTTCTATTCGTTGACGAGAATATAAGAAAATATTCTCATTAGATGCTGCACTTTGGTTTCGCTTCTCGTAGCAGCTGGAGCTAACCGTCCGTCTGTGTTTTTGGCATCATCTTCTATTCTGATGGTAAGCATTAGGTTTACATGCACATACTTTTTAACGGTTTCTCGTGTAGTCAAGACGAGTTTGGAACCACAGAGTGCTTCCGTGTAGAACACCGCAACGGTTTGTTTTTGCTGTTAAGAAGTATCGGCCAGGAAAATCAGTCTCAGAAAATATTGTTCACTTTTTGTAGACTCTCCTCATTCTACTTACCTATTGTTCCCTTTTTGTTGGAACGTTTCTGACGCCAACCAAACCTCTTTTGCTTGGAAGACCCCTTTTTGATAGATGCTTGATTGACTTGACGAACGCTTCTCTGATTCGATTCCTTTATTATATAGATGCTCTCAGCGACGTATTCAACTGTGTAAATCATCAGTCTAGCTCCCTTTTTAATTCTTGTAAGGTCTTCGTTGTTCAAGCTCCGAGCCATAAGTTTGCCCATTCTCTGTATACATCGTTCGTGAAACTCTTACAATATATTGA
Source organism: Aplectana chamaeleonis (assembly GCA_029168955.1). NCBI lineage: Eukaryota > Metazoa > Nematoda > Chromadorea > Rhabditida > Cosmocercidae > Aplectana > Aplectana chamaeleonis. The sequence continues at coordinate 634,009 of JAPDOI010000124.1, read as the reverse complement.
GCTAGAATGCGGTAATAAAGGATCTAATCGAGCATAGAATACCTACAACCAGAATATATTGAGCTAGAATGCGGTAATAAAGGATCGAATCGAGCATAGAATACCTACAACCAGACAACCAGCCCCTACATAACAATACCTTCTGGAACTCCATATAAAGAATTATTGCCCAGATACCTATCAGTGGTGGGAGGACACATCGTCCTAGGAATACGCGTGAGTAGGGCCTACAAATGCAATGACTCGTATATCATAGATCACGATGGTTTTTCAATTTGAAACTCATTTTATTTGAATTAAGAACTGCTTGATTACAGTCTTCCTGCATATCCATTCTAGCTCTCGAAATTCAATTTACCCAGATCCAACTCAGAATGGCTCAGTCCATAACAACTAATGACCGTGATATTTTTGCTCTACGTACTTTCCTGATGATACACTGTTGACTCGTGGCCCTGTTTATTAGCTCCAAATTGCAATTGTTGACTAACTGCCGTGTGTATTTTATTACTGTAATTGTTTTTTGACCTGCCTACGGCGGGTAATTGTATTCTGTGCGCGTCGGCAACGACGTATTATAATAATAAATAAATAAAAAATAATTGAGTTCGGGTCGTCGACTTGGCCTTTGTCGAGCTCCATTGTTCTCTTTTAGTTGACACTAATACTTTTGTCAGTTTATCGTGAAAAAATTGGGTACACTCTTGAACTACTTTATCAGTTGCTGTGCAAGTTGCCAAATTTTGAACAGGCATGGCAGCACACTCCACTTTCTATGGGCGGCGCTGTGCATCTCTGCACAAATTTGCATATTTATGCCTTAATGACTTTATTTTTAGCGCATTTTTCGTCCCGGAATTTTCACAGCTCTATAGTTGTTTTCGTACAAAACAGATTTTTGCAGTTTTCCCAAGTTCTTTTTCCACCGTGAGAACTGTTTTTAAAGAAACATTCAGGTATGGAACACAGCATTGATAGCCCGTTTTCCAGAGCCCCTAAATTCCTAAGGGTATTCCAAAAAATTCAAAAAAACTGAACGAAGCTAGAACGCCTCAACCGACACAAATTAAGCTGGTTTGAACCATGAAGCATCGTTGTATATGTGATTAGTGGCTGCACGACATGCTGGAGTATCGATTTCGTTTAGATCAAAAGTTATGATAAGTCACTTAGACCACTGAGCTCGTATGGAGAGCTTCTCAAATAGCGGCAACCGTCGATCAGTGCAGTGGCGAAGAAATGGCCGAGTGGATGACCAGGCGGACTATGAAACGGCGACTGGGGTGGGTTGAGTGGGTTCGGCTCCTTCTATGCAGCCTCTGATTTGAGCGTATAAAATTGAGAAATTGGCAAGTGCCAAGCGTTTGTGCGTTGCAGTATGTGTGAGAAACAACTCTGGTTTGACTGTTTCATGAAACTGCTAGTTTAGCTGTCAAGCAAATGACGTCATTTGCGCAGTTTTTTTTACTTACATGATATACCACATAATATATGTACCAGAAAACAGCAATTAGAAAAACAGCGCACTTGCAATGCGGAATCTCAATGGCAGAACGGAGAATATTGAACATCGGAACGGAAAACAGCCTTCCACAACTCCAAATACATATGTAAATAATAACAATGAGAAGGCACGCTTAAAGGCATCGTACACGATGAAAATCATGGTTGGTTTTTGACGTTTTCGTGTTGGTATATCCCTATAGTAACTAAATGTTGCAGGAAGCCCCCTCCAAAACGTCACATTCTCAAGAAAAACCCATTTCAATAGAGCTCAAGACAAATTTGAAATTCCCGCCGACATCAACTTGGGATAGTTGCGCGGAGAACGCAAGGAACAGTTTTACGATTCGTTCCTTGGCGCTGCGTTGGAAGTAATTCACCAAGGACGCCATTCAGACGAGCGATCATTTTTTTCTTGAACGAAGTTGAAAAGGTGATGCTGCTTCCAATGCTGTCAGCTGCTTTCGATCGATGTCGAACGTGAAATCGAGTGGTGTATGCTTTGCGCCCTATGACGCGTCAACGCACGATCGCCGGCAGCGACCACGGAGTTCTGTTCCTTGTAACAACGGATCGACCCAAGGCCGGCCCCCCAAACCCAGGAAGCCCTTTTGAGGAAAGCAAATCTTCATTCAGAGGTGATTTTGAAACTTCAAACGTTCTGAGTGACATTGTTATAGCCCACTAGTCCGACTGAACGCAAAAGCTGAAATTTGGTTTTCATCGTGTACGATGCCTTTAAGTCAGAAACTGCATAGCAGGATCCGAACCTCCAACACATCCAAAGCGCCGTTTTGCTGTCCGCCTTGTTATCCACTCGACCACTTCCTGGCCACTGCAATAATCGACGGGTTACGCTATGTGGGGCGCTCTCTATAAGAGCTCAGTGGTCTAGGTGACATATCATAACTTTTGATATAAACAAGATCGGTACCCCTTATTCGTGCGGCCACCAATCACATATGCAAATGTATTTCACATTTCGAATCAGCTTGATTCGTACTGGCTCAGGCGTTCTGGCTTCGTTTGAGTTTTTGCCCTTTTTGGGAAACCCTGAGGCGCTTAGAGGGTTATAAAAATGGACTATCAATCCTGTGTCCCATACCTACAACTATCAAAACATGGTTTTGTAGAAGCCCTCGGTAAAGGTAAAGGAAGCACTAATAAGAAATGCTCCGGGGTGCTCTCGGAAACTAAGGTTGCGTTGACTTGAAGTTCACATCGATCAGTAGTCTGGAGCCACTGATATACTCTGAAACAAGCTTGCTGCGGTCAGGAGCATCACATTCTGTGACCAGCGGCTGCTGGTTTTCGCAGTCACTCTCGAACACATTTTTTTTCATTGAAAGCTGATGCATTCGTTGCAGAGCAGAGCACGCGAAACAAAACAAATGAGTGGTACTCCGCACCGTGGTGACTCTTCGCAGGGATTAACATCCAGTCAGAAAACTAGGCAGATGTGGAATAATTCGTTGATATGCAAAAATAATTGTTTCAATAGGAAGCGTTCGAAGCCGATTCATGCCGAAGGTTACGAGAAATTGTCCCGCTTGTACTGGTACTTTCCAATGATCTCAAATTCAACCTCAGAAGAATTCACATGATCAGAAAGAAAAAAAAACGGTGAGAAGCTGAAATCTCGCGGAGTGATGTGTTTAATAATTCCTCAAATCTCAGTCAGCTGTACGATTCCCTGATTGCACGTATAAAGGGCTCCACATAGTTGCATTACCTGACGGTAGGTACCAGAGCGAAATTTCTGTGACGTGGTCAAATCCTTGCGCGGGGTAGTATGCCAAGTCCGATCATTGTGTTCAGCCTCGTTCATAAAAGCAGATATTTTGCCCTCATTTGCTGATATTGCTTCCCAAGCATGGTGAGCTATTGGAATTATCAGTTTCAATTTTGGATAAATAAGAAAATTGAAAGGCGATGGTCAATGTGAAGCTCGAGTAGTGAAGTGATGATGGCTCAGCGTAAACTTTCGAATTCCCAATAGCGGAAGTCTGGTTTGTGCTATGATTGTGTTTCAGATTAGCTAAGATGAAGTGGAGGACAAAATCCTTCGCCCACCCTGGAATTCAGAAGTAGTTGTAAATGGTTATCCATTGTTGGAGGATGAAAAAATCAGAGAAAACTCGATTCAAGCCTTAATATGTGAGAAAGAAGGAGTTGCAAAGCAATCTTTAAGAAGCACTTGGAGCACGCTTCATATCTTGTTTTACGCATTCAAAGCTCACAACATCGATTTTCAGGTCCTTCAATGCCGCATCGAGACCGAATTCAGTTAGAGATGGCAGATCCAGAGATCCGCCTTCTCAGATCCAACATCCAAGTTCAGGCGGGGATTTCAAAAAGAACCAGAAGCTCAAGAATATGGACGATTTCCAGAGGCAAATCTTGAAAAAAGGGCTTCTATCGTGTGACGAGTTCTTTGTTGTAAGAATTGAGAGAACAACTAGCAATGACTTGACTTACTTGACTTAATCGGTTGGCTTTCGCCTGACGCGGTCATTCCGCATCTTCACCGAGGTGTGCCGTCCTAGTAGTCAGCCGTGTCCATTTTTCACGGTGTTCAGCCACAATTTGAACACATTCCATCCAGCTGTCACTATTCCATTTCCTGCGAAACGAAACATCGCGCCTGAACTGTCTTTCGATGCCGAGTGACTTTAAATCCTCTTTAACCACATCCGTCCAGAACTTTCGCCTACGCCCAGGTGGCCGTTTCCAGACAGGATTTGGAAGCATTTTTAAAGCGTGTTGTACGAGACGATCCGACGTTCTTCTTAGTATATGCCCGAGCAGTCGAAGTCGACTTTCCATTGCTGCTTGAGATGGCTGTTAGGAGATGCTGGCACCTCCCTCGTGTCAAGCGTTGATGTACTGCGTCGATTTCCTTGTAAAGGTCTTCGTTATGGCATACACGCGGCCAGAAATATCCAAGCAAACGCCTAAAAAGCTTCCTCTCCGTGCAATCCAACCTTTCCATCTGCGTCTTCGGTGCTGCCCACGTCTCCGATCCGTACAACATGATAGGGCGAATAGCGGATAGGTAGACGCGCCACTTGACTTCCTTCGCGATGGTGGTAGACCACAAACACTTGGTTAGAGAATTAAATGCAGACGTAGCTTTTGCACATCGCTGTCGAATATCCGCTGCATGACTACCATCGTTCTTCAGCAAACAGCCCAAATAACAGAAATCGCCCACCAGTTCGATACGTTGTCCGTCCACACAAACTCCCGTTGAAGGCTTCTAAGAGACCCACATCTGCTTGCATTTGTCGGGACGAAGACGAAGTCCATAGGCTGCAGCATACTTCGAAACGAGGCCCACAATCCTTTGCAGTTTTGCGTTGTTTTCAGCGAATAACACAATGTCGTCGGCGTACTCCACGTCGACAAGGGAGCGTCGTGATGGTGTTAGGATCACATCCACAGGAAACTGTTCTGCAACTCTACGCATGATGTCATCAACGGCGAAGGTGAAAAGAAAGGTCCTGCAACGGCTCCTTGCCTTCCTCCTGTTTTCACCTCGAAAGCTGACGTAAATCCGACAGGTGTACGAACTGCTGCTGTTGTTCCTTTGTTCATGTCCTCGATTAACCGAACATACTTTTCCGGGACTCCATCTGCTCGCAGAGCATTGAGCAATCGATCACGATAAGGAGAGTCGAACGCGGCTTCAAAGTCCAAAAAAGCAAGCTGTAATGGCTTCGAAAACCGCTGCCACGATTCAATTACTCTTCTCACGACGAACACTTGGTCGATGGTCGATCTTCCAGGTCGAAAACCGGCTTGCTCATCTCTGGTCGTTCCTTCACGATGTTTGATAAGTCGCTCGAGAATGATACGTTCTAAAACCTTGTACATGACACGAAGTAGAGAGATTCCTCTGTAGTTCTTAGGATCCGTGACGGATAGCTTCTTGTGAAGAGGTACGATGATCGCATGTCTCCACGAATCGGGTATCCTTTCGCTCATCCATATGGCACGGATGGTGTTGGTCATTTCACGAATCCCAGACGGAGGAAGAGCTTTCAGCATTTCAGCAGTGATGTTGTCATCTCCACCTGCCTTTCCATTCTTCATTTTCCGGACACAATCCAAAACTTCAGACTCAGTCGGCGGTTCCTCACTGACATCGTAATGTGCTCTCTGAACATGCGGGAGCTCAGGTACTGATGGCGCTGGACGATTCAGTAGTGAACTGAAGTAATCCTTCCATATTGGCAGCGTCGCATCACCAACTGCAACTCCATTGGTAGTGTTCAAGACAGGAGAACATCTCTTCATCTTCCCGCTATACTGTCGCAGCAACGTGTAGGCTTTCTTCGGATTCTTCTCCTCCCAAGCCTTCTCGAACTCCTTAGCTCTACACGTCCACTCTCGTTCGCGGTCCCTTTGAAGCTGCCGACGCAACTTCCTCCTCAGACGCTTCTCCTCCACGAAGTTTCCTGCAGTTCGGAGAGCACATACTCTGTTGTAGGTAGATGTTGTTTCTTCTGAGACGTAGGCGAACTTCTTTTAGGCTGTACAACCGGGAGTGCCTCTTTCGAAGCGTCCTGGATGCACTTGACAAAAGAATCCGCGTCGCAAAGTTTCTTCTTAGTCCGTACTCCGATGTGAATAGAAACGCGTTGTCGGAAATTCCTTCTGCACTCTTCATCTCTGAGACTTGTCATGTCAATCCTCTGGAGAGGCTGAGCCCCTCGCTTCCTCTTATGAATCCTCGCAGTGAAGTTCAACAGAACAGGACGGTGATCCGAATCGAATGCGACATCCCACACAGCTCTAGATCTTCGAATGTCCGATACTGGAATATTCCTCGTCAGGACATAGTCAAGCTGTAGTTTCAAAGTTGTCATCTTCCGCTTCCGCTGCTCTTCTGGAGATAGCCGGGTTGGTCCCTGCCACGTAAGCTGATGGCGGCGATGATTCCTCTTGAATGTCGATGCAATAATCAGACCACTGCGTTCACAAAAGTCGACAAGGCGGTAGCCATTGTCCGATGTTTGCTCCACTGGGTAGAACCATTTACCGAGTACTTCGGATTCCTGATCAAGTCCCATCTTCGCATTTGCGTCAATCCCCACGACAACAGCATGTTGACAAGGTATCCTGGCCAGCAACGTATTGAGTTCCTCATAAAACGCATTCTTCGAATTGTCTTCGGCGGTTTCAGTGGGCGCATGAGCACTCACTATCCACAGATTGAATCCTCTGTGATCCCGCAGTCGTACGAATGCATTCCGACACGACGCTGAGCCGAACTCCTTGACCATACCATTGAAATCCTTCCTTACAGCTATTGCACAGCCTCCCACTCTCCTATCGTCAGCGTTACCGCAGTAGATGGTGTACTCTCCGACGCTGATGACGGGTCTATCCTGAGGCGGGTTTCCTGCAAAGCAGCAAACGGTGCATGGAAATAGCTCAGAAGTCTGGATAGCGCAGTTTTTTGGATATCACTCGACAGCGATCGACAGTTCAGTGTGGCGAAATTGTGGCTTGTGGCCAAAGACTCCATGACTCCCTAGGTACGGATCCTAAGGTGTTATGGACCAGAGGCCTTAGTGTGCCGGACGGCGACACCTTTATGCAATGTGCGGGATACTTTCGCGATATAGTTGTGCACGCTATATCGCTCGAACGTTCCCTGTGTACACTCAAACGTCTGCTGGGTTCAGTAGAAGCAGGGGCACCAACGAGCAGGTACCAACAGACTTGTATACACACCCCCAACTAGCAATAATGAGACATAATGTTGACAACGAAGATAAAGTGATTTTTCTTGTGAGAGATCCATGGTGAACAGGGAGTATTTCGTAAAGAATAATTCAAAAACACATATTTGTGTGAGAATAATCGTATCGAAGCGTACAACCTGCCCATTTGGTTTATTGTTATCCTCCACAATGTTAAGTGATGTCACAGATATTCACTATTGGTGATCCGTACCCATGCACAACTATTGATTAAACCATTCAGCAGAATAATGTCCTTAATCCGTTCACGACCATCTCGGGGACACGTTTTTCAAAAATCGATCTCTTTGCTAAGGGAAGGAAATTTTGAACCTGCATATTATCGATGTATTGAACTATCCTGGTTTTGAATGTGGACCTCGGGGTCGATAGGTGAAGTGCAACAACATATTTAGACATACCTAAAAACGCTGTCTACTGAGATGAAGGAAGAAACGGCTGCAGGGCCATTTACTCAGGAACTCAACGGGTCCGACCGCAGATTTCTGTCGGGTCCAACCCTTTTTTTTGTTTCGCCCCTCACGTCTTCCAACTGAGACGACGTGGGAGAGAATAAATTCTACTCTCTTTTTCTGTCGTCTCACTTGGGACTACATACGTGGAGGAACAATGCTAAAGGGTCCGACCCGACAGAAATCTGGGGACGGACCCCCTTCGAGCTGTGGTCGGACCCGGCGAATATCTGAGTGAGAGGCATCTTGATATACTTTTTCCTTCCACTGCTAGCTTTGAAGTTTTTTAGAAGAAATTCGTCATTGGAATTCGTTTATTTTTCTGAAAACGTTGCAGCCAGTCTCAAGCGTACGGTGTGCCGATCACAGAAGGGGGCCGCAGCCTTGGGCACCGGGTTTGGGGGGACGGGCGCAGGCCCCCGGTCCATCACCATGCGAAAAATTCCCCTCCTACAGTACTGAGCAGATTTTTTTTTGCCAAAACGGCAAGTTGCGGCATTTTTGCGGTCACAAAGTGCCGCTCAGCCATAACTTGTTTTAGAGTGGTCCGATTTCAATATTGGTATCATTTTTGAACAGCTTTCAACGAGTACCATGGAATAGTGATACGAAATAACTAAGTCCCAAAATCTTTCGAAAATAGTATATTTCCACTTCAAAATCCCTCATGAAGAACGGATCAGACGGACATCATAACAAAAGCCCGTCACGTTTTGACCGGTGGTCAATGAGACTTACAGAAGGAAATGCAAGTATTACGACCAAATACCGGAGTTAAAAATACTTTTTTCACACATTGTTGCGTTTGCGTCACTACCAGGAGCATGAAAACTCTGAAAATTCATTTAGTCAATTTTGAATTGAGTTATGGCCAAGCGGTGTTTTGTGTTAGCGAAAATCTGCACAAACCCGCATTTTCATCCCGATACTTTCCGCACAGTTTTGCAGCCAGACCGCTAACCATGGCGCTTTCCTCATTCGCCAACTTTTTCATTCTTTAAAGGCAGCATACACGCTCGTAAACGTGGTTGGGATAACAATGTTAATCGAGCCGTATGGCTTGCAACATAATGCCTACGCATTTTGAAAAGTCAAAAACGACCCAATATGCCGCCACATCAGTTAGAAGTTGGCCCCGCCCTGTATCTTCATGCCCCCTGTATTTGCCATTTTCCTCCAATGCAGGGTTGTTGGGCCATCTTCGCCGTCAGTGACGTGTGTGGCTCACTTCTTAGGCAATCTACCTACAGAACCAACGGTGAATATGACCCAGCGACCTTGCGTTGCAGGAAAAGGGCAAATACAGGGGCGCGTAAATACAGGGCGGGACCAACTTCCAACTCATGTAGCGGCATTGTGGGTCGTTTTTGACACTTCAAAATGCGTAGGCGTTGTAATCTGGGCCATACCATTCTATTTCCGTACTTATCTCAATCACGTTTACGAGCGTGTGTGCTGCCTTTAAGCGATGCCAGTATGTTGACCGAGAAATCTTCCAGAATTTCGAAGTTTCTCTGAATTTCTGATTGCCGAGACAGCAACTCAAAAAACGATTGTTGAAACTCTTCAAAGGCTTTGCATACATTCTCAGATGCCCTTTGGTTTCGTTCTTTCTCAATAATAGGCCTTTCTCCACGGGGGCTCATTCCACTACTTGGTTGTCAACAGTAAGTTGAAAAAGGTATGGCGCTTGAATTACGTCTTTCCCAAACCATTGCATAACTAAGGTAGCAGGTCGAAAACCGTCAAACAGACGTCAGAATCGTGTTCAGGGTCCTAATATCCATCCCTAGGCGAAATTTCAGTCTAATCCGAGATACTGACCTAAGATTGAAAACTGTGGTCTGGACTAGGGCGTCTGGAGAGATCGGAATTTTTCTTTAGGATCTGGCTGCTATGATATTTATTCTGGAGTGGACCATTAAAATATGCTGTGGGCCGAGTCCCAGGTCGATCCGACCTTTTTCAGCCGACTACGGCCGGTGCGACGGCTGTAAATGTGACGATGTGATTTGGGCCTCAAAAAAGGCCACATCACACCGTGTGATTTCTGCGATAAATGCCCCTAGATCAGTTATTACATCTTCATCAGGTCGGTAAGTGGGTGAACTACTTGGTCAGTCCTTCCAGCAGCCAAGCAGTCGACGATGAATCTGTCATTTGGGGCAATGAAAAATCGGAAATCCGCTGACTTGACTTTGACGCCTGGATAGGTCGAGGAAACAATTTTTCAGGATTGGGCTGCTGTAGCGGTTTTTCCCAATAGAACCTTGTAAAAAAGCTGTAAGCAGAGTCCCAGGTCGATCTCACCATTCTGAGCCGATTACGGCCGGTAAGACTTGACCTATACCGTCCGTTTTCGGTGAAAAATCATTTGGAAAGATTGTTCGGAACAGACTTCACTCGAAGTTCTTACAAAGGGTAGAAAACACAACCTCGATGGAAGGGGGCCGTACCGGATCCAAAGCTGGAGGGGGGGGGAGCGCACCTCCCACGGGCCGATCACACCGCTACGCCTTACCCTGGTTGCAGCTCGGCTGACCCTGTTGTGGTACTGAGTAATTGTTTCTCGCGCTAACACAAAGGGAGGCTGGAAGCTCAAACTGTGATACTGATCATTCATATTGGTGATATTTATGAAAATGTCTTGACAGGTCGGTGAAATGGACAAGAAGCTGGAAAAGTCGGGAGAAACGCTAAGCTCCCTTGAGCACTACATAGATGATAATACTCACACGTATGTACATACTCATTGATTCTCCCAACGCAGCAACTTTTTGGAGTTTCTTCTTTGTGCAGAGACTTTGAGGCACTAAACTCAATAGTTGAGTACAACAGAGAGTTTCGTATTCAAAAATAAATAATTCTACATTTTACCGATGGCTTTCTCAAAAATTCGCATTTTAGTTTCTTTTCTATTCTTTAAAAACATAATCGATAGTTCGAAAGAAGAATATTGTTGAATATTGCACCCTTAACGTTTATGTTATACAGTGCGCTCAGAAAGTATATCGACACCCCCGAAAATCGAGGTTTCCAATAAAACTTTGTGTTTGGTGATCAATACTGTTCATCAATGATTTCAGCATCATTTAAAACCTGTGCTTGATTATTTATATAACAATTGTGAAATTTTGTAAGATCCTATACACATAAAATACAAATTTTACGTGGTTCCTGAAAATGAAAGCGGGTCCCGCGTGGAACGCTTAGCTGAGTATCTGCTAAGCCCACGCGTGGCCCGCAGCCAATTTTCGTACGCGTCCTTTAAATTTTCTAATTTTTTTTTGAAATTTTTTTTAGGATTAGGTTTTTCGTTTTTTTTTAATTTAATTGTTTCATTTTCAGGGAAGGGAGTTTTTCAGGAGCTGGGGGAGGACGGAGTACGGGGTGACGTCGCCGCCAGCCGGCTGGCAGACGAAACGGATTTTAGCAGCCGGGATTCTGTGTTACCGTAATCGCATTTGCCGTGGAGCGCGTTATCGTATCATCGAGCGCCAGCGTGAGACCTAAGTGGTATTTGAGGATGAGATCAGCCACGGGGAGTGGTTTTGTTCTAAAACTGAGTGTAATTATCATGTATATTGTATGCTTAGGTATTTATAACGCATTTCTGTGTTTTTCTTGTTTATCTCTCTCCACTAAAAAGTCTGTCTCTTGGATTGCTTGCTGGCCCACCTGTTTCTTATTTTCTGGGAGTTCATCTCGTATCTACTGATTGTTGGGCCCAAGGTAAAGACAGGTGTGGACGTTGAGAAGGAAAATTGATATTGCTCAGCAGTAATGGTAGGCGCGATCCCGGACTATTCAACACAAAATTCAAACGATGATTACTTTACCAAAAATCTGAGTGCGTGGAACACTAGAAAAAATGTGCTTGCCGAAGAATTTTCGCAGTCATGGTTTCTATTGCAGACCAATTTTTTAAACAAAGGTCCAGATATGGTGTTAAAGCGCAGCTGCACAAGGACGACGAAACTTGTAGGGAAATGTAGGAAGGTGAACATTCCTATTAAGCGTATGTCCAGGCATTCCTTGCTCTGCCAATTCGAGACTTGATGCTTCGGGGAAAACGGCCGTTATCACGCTCTATTATCATTAGGCATCAAATTCACCTTTAGCGCCGTCATCAAAGCTTATCCGCGCAAAGGGTGAATTTGCTGAGCGGTTGGATTTCAGTCAGCGCAAAGGGTGAAAATACCGCCAGCGCTAACATCTTAATGCATATCAGTTGTTGAGCGGCTGGATATCACTCAGCGCAAAGGGTGAAATTACCGCCGTTGCTGGCATGTCAGAAATTTCTAAACAAGTGAACACATCTCAGCGAAAACATGATAAAACGATTGATCACGTCTCGAGGTGTTTACCATGAGTACTGCCGGTATAAAGGCCGCCTCATCTCACTGGAGTCCTCATTAGGCATTCTGATGCCGGCCCTGAAAGGTGACTTTGGGTCACTCTCCGGAGGCCAGCATAATTTTGGCTGCTGGGAGGATACAGTGGGTATCCTCACGGCGGGGGGGGCGGTTAACGCCGCGGTCCGCAGAGGGTGGCTCCTCACCGCAGACCTCGGTGAAGATTACGCCCATGTTGCGGCCAAGGCGGGGCTTCTTGCGCTGTGGACCTTCAAATTCGTGAAATTTTCGAGGTAAACTCACCCATTTTTCGAGGTAAATTCACCTCATTTTCGCGGTAAATTGAACCCTCTCTCTCTGCCAGTTCGCACCATTTTCACGGGATATTCACCTCATTCTCACCTATCCTAGCGGCAAATTCACCTATACAATGAATTTAACGCGGAGAATTAAGACTTCATGCCGACTTGTACATGAGCATCAAGTCTCTTTTGCTGAGGCATCAAGTCTCGAATTGGAAGAGTATTGTGGTAGGAACTCGATATTCGAAAAGCACTTTCTTGTGATGAGATACCTATGCGGTATACTTCGGCATCGAATAATTTCGAGTCATCCTATAAATGGATTTTTCTTTCGAATGACAAAATGTTTCGAGCCGTCTTCGGTTTCCCGACACAAGTAAGAGGTAAGCTTCTCATAAGTCATGTCATGACAGAATTCTTTGCCTTCACAAAATCATAATTATCAGTTATTCGAAAAATAGTCGACTTCGAGTCATAGTCGACTATTTTTTCGAATAATTGATAATTATGATTCTGTGAAGGCAAAGAATTCTGCCATGACACGACTTATGAGAAGCTTACCTCTTACTTGTTATCTGAAAACCGAATACGGCTCAAACCATTCTGTCCTTCAAATGAAAAATCCATTTATAGGATGACTCGAAATTATTCGATGCCGAAGTATACTATGCGGTCGTGAATGGGTTAATCGTAGTAAACGTATGTACGATTTTTCTATTTTTCTGACATGGTGCTGTTCTTTTTCAGTCACGAAGGATGAAAAGTAGTGACGAGCGGAAAAAATCACTACAGTATCGACATGTTGAAAACAACTGTGTTTACATGAAAGAAAAATCAGTCATATGTGTTTATTTACTCAGGCAAACTGGGGCGTCGACAACAGGTCAATCCGCCCACCATGAGTCATCGCTGACAAACGCGCCAATATTCAGCGGGGCCGTGGCCGCGAGTTATGCTCTGGCCGATGTCGAGCTGTTGCACAGCAATTACCGTCGCGAGTTATGATCTCGTCTATGTCGAGCTGTTGCACGGCTAGCGCTCTAGATACAAGGGAAGTATACGACGCATTTTTCAGGCATGCTGCGAATGACGAGAGTGCGGCCGGTTCAATTACCCAAGTTTGCGGTACATTAGCCTCGCCAAGCATCTTTAGGTCCTGCCTATCCGGTGGTGACCCCAGTGGAGGCAGGGCGACCAGCCGCGACGCGTGTCGTCGTTAGGAAATTCCTAAGCTAAATGAAACAGTCCTGCAGGATGTAAACCGTTGCTAAATAGGCCGCTAAACGCGACACATCGAGTTGTCAACAGCCCGACAACAGGCGGACGTCGCTGGGCAACAGGCAGGTCTCAGGCTGACAATACGCGCGATTTGACTTGCAACAGGGAGCGCTTTATGAGATGACAACTTATTAACGTGCAGTCGACGCCCCAGTTTGCCTGAGTAGGTGTACCGAGATATACCCCATAGATATCGTGAGAAACAGACCAAATCGGAAAGCAGTCGACGGCATAACTTCAGATAACAGTCATACACAAAAGAAAACTCTTCCAGATCGGACTATTTATATGTAATGGAAGCGCAAACGGTGAGCGCGTCAAGCACTTTATTTAAACCTTGCTGGCGATTCAGGCGGGTATCCGTATTCGTTCTCATACCAGGAAATGAGCTTAACTTATTATTGGGAGATCATTCGAAAAATCTGTCAATTTTCGCTATATTGCAACAAACCGATCCTACATACAGAACATAATTGATCTTCTTCTAAAAATTCTAAAAGAACACAGACTCTTAAGTGAAAAGAGAAGCAAGAAAAACACTGGAATGCGTTATGATTACCTAAGCATACAAAGTACATGATAAACACACTCAGGTCTAAAACAAAAACACTCCCCGTGGCTGATCTTAGCCTCAAATACCACTTAGGTGTGACGCTGGCGCTCGAGGATGCTATACTCTATCCCAAACGAGTTGGCAAGCGAAGAGTCCAAAGAAGCAGCGCTCCTTCTGCGTCTCTGACATTTCGCAACGCAGCATCAGTCTTGCCGTAATCCAAAATCATCAGAGACAGAGAGGGAGCGCAGCTTCTTCGGACTCTACGCTAGCCGACTCGCTTGGGACAGAGTATATTACGCGTTCCACGGCGAATGCGATACGGTAACACAGAATCCCCGCTGCTAAAATCCATTTTGTGGCTGGCAGCAGTGACTGTCCTCGGCCGAGTCGCCCAGACAGCGTGATCGATCCTATACACATGCCGAACGAGTACTAAGCGGAGGGTGGGGGGAGTCGGCGAAGCCGAACGAGTACTAGGCGTAGGGTGGCCGGCGAAGCCGGCCCATCGTTCGGCGAAGCCAACGAATACTACGTAGAGAGAGGAAGGTCGGCGAAGCCGGCCCATCGTTCGGCGAAGCCGAACGAATACTACGTAGATGGAGGGGATCGGCAAAGCCGGCCCATCGTTCGGCGAAGCCGAACGAATACTACGTAGAGAAGGGGGTCGGCGAAGCCGAACGTATACTACGTAGAGAGAGGGGGGTCGGCGAAGCCGAACGAATACTACGTAGAGGGAGGAAGGCCGGCGAAGCCGGCCCATCGTTTGGCTAAGCCGAACGAATACTACGTAGAGAGAGGGGATTGGCGAAGCCGAACGAATACTACGTAGAGGGAGGAAGGCCGGCGAAGCCGGCCCATCGTTTGGCTAAGCCGAACGAATACTACATAGAGAGAGGGGGGTCGGCGAAGCCGAACGAATACTACGTAGAGGGAGGAAGGCCGGAGAAGCCGGCCCATCGTTCGGCGAAGCCGAACGAGTACTAAGGGGAGGGTGGCCGGCGAAGCCGGCCCATCGTTCGGCGAAGCCGAACGAATACTACGTAGAGAAAGGGGGGTCGGCGAAGCCGGCCCATCGTTCGGCGAAGCCGAACGAATACTACGTAGAGAGAGGGGGGGTCGGCGAAGCCGGCCCACTGTTCGGCAAAGCCGAACGAGTACTACGTAGAGAGAGGGGGGTCGGCGAAGCCGAACGAATACTACGTAGAGGGAGGAAGGCCAGCGAAGCCGGTTCATCGTTCGGCGAAGCCGAACGAATACCACGTAGAGGGAGGGGGGTCGGAAAGCCGGGCGACGAAGTTGGATTTTCGTTTCACAAAGCTCGCTCTCTGCTAAGAGTTATGAAATGATAGCCATTTTGGGTGTAAGCGAGATATGATCGACTCCAGAGGGCAGCGGTGGAAAGGTACGGGTGTGCAAAGTATACGTGTCGTCATGGCGTGCCACCGCAGCCTGATTGAAGAATTTGAAGTATTGAAGAGGTCAAATGCTTTCGGCGTCATGCTTGTCTGTCTGGTCGTTTTTCGAAAGGCGCAACTATACTACTGCCAGGGGGCGCTCCTCTTCAAATAACGTGGCTGCCACGGGCTAGTGACCCGAAGGGTCAATAGTTTTATCTCAACTTTTAGAATTTTTCGCCGTTCAGAAAGTATAGGGACACCCTTCGAAAATTCAGATTTTTTAATCCAAACAAAATTTCCCGTTGCAAGTTCGCTACATAAACTCAAGATGGGTACATGTGATATCTTTATTCCTAAAATGGCTCGTGTTACTGCTCTAACCACTGCTGAACAAGCTCGAATTCTTGCGCTCAGCGTTGCCGGGTTGAGCCAACGTCAAATCGCTACCCAGCTCGGAAGATCTGTCAACTCTATCAACCAGTTCTTGCGAGATCCAGATTCTTACGGTACTGCAAAACGTGCTGGACGGCCGAAAAAGATCAGCAATCAAGATTTGCGGAGAATTACTCGGCTCTGCACCAACAGCACACTGTCGCTGAACCAGATTAAGTCTGAATTATCGCTCAGTGTTTCGAAAACGACAGTCTGGACCACCATAAATGGCGATAAAAACATTGTCTGACAAGTGATGAAGAAGGCCCTGTCGTTATCTGCAAACCATAAAGAGGCTCGATTTGAATTTGCAAAGAGGAACATGGCAACTGATTGGGCAAAGGTAAAGGCAGTCTCATAAAATCCGGAAAAAATCGAGAAATGACGCAAAAAAATTTAGGTCGCCTTTTCCGAGGAGAAAAATTTAATCTTGACGGACCGGATGGTGCTCGATCCTACTGGCGAGATCTGCACAAGGATCCATTGATTTTCAGCAAACAGAATTTCGGCGGTGGCTCGCTGATGTGTTGGGTAGCATTCAGTAGCGAAGGTGTTTTGGAATTGGGCTTCACTTCTTGTCGCATGAACGCGGAGAAATATCAAGAAACTCTTCGCACACATTTACTGCCATTTTTGTCCGGAACACGACGTCAGCGTTTCACTTTTCAGCAAGACAACGCGGCGGTACATGTGCCCAGGTCTACAAACACTTTTGGTTTCTACGTCATCGAATCCGTTTGTTGGAATGGCCCGCGTGTAGTCTAGATTGTAACCCGATAGAGAATATCTGGGGCATACTTGTGCGCCAGGTTTATGCCAACAGTAAGCAGTACAGAACGGTAGATGAGCTGAAGGTAGCTATCCTCGAAGCGTGGGCCAATCTGGATGAAAACGTCATCGCCAATTTGATCAATTCTATGCCAAAGAGAATTTTTGAGATCATTGCTAATGGTGGTGCAGCTATTTCATTTTAGATTGTATGTTTAATTCTTTCTTTGTTCAATAATTTTTGTTTTTGTGTTGTGTCCCTATACTTTCTGTAGCGGCGAAAAAATCTGAATTTTGAAATAGATTCTGGTAAAATTGCTCAGCTGTTATAGAAATGAACAAGTAGAGGTTTTTCACCTTGTTGAATTCATTTATGAACAGTATTGATAGCCAAATATAACATGATTTTGAAAACTTTGATTTTCGGGGGTGTCCCTATACTTTCTGAACGCACTGTATTTTCAACTATAAGGTTTGGTACATCAAAATTACTGCATAAAGAAGAAACGGCAAAAATCGAAATTTGTTGAAAAGTTTGAAATTCGCTTTTTTGGATAACTCCCGTGAGAACTTGTGAGTGTTAGTTTCTAGTTCTAGGAGTCAAAAAACGTTACTTTAACGATTGCAGAGAAAAAGCTTCAGTTAGAGTCTTTATTCATCAGTTGCAGTTATTTTGAGATCATTCGAAAGCTGTCGCGTATCCCGTTCGCGATTATTCTGCAGTCGTCAAACAGCACGAATCAGCGTACTAGTAAAATGAATTCTTTGTCATTTTCAGAACATTCGCAAAAGCGTAGGTCCCGGCGAGATGCGAACACGCGTTACTGGATCCAAGGTCCAGGGTGTTAACCTCTACACTACTGGACCACTGTGCAATGTCTGCTAGCAATGAGACCAGTATAGACAGATAGAAATATTCAATACTGCAACCACGTCCCAAATCTACACTCCACTCAAATTCTGAAGTGAACAAGTTTTATGGGGAGTGATAAGGATCATTAGGTAGAGGAGGGGGATGTGTATACAAATTTGATGGTTTTTGCTTGTTGGTGCCCCTGCTTCTACTGAACCCAGCAGACGTTTGAGTGTACACAGGGAACGTTCGGATATAGCGTGCACAACTATATTGCGAAAGTATCCCTTGCATTGCATAAAAGTGCTGCCATCCGGCACACTAAGGCCTCTGGTCCATAACACCTTAGGATCCGTACCTAGGGAGTTCATGGAGTCTTTGACCACAAGCCACAATTTCGCCACCCTGAATTGCCGGTCATTGTCGAGTGATATTCAACAATCTGCGCTGTCCAGTCTTCTCAGCTATTTCCATGCACCGCTTGCTGCTTTGCAGGAAACCCGCCTCAAGGATAGACCCGTCATCAACGTCGGAGAGTACGCCATCTACTGCGGTAACGCTGACGATAGGAGAGTGGGAGGCTGTGCGATAGCTGTGAGGAAGGATTTCGATGTTATGGTCGAGGAATTCGGCTCAAAGTCGTGTAGGAATGCATTTGTGCAACTGCGGGATCACAGAGAATTCAATCCACCGAAACCGGCAAAGACAATTCGAAGAATGCGTTTTATGAGGAAGTCAATACGTTGGTGGCCAGGATACCTTGTCAACATGCTGGTGTCGTGGGGATTGACGCAAATGCGAAGATGGGACTTGATCAGGAATCCGAAGTACTCGGTAAATGGTTCCACCCAATGGAGCAAACATCGGACAATGGCTACCGCCTTGTCGACTTTTGTGAACACAGTGATCTGATTATTGCATCGACATTCAAGAGGAATAATCGCCGCCATCAGCTCACGTGGCAGGGACAAACCCAACGATCCCCAGGGGAGCGTTCCAAGACTGTTCCCGTAGGAGGACAAGTAGCTTTTCCATGATCAAAACTGCTTCCCATGGATACGAAATATAACTGCAAACTGCTTCCACGCTGCCAAGGCTACGTTTCCTTGAAAGTCTTTTGCCATGGGAAAGTTCTTGAAACGCACCCCAGAAGAGCTGCGCAAGATGACGACTTTGAAACTACAGTTGGACTATGTTCTGACGAGGGATATTCCCGTATCGGACATTCGAAGATCTAGAGCTGTGTGGGATGTCGCATTCAATTCGGATCACCGTCCAGTTATGTTGAACTTCACTGTGAGGATTCATAAGAGGAATTGATGGGCTAAGCCTCTCCAGAGGATTGACATGACAAGTCTCAGTGATGAAGAATGCAGAAGGAAATTCCGGCAGCGCGCTTCTATTCACATCGGTGTACGGACAAGAAGAATTTTCGCGAAGCAGATTCTTTCGTCAAGCGCATCCAGGAAGCTTCGAAAGAGGCACTCCCGGTTGTACAGCCCAAGAGGGAGTTCGCCTACGTCTCAGAGGAAACGACATCTACTTACAATAGAGTATGTGTTCTCCGAACTGCAGGAAACATCGTGGAGGAGAAGCGTCTGAGGAGAAAGTTGAGTCGGTAGCTTCAAGGCGACCGCAAAACGAGAATGGTCATGTTGAGTTGAGGAGAAGGCTTGGGAGGAGAAGAATCCGAGGAAAGCCTACACGTTGTTACGACAGTAAAGCGGCACGATGAAGAGATGTTCTCCTGTTCTCAACACTACCAATGAAGTTGCAGTTGGTGATGCGACGCTGCCAATATGAAAGGATTACTTCAGTTCGCTACTGAATCGTTCAGCGCCATCAGAATGACCGCGTCACGCAGAAGCCAATCGAATAATTCAGTAGAAGGTAGTGGATAGAATGAGCTTTCGAACGATCTCAAAGTTACTGAAACTGATAAGCAAAGACACCTTATTCAAAGAGGCACAATTGTTTTTGCATCAATCCAACATAATATGTGGTCTAAAAAAACAAATGGGTACATATGCAAATGAACTGAGACCGTGTTTGCTACCCATCAGTCGACTGAACGGAATCGCTAGAGATGTTGTCTTGATCATCATCTGACAGCAGGCAGAGGGAAGTCGAAAAGCACGTAATCCCAATAGAAGATCTTCAATAAAGACAACTCCACCTTGGCAAAA
This sequence comes from Aplectana chamaeleonis, assembly GCA_029168955.1. Taxonomy (NCBI): domain Eukaryota; kingdom Metazoa; phylum Nematoda; class Chromadorea; order Rhabditida; family Cosmocercidae; genus Aplectana; species Aplectana chamaeleonis. The sequence goes on along the minus strand of JAPDOI010000124.1, from coordinate 614,156 downwards.
ACATTACCCGAAGTTGTAAGTCAGTACCTTGACAAGCAGTCGTTTAACCTCCTCGTCTTCCATCTGCTGTTGATATATTTTCTTATCGTCCTTGTGGCTTGTAGCGTGGATTGTCCTTCCATTCGCGACTTGGGAGATTATGAGATCGACCTGTGTTTCATCAACACCACCTTCTGCAAATTGTTGCAATGATTTGCAAAGTCCCGTTGAGCTAACCGTTCTTCATCCAAAATCCTCCTCAATTCTCATTAGAGGCAGTGTACACGATCAGAATGATATAGAATTTTGTGGCGTGAATTGAAGGTTTGGAGCTGTTTATATGGAGAACTGACGAAAAGAAAACGAAAGAAAACGTTGTAAATGAGGAAAAAAATGGGTGGTTTTCTGACCGAATCGACAGTGGACTACTTATCCTCTGAGTCATTCAAATAGGAAGCCGTACTTGGCAATCGGGCGAGCAATCATTCAAGCAATAGAAATGTTCTCTTCATTTTCCCGGTGAGGGCGTCGCGGTTTCTACCCCAGACCACATACCGCAGCATACGCGCAGCTGAGAAGCGAAACTAATGGCAGTGTGGATAAAGGCGGCTACGTTGGGGGTACCGTATCTTAATTTTTGCTGTTTCGCGCAGGTAGATCCACGAGCTTGGAGTTGAAACATCGGAAATGGTCTTGCGCCTCAAACTCCTCGGGTATGTTAACTTCTCTCGTTATTCTTTTGTCGAAGCTTCTCTAAAAGCTCATAGTACGCATATCTGGCTGCAAGGCTATCTTGGAGTAAAAAGTAGTCGGCACTGGATTGTTTGGGCATGTCGTGGCGCTTCTGTTCCGCGTGTTAGATGATCAACCAAGAATCCGTCTTTCAGAACACTGAATCATTTTCACGAGGCTGCAAACATATGTGTAGTCATAGCGGAGGTCTCGAGCTTTGCCAACTATGTACTTCGATTTGGTTAAATCGCAGGATTGAGAAGAAAAAAAAACCAGTGGCTTTTGCGCTGACGCTGATTTTGATACAGCGAAGCTAATAGGCTTGTGCTAGAAAGCCAGGTGCTAGAATGCCTATTCTGTTAGCAGTGTCAAAAAGACCCGAAATGATCGTATTTATTTATTCAAAATTTGTTTTTTAGTACTCTGCATTGGAATAAAGAGTGTGGCCGTAGGAGTGGATAATTATACCTATGTATCTGCCGATACTCGTCTTCTTTTCAATAGTCTATAACGTTTGACCTCTACATAATAGCACTAGATTATAGCGCTCACAAGGGCTCACGAACTTCCTTTAAAAGCGCAGCTTGAGCAACTTTTCGAAAACTTTACATTCTTCAAATGTCTACTTTATGCGATAGCCCTGAGCACCTTCTCTCCAAGCTTTATAGCTGAGTAGTAGAAGCAAAACCCTTCAAGCTTTTTTTGCTTTTCAGGTTCGCATGAAATAAAAAACGGGATGTTGCAGATAATGTAGTAACAAATCCTACTAGTCAGTGCAACTCAAAATCAAAACAATTTACTCGTATTACAAATGTGACTTACTTGAATGTCTCGAGTAACTTAAATTTATATTACATGTAACATACATTTATATTACACGAAATTTAAATTCATATTACTTGTAAGTTACACTTATGTTAAATGTAACTTACATTTGAATTTTAACTATGGGTGACCATTACGTGACGCAGACGACACGCGTCGCAGAGAGCACGTCCCAGACCACACACCACGCAAAAATGCTGTGTGCGGGGCCTTCTGCTAGTGAATGGGGTCAAGTAGCTCAGACTTGGATAACTGAACCAACAGGTAACGCCAGTCGTGGTCCCGACCTCGCGAGTAAGTCGCACATTTCCCTTGGAATTATCTTCTTGGCCGATTTAAGTTACTTGCGACTTATATTGTGCCATTTAAGTTATATGTAGCATAACGGAGGCGCACTGCACGCAGTATCTTCTCAGAAGTCGAAAAACAGTTACTTGTAGCATACCGTATCTCTTGTTATTGAACACCCCCTCTATTTGAACTCCTCTACCTGATTGAACCACCTTTCAGTGGGGGTTAAAAAATAGAAGAGCCCCCTCTATTAGAGACCCCCCCCCTTCAGCTGAAAAGACACTGGAGACCCATTCCTACCGGACATGAACTGCTCCTATCTCGCCCGGAGATGTCAACACCCAAAACGTTGTGGACAATTTCGAAAAAGATTGATCTTGAGGACGGAAACACTGACTTTATCGATGGTGATCTTCTAAAGATCGCCGATTAAATCATTTTTATTCCATTTTGGTTCGCCTAAGAATCTTTGTTTGCCCATATTGACTCTTAAATTCTCGGTTGAAAATTAGAGCCTCCCCCTCTATTTGGACCACTCCTTCTAATTGAACCCCCCTTCTGGAGGAGGTTGAAAAATAGTACACCCGGGTGTTCACTCAGGCTAGACCATTACGGAAAAATTCTGAAAGAATCCGAAAAAAATCTGTCAGATTACGAGACGATGTTGCCCTCCTCTGACAGATTTCTCCCGTATTCTGGCAGAATTCATTCGTGATCTGACAGAATTTTCTAGTAATCTGGCAGAATACTCCCGTATACGGACTGGAGAATACAAGAAAATTCTGCCAGATTACGAGAACTTCTGTCAGATTACGGGAAGTATCTGCCAGATTACGAGACGATGTTGCCCTCCTCTGACAGAACTTTCCCGTATTCTGTCAGATTTCTCTCGTGATCTGGCAGACTTTTCTAGTTATCTGGCAGAATTCTCCACTACTCACATAGGCTAACAATTATTAAAGGCAGTGTTCACGATGGGAATTGTTTTTCTGTTTCTCCGCCTATCTTGAAAACGGCCCCACGCTGATTCCAATGATGTCTCTGAAATCGTACAAGACCTTCTGGGAATGGAGTTATGGCCCCTCAAAAATTGAGCAAGGGAAAATGGTGGACGAGTTGTCCGAGGCTTGTAACTTGCGTCTTTTGCAGCCGATCTATGCGAGCTGACCTGAGTAAAGAGAGAAGTTCAGAATGAAGGGAAGAACGGGGCTAATGATTAGAAATCATCGCTCATCTCACGATCTTGAGCATTCATTTGTTTACGTCGGTGGGCGTGTGATGCGCTTTTGAGGTTTGCCTTGCGCTCGAAGTGGCAACTTCAGGCTCTTTCGGAGCTTTTCCTGGCTCGTTTTCATGCGTTCTTTCAACGTCAACGTTACATTGTGCCCCTCCACTACCCATTCCTAGTGGAAACTTAAACACATTTTTCATCGTGAACACTGCCTTTAAGTAGAACCCAAAAAATTTCTATTCTGTCAGACATTCTTCCGTTGATAGAGTCCCGATAGGCCGAAAATGGAGCTTAAGATTTCCGAAACCTTTAGATATGTACTGAAAATTGTTGGAATTTAGCAGTATTTTTGCCTGAGAAATCCCGCCTTTTTTCTCCGCCGAAATTCTTCGGTAATCTACTATAACGTACTTTCTTCGATCAGTACTGCTCGCATCCCGCTATTTTATCGCGAGAGTGGAACACACATGTCACTCTTTCTAGATCACAAGCTGCCTTATTCTCAATTCTAGTAATGCCATTGAAGTGAAGCTGTTTCTGTTCATATAATTATCAGCTTGCACATACTTCAATTCCTCCTCTTACAAGAGAACAATCTCTGGTTGCAGTGGCCGTTTTGGATGAAATGTACTTTTAAATAACGATTTTCGGACGTAGAGTATGAATCTTCCCTCCTTGGCTGCCTAGTATCACCCTGAAGCAAGGCGACAAAGATCCTGTTTTCAGCTCAAAATTGCCCCCTGGTGGGAAGTAGAGTATATCAAGCTAATAAAATTTTTTGAAAAAAACGAATATTCCGAAAAATTTACTCTTTCGAATATTCGAGTAAACGAATTATTCAAAACATTGAGTTTTCCGAATAGTCAAATAAACAAAAAATTCGAAAAATTAACATCCGATTAATCGAATTATTCGAATCATTCGAATACGAATTATTCGAATATCTCGCCGCACTACCAACTTTTTCGACATTTTTTTGTAGTATTCTATAGATCAAAGGCGCCCTCTCGGATTTCGGAATAGAAGCAATTTCAAAGAATGCAAACACAAAGAAAGCCACACACTTCACAGGTTCTTTCGGATCCTGAAAGAAATCATGTTCTACTCTTGCGGGCTTGAGTGAGATACGAGTGCACGCCATTATGAAATTGGTGGTATAGAAGAATAAAAAAGATGAGTGTTAAATTGAAGGCGTAATGAAATTAAATGTTAAAGGCAGTGTTCACGATGTAAAAGTTACCCGTTTTTTGACTAAAACGTAAGCTTGAGATTCCCTGAGAAGAGTAGGAATATAAGTGCGACAAAAAATGGTGAGGAAGTTTTGTCCGTGGGGTTTATTCTGGGCGCTGAACACGATTATGAGGCCCGTTGAAAATTTTTAGAAAGATCACTGCACGTCTGGGAAGGTACAAAATGTACAAAAAACAACTGTCTTAAATGCATCTTGCGCGCTGGATATCACTTCCAATTTTTTGTGTACAACCAAACAGTTTGGGCTAGCTGGCAGCACCCACGAAACCAGAAGCTCTGAAAATGCGCCCTGTAAAAGCTAGGGCCACCTGAAAACAGCTGTGAAGTCGATCGTCCAGCACTTCTGGGTCGATCATCTAGCCTTTTTTTCACGAAATGTTGATGCGCCCGTCAAACAAAAAAAACTGTAGCACAAACTTCACAAGCAGGAAAACTTCAAAAAACACGATGACCAGGTCTCTAAGTGTCGAAAAACTTCGAAAAGGATTTTGACGTAAAACTCAAATTCACTTTTACGTTTTGCTCAGGAAGGTTTATCCTTAGGAATGAAGGGTTTTCATGGGTCCTTCTGGCATTTCCATTCACTAGAGAAGCCAAGCTTCACAAAAACGTAGGAAAATAATTTATGGGTGCCTGCGCGTAAAATGCCTTCAAGCTCTTATCCTCTTGAAACAACTAGATTGGGGCGGAATGCAACACAGTTTCGCACAGATGCCATAGTGATACCAGCGATAATATACTCGTTTCCGCAGATGCAGATGATAAACTGACATTCGTGTTGAGCACTCCAAATGACCCCCAGGACAAATTTTAAGTCAAATCTGGGATATTTTTCTTCAACGCTTCCTGTACACCGTAATTGATATAATTGAACGCTGAATCGAAAATCCGGGTAAGTCCAAAACGTTGTAGGTTAACAGAAGGCTCGGAAAATGTGCTTTCACCCAAACTTTGCCTAAAAAGGTTGTTTCGGGTGCTGAACACGATTATAGGGTCCGTTTCAGGTTTTTCGTAGAATTAATGCTCTTCTTGGAGGGATAATATGTACGAAAACCAGAGAAAAAACGTCCATAACTTTTTTCAGTGTAACTCTTGGCAGCTGCAAAGGGCATATTCAAACTCTAAGTCGAAAAATGAATCTAGAAAAGTACATTTCGATCAGTATGGCCAGTTTGGCTAATAGTGCTTTCCTTGTCAATGAGTCGAGGGCAATGCATGCTTGATAAGTCTTTTCGACTTTCGTCGGAAAACATGTATTTCCTTCTGAAAAAACCCATCGAGTACAGGTCAAATATGACCAATTTCTGCTGTAATGATCGTCTAATCAGTTTTAAGTAGGGATTTTAAAGAGGAAATTTAGAAATGTAAGAAATAGTCGCGATAAATTTGTGGAGTTGAATTTATTATTTTGCAACACTAATGTACAGGACTCGTTGAAAGCAATTGAAAAACTACTTCGAATTCGAAATCAGGCAAGACTTTGCATGCACTCTAACCTTCTTATACTTTGTTATGATCTTATCTAGTTCAAAAAAAATCATGGAAAAAACTTTCGCTAAGTTAAACAAAGAAAACATCAAAAATAAAAAAAGCCCAATCACATGAGAAATCGGAGTTTACAATGGGAATAGCAATTTTTGTCGGGAACATACAGTGGAGCTGGGGGAGGACGGAGTACGGGGTTGCGTCGGCACCAGCCGGCTGGCAGCAGTGGCCGCTCTCGGCCGAGTCTACCCGACAGCGAGATTGATGGCTCGCTCGCTCGTTGATTGGCGATCGGCGGAGATCACGCACGCAAGATCAGAGCCTGTGCCTGGAGAACGATAGTTTTTCTTAACAAAAAAGGTTGACGACTTCCTATATTGGAGCAGTAAGCCCCTGGCTTTTTTTGGGGCTGGAGTCGTTTTCATGTCAGGATCTCGCCCACCCGGCGTTCCACCCCCCTGAAAAAATTCAAGAAAGCGTCGCACTCATGTGAGAATCTCGCCGACCCGGAGTTCCGACCCCTTGGAAAAATCGGGAAAACTTCGCAGTCATGTCAGAATCTCGCCCACCCGGGGTTCCAACCCCTTGGAAAAATGGGGAAAACTCCGCGCTCATGTCAGAATGTCGCCCACCCGGAGTTCCAACCCCTTCAAAAAATCGGGAAAACTTCGCACTCATGTCAGAATCTCGCCCACCCGGGGTTCCAACCCCTTGAAAAAATCTAAGAAAATTTCGCACTCAAATCAGAATCTCGCCCACCCGGGGTTCCAACCCCTTGAAAAAATCCAAGAAAATTTCGCACTCAAATCAGAATCTCGCCCACACGGGGTTCCAACCCCTTGAAAAAATCTAAGAAAATTTCGCACTCAAATCAGAATCTCGCCCACCCGGGGTTCCAACCCCTTGGAAAAATGGGGAAAACTCCGCGCTCATGTCAGAATGTCGCCCACCCGGTGTTCCAACCCCTTCAAAAAATCGGGAAAACTTCGCACTCATGTCAGAATCTCGCCCACCCGTGGTTCCAACCAATTGAAAAAGTCGGAAAAAATTTCGCAGTCATGTCAGAATCCCGCCCACCCGGGGTTCCAACCCCTTGGAAAAATGGGGAAAACTCCGCGCTCATGTCAGAATGTCGCCCACCCGGAGTTCCAACCCCTTCAAAAAATCGGGAAAACTTCGCACTCATGTCAGAATCTCGCCCACCCGGGGTTCCAACCCCTTGAAAAAATCCAAGAAAATTTCGCACTCAAATCAGAATCTCGCCCACACGGGGTTCCAACCCCTTGAAAAAATCTAAGAAAATTTCGCACTCAAATCAGAATCTCGCCCACCCGGGGTTCCAACCCCTTGGAAAAATGGGGAAAACTCCGCGCTCATGTCAGAATGTCGCCCACCCGGAGTTCCAACCCCTTCAAAAAATCGGGAAAACTTCGCACTCATGTCAGAATCTCGCCCACCCGTGGTTCCAACCAATTGAAAAAGTCGGAAAAAATTTCGCAGTCATGTCAGAATCTCGCCCACCCGGGGTTCCAACCCCTTGGAAAAATCGGGAAAACTTCGCACTCATGTCAGAATGTCGCCCACCCGGAGTTCCAACCCCTTCAAAAAATCGGCAAAACTTCGCACTCATGTCAGAATCTCGCCCACCCGGGGTTCCAACCCCTTGAAAAAAATCTAAGAAAATTCCGCACTCAAATCAGAATCTCGCCCACCGGGGTTCCAGCCCTTGAAAAATCCAAGAAAATTTCGCACTAATGTGAGAATCTCGCCCACCCGGGGTTCCAACCCCTTGAAAAAATCTAATAAAGTTTCGCACTCATGTGAGAATCTCGCCCACACGGGGTTCCAACCCCTTGAAAAAATCTAAGAAAATTTCGCACTCAAGTGAGAATCTCGCCCACCCGGGGTTCCAACCCCTTGAAAAAAATCTAAGAAAATTTCGCACTCAAGTGAGAATCTCGCCCACCCGGGGTTCCAACCCCTTGAAAAAAATCTAAGAAAATTCCGCACTCATGTCAGAATCTCGCCCACCCGAGGTTCCAACTCCTTGGAAAGCCGGAGATTGTGTTTTCCCAACCAAAGACTTCAACCCCCCAAAAACTCAGGGACTGTTTGCTTTAATATAGAAAATCGTCACTCTTTTTCTTTGAAAAAACGACTGATTTACCCGCACAGGCCCTGATCTCGCGTGAGTGATCTCCTGCGATCGCCCACCCAGGCAAACTCAAATGTCGACAGCAGGTTTCTGAGGTGTCATCACAGAGCACATCAACTGAGGACACGAAAAAAATGGTGATTTCGGCGCGAGAGAACCTGGTATCACGCCGAAAGGTCCAGCTGTAGACCTCCTAGCGCCGCATTCGCAGACGGCGGCATGGCCTAACTGAAGCCCCGAAAGGTTCAGCTGTCGACCTGCTACCGCCAGATTTATTCATTTTGCTGTAGACATCCTAACGCCGGGCTATTATTGGTAGGGTGGCCAACTGCGAAATTCGGAGCAGCTAAACGAGCTGGAGCTTCGCAGGATTCAAAAACTATTGCTGTAGTATTGCTATCCCTAGCTGTTATTGTAGCCGTTCCCATGCTCGACTTCCCTAAAGGCAGTAAACACACTCCTCAACGCCAGCGCGGCACACGTCTCCCGCGGGCGGAGTTTGGGGGTATGAATTATAGTTGTACAATTTCGAAAAAAATGTCGAACGAACGAAAATCGAACTTTTTTGTTCGAAAAAATTTAGAACAAACGAAATTTGAAAAAATTTCGTTTGACGAAATTTTGAACGAACAGAATCTGAGAACATTTCGTTCGACGAATTTTCGCACGAACGAGAAAAATTTCGAAAAATCTTTCGAAATTTTTTCCGTGAACAACTATAGTATAAATACTTTCTACGCGCGTCAGGCGCTTGCGGAGGCTACGAATATTCCAGCGGCGACGCTGTGGCGGAGCGGATCAGAATGAGCCCTAACTTTGTTCAGCAAGCGAATACTGTAGACGGCTTCGCTATCATGATACTAGGATTAATTATTATAGAACGGAATGAAATTGATGGAGGTTTAATAATAAAAATGTTGAAAACGTTGTAAAAGTCGTTGCCGTTATGGCGGAGCGGGCGTCACGCGCGTGCCGCGCGGACGAGGGGTAGGCCATTTTGACTCCAATGCCACGTCCGCGCGCCACGCGAGTGCCGCAAGGGTGTTAAGGAGCATGAATGGCGCCTAAACATTAGCATTTCGGTTTTTCTATTTCTTATCAAGGTCCAACTCTTACTGGCTCAATATTTCAGCTATTTCGCAGCTTCCAGTGGCTAGCAGAAGAGAAAAAATGAAAAATACTATTTAATTTACTTTCGAATCGGATCGGCTTAACAGGCTTCATTTGAAGCAGTAGCAACAAATATGTAGTAACGATATAAAAAATGAGAGACCTGAGAAAAATAACTCTATAGAACTTGACTATGTGAGGGCTGGATTATGGTAATTAATGTAACGGGTTAACGAAATTTCTCCAATAAAGCGGAATCCGCAGTTCCCGGGACTTTTTCAAAACGGGAACTCCCAGCACAGCCTCATGATCCGAATATTTTTCCACACTAAACCTTACATTTATGGGTGTAGGTATCATTCACATTGCCTTATCTGATTATAACTATTTTCCGATCTTGGTTATTTCTCTCCAGATGAATCGAATCTCTGAAAAAAACTTTGAGATTTGGCAAAATGAATCTATGCAGTGGGATAAATCGTTGCGCATAATGCTTGCAAACAATTCAAGAAATTCGAAATTCGCTAAATTGAGATAAAGTTCCACGAACTCTATTTGGTACTGGGAATCAGTCCTCAAGTAGTTCAAATGTTCTAGGATCTTAAACAGCGTCAATGCGTTGAAAGAAGTGAGCGAGGTGTACTAAAATATTTTCGGTCCCTAGAACCTCTCCCAACACTTCGATGTAAAATACAAACGTAGAGATTTCGGGTAGCTCTAATAGGTAGAGGAAGTGTTGCGCGTACGAAAGGTAATCCATATTCGCTGAAAAGATGCATATAGCTTGTAAGGTCTGTTCAAGACTTCGGTCGCCGTGTGGTGCTATAGCATGATAATCATGAGAATTGATCGTTATTGCATCGCATGTAAATTCTCATTCGAAGCATGCTATCGCAGCGATCGGCGATGGAACTCTAAAAACCCCCTAGAACAGTGAAATTGTTGTGGTTCCGGCGCGGGCTGGTGCGGAGCGGAGGTTAGGCCGGGATAACACCTGCCGAGACAGCGGCCAGCGACAGCGACTATGCGTTTCAGGCATATTGGTTTCCGGTCGATATTGATGGTAAGCATTGCGCCGAGTGGCTCGTCACTGCAAGTGTGATTCCGACCTTAAGGGCAGTGTTCACGATGAAAAATGTGTTTCAGTTTCTACTAGGAATGGGTAGCGGAGGGGCACACTGTAACATTGACGTTCAAAGAACGCATGAAAACGAGCCAGGAAAAGCTCAAAAAGAGCCCGAAGTCTCCACTTCGAGCGCAAGGAAAACTCCAAGAGCGCAGCACACGCCCACCGACGTGAACAAATGAATGCTCGAGATCGTGAGATGAGCGATGATTTCCAATCATTAGCCACGTTCTTCCCTTCATTCTCAACTTCTCTCTTTACTCAGGTCAGCTCGCACACATCGGCTGCAAAATACGGGAGTTACAAGCCTCAGACAGCTCGTCCACCATGTTTCCTTAGCCCAATTTTAAGGGACCATAACTCCGTTCCCAGAAGGTCTTTTACGATTTCAGGGACATCATTGGAATCAGCATGGGGCGGTTTTCAAGATAGGAGGGAAAACAGAAAAACGATATTAATCGTGAACACTGCCTTTAAGGGGTCTGCAGAGTAGCAGAGACCGGCGAGTGGACGCCGAGCGTCAGCCTTTGCGCGGGAACAAAATTTTTTTCGAAACATCATCGTCGCGGCGTCGGTTGCCGCTCGCTGGCAGTGATTAAGTGCCGTATCGATGCCTCCTAAGGGGTCTGCAGAGTTGCAGAGACCGGCGTGTGGTCGCCGAGCGTCAGCCTTGACACGGCGACAAAAATGTTTCGAAACATTATCGTCGCGGCGTCGGTTGCCGCTCGCTGGCAGTGATGCAAGGCCGTCGCGGCGTCAATACACTCTGCGGTGCCCCTCGTCGCCCTGTACGCCGCGTCGGTCGCCCCCGTCGCTGAAAGTGATCGATATTGCATCACCCAGCATTGCTCGTCGCTGCGAGCAACGCCGCAACTTGGACTCTGCAGACCCCTCTAGTCACCCTTCACGCCGCGTTGGTCGTCATCGTCGCTGAATGTAATCGATATTAAATCACCTAGTGTTGTTCGTCGCTGCGAGCAACACCGCTTAGAGACAGCAAAGTACCAGCATCGCGGGCGCCGCACGCGCCCTGAACGATCAGAATCACGCTTTTCCACAGATGGTGGTACAAATAAGGGAAAACCTGCTGATCTACTCTCCGTAAGTAGGGTAGCTTTCATAGCCCACACCTCGAGCGCGAAATGCACGTGCCGCTCGGGACGAGCGGTGGACCATGAAACTTTCAACCGCGCGACACGCTGTAAGAATAAAAAAGACGGAAAGCAACTATGAAATGCCCGGCACTACCGAAATGACTGTGCGGAGTAAAGTTGAGAAAGATTGTGGCATGCACGAAAATTCTTAGCCTGCATTTGCGCACACGGTAGCGTAGGATAACGGTAGAGTTGTTTATGTTGCAGTAGACTCAAACTGAGCACCGTGTAATGATACAAGTGGTAAAACCGCCATGGCGGTTCGGACGGCGCCACGGTGGAGGCGCTCTTGGCTCTTTGTATGGGTCTACGCGCTCGCCGCTCACCTTTGCACACACGCGCGAATGTTTACCCTTAAGCCTAGTTTTAACTGCATCGCTGCTGTTTTTCATCGCAGCGATTTTGCACCCGCTGCTGCAGCGATTTAGCAGCCGCAGCGATTCTGTTCATAGTGCATAGGTCCACGGATGATAGAAGAAATTCAATCAATCAGTAAAATTAATGGCTGGTATTCATCAATAACGCGTTTCGACTCGAAAACACTGGTCTTGTCATGTGAAAGGGTCAACGTCCACTAGACGAAACGTGTCATTCGCTGGCAATCGCTCCATCGCTGCCATTTTGGTCGCGATGGAGCGATGGTCAGCGACCATTGAGAATCGCTCTTCAAGTAGCGATGCAGTAAAACATAAGATTTCGTCGCCGCGACCCAGCGATGTAGGACGTTTGCCACGAAGCGATCACAATTGGAGCGGCTTTCCATTACGCGCGATGAAAGGGGAACAGTTGTCCCTCGCATGGCCGCAGCGACCACCTGCAGTCAAAACTAGGCTTTACTTTTACGGTGTTTTCATGCATGCCGCCCAGGACTATGAAAGATGCTCAAGCAGCGTGCCGACGCACTTCTGAACCCGACTCAAGGAGCCTGAGTGATATAAATTCAAATAGTTAGTAGATTTGAGTTTTTGAATATTCGATTCAACCGGAAAATCCAATTTCTGATTTTTTCAAATGTTCGTTTCAGTCGAAATTTTGATTTTTGCCTTTCCAAACCTTCGATTCATTCAGAAATTTGAATCATTTGGGTTATGGAATATTCGGTTTGTTAATAGAGCTTGCATATTCGATTTTCTGTATGGGAGGCCAGTTTTGTGTCACTACATACAAATTTGCGGCTATTGAAAAAAAATGTGCAGAGAGTATTTACGATCTAAATACTTGGAAATATTTTGGAAAAACCGGATTTTCGTCCGAGTATTCGGATATGTTTTCCAAGTATGCATTCGCTTCGAATAGAAGACAGGATTTAAAATTCAATCGTACAGTCAAGAAAAAGAGAGGCCTCACTAAAATCTATTCACCCATTCCGGAATTTCAGAAACGCATTATTTGAGTATTTAATTCATCCGAAAATTTTAAAAATGTCTCATTCGAAGTTATTCTTACTTTCGGTAATTTTGAAGTGGTTATAATGATAAATTATATTCTTGAGAAATTTTTCAATAAAGGCTATGCATATTACCCAATCATCCGAGGTGCTCTAAAAAACGCGATATCTGAAATATCCATTTATTCAAAACCTAGCGACGATTGCCCCTGTCTATTACGTGCAGTTGGCATGAATCCTAGTAATACTTTGTGTTCTCTGACAGTTGATGCAAACTCGGTGTCCTATGCTCTAAGTTAGGTGCACCGAGTCTGCGCCAACCTTGAATGGAACGCAATGTAACACTAGGGTCCATGCCGACGGTAACTACAGCATCAATAGAAGAACTAATGAGGGATGAGAATTTGTCGATCATGGCCTTCATAAAATCTCGCAACGAATTGAAAACTCGGAGTTAGTCCTTTACAAAATTTTCTAATAAATGAATTTGTTCAAAAATAAATCCTAGACACGATTCAATTGTATTACGTGTGAAAATTTGCACAAATGCTCAAGCAATTACTCGATTTCGAATTTCAAATGGTTCTCAAAAAAATATACCTGTACAATTGAAATTTTTTTGATGGGCAATTATGTTGTCAGCTGAATTGAGACAAATATTCGAACAAACGGGCATTTAACCTAACCGAGAGCAAATAATTATTCAAATTCCCGAATAAACGGAATACTCGAGAGGCAGAAAATATGAAACCTCCGATAAATAGAGAAGAAAGTAGAAAATCGTGACGGAATCGAATGATAAAAAAAAGATGTATCAAGATTCCAAATATATCTGGTGCTTGAAAAAAATCGCATATTGAAATCCCAAAAGTGAACAAAATAGTGGAATTCTTGGAAAATCTCTAGAACACTATTCCTGATTTGGGCGTTATTGCACAAAAACAGGTGTGCTAACCAAAATGTAAAAGAAAAGCAGCGTCCTCAATTGCGAAACCGACTGAATATTTCGCCAAGCATTCGGAGATTTGCACGATCAATGCTCACCGGCGGTAGGATGTGTTGCCTTGTCAAACTGCTGCGAACCTGCTATCGACAGTTCAATAGCAGGTCGATAACAGGTCCATGTTTCACTCCCGAAAGAACCTGTTATCGACGGTTGCTCGAGAAAGAGGTGTTTCAACCTGCTGTCGACATTTGAGTTTGCCTGAGCATCAACGAGCCAGCAAGCCGTCGATCTCGCTGTCTGGGCGACTCGGCCGAGCGCGGCCACTGCTGCCAGCCAGCTGGTGCCGACGCCACCCCGTACTCCGTCCTCCCCCTGTACCCATACAGTTTCACGGGAAAAACGTCGTCGATGTGTCAGCTGGCTGGGGACAATGATTTCGCCTCGACCAAGAATGATTTTGGTGGTCATGCCTAGCAGATCACAACCTGGTGGGGCAATGGAAAATCATCTTGAATATGAGGTTTTAAGCATTATGGAGCTGTGATAGAGACGAGATGCGAAATATGTGTGCACTCGACGACTCTCCGTACTGATGCAAAGCATGCTACGAATTTTTCATGTGTTTGAAATTTCTTGGCACTACCATGCGCATTGTGAATGAGAAACGCTATTAGATTCACATTAGAAAAAAAACAGAGCTGAACTTCGACTTGGATTGGGCTCTACCAAACTTTGCAGAAACGTGAGGTCTGAAGTGAGCACTGAGGAATTCCATCGTTACCAGTGTAGCGGTGAGCAGCACAAAGAAATAGCGTGCTCCTCGAATCGTGGGACGCGCTCCCAAGGAACGTTTGAGTGTGACCTGAGAGAAGCAAATTTGCTCATGGAAACGCAACCACGCCCGCTTTTGTGAGCCTAGCCAAATGAGCGCTCGTGTGTAGATGCGTATGCTTGTATCCGCATGCGTTTTTGTGTGTAGACACAAGTTTGCGTGCGTATATTCGAGAACAAGTGAAAGCGCAGGTGCGCGCGGGCTTACGTGTATGTGCGCGCATGTGCGTGTCGGTGAACTTGGTCGTGCTCGCGTGCGCATGAGACGCTAGTCGTACTTCTTAACGCCAGCCCGTCGCGCGCGGGCGTGGCGTTGGTGTATGAAACTTCCTACGCGCGTCACGCGCTTGCGGAGACTAATAATACTCAGCGGCGACGCACTGTGGGGAGCGGTTCCGAAGTAGGGCCCTAACATTTCCGACCAAGCAAAATCTACAGGCCTTTACCCCATAATGGTAGCAGAGGATAGCACTGGGATTAATTATTATGAACAAGAATGAAATTGATGATGGGTTAATAAAAAAAGATGAAGAATTCGTTGCTGCCGTCAACACCATTGCGAAACTGGTTCTCCCGCACGTGCCTCGTGGGCGTAGCGTCAGGCCATTAATACTCCATCGCCACGCCCGCGCATGACGGGCCTGTATTGAGGAGTACGAATAGTGAATACGTGTGTAAGAGAGAAAGAAGCGTACTTGCTTGTGCGTGATTCTGCCTCACAACGAGGGGCATGAATCACTGAGACAATTCTCGACCTTTGCTTCCAGGATTTCCTATGATTATGTTCGCGCTTTGCGTTTACTTATGAATCTCGAAACAGTCTACCTTTGAACTGCCATCCTTACGGACCCCCAAACCTCCAATTCGAAAGTTAAGGCCGGATTTTCTGGTCCGACAGAATTCGCATTTTTTCTGACAGATTACGGGAGGAGTCCGATAAATTTTAGAGGAATATTGTGGTAACTCTCCGGTAATCTGGTAGAATATGTCAACACCAGAGATCAAGGTGAATTTTCTAGCAAAATTTCCGTAATCGGGCAGTAATTGCAGATTTACCAGTGATTGCTCGGAAAACTCTGGTAAATTTGTGGTACTACCCCGGCCTGAGCAGTTACAAGGAATACGGTATCTAAGCTGATGTAAGTTACTCGCGACTTATCTCAAGTCATTTAAGTTACATGCAACATATCGACAGGAAACCGCGTGCAATGCGCCTCCGTTATGTTACATTTAAAATAAATGACACAATAAAAGTCCCAATAAATCTAAATCGGCTTAGATATGTTACAAGTAACTTGTTTTCGGGTTTTTATGATACGAGTAACTTGTTTTCATTTTTCTGAGAATGCGAATGCATTTCTGATAGTGTTATAGTAGCAAGATGTTTTCGTTTATGCTATCCCAAAACGGTCAAAACCTAGAATCTTAACGCACTGTATAATTTGCTTTTACTCGTACTTGCTCCCTCGTCTCAAAATTAATGCACACAATGACGGGTTTTCAATAGGAAATTTAATATGCAGTCAAAAAGTAACATTTGGGAAAGGACATATGCCGCAAAAACAATGTGAATGAAGGAAAACTATTAAATTTATCGATATAGGAAATGGCCGCGGAAGCTTCCGAGTTAGTTGTTTCTGCACATTTGTCGCGTTTCCGACATCTTCTGAGTGGGTCTACCGAATAGCGCTATTTGTGAGTAACGGAAACTAAACTGCAAGTTTTTCACGCTTATAGGACTCATTTAAACATGATTTCAGCCTTTCAAACTGCTCGTAACTTTATCGAAAACTTCTGAGTATGTACGTGAACAGCCTGATCGCAGTTGAAATTGGCTACTGAACCATTTACCATTTCTCTAAAACACTTCCGCCTTGATGTGAGGAGGAACCATAAGAACGTAAAGGCCAACCGAACATTGCTCGCCACGACGCGGTTGCGTCACGGCTCTCGTAAACAAAATTGATGATAACCAATTGGTAAAGGGTAGGGTGTAAAAGAAGTGGAGAGCGGTGTGTCTTCATTTACATACTGTCCTTCTCTACTCTGAAGATTTTAGAAATGTTGCGAACAGTAATTTCAACAACTTACCGAAGTCTTCCGTAAGTTGTTGAAATCGTGATCGTAAGTTGCGCAGCTTCATGCCCTAATGTGTTCGCAACATTTTCGGAACTGTTCCGTAACTCTCCAAAATGCTGATTCCAACTATCAGTATCGCGCCGCGATCAACTGATCGCGGCGCGAACCCCCACGCCGCGGCCATTAGGTCGCGGCGCCGCGGGGTTCGCGTTGCGACGACGGGCGATCGGGAAGCGGGGCTAGGCCCGCGTGTAGGTTACTTGCATAAGCATCTATGTATTGGGAGCAGTCGTAACCGTTCATGCTAGGAGAATAAAAGTGTTGTAGCCAGGGGTACGTTCCAAGAATGTTCCCACGACGGCAAGGGAGGGCAAAAGGGCTTTACATGGTCAGAGTTACTTCCCATGGCTACAAATCATAACTGTGAAATGCTTCCACGCGGCCGTGGCTACGTTTCCATGGACGCGTTTTGCCATGGGAATGGTCTTGGAACGCACACCTGACTGAACCACCACCTAAGGTGAGCACTTACAAGGGAGGCTTGTTACCTTCCGGTGGCGATTTGGAAAATCATGTTGTCATTGCTGTAGGTCTGTGAGAGTATATGAATGACCCGTGTTTGAAATTGGTTAAATGGCTAAGGGGATTCCAAAAACGTCATTTGTATTGCTTCAAAAAAAGGTAAGGGTACCCATCAGGGAATTTTCGGGGCGTTCAGAAATTTCACGAATTGGTGTTAATTCATTTGAGGCAGATTAGGCGATTCAATAGGGCACGAGTATCGACAGATATAATCATACTCTACTGCTACCACACTCTTTATTCAAATGCAATTTTCTAAAAAGAACAAGTTTTACGGGCAGTGATAAGGAGCTTTGTTTAAAGAGAGGAATTGAGTTCTATATCACGCCTTGTCAAAATAACTAAATAGGTAGGAAAATTCTTTTTCGAAAAACCGCAGTTATTCTAGCATCAACTTTGTAAAATTGACCCATCTCATTTAGTCACCAAAAGCTGTTGTAAACTGTGACTTGGAAAATTATTGCTTCATCGTACATACATTCTTCATTCAGATGCTAACCATTTGTGCCCATTGGAATTAACACAGTCACAGGAGAGCAGACGTTTGCTTAGAAGTGTGATTTCTACGGTATTACGCAGTATTTTGTAGAACATGCAATTCACATCTTCTCCGTCCGCTGACGTGTACCCCGGCTACTTTGGCAATAAACCTTGGCTGTAGCTGTGATCAGGGCTCTCTGTTCCTCGTATATTCTTCAACTGTTCCATCCTCTTCTTCCAAAAGGGGATTTCGTGGCAGTGAATGAACAACTTCGATCTTCTACTAGTTCCGTTGTACTATCACTTGAAAACATCGTTAGTTCGCCACGAAGAGAAGGCCGTAGAAAACTACTCGAAACCTTTTGGCAAAGAATTGAAGCTTAAAGTATCGCCCAAAGACTGTTTGGTAAAACAAAAATTGCCATAAGGGTCCAGTAGAGGTCATGGGGCTATTCCTTTCAAAGATATTAGAAATTCCCACCGATTATTATCGACCCAGATGTGCTAGATTATCAACCCCAAGTCCATTTTTGGGTGGCCATAACACTCTGGGAGTGCTTTTAGAGTCTTAAGCGGCACTGATGATCTCAGCTAGCCCCAATCTAGAGATTGTGCCTAAAATTTGTTAGAATTTTATTTTTTTCTGTCAATCAAAAGCCACAAAGCCGTCAAAAACTGAACACTCTGTTATAGTTTTTTTTTACTCGTGCTTGCTTCCTCGTCTCGAAATTAGCTCAAACCATAAACGGTTTCCTAACAGGAAATTTGATAAGCAGTGGGAAAAAGATTTGAGAAAGTATGTGTAACGCAGGAGCAAAGTGAAGGGTGGAAAACGATGAAACTGATCAATAAGGAGAGGTTGCAAAAGCCTTTCAGTTAGTTGTTCCTGCAAATCATTGTCACGCTTCCGACGTCTCACTAGGTTGCCTGCCAAATAGCGCTATTTGTAACTAACGATAACTAAACTGCAAGTTTCTCCACGCTGATAAGGCCCATCGAAACATGATTTTAGCATTTTAATCTGCTCGTAACATTATTGAAAACTTCAGAGTAGGGGTGAGCAGTTGAGGATCTGGCTGGACTAGGAAGTAGGAAAACAGCATCACCGGTGGTCAGAATATAACAAAATTGAAGTAAAAACTTAGTAAATTATAGAGCCGTGACGCGACCGCGTCGTGTCGAGCAATGCTCGGTTGGCCTTTACGTTCTTATGGAGGAGCCTAACCTGCCACCTTTTGCAGAGATCTTGTATTCATTGCTGCGAATACATAGAGTTCGCGCAATCATTTTAGTCTGACGAATGGACGGGGCTGAGACGGTAGATCATCCGCGCGAATCGAAACCCCATTCTCCAGTGAGGCCGCCAACTCCGCACGGCCAGCCGCCTGGTCCATGGGTCAGACTAGAACGAAAACGGAAACCATAACTCCTTTTCTCTCCGGATAGGTCATGTATTATTTTGAAGAAAAAGAGTATTTTCAAGAATTTGTGGGTACCCCACAACGGAATAATCCAAACGGATTAAAACCACTTCGAAACGAGACAAGGCTTTTTCTCTGAGAAAGCACGACTCATGCACGATATTGGAAACACAGTTTTCGATCCTTATTACTATTTTCAAATCAATACCAGTTAATGGGTATACGAAACCTAAGTCGAGTCAAGAGTGGGCTACACAGCTCAGCCAGGATGTCTTCTATGTTCTCTCCTATCATTTATACTGGAGTGAGAACGCACCTTCCAGAATTCCTCGGAGGGCTCTGATCATTTCTTCACGCTTGTCTGGTGAGTATCGAACAAGTTTGAAGTTATCCCGATTATGCCTCAGATCACAGTGCCTGAAAACTTCTACATACACGTCGCATCCAATGAAGAATGTGGGCGGGAACGCCAGCCCTCCTCCCTCTATTAGAAGTACACCATCTCTATCAAAAGTATACCTGTTTCTTAAGAGCGCTACCTTAACCTGCTTAAGGGCTTGAGGATGTGCCATAATGCGCAGAGGGTGATTTGTGGGAGAGCTCACAAATAAAGGTAGCTTTCACGATGATCGCCCTCGGTGACTTTCCTTGCTAACATATTAGGCCAAAGAGGATACTAAGCTCCCAGTGTCGAAAGAACGGCAGAAAACCGGTCGGGAATGGAAGAAGAACAGCTGAAAACAAGCGTTTAAGGCGATGTTCACGATGATCATCCTCGGTGACTATCCACTATAGTTGTACACGAACGAAATTTTCGAAAGTTTTTCGAAAGGTTTTTCGAATTTTTTTTCGTTCGTTTTCGTTCGTTCGAAATTTCTCCGAACAAAATTTTTTCAAATTTCGTTTGTTCGAAATCTCGTCGAACGAAATTTTTTCAAATTTCGTTCGTTCGAAATTTCGCCGAACGAAATTATTTCAAATTTCGTTCGTTCAATTTTTTTTCGAACGGAATTTTTTCATTTTTCGTTCGTTCGAGATTTTTTCGAACGAAATTTTTCAAATTCCGTTCGTTCGAAATTTCTTTCTGAACGAAATTTTTTTCTCAAATTTCGTTTGTTCGAAATCTCGTCGAACGAAATTTTTTCGAATTCGTTCGTTCGAAATTTCGTCGAACGAAATTATTTCAAATTTCGTTCGTTCGAAATTTCTTCGAACAAAATTTTTTCAAATTTCGTTTGTTCGAAATCTCGTCGAACGAAATTTTTCAGATTCCGTTCGTTCGAAATTTCTTCGAACAAAATTTTTCAAATTTCGTTTGTTCGAAATCTCGTCGAACGAATTTTTCAAATTTCGTTCGTTCGAAATTTCGCCGAACGAAATTATTTCAAATTTCGTTCGTTCGAATTTTTTCAGAACGGAATTTTTTTCATTTTTCGTTCGTTCGAGATTTTCCGAACGAAATTTTTCAAATTCCGTTCGTTCGAAAGTTCTTCGAACGAAATTTTTTCAAATTTTGTTTGTTCGAAATCTCGTCGAACGAAATTTTTTCAATTTCGTTCGTTCGAAATTTCGTCGAACGAAATTATTTCAAATTTCGTTCGTTCGAAATTTTTTCGAACGAAATTTTTCATTTTTCGTTCGTTCGAGATTTTCGAACGAAATTTCGACATTTTTCTGTGAAATTGTACAACTATACTATCCACAGCGAGCCAGGGCGGCAAAATAACGGCTGCAAACAAGCGTTTTGGTGCTCCAGACACGCCTGGTGCCCCCAGATTCGCCCTCTCCCGGAATGAACAAATGAAGACTCAGATTACAGGAATGCTCAAGTGAAGGAAGTGCTGATAAGTGAGCTGATCGCTTCATTGCACTGATAGGTATCATCCTCCTAGGTGTCAATTCCTCCACGCTCAAAAATCTGACGTAAACAAGGGAGGACCTATTTTGACTCAAAAACGCGTCTTTCAAGTGTCTTTTTTAGCATGCCTTGCTATATAGGGCACTGGAAACCTTCCGTAAGCCGTGGGGATATCGTAAGTGAAATTTATCGTGAACACTGCCTTTAGGAAACCTCCCTAAACGCTTCAAGCCCCATTTCCGCCCCTTCAAGGTGAACAAATGAAAGATTGTTATAACAGCAAAATAAGCTTGAGCTGATGAGCCAGCTATAACGCTTTTTACATTTATAGATATCATCCTTCATAGCGCCCAAATACTCGACTCTCCAAGAGTCATGTTAAGCAAGGGAGGTCTCTTTTTGGCACAAAAACACCGCACGCGTTGTCTTCAAGCATGCCTTGCTGTAAAGGGCCGCACACCTTCTGTAAACCGTGAATGTTTCGAGAGTGAAATCTACTGCAAACTCTGGTTTGGAGTTCCTCAATAATTGGTCTTCTGCAATCGCACAGTATGGCTTCGATGACGGCTGAATTCTTTGCCTCAAGGGATATGAACCCATTTATAATAGCCCTACCCTTTTTCAACAATCACATGCCGACAAGAACGACGCTGCAATGTCGCAGTTTTTGAAAAAAAATGGTCCCACAGCTGTTGCACGGCGGATTCAAACACGAAGATGGTGTCAAAGGCAGGGTTGACGACAGAACTGTAAACGAGCTTTCACATACATTGGGGGGAAGAGAGTTCCGAAAACGACGACGGAATTCTCCTCAACACTACTAGGGTATCCCCCAAATCGGAAGTAGACGAAGGTGACCTTCCGACAGCAGTGTAACAAGGGAAGTTCCCACGGTAGGTCTTCCCCATGACATCGCAACCCAACACTCATTGTATATTATTAGATTCGAAATCGAATTGACAGAACTCGTTGCTTTCGACAGTTCCCTGTTCTTAGAAAGCTGATCTATGAGCAAAATTTATGACCTATGTCATCAGGGGCCGGATGCATCGACGCGCCTGGTTGGGGCAGGGGGAGAGCAGTCAGCGCCTTTGAAGATCTCCGTAGATCAGAAAATCTATCGTGCCCTTACATGTTACAGAGAAGCTTCTTATCTACACTGTAATCCGTGCAAATATACTCCAAACAGTGCTTACGAGGAAGCTCTACCCCCACGAAGTGCGAAGAGCTAGACCACATCGACACTGGGCTGATTACATCGCCATATACGTTACTGTTCCGTTTAGACGTTCATCATGCGTGTGGGGGGATAAGGACAAGTTGAATTCTATCAAAAAGGGGTCTTCCTGGCAAAAGTGGTTTGGTTTGCGAAAGAAACGTTCCAACAAAAAGGGAACAATAGGAAAGTGAAATGAAGAGTGCACAAAAACTTAACAATGTTTTCTGAGCAGGACGGTGATCCGAATCGAATGCGACATCCCACACAGCTCTAGATTTTCGAATGTCCGATACTGGAATATTCCTCGTCAGAACATAGTCGAGCTGTAGTTTCAAAGTTGTCATCTTCCGCACCGCTGCTCTTCCAGAGATAGCTGGGTTGGTCCCTGCCACGTACTCAGACAGCAGGTGCGGGCGGATCGCTGGCTTTGGCGGGCGGATCGACATCCCCCCCCGCCATCCGCCCGCCAGTAGCCAGCGATCCGCCCGCCAGTAGCCAGCCATATGCCCACCGGTAGCCAGCGATCTGCCCGGCAGTAGCCAGCGATCCACCCGCCAGTAGCCAGCGATCCACCCGCCAGTAGCCAGCGATCCGCCCGCCAGTAACCAGCGATCCGCCCGGCAGTTATCATCCATCCACCCGCCAGTTATCAGCGATCTACCCGCCAGTTGTCAGCGATGTACCCGTAATTTGAACCCCTTCTCCTTTTGATCCCTCGGGTCGGGGACCAATTCTTAAAGGCACAGTCCAACCACAAAATCGATTTTCTGTTTCCCTTCTTATCTTGAAAATGGTCTCACGCTGATTCCAATGATGTCTCTCTAGTCGTACAAGACCCCCTGAGAACGGATTTGTGGCCCCTCGAAAATTGAGCTGCGGAAGCATGGTGGACGAGTTGTCCGAGGCTTGTAACTTCCGTCATTTGCAACCTATGGATGCGAGCCGACCTGAGAATGTAGGGAAGAACGCGGCTATTGATCGGAAATCATCACTCATCTCGCCACTGTTCAGCTCGAAAGATCGTAAAGGGTCGTGCCAAAGTGGCTTCCTGGTGTGGGCGCCCCAGATTGGCTTCCTCCTATATCTCGCTTATTCTGTGGAATCGAGAGCTCTCACTTGGCAGGTGTTATACGGGTTGGGTCTACTTCATAATTATGTGGAAATCTTGGATTTGGCCCCTGAGCTTGGACTGCGCCTTTAAGCGCCTATGACGCAGTGTTAATCAACCCAAAGAGTTGACTACCTAAACATATTGAGGAAAGCCTGGGCCAAAAAATCCAGTCAAAAACTTTTTCTGCTCAAGAAACTGAGGCCCTGAAGTTTGTGCTGCACCCTAGACCCCAACCGGCGTATTGTCAACAACAGATCGCTTTGATATTTTGCTTTCCTTATTGTTTCTTGGAGCAAAGCCGATGTGCCTATGTTATACATAACTTGCGTGCACCGAGTTTGCACCAAGTCACAATAAGGAACGCAAGGCATAATGGCAACCGGTGCCGGCCGTACTTCTGCACACCTCAGTACTGCTCATCTACTGCCTTATAACCACATAATAATGAATCAATTCGTTTACTCCGTCCCGTGTCTCATATTCTACACATTAATGTTTGAAAACTTCACAATTTTTCTTAGACGTTGGTTCACGCCTCTTCGAACACCAGACATGGCAGTGGGTCAAGCTCTTCAAAAATTGAATGCAATGCCCCAGTCTCTCAAAAGAATTACGCCCAGCCCGCCCCGCAGTGTCCGAACAGGAGTGAAATAGCGCTCCGCATTTGCAGATAAGGTCTGTTGCAGCACGCAGCTTACAAACCATCTTGCTGAGAACTAAATGATAGTGCCGTGACCCCGTAGACCCAGCTCTAGTATATCTGAAGCTGCTCGCTGCAACTACCGGTTGTTTGCAGCTGCCGGACCCAAAGTTAACTCCGATTAGGGCAGTAGAGATTTGATGCTCATCAGCTGCGCTAGTAGTGTACTTTGCGGTTCGATTGAGCTCCAATATGGGGCGCAGGTTGGATATTGTGGAATCATCCACGCGACCATCCTTTCAGGGCGCCAGTTCACAATCACCCTGAAAGTTCTGTGGCCATATCCATGAACCTGCAGGGAGCCTCCCGGAAGGGTTCCTATAAGCAGCCAGTGTATGCGTTGGGCGAACTTTGGACCTTTCCGGGAGGCTCCTTTGTTTTGGATACGGCCAACTAACTAAATTGCGCCAAAACGTGTTGCTCGCTACAACTATGTAGTCGCATTTTCATCTTTTGACAAATGAAGTAAAATCACATCGTGCTAGAGCGGATAATTTGGCTCACTCGGCACTTTCACAAAAGTTAGTAAGGGCTCCTACACTTCTAAGTTCCACAAAAATCTGCATTGTGGGTCTCGAAATAGCGAAATTCTTTTTACCATGCGTTCCTGACTGAAGGTTGGCACAAACTTGCTGCACCTATGTATTAGCATATGGCACCGAGCTTGCGCCAACGTTTACTAGGGAACAGAACGTCTCTTTAGGATCCATGCCGACCGTACATTTCAAATGTCGTAATTCGACTTCTTTGAAACTCTAACTTTCGGGTATATTCAGGTTTTCAAATTCTTACCTTTCGTATCCTCCCATAGAAAATCCTCAAAAATGTGGGCGGTCACGGTCCACACATCCAAATTGGGGAACCTCATCACTCGATTTCAACCCTGCGCAAACACAGCTAGCGTGCACGCTAAACCGGGACACCGCCTGCACGCCGACACGCGACGCGGCCGGCACAGCGACACACCTTGCGGCCGACACCCCGACACGCGGCGCGACGGCTCCTCCCAACCTCTATTGGGGCCTTCACCGGGTGAGAGGGACCTCCAGATAGGGTTCAAGCACCGCAAACTTTAGTAACTGAACCGAGGACGTCGCTGCCATCTGACTCCTGCGAATGAAAAATGCGTGATATATCTACTTCCCTTGAAGGAGGCTCGCTTCCTCTAAAAACAAGGTTGACACCAGTTTACTATAGTTGTGCCCTGGAAGAAAAGACCGAATATCGAATAGATTTGAATGACTCCCTTTTTTTAACGTCCGATTTTTGAATATATTCGAATAACCCTCTTTTCGAGGTCCGAATTTTGAATTGTTTCGAATGAAATCGACTCGAATATATTCGAATAATTTCAAAGCGAAAAACTGAAAACACGCCAAGTGAGCCTTCAGTGGATGATCGTAAATTATTCCAAGCGCAGGAGAGGCGGGGAAAGCTCCGTGGCTCCTCCATTCACGCGCTTCGCTTCGCTTCTCCCCCGTTCGTCCACTCATGCGCTCCGATCATCCCCCGTCTGCCTATCCCTTTCGTAATCGGAATACATTACGACCACCACCCTAGTTGCCCAAGAAATACTGACAACACAATTCGTTTTCGCTGATGGGACCTAAGCTTTCTCCTGTAAAACGTGGATGAGTACATAGCACCATCTGTGTCAAGAATTTAACGATATTGTATGGTTTCTATCATATCTCTAAATAGCCGCGGCGTAGATGTTATTCCGCCATCTTTTGAGCGAAGCGCTTTTCTCTCCATTTCTAGCATACACCATATGCTTTTTTCAAAGACAACCGCTTCCCAGAATTAGGATCCTTGCGATAAACTGGGAAAATTAAAGAACACGTACTCTAATGAGCTAAATACAAGGTGAGCATTATAAGATCACTCAACAATTAAGCAGCATCGAGAAAAAAGCGACATATAGAAGTGAAACAACTATGACACTGAAGTAGAGATGGCGGATGGGGCTTTATGGCGTGGCAGTGGATCAATAAATGAACTCCAATCCACTCATCATTGATTGGCCAGTTTCGCCGTGTACAATTTGAGCGGGCGGATCGCTGGCTATCAAGGCCCTGGCGGGCGGATCGCCGGCAGGTTGCGGGGGGATCGCTGCATCTCATAGCTCAGCGGGCGGATCGCTCGCTATCAAAGTCCTTGCGGGCGGATCGCTGGCAGGTTCCGGGCGGATCGCCGCTTTAGAGCTTGCCGACAAACCGCCCGCTAGCGTGATCACGTTTCCCAGGTGCCGCTATCCGCCAGCCAAAACGCAGCGATCCTTCCGGAAGGGCTTCGATAGCCAGCGATCCGCCAGCCGAGGCCACGATGAGCAGCGATCCGCACGCAACTTGCCGGCGTACCGCCCGGAGAGGCCTTGATTGCCAGCGGTCAGCCGCACCTGTTGTCTGAGTAAGCTGATGGCGGGGGGGATTCCTCTTGAATGTCGATGCAATAATCAGACCACCGCGTTCGCAAAAGTCGACAAGGCGGTAGCCATTGTCCGATGTTTGCTCCACTGGAGTGGAACCATTTACCGAGTACTTCGGATTCCTGACCTAGTCCCATCTTCGCATTTGCGTCAATCCCCACGACACCAGCATGTTGACAAGGTATCCTGGCCAGCAACGTATTGAGTTCCTCATAAAACGCATCCTTCGAATTGTCCTCGGCGGTCTCAGTGGGCACATGAGCACTCACTACCCACAGATTTAATCCTCTGTGATCCCGCAGTCGTACGAATGCATTCCGGCACGACGTTGAGCCGAACTCCTTGGTCATACCATTGAAATCCTTCCTTACAGCTATCGCACAGCCTCCCACTCTCCTATCGTCAGCGTTGCCGCAGTAGATGGCGTACTCTCCGACGTTAATGACGGGTCTATCCTTGAGGCGGGTTTCCTGCAAAGCAGCAAACGGTGCATGGAAATAGCTCAGAAGTCTGGACAGCGCAGTTTTTTTGGATATCACTCGACAGCGATCGACAGTTCAGGGTGGCGAAATTGTGGCTTGTGGCCAAAGACTCCATGAACTCCTTAGGTACGGATCCTAGGGTGTTATGGACCAGAGGCCTTAGTGTGCCGGACAGCGACACCTTTATCCAATGTGTGGGATACTTTCGCGATATAGTTGTGCACGCTATATCGCACAGTGGTGATTGCTTTTGGGATTGGTTTTCTTGGTTGAGGAATTTCGCTCATCAGTCATTATCGATAAATACCGATCAATAATATTGACTTTTTCGCCGGTTGCGCAAAATGCCGCAATGATTTTTGATTGTTGATGGCACTTAGTCATTTGTTTGCGAAACTCTGCTCATCATGCAAGATCAAATGTTAATGAATGATCAATAATAGCAATTTTTCACATTTTGCACCAAATGCGGCAGTGAGTTTTATTTTATATGGTTGTAAGTCATAGGTTTCAAAAAATTTGCTCATACGACAATATCGTCTGTTAGATGTTTCATCATTCCAAAATGGAAATTGTGGAGCAAAATTGAAGTCAGAAAGGGAATCTTTGGGAAAAAATATAAGAAATTTCTGAAAATTTAGCTTCCTGGCAAAAGTAGCGATTCGGCAATGTCATTTAGAAGTCAAAAAAATTCAAAAGTATCTTGGAATATCTTTAAAAAGCGATTTGGCGTAAAATTGCCTGGATTAATAAAAAAAACAGGCAAATGAAGTGAAATAACCAAAAAATACGATTTGGGGGTGGATCATTTCACAAGCTTCTCCGTTAAACTTATAAAAACGATATCAAGCGCGCAAGGGAAACATGAAGCCATTTTTGAAAGCTGTAATAAGGGAATCAGCATATTTCATGACGCGTTTGAGGGGTTTGCAGTAGAAGGGAAAGCCTTTGGGAAAAGTTGTGAAATTTCCAAAAGGTTAGGCCCCGCGAAAAAAGGTCAAAGATGTGGCATCCCTAAAAAATGTGAAATTCCTTCTGATGGATTTGGCGGTCGACAAATTTCTTCAAATGTGGTGAAACTGTATCGTAAATTAGATTTGGGGGCCAAAGAAACCATTAAAGTGTTGCGTAGTTATATTAAATGAATATAGTAGTGATCAACGAATTTTTCGAAATGTTGTGAAAAGCTGAAGATAGATTTGGCGATGAACAAAGTCATGAAATGTTGTGAATTTTCTCTTATTGGATTCAACAATTATTGAAATCTTCTAAATGTTGTGAAATTGCAGCAAAAAGATTTGGCAAGCGCACGTGCCTGGAGCGATCTCGCGTCCAGTTTAATTCGGATCAAGCTAGAACTTCAACAAATCTAGCAAACATAGGACAAGCCATGAAGATCTCAGCAATAAATTGCGTTAATATAGACTGGGGACAATACAGGGTCACATTATACATGTTAGTTTTTTCTACTTCTATACTCTTGTATGTTAGGGTCAGGCATGGCGCTGTGACCGGCCTGTCGGCACTGCAGGCCCTATCCTTCAGAGTCGTTCAGGTTCATAGTGACTGTTTGCACTAGACGATTAAGAAATTCATGACCTCCGAACTTCTAATGCGTTAATAGCGACGGAATAGTTTATTAGTAGTGGAACGACCACAGCGATTCTTATCAGATCCGGCGGCTTCGGCGACCGGATTGGACCTGACTGATCAGAAGACGCCTCAATCCTTCTGGCGCGTGATTTTACTCTGAATATTTACTCAGGCACCAGTTCGATTCGACCGATGGCCGAACCGCTTTTTTCTGCCACGTCGGGGCGAACGAGAGACGTTTCGGCAAAGCCCGTCTTCCCGTTTTCCACGAGAGAAACGGGAGACGTGGGGAGTTGGCGCAGTACTAATCAATCAGCTCGATTGGACCGACAGCGAAACGGAATATTGCGAAGTTTGGAAAGGGTTGCCAACACATTTTGGAAAGATGCAGCTGTAGGCTGGCTTCTCTTGTCTCCTGCAATACGAAATGTGCTCAAATCCTTAAAAAAGAATTGTTCACTATTTTCCTTCTCTACCGTTAGTCACTCAGCCTCATCAGATCGGCCGATCTTTATCTCTTATTGATTTTCTACTGAAATAAAGAAAATTGGATCCGTTCGGTGAATATGAACCCGCCCCGAGCCACATTGTTTCAAGATCTTCTTGAAACATGTTTGCCAACTTCTGTTGCTCCTTGATGTAAGAAATCACGAAATAATAGGAAAGTAATCGAACACCAGGGTGCAGGTCTACGGGCTGTGAAGCATGGCAATTTCGCTCAGACTCCGCACCAGATGTGCACTTACCGTTTACCGCCTTACCGATTTACCGGTTGTTTTCGGTAAATTCTGATTTACCCATTTACTGACTTGATCACGAAATTTTTACCGATAAAAATTGAGCAACTTTTTTAGCTACATCAGACCTTAATTGCATGAATAAATCCTATTTCGACTCGCATAAGGGACCGAATAGGGTCCTGCCGCTGAAAGGGGCGGCAGCATGCAATGGAGGGGAATCGATCGTGCGACGCCGCATGATCGATGCTCCTTCATTGCATGCTGCCGCGCCTTTCAGCGGCGGGACTCTATTTGGCCCCTAAAACCACCTTTTTTAATATTCTCACACTACTGATTTCCGTGTATTTTTTCATGAAACTTTTCATGTTTCCTTTTGGTGTTCTAGCGTTTGGCTTTTCAGAAATAGATCTTGATGATTTCATTAGTGTGGTGTCATTCTTTTCTATCAGGGCGGTTAAGAGTATGATTTGAGTCAAATCCATTCCAGCCAAAAAGTCAATTTTTGTGCATCAGAGAAGCGGAAAGAATGTTCTCCTGAACCGGTTTAAGGCCGGGCCGCGATAAAAAGATCCTGAGTTTTTTTTTGTGAAAGAAGATCCAGATCTGATCCTTAATGTAGCTAAAATTTGGAAAGGATTGCTGCAAAAGTGTCAAAACTGATTAAAACCTGCTGTTAATTCTGACACCACACCTTTCTAAAGTGGTATTCCACAACCAAATACTAAGGTAAGCCTTGCCGCCTAAATGGCATGGTACCTACCGTAACCTTTAAAAACTGCAGAATTTCGACAAACGGACTCCAGATTTGTGTTCAGCGCCCTAGACTAGCTTCAAGCCGAATCCGAAATTTGTCGTAAAACATCCTGAGAAGTTTATAGGGTAGCCCCTTTTCTTGTCCCCAGGCTTTGACGAACACGTATAACTTTTTTCAGAGTAATCTTAGGCAGCTGCGAAGATCTTAATCGGATTCTATGCCAAGAACGGTTCTGGAAGTATACATTTTATCCGGGATGCCCAGGCTGACTAAAAATAGTCCCCTTGTTTGTCCCGGCGCAATTCACCTTCTTTCCAGCGCAATCTTAAAGGCAGCGTTCACGATGATTCTAGTTCGAGTTTTTCACATAAAACAATGCTTTAACCTCCAAGTGTTCCCAAAATTACGAAGAAACGACGAGAAACGCATCAAAACGTTGTATTTCAGTGACATTATTCTATAACGTGGACTAGTTGTCCGGTTGAATGAACATGTTCATGGTGGTTGTCACCGGTGAAAATTTGGGTCGATCGAAGATAGAAGAATATTTTATGCAAAGCAGGATTAGTTAGGGCCCTAAGGAAAGAACGGATCGATGCGGATTGATAGAGAGCACAGAATTGCAAAGGACGGGTCCACAAAAAATGTCAATGGTACAACAAACACTTCCCCTGATACTTAAGAGGCGGGGTGATACTTAAGGATTTCGTGTACTTCTGGCGCGTTTTTTTCAATTTCTACGTCATTTTATTTCTTACCGGGGGCCACTTAATCGATATAGCGAATAATCTCAAACTTGAAGATTATCGTGAACACTGCCTTTACTACAAATCAGTGGAAACGATTCACTAGAAAACTGATTGTCGAGTGTTAATAAGTTCAAGTATTTGCTGAAGTGTAGGATTCTTATGGTCAAACCAGGATGATGACTTCAGTATCTTGTTAGCATTGATTCTACGCCCTACACCCGTAACCGGGAGGATGTCATGCTTGATTGTTTGAGCATGGTGGAAAAGCCATATAGCCACCATGCTCCGAAAGGCAAATATGACGTCATTGCGATGACAGCTATGAAGGGTATAGGGCGTAGAATCGATGGTAACAACAAGGTGAGGTCATCATCCTATTAGAATCCCTGCTATAAAAGGTGAACCGAGCCACGATCCACGAAGGCGTGACGTCATCACCGAGACTGCAGTCCCGGCCAGGGCTGGGCACGCGTCCCGGTTTACCTTAGGGGGGTGCATATTGGACGTTGCAGAGAGGGCAAAGGGGGGTGCCTAAACCGAACACCAAAAAAATAACGATTGTCAAATATGTTTTGTCGAATATCAGGAAAAAAATACACATTATTCTTCTGAGTTCTACTTCTCCGCTTTTTGAGGCGAACACTTGAAGAATTCAAATTATAGATAGAGATGCAGGTTGTGTTCGCAATAATTCATGGTTGCTGTCGAATTTTGTTTTGATGATGGTATAAACACCCTTCTGTTATCTTGTAGCAGGTAAGGACTGATGTAGCGTCAAGTTCAAGGGTTCAACGTTCATTGATTACGCGGGTGGCTACCGATTCGAGGCAAAGATACAAACACAGCGCCCAGGAAAGCTATCGTTCAATAAAAAAAAATTAGCTAAATGATGTATAGCCTATGTCGCTCATTCTGAGCCGGTCGAAGCAAGGGTTATCGGGCTTATCATGTCAAAATCTCCTTATCGCGGTTATATGTATTTTGCCATGACCAACCGCTCCGCTGCTTACTCCGCCCGGACTCATCCGATCAGGCTAGGCTTTATTTCGACAGTATAAAAGTACAGATAGCACAGCCAGTATCACGACCAGTCAATAGATTTTAATTCATGAGAATGTGGCTTATGAAGAGAGCCAACTGTAAAGACTGCAAGTTCCTATGAAAGAAGCGAATGACCGTGTCGTCCTCATTGAGAGGAACCCTGTACATAAAAACCAGAGTTTTATCCACCTTGAATGCCGTAAGTTCTCTTGCCGTACGATAAGGTGTTTGTCCGCAGCTGCACAGCGCGCAGTGGAGTAGACGAGCACACAATATTAATTAAAAAATGTATTTTATTACAGAACGGGGCGGAGAAAATGATTGAAACTAGAGTAAATGGAAGAAGGCAGAAATAGGATACTTTCAATGTAACCACTATAGAAATTTAATGTAAACAAACTAAGTTGGAGCGGAGTGAATTTTTTGGACTTGATAAGGTTCATTCAAATGAACCTAGTTGATTAAAAACACCAATAAACATGGAACTAAGAGCATTGAGAGAAAGAGGAGATTCGGGCAAACATTTCAATAGCAATAGGTTTAATATTCAATCTGACTTAAGGTCCTTAAAACTCGTCCCGGTTTTGTCCCGGTTTTGTCCCGGTTTTCGGGGTAAAACCGGGACGAGATTTAAGATCCTTAAATCACATTAAAAATCGATCCTAATGAAACCAAAATGTTTGCCAGATTCTCTTCTTTCTCACAATATCCTTCGCTCTCTTTATAATGCTAAATTCGATCAACTAGGTTCGTTTGAATGAACCCTGTCACGGCTAAATATTTACACATGCTCTAACTTTGTTTATTTACATTAAATTTCTAAAATGGGTACATCCAAATCAGACTACCTTTACCGTCTTCCATTTCCTTCAGTTTCAATCCTTTTCTCCTCCCCGTTTTGTAATAAAATACATTTTTTATTAATATTGTGTGCGCGTCCACTCCCGTGTGCGCTGTGTAGCTGCGTACAAACACCGTATGGCACGGCAGGCCGAATCTTCAAGAGATTGCGGCATTGTAGGAGGTTAAAACTCGGGTTTCCCACTCGCTACGAATCACATGAATCCTAACATTGTTCCACAACACAAAATAGTTCTGATTTCCACATCAGAACAACCAAACACAGATTAACTAATCCTTCATAGGTTTATGAAAACATTCGACAGGAAACATTAATTATCGCAATAGTAGTTGTTCTGTTGTTTGTAATTGTTCAATTGTTTTGTAATGAAATTTTTTTATCTTCTGTCATAAATTACCGTCTTGCTAACAAATTTTGCTCATGGGATTGTTTTGAAGTTTAGAAATTACACTACCTTTTTTGTTGGCATTTTCGGAATTGCCTAAAAATTATCGAGCTAAGGGGGGTGCATATTCAAAACCGCCTTGCCGGGACGTGTGCCCAGCCCTGGTCCCGGCTATGAAAGGTGGACCGACGCACGATCCACGGAGCAGTTACGAAACCATGGAGACTGCAATCCCGGCATTGAGAGGTGGACCGATGTCATTCCCGAAACGAACGAGCCACGTTTCGGGTTGACCCCGCCTCTTTTTTCGTTTCGAGCCAGAGCGGTTCAACGGTCCAACCTCGTTCTGACGGCGCTCGAATCGAACCGGTGCCTGAGTAAGAGAAATTTCACAACATTTCATGACTTTGTTCATCGCCAAATCTATCCTCAACTTTTCACAACATTTCGAAAAACTCGTTGATCACAATATCCATTTGAAATAACTTTGCAACATTTCAATGGTTTCTTTGACCGCCAAATATATTTTACGATACAGTTTCGCCACATTTGAAAAAATTTGTCGACCGCCAAATCCATCTAAAGAATTTCACAACACTTTTTAGGAATGCCAAATCTTCGACCTTTTCCACGGAGCACAACCTTTTGGAAATCCATCTTTTATTTTGCTCTTATCTTCTTCTTCTTCTTCTTTGCAGCCGCAGGAAGGTTTTGTCAAAGGTTCAAGAAACGGGCGACTGAAACCGGATTCGTCCACAAATCCATTGTTGTAAGAGTGGTAGGCCTCTTTGGGCATTCGAATAGGTGTTCAGTTGTGTGGCCACGGCTACCACAGTCCGGGCACTCGTCCGGCTTACTGCGATCGATCTTATGCAAGAATGACATCAGCATAGGGAATGACCGCAGCGTAACGAGGCAAGGGTACTTCAGCCCGCCTACCGAGTTCCATCTCGGTGTCGCTGACTACGGTTGGAACGTCCCCAATATGGGATTGACGGTCATCCTACTCAAGTGATCCCTGACGAACTTGGTGTGCTCCGCCCGCAAAAGAGGCAGACGATCCAATTGGGAGTCCGTCCATCTTTGTATATTAACTTTCTCGGGAGCATCCGCAAAAGGCCTTCTGACATGTCTCTCTCTCTCTCACGGGATTCATGATCCTTCTTAATGGGTGGTCAGGCTGCTTGACAATGTTAATAATCAGTTGCTGCGCTTGGAGTTGGCAGTGCTCCTTAACTGGCAGAATTTGGGCTTCAGCATGAAGATGTTCCACTGGGGTGCTTTTAGCACACCCTGTGGCAATCCGAAAAACAGCATTTTGGACTCGCTGCATCTTTGTCCACGATGAATCCGGTATCATGTGCTGCCATACCGGTGCAGCGTACTCCAACGCCGGCTGCAATATTGCCTTGTAGGTGGTCAAAATTGTCTCCTTGCTACTTCCCCACGACGTTCCTCCCAGAGCTCGTAGGACGTTGAGCTTTGCTTCCACTGTAGCCTGTTTCTGCTCAGTATTCTTGTGGAACCTCAACGAAGGATCCAATACTAGGCCGAGCAGCTTAGGAAAACGTGCAGCAGGCAGACGAGCGTCTTCCCAATTCACAACGGGGTGAGCGCAGTGGTCCTTAGGGTCAGTGGAGAAAACTGATACAGATGATTTAGCGGCAGAGACAGTGAGCATCATATCATCGTCGAGAAAGTTCTTCAGAACGATGAGGTAGCTATTGATCTTGCGTGCAGCTACATTAATGTCTCTGTCCCGGCACAAGATGGTGATGTCATCCGCATACGCAACGACTTTGATGTCACTTGGGGGAACGGGCAAATCTTCCAGGTAAAGACTGAACAGAGCAGGCGATATGACTCCTCCTTGAGGGACACCGGCAGCGATCGGGATGCTATTAGAGACATGTCCCTGAAACAGCACTTTTGCTCGGCGCCCTTTGATGAGTGCTGTAATCCATCGCTTCTGCCAAGGCGGGATGATGGACCTCAATAGCTTCTCAGACAGTATGCCCAAGTTGACAGTGTCAAACGCCTTCGTGAGGTCCAGGGCTACTCCAACAGTGCGTTTAGGCTTGGTGGCGTTGAAGCCATCCAAAACATAGCTCACAATCTCCAGCTGCGCCGGGGTGGTAGAGTGTAATTTGCGGATTCCATGCTGGTGCTGCTGATTGTTATTATGCTCGGCAAGCTCCTTGACGACCAGTTCCTCAGCGACCTTTGCGATTGGTGATAGCAGACTTATTGGCCTGTATCCCTTAGCCGTCGATGGTGATTTACCTGCCTTAGGCAACGGAACGACGCGTGCCATTTTCCAGTCTTGGGGTACGATGCACGTGCTAAAGGATGTGTTGATGACGTCAGCCAGGATTGGCATAATCTCAGTCGGCAGTTTCTTCAAGATCGCTGGACTAATGCCATCCGGCCCTACAGCCTTCGAGTTGCGCATCTCTTTTACCACCTTTTCAATCTGCGCGGGAGTCACTGCTTCTGCTTCATTCATGAGTGGCAACTTACAGAGCTCTCTTACAGTCACTCGATTTTGTTTCCCTCTCTTAGCCTGAGTTATGAAAAAATTCTTTCCGAGAGCAGGTGCAGCCTCCTTTCCCGATTTGAAGACTCCATTCTTGAACTCGATCGTAGAGTAGTTGGTGGAGGTGCTCTTGCCCGAGATCTTCTTTAGAACTTTCCAAGTTGACGCTCCATCACTCTTGAAATTCATCTTCTCTGTGAATTTCTCCCAACACTCCTCCTTGTGCTTGTCCAGATCTCGCTTAATCTCGCTATCCAGCTCAGCAGTGGTCGGATCCAGGTGATCTGCCACTCTCTTTGCATCCCTTGTCCTTATCTTCTCCAAGATTTCCCTGGTGACGTTGGGAAAGAAGGTCTTAACTCGGCCCTCCGGAATGGCGGCTTTCATTGCCTTGCGAATCGCGTCCGTCAAGTGACGCTCTTTCTGGTGCACGTTTCCATTCCATGGGTAGTCATCCACATGGCGAAGTGCCACCTCCCTGAACAAGCGCCAATCTGCAAGGCAAAGATTAAGATAAGACCTTTGACGGATACCTGAATAAGGAGCAAGAGAATTAGAGAGATCGACATGGACAAAAACGGGGATATGATCACTGGACAGAGTTGTAGCGGTAGACCAAGAGCAGGCGCTGGAGAGATTAGATGATACAAGAGAGATGTCTGGACTAGAGGATCGGCCGTTGGCCGGGATACGGGTGGGCTGATCATCGTTGAGAATGACCGGATCGCACTCCTCCGCCCATTCTTCGACGTCTTCTCCTCAAGCGTCAGTGTCAAGCGACGAGCAGAATGTATGAGCATTGAAATCGCCTGCGAAGACAACAGAGGGTGAAAGTGAGCAGTCGTACCAGCACTGCTTGAGTGAGGGGAGTAGGGTCGTAAAGATTGGGGACAGGACGTGGTAGGAGGGATATAGATATTAAAAAGAGATATAGGTGTTTTAAGAGGGAAATGGATAGGTAGGTACTCAAGAGTACCGTCCTTTGGTGTGTTTGGTATGATATGAGAGGGTAGATTTGATAATACGAAAGTGGAAACTCCTCCGCCGAGAGCTGTTCTTGGAGTATGATAAGCAGTGTAGCCAGGAATGTTAGGGTGACGTGCGGTAGTAGGAGAAAGTTTGGTTTCCTGCAAAAAGAGAGAGTTCAGACAACTTGGCACGAAGGCCATTGAGGTTAATATGCACAATAGAGAGGGGGCGGTTGATAAATGAGGAATCAGAGTTACTGGGGGCAGAGCACAGAACACAACGGAAGGAAGGATCGTGATGCCTCACAGAACTGAGACCAGAACAGGAGAGATGCACCCACCTTTGGCATCCGAAGCACTGGACGCTGGTATGTCTCCTATTAACATCCTTGCCGCACGTGGCGCATGAGTACTTCTGAGCGGGTCCTGGATTCCTCTCGACGCCGGCCATTTGTAGTAGAATCCTTAGGAGAGCTGCAGCCAGCCAGCATCTCTCCCATGACAAAAACCCTCCACGCGGAGGGGTTGACGTCGGTTTGCACGGAGGTGGTCTTCTTTCCTCCACACTGCCACGGCACGAACGTACGACATCTCGGCAGCATTTTGCTCTTATAATACTCAGTAGTCTCTAGAAGTGCTCAAAAGTTAGTTCAGAAGCAAAATAGATGACGGCAAAACAGACATTAATAGAAATTCAGATAATCGAGAGGGAGGACACTGAGCAAAAACTTGTTCCTGCGCGTTTTTCTCCCATTTTTCGCTTATTTTCACTTTTGCGACACCCACCTTTTTCAAGAGGATAGCACAACAAACAATATAATCGAAAACCCTGCCTTCAAGGTTAACGTGATAAAACAATTCTCTAGGAGGCCTATATATCACTAACGTGAAGATTCTTGAGATGGAGGATCGGTACATATTTAAAATGTAGAAGGAAAAACGTGGACTTGGTCAGGCCAAAGAAACCCACCCTCAGGATTGAATTACTATCTTGAAAGAATCAATCAATCTCAGAATCGTTTACCAGTTTTTCTGCTCGGGGAATTTCAAGCTGATCACAACGATGTCACTAGAACCCACTACAAACGAAGTTATGGCCTCTCGAAAATGTTGATTCGCAGACCAAGAATTTCATGGACGAGTTGTTTTGGTCCTGTATTTTCACGTTATTCGTGACCATGGCACTGGAGTGGGTTGAAATATGAAACAGAGCCGATAAAAAATGGAAGAACATAGACTTCAATGCAAATTCGTCTCACAAGGGAACCACAATAAGTCATAGTGACCATTCAAAATGAAATGTACTATTCTAGAATCATTTTCGGAAGAAAAGTCCGAATATGCCCATCGCAGCTGCCTAGACCCACTCTGAGAAAAAGTTATAGGCATTTTTCTCTAATTTTCGTACCTATCGTACCCTCCAACAAGCGCATAATTTTCACGAAAATCCGGAAACGGACCTCATAATCGTGTTTAGCGCCCAAAACTACCCCAATTAGAGGGCTTTTGAAGCGTTTTAGAAAAATATTTCAGATTTCACTAAAAATTCGCTCTGGGAGGTTATTTGGGGTGCTGATCACGAATCTGAGGTTCATTCATCAAATTTCCAATGTTTTCGACTGTATTCATTCACAGATTCCCATCGTGGGAGAATTTGATGGCGAATCGCGACTTTTGACGATTTCCGGAGAGCTACTATAGAATATGCTCAAATTATTTCCTGGGGATTATTTGGAGTGCTGAACACGATTCTGATGACGGTTTATCGATTTTTGGCAGCTTACGGTAGATTACGGTGGGTATACGGTAGTTTGGTCAAAGTCTCAGATTTGTCTCCAAAGTTTCAAAGTTGGGGTTATTTGGGGTGCTGAATACGAATTTGATGTCCATTTGTCGATTATCGGAAGAATTGAGGTAGGTTTTGCCTCTTAAATGACATGTTACCTACCGTAACCTACAGTAAACCTTAAAATTTGGGCAAGCACAAACCCCAGATTCGTGTTCAGCACCCTAGATTACCCCTACACACATGTTTTCAGTAAAATCCGAAGAAAAATTTGAAACACCCTAAAAATTCCATGCCCTTACCTTGCCCGCGAATCTTTGAAATACGCTCTTAACTTTTTATCAGAGTGGGTCTAGGCAGCTGCGATAGGAATATTCGGTCTTTCCGTCCGAAAATGGGTCTAGAAAAGTACATTTCATTTGGAATGGTCACTATGACTTATTGTGGGTTCCCTTTGTCAGCTCTGGTTCCTATGGAAGTCTAAACTTCTCGGTGGGCGCTACCCATTTTTTCTTCATCGGGGGCACGGTCGATTTTTTCCCTCTGTGGGTTTCTCTTTCTCTTTCTTATTCGAGCGAATTGAGATTCCGCGCGTGGCAGGGTTGCTATACAAGGCAGTCGGACTATAATATCAGAATCTACCCCTGAGGTTTGACTGCGCTTTTGAAGGCAGGGTACGAGCGAAAAACCGTATAGGCCACTTCTGCGTTACTTATCGAATTTGAAACATGGACCTTCACCCATTTAATTAATACACTGAGGGAGGAGGTCAGACTCATGCTGGAAAGTGAAGCTTATCGCGGACGATGCCTTCAACCTCATCCGTATTCGGAGAAAAAGTCGGTGTCTTTACTAATCTGGTATCCAAATGTTTTTTTTTGCTTATTATGACCTCGTGGACACAGTGAGTCTCTTAAAGCTGTGTGGCTGAGATGTTTTGACACGAATGGAAATGTGTCTCGCAGACGTTTCGGAATCCACGTTCAGCGCTTGGAGCCGATCTTCCTTCATGAAAACACGTATGTGAGCTCTGCGTTCTACACTAGATAGCATCTGCATGCTCTGAAGGAAAGGAAATGTTCACCATCCTGTTCCCAGCTTTGAAGCTTCTCATAGATTGAAACAGCCGAGACAGCTTCAAGACGCGTTTTTTTATTTAATTTTTTTTTACAAACAAAAAATTCCTTTCACTACGTCACATGCTCTCTATTCAAATAGGTTGGCAGATACGCGTTAAAACTTATCTGTCCAACATTGTCTTAGCTGAATTAATCTCTTTGGAAGTCCGGGTCAATT
Organism: Aplectana chamaeleonis; assembly: GCA_029168955.1. Taxonomy (NCBI): domain Eukaryota; kingdom Metazoa; phylum Nematoda; class Chromadorea; order Rhabditida; family Cosmocercidae; genus Aplectana; species Aplectana chamaeleonis. The sequence goes on along the minus strand of JAPDOI010000124.1, from coordinate 574,583 downwards.
TTTCTGCGCTTGATTTCGTTCCAGCATCACAGCGGCACAGACAAGATACGCATCTCGTGAGAAGAGGTCTTATATGAAGCATGGTAACGAACCAGTTCTGTGGACCAAGATGCCATAGAAGGTATGACTCCGCTGTGGCGTCTCCATTGGCGAATCGGCGGGATCCATCAAGGGTTCGTTGCAATGCACACTTCACGTCTCCAATGCAACCCTCGCATGTGCTATTGACAAGATTCCTCCTGAAAAGTAGTCGATACATAGTCCCTAACATAATCTAGTGCTCATTCTAGGAAACAGAGCTCTTGGAAAACTCACGGAGTGCACATGTACATGAATCCGCTTAAAAAGCGCTCCGCTGGATCTCGAACCATAGCGAAGTTCACCCAGTGCTCTCCGTAAGCGAGTTTACTTATCTGCTTATAGTTGTGTAGTTCATTCTGAGTGTTTGCACTTTTCTCTGCAAAACGAAGTCTATTAAAGATCATCAAGAACACGAAACTGAAAAACATTTCAACCTGTTTATTGACGTCACATTTCTCTCCATCTTTCCCAGCATCCCACTGAAAAGAGCACAGAATATGCCTGAAAGAACCGTGGACATGTTCTTTGGAATCAGGCACGAAGATATTCGCACTGACTTCCCGGCCACCTAGAAATGATTGATGATTTTATTAGATTTGGAAAAAGAGTTCGTAGAAAGACTGTTGGGACCACCGCATTAGGCCTCTTTCCAGAGTTTTGGTCGCCGAGCGACGCGATAGGATGATAAGCATGAGCATCGATCGAGATTGCGTCGCACGTCGATCTGCATTCAAAACATGTCATCGCGACCATCAGCGATCGCACTCTAAAAGAGGCCTTAGCTGAGATTATACGGTCATTGCTTGCCAATAAGGTCGGAAACATATTAAGAGCTCATTCACACCCCTCGCCGCCCTGTTCGCCACGATGACCATTTCTGGCAGCGCGGCGAGTATAACCGATTTTCTGCCCTCCATAAAAAAGTGTATATGATCCAGCAGCGCCCTCCACAATAAAGCACTAGTTTCCAGTGAGTGGGCGCTGAAAGGTCCAAAAGGAGATGCTGAAAAAATTATGTTCTACAAAGGTTCACTTCCTATTTAAGCACACCCCCATTAGAAGTGCACTCATATCAGAGTTGAAAATTGGTTTACACATCCTTTCAGAAGTACACTTCGAATAGAAACTTGTTTAGAAGTGCACCTCCTGTGGAGGGATAAGAGCTGTAGGGGTGTCAGCTGTTAAAAAGGAACCGAACACACTAGAACACGAAAAACTGGCAGCTTCTCACCGCATACGCCGGGTAGTAGGATTTGAACGGCGGAATGATCTCGCAGTCGTCTTCAGTCTCGCAGAAGTGTTTCTGCATGACTGCAGCGCGAATTGAGGCTACTGCACCTAGTCTACTGCCATACCTTAAGAGAAGAACTATTCATATACTTATGGAAACTAGGGCTATGTACTTCATATTTATAAACATCACGTATTACCTTTCTGCCTTGCTTTGCATCGCAGTCTAAGTATCTGCAGCTTTCCAAGAACGTCACTTGAGTTTTGTTTTACATACAGTGCTCGTTGAAGGCTGTGTTCACGATGAATACCGTATTCGAGTTCGACTCAAAAATGGGGTTGTTTGGTCGCAGGTTAACGATTAGTGATGAAAGGGCGAAGAAAAGCGGTCAGAGTAAGCAAAAATAGCGGTTTCAAACGTAAGTACAGGTTTCGTTCGGTTTCATTTTGCCGTGCTTACGCGCCCTGTTAGTTTCCGCAAGCGCGCGCTAATGGCGAAATGTGCGCGAATCGATCAGAGTGGACGTGGCGGAGTTGCTTGGCAATTTTTCACCGGAAACGTCCGCGGCGTCACAAGCTTGTCAGAACGGGGGAGTGGGCGGGCTAAACATGCGTACTGGGCTATCGAAATCGTCACTTCGCGCTCCCTTTTTATCGTTTTAGGCTCGTTTCCGCTGCTTTATTCCACCCTATCCCCTGCAGCATCTGCCAGTGTAGTGTTTCATACTGAAAACTCAGAAGGAGATTTATCGTGCACACAGCCTCCAAGTGTGTAGAGAGAGCATGAAAAACAAAAGAAAAAAGGAAAGGTTGAAAAAAATCATCACTTGGAAGGCTGCGCGTGAGATACGGTGTCCGGTCTGCGGCCTCGGACTATATTTTTTATTTCACGCCTTGTTTTCTGCTATGCCTATAAAAGGATCAAAGTATGCGATTGCAGGTCGTCTTCGTCTGCTCCAGTTCTCCCGGCTCCGGCCATTTTCCTCCATTCCCTCCTCGCCTTCCTCACTGTGCTCTGCCGCCCGCATCTCTCCTGGCCTCTGGTGAATCCTGCGAAACTGTTCATTCTCTGCCCGCTGTGTTTTTTTATATAAACTTGTTTTCTTTGTAGGTGTCTGTTGAATTATTGTTGATTCTTGTTGTTTATTATATAAATAATTTTTAATTGATCGTGTTCATCGTTAACCTCGAGGGTACGTTACCGGAAAACTTATCGTTGTGTGCAAATTGGTTGGTTTTATTGTTTCATTAAGAACACCATTTCTATTACTTGGGGGCCAAGCCAACCTCGAGTTTGACGACGTTTACGGATCAATTGTTTTTTTTTGCAGAAAGGCACAGTCGCCTCAGTGGTGATTGTGTACAAAATCTATTCTAGTGCCTCAGTGGCCAAAAAAAACGGTAGGGGGATTGTTCGAGCGCCTCAGTGGCAGCGAAAAAAAGTCGATATCGGTGAATCCTAGTTTCTAGAACGCCTCAGTGGCGCAAAGGAAACTCGAAATTGGAAGATCTTTCCATAATCGCTTCAGTGGCACGAATGATCGATATTGGGTGGTTTTGGTTCTAGAAATTGCCTCAGTGGCATCGAGGAAGATCGATATTGGCAGATTTTGCTGGAATTGCCTGGGTGGCACGAGGTTTCAAACTGGTTGGTTCTAGAAATTGCCTCAGTGGCATCGAGGAAAATCGATATCGGCAGATACTGCTAGAATTGCCTCAGTGGCACAAAAAGTCGATATCGAGATTGTTTTCGAGAATCCTCTGTGGCACAAAAAGTCGATATCGAGATTGGTTTTTTTTCTCGGAAAGCCTGGGTGGCACAGCAAATCGATATCGAGATTTTCCTTTTGAGAAGCCTAGAAGGCACAAACGGACTTAGCGTTTTCGTTTCTACGAATAAACAGTCCGAGTCGGGAGAAAGACAAGAAGGGACAGAAACTTCATTCAAAAAAAAATTTTTTTGAAAAGAAACTAATCGACCTTTTACCTGGGTGGTTGAGGTTGTCGTGATAAATCGCCTCAGTGGCTAACATTTTGCCTTAGTGGCTGAATTCTGAAACAGATTGCCTTAGTGGCTAAAAAATTTTTTTTCTCGAAAAAAAAATTCATCAGGCATCCTTCAGCATTCATCTTCCATTAACTTCGCACATTCTGTGATCTGATTCGGCTGCATCCATAAATCGTCTTGTTATCTGTGTGTACATAACAGGATAAGTATTGTGATTGCTTTCAGGATGTCGGCTAATGGAGATTTCACAGAACAGATGTTGTTGGGGGACGATGAAGGTGACGAGAACCCAGTCGGAAGCTCGATGAAGCGAAAAGAGGATGAGCCAGAGGTGAGAATTGCTCATATAAGCGAAGGTGATGCATTGAAAGTAGCTAGGCGCGCTCTTATTGCCATATCCCTGGGAAGTGAGGCAGAACTGAGGAAGCTGAAGCGCATAGGTGACCCGGTAAGAGATGCCGTATCTAAAGCGGTTAGTGACCAGGTCGCCGTAGCCACTGAAACTATCCAAGGGGTAATTGGTGAGCTGCTACGCGCAGGAAAGTCAAGAATAGATCCCGAAATTATCGGTTTGCTCGAGTGCGCTGACACACACACTCCGCGTCAAAATTAGAAACATGTTCTGACGAAAGCTTGCAGCGCCGCGAACTGATAAGGGAGCTAGAAGACGCACTCGGGTGTGAGGAGGAAAACATTCTAACCAGAGTGAGGGAGATAGTAGTCAGCAAGCAGGATAGTGATCTAAAAATCCAAGAGCTGACGAATGAGACTCAAAATTTGAAATTTCAGTTGGCCTCGTTATCGATATCGGCGGAGAAGTCAAGTCAGAATGCGCAGGCAACCCAAGCTGGTAAGCAAGCTATGGATAGAAGCAACCCGAGATGGGTAAGGTTCGCTAGCATTGGTGGTAATGATGATCAGTTTCAAGAGACCTCGACACGGCACTCGAGGGCATCCCCGACGACGTACTGCTCGCGTACGCGAAGCGAAGAATGGGAGCGCGAGGACCAACTCGATCGGCAATTGGTCACAGGTGGGTATGCAGAAGATTCCATTCATACTAGCTACCCATTATGGAATTAATGCGGACGCAAGCATTGCCTGATGTCCAACCGTTTGCGGGAAAACCGCATGAAAGTTTCAAGCGCTTTTAAGATCGTTCTCGGTCAAATATCCGCGAAAACATTGGCCGGATAAAAGTCTTATAAGTTTGTTTGAAGGCTTACTCCGGAAAGATGCGCTGCCTATTTTTGAAACTTTGCCAAAACAGGTTAAACAAAACTCCTTTGATGAAATGTTTTAGGCAATGCGTGCGCGCTTGCACGAAGATGGTAACAGTGTTCGCGTAAAAGCCTTGAATGACCTACATACGCTTACGATCAGGGATGGCCAGACTGTCACAGAATTTTGTTTGATGATTGACAAATTGGCTAACAGGGCATTCCAAGATATTCCAGCTGCTGCGACTTCGTTACAAAAAGCAGAAATTCTGTTTAGACAGTTAGCAAAGTGGAGTGGAAGCTATAATTTAGCTGAAGCTTTGGAGAAAGCTGATACAAGTGAAGCGTACGAAAGGGTCAAGGAGGTTGCGCTAAGACTGGAACGAAGCCGTAAAATTACTCAAGATATGGGGTACCCAAAATTTAACAGTAAGTACGCAAAAGTGGGCGAAAAAAGGTACACCCCTCAGAGTACTGCGACTGAAAAGAGGAGTGAGGCTACTGGTAGTGCGATACCCCAGGCAAAGCGCCAAGAAGCTGCTAAGTGGGATCAAGCGAGTTCGTCAACGTCTCGCGGGAATGCGCCGTCCACTGCCAGTGAGCGAAATGCTCGTAAGTGTTATTCCTGCGGCAAGGTAGGCCACTTGGCAAGCCAGTGTCGTGCCGCACCGAATAAAGGACATGGTACGGGGGCGAAAGAAGTGAAGAGTGCGACTACATTCACGACGATTGTTGAGTCGTTGTCGTATGCCGTGAGTAATCAGAAATCTGGAGAGAGGTATAATTTTTTCGGGGAACGACCCACCGAAACCATCCGTCTCGTCGCTACGGATGCAACGGCTCTGTTAGATACGGGGTCGGAGGTTTCCATAATTCCTCTGAAATTTTTCAAGAGAGCCTTGGAAAGGCGGATTGACCTAGATTCCTATGTGGAGCGGGTCGAAGGGCCACCTTCAAGGATTCGTGATGCCTCTGGAAACGTCATGGAGTTTGTGGACAGCATAGGCCTGGACATAACTCTGAGAGGGGTCACAAGTGCCATACCATGCTATGTGGGAAGGGGTCTAGACGATATCATCATACTCGGGACAAATGCTCTTGAGGTTTTTGGACTCAAGTTGCTGAAAGTCGATGAGCACTACACCCGAGCTGAAGCAAAAACGGAGGGTTCCAGTGAGACGGTTAAAAACCGTAGTTAAAGACAGGTTGTACGTTCCACCAGGAAGTACAAAAACGATAACTCTCACTTGTGCTCTGGCGCAAAATGAAGCCGTACTGTGGTCAAGTAGCCCTTTTATAAGTGATGGGTCATGTCCTGACTCTGTAGAAGGTAAAGTGCAGGTACCCGTGGTTAACAGAACCAAGGACCCCATAGTTTTCCATGCTGGAGAAAGCGTGGGGGAGTGGAGTACTGACCAATGGGTGAGAGCAAAAGACCTGGAAGCTACGACGGATATGTTGGATCTAGGTCTGAAAGCAGAACCCACTACAGGAAATGAAAGACTGTGCGAGTTGATTACAGCTATTTCTAACGGTAACGAACTCAATCAGGCTACGAAAGATATCCTGAAGGAGTTCAGCGATGTATTCGCTCTAAGTGACGCCGAATTGTCGCAAACGGACCTAGTCGTACACGAGATTGACACAGGGGATAGTGCGCCGATCAGACAGAAAAAGAGGCCAGTTCCTATAGCAGCTCGTCAGAAGTTTAAAGGAATCATTAAAGGGTTGCTGGAACGAGGCATTGTCCAGAAGAGTAGCTCTGATTGGGCTTCGCCCGTTGTGCTGGTTAGGAAGAAGGATGGGTCCTTGCGACTTTGCATCGATTACCGCGAGTTGAATAAGGTGACCCGTCAAGATTCGTATCCTCTGCCCACGATTGATAATGTATTGCAAAGTCTGAGTGGAAAGAACTTTTTCTCCACGCTGGACTTGCATTCTGGGTACTGGCAGATAAAGCTTTCGGAGGACGCGAAACGAAAGAGGGCGTTCACCACGAGTGAGGGCCTCTTCCAGTTCGCTGTACTGTCGTTTGGGCTCTCTACCAGCCCAGCGGTATTCCAACGAATGATGGATATGATCTTGGAGGAACTGGAAGTGAAAGACGATGAAATATTTGTCATTATTGATGATATTTCAATCGCCACAGAATCGGAAGAACGCCATTTTGAGGTATTGAAAATGGTATTAGGTGCGATGAGAAGGGCGAATCTAAGGTTGAAACCACAGAAATGTGAATTCTTGAAGAGAAATGTGGCATTTCTGGGTCACGTAATCGACGAAAGTGGGGTACACACTGATCCAGGAAAGGTCGAGAAAATCCTGGAGTATCCGGAACCGCAAACAGTTGCGGCGCTGCGTACATTTCTCGGCATGGCCGGATATTATCGGAAGTTTATCCTTGGATTTTCTCAGATAGCCAAGCCGCTTTACAACTTGACAAGCCCAAAACAAAAGTGGGCGTGGGCGAGTCCGAGAAAAGGAAGCGTTCGTAAAGCTGAAGCAGGCAATTTCTAGTTCACCGGTACTAGGACAACCTGATATCGAGGGAGCCCGAAATGGTTCTAACCCGTTTTTGATATATACTGACGCGTCGAGAGAAGGGTTGGGAGCGGTGTTGGCACAGAAATCGCAAGATACCATGGTACATCCTATCTATTTCGCCTGAACGTCATTGACAAAGGCCGAGAAAAACTATCACATAACGGATTTAGAGGCACTCGCGGTGGCGTTCGCTGTTAAGAAGTTTCATTTTTTTATTTATGGCCTCAAAACCGTGGTCCGAACGGATCATCAACTCCTCACCAGTTTATTCAAGAAGACGGCGGTATCGGATCGAGTTTTGCGATGGGCGTTAGAGTTACAGAAGTATAAGCTCCAGATAGAGTACGTCCATGGTAAAGCCAACTCGGTAGCCGATGCACTTTCGAGAGGGCTAGTGGGATGGACTGATGTCTATCCTACTCAGACGTTCGCTGTTGTCTACAGGACGTCGATCCGCCCAGAACGAGTCACCGCTGGCGAACAGGCAGCTCTACGCGGGGTCGTCCCGATGTGCCGTTGAGCAGGGGGCGACGGGCTGTTAAACAGCCCATCGACCGGCAACCCCGCCGAGTGCCTTAAATCGACGCAGACCGAGTTGTTGTCCACAGGACGTCAATCCGGGATGTCTACGGCTGCGCAGGTCGATGGGCTGTTCTACAGAACATTCGCGGGAGGGGCGGTGGCAGCGTCCATCAATCGATGTATCACGAAGATCGTGCCGTCCAAGTTCTCATTTTCGGTTATATGAGATTTGCAATTCGTTTTATTTTTTGATGATGTAGACTTCTATGGTAATTCTTTTTTTTTGATTATAAGAGATCTGTGATTCGTTTTTTAATAACGTCTTCCCGTGGAAGGGGTGTTGGTGGCATGCCGAGAGATGCAACTCGCGGAGTTCCCCGTGATGGACCCGAAGGTTTCTGTGGTTTACGGAGCTTTCAGCAACTGCCTTCGTAGGCAGATTTTGATTTTTTCCATCCCTTTATGTGTGTCATTTGCGTCATTTTTAGTTGTTTGTCAGGAATCTCTGATCATTCGGGGGTGTTCATTTACCCTGATTCCCATCCATGTTGTCAATACTCAAGGAAAGGTAAATGTAGCGAGATGAAAAAATTGTAGATTTAAAAAAAATAAGCGTAGTTAGCCGATATCACCTTTTCTGGTTAACAAGGGAAGCCGTTTTAGTGTAGTCCGGGATCAGTGAAATGGAGTATGTACCTTGCGAGCTCAGAAATGTGCGTGCCGAATGCGTGTCGAATATGTATCCAACTCGAGTGACCACTCCCATTGAAAGAGTGTATTGCAGGGACACGTGCTTCAAAAAGCAGCGCGTGCTGCAAAATTATACCGTAGGAGCACGTGTTGCAAGCTAGTCCAGCGTTATCGTAGCTGCACATCGGCACGCGACGCGCCCGGCACACCGACATGCGACTCGGCCAGCTCGCCGAGCACTATCTGGGGCCGCGATTGGTTGGACGAGGTCTCCAGCGGCTGGGCAAGCAAAGCACCGCAAACTAGTGTAATTGAACCAGCGAGGCTGCCGGCAGCTGTGTCCCGCCTCAAGAGTTTTTCGCCTTCTTTCCATTTTTGGGAAATCCTTTTTTCATCGAGTTGAATGTGTATCATGCACGCATTGAAAGTTTTATTTGTCGGGGCACGTGCTGTAATCTGAAACACTATAAGAGCACGTGCTCCCTAGCAGCACGTTCTCTGACTGTGCTCCTAACCGCCTTGTCCTCGGGTTGAATGCATATTCGGCGCGCATTGAATAAGGCGATAATCTGGGAGGATGTTCTTGCTACTAGTAGCGGAAAATGTGAGTGACTCCGGTATAATCGTAGCCTGCCTAGACTCACTCTGAAAGAAGTTATGAGCGTTTTTATAGCTTCGCGGCAAGGTAAGGGTACCCACCATGGAATTTTTGAGGTGTTTTTTCTAAATTTTTCTCCGGATACTGCGATAAACGATGTACTGCTGAACACGAATCTGAAGGTTCGCTTGTCGGAATTTATAGGTTTACTGTAGGTTACGGTAGGTAACATGTTATTCAGGAGGCAGAACTTAATAGTTTGAAAACAGACAAATGGACACCGAATTCGTATTCAGCACCCCAAAAAACCCCAAATAGAAACTTTGAGACAAATCTGTGACATTGATCGAACTACCGTATACTATAGCTGTACATTTTCGAAAAAAATTTCGAACGAACGAAAATTGAAAAAAAAATCGTTCGACGACATTTTGAACGAACGGAATTTGAAAAAATTACGTTCGACGAATTTTCGAACAAACGAAAAAAATATCGAAAATTTTTTCAAAAATTTCGTTCGTGTACAACTATACCGTATACCCAACGTAATCTATCGTAAGCTGTCAAAAATCCATTAAACTGACATCAGATTCGTGTTGAGCACTTTAAATAAACCCCAAAAGAACGATTTGAGCCACATCTTTTGTCACATTCCAGAAATCGTCGAAAGTCGATTTTGCCGTCAAATTTTTCTGCCGGTGGGAAGCTTTGGACAGTTTAAGTCGAACTTAAGAAAAACCACAGGTAAACCTCAGATTCATGATCAGCACCACAAATCACCCCCAGGTTGAATTTTAAGTCAAATCTGGAGAAAAAAAATTTTCAACGCTTTCTGTACCCCGTAATTGATATAATTGAATGCTGAACCGAAAATTCATACAATTCAAGAACGCCATCAGTCTGCACATAGCTCGGAGAATGCGCTTTCACCCAAACTTGGCCTCGGGGGGGCTGTTTCGGGCCCTGAACACGATTATGAGGTCTGTTTCTCGATTTTCATAAAATTAATGCGCTTTTTCGAGGGTACAATAGGTACAAAAATCGGAGAAAAAAAACTGCTATAACGTTTTCCAGGGTGACTCTAGGCATAAAGGGCATATTTGGACTCTACGTCCATAACTGGCTCTAGAACAGTACATTTCATTTGGAATGGTTTGTATAACTTATAGTAGTTCATATGGAAGCAGTAGAGTGTTGTCCGCAAAAGGACATCAATATTAAAATAATGTAACGTCGGTATAGATCCTAATGAGACTTTGCGTTTACTCTCGAAGGTTGGCGCGAACTCGGTGTCATATGCTATTACGTAGGTGCACCGAGTTTGCGCCAACCTCCAAAGAGGAACGAAAAGACTTATTAGGATCCACGCCAATGTTAGTTTTTCTCTAGAAAATTTGATTGAGAGGGTCCAATTTCTCTGTTCCGCTTAGATTAGAACTGAAATAAGGAAAATCGGGCCCCATCATCAAGTTTCGAAAGAAGGCATAGCGCCGTTTAAAGGCAGCATACACGCTCACAAACGTGGTCGAGATACGCGGCCACGCCCGCACGGCCCCTACCATGTCGTCAAATCCGTTTGAAGCGCCAAAAACCATCCAGGATGGCAATATCCTCTGGTTCCGAGCCGGATTTACTCTGTTCTCTCGCGCGCTTGTGCGGAGCGAAGGTAGAGACAGCGAGAAATTGTGGGGAGAAGGAGACGCAGCGTACGCACGCAGACGCACGCGACGAACGGGAATAAATCACACTCGGAAACAGGATATACTTGGCAATTCTGAGCAATCTTGCCTTCCATGCCAGTGTTTTCCCACCCATTCGAGTACGAGAATGAGAAAAGAAACTTGAGAAAACATGTGATAAGTTAGAGTGATAGCATTACCAAATGGGAATGCACGAGAGAAAAAACATTTCAAAAAGTCAGCCGAAGTAGAACGGTATTCTCAAAAATGGACGAGAGTTAATTGGTATGCAGACGTTACAATCAAGCAAATCAAGCTATTTCTCTCGTGCGCTCCCATGAGTTAGTGCTATCACTCTATCTTATCACATGTTTTCTCATGTTTCATTTCTATTTCTCGTACTCGAATGGGTGGGAAATACAGACGTAGAAGGCAAGATTGCTCAAACATTGTCACATATTGTCATCCTGGATGGTTTTTGACGCTTCATACGTCGTATACGACATGGTAGGAGCTTGGTGCGGTCCTATTTATGCTGTTATCTCCACCATGTTCGTGAGTGTGTATGCTGCTTAAGGGGTGACGTCATAAAGCGGTTGATGCTTCACTGGGATGGTAATATCAGGTCTACAGGATGTTGATAGGATGTGAACGCGGAATCGGGGATGGGGGCCCTCCTCCGATGGGATGGCTACAGCAAAAGCGTTCCCGCGGATAGGTTGTCTACGGCACCAAGGAGGGCGACGGCAGTTCTCGAGGGGCGATCCATGCCCCTTTTGGATGTCTACAGGGAGCATTGCGTGAGGTGACATCTCATTCGTGTCCTGTGGACAACAGCGAACGTCTGAGTACGTGTCAGGAAAACGAAGCTGTAGTGGGCACAGCAAGGTGTAGTGAGGAGCAAAGCTGGGTTGAGGAGTTGGGCCAGGACGAGTGTTACAGGGATATGATTGGTGTGGTAAAAGACGGCGAACATGATAAAGACATCCGTCTCAAAGGAAGCTCGAAAACGTTGAGAATAGCGGATTTCGAGATAAAAGATGGTTATCTGTACTTGGTGCGAGGCAGTGATGTCCTGAAAGTGGTGCCGAAATCAAGGCGTAGAGCTTTGGTTAAAGAAGCGCATTCGGGTCAACTTGCTGGACATCTGAGCGCTAGGAAAATTATGCGAGTTTTGAAGAAAACCCTGTTTTGGGAGAATATGGAAACAGACATTACCAAGTGGTGTCGGGAGTGCAAAGACTGCATCCTTGCAAATGTTCACAAGATGCACACGCCACAACTGAAGCCGTTTGTGACGACTTACCCGTATGAGCTTGTTCGAGTAGACATCGTCGAATTAGGGTTGTCTGAGCAGGGCGATAGGTACGCTCTGGTAGTCATAGACCACTTTACTAAGTTCGCTGGTGCTTATGCTATTCCGGACAAGTCAGCGCGTACAGTGGCTAGGACGTTTTTTGAGCGTTGGGTGTGCGATGGTTGCAGATATCCGAAAACGCTTCATTCGGATCAAGGTCCAGAATTTGTGAACGGTGTTCTTACCGAGTTATGCGAAATCACTGGTATTCAACAGTCCTTGACGAAAGGGTACCTTCCCGTGAGAACGGGATTACAGAACGCGTCATTGGTACTCTTACAAGGATGTTGAAAAAGAAGACGACGATCCCAGCACAGTGGGATACGCTCTTGCCGATGGTCGTTTTCGCATACAACGCAGCACCTCATACCGCCACTGGGGAAAAGCCTGTTCTATATAAAGTTGCATGCAATCGACCATAATGTCTCCGTTTCGACTCAGTACCGCCTGAGAAATTATCATTGATTCAACTGTATTGGATTACGATGACTATAAGTCTGAGCTGTTAGCCAGCATGCAGCTTGCACACGAGGCGGCTGCTCAATGCTAAATGAGGAATACAGGGCTAAAATGAAACATTCGTACGACGCTAGAGTAAAATCAGAACCCCGCTGGATTGCCCTGAGGGTAGGCGATAGGGTATATGTGATAGTTGGGCCACGGGAAAAAAAGGCTGTAATGGAGAATTCCCAAAATTGACGTATGAATGGGGAGGGCCCTACCGAGTTGTTGACTCGAGTGAAAATTCTGCTTTATTAACAAATATCAACAAAATGGAAGAACCGATTAGAGTACAGCATGATATGTTGATAAAACTTTATCCAGAAATCGATAAGCAAGCAGTTAAAACCAAAACGAAAAGGGTAAAACGAACAGTCAGGAATGGTAACTGTTTCAGAGCAACAGTGGACGGTCGCGACACCAGCCCGTTGAGCTTGTTCTTCACGTGTCCGGGCGAAGGCTACGATGCGAAGCTCAATTATCGTTTTGATTGTACCGTTCGTGACATGGGCTTTAAGAATGTTGTCCCATCTGCTGATAAGAATATTGCCAATTTGAAGTTCTCTAATCCCTTCCAATTGTCGCGTCTGCTAGCCGTTTTTGAGATGGAGAGTCAGCCGGATCGTCGACGATACCTGATGAATGACCTCAACCACAACACCATCACCTTCGAGAGCACGCAGAAAGCGTACACGTTCTTCAAGGCGAATTGTGCCCATGTCTTCCGGAGCTTAATGCAACATGATGGGTCCCACGCTCAGCTCACGCACGACGGAAACGTAGGCATTCCGGTGGTGCAGTTGGAACGATGCCATGAACTCAGCTATCCGGTTTGCGATTACTCATGCCTGGGACGAGATCAAGGTGGAAGAAGTGGAGAGACCGGTTATGGTGTTGTTGCCGAGCGGTTTCAGGAGAGTGGAGGAGATGTACGAGACGACAGCTCGCGTGGTGTTCATCGTCTACGACTCGATCTGTGACTTTCATCAGCTGCTGAAGGATCGCTCTTGCAGAGCATGTGTTTTTGTCGGACCGACGTCGGAGCAGAGGATAGAGAAGGCGGTATGGGTGGAGGCCTGTGGACCCCTAAGTGCGCTCATCCGGAGTGGAATCAAGGTCATCACGATCGCGCCGCCGAGAGGAGAGAGTACGTGGGACAATCACCGACACGACATGGCTGACCTCATGACGGTTTTGAAGGACACGTCCGCTTCAGCGAGACAGTTGATTGTCAATCTGGTCCCGACAATACTGAGCACGGAGGAACCCTGCATGGCTGTGGGAAAGCATAGCCGATCGAACATGGATGGAGTGTTTTACAAGGGAGCAATACGAGACTTCATGGAAGCTGTCAGAGACTGTGTGAATGCCAAGGCCCCGTTCGATTTGGTTGCGAAGACCCAGCCTAGTGTAGAAGCTGCCGCACCGATGCAGGAAGCACAGGACGAGAACCGTCCACTACCGCACAGAGCCGGATTCAACCGTGGTCGCCGAGTGAATCACCACTACTCAGGAACTTCTGATTAAGTTACATGCGAATTAAGGACTCTAAACATGTTACCTGCGGCTTATCTTCATTGCTTTAAGTTACATGTGACCTTCAACAAAGTAAGTATATTGCCCGCGCGAGTTGACTTGCACGTGGCTACTGACGTGTAACTTGAATATGTTATTTTATCGCACATGTAACTTAACTCGTAGCGAGCTCTTCCCTAGGAGGTATACGACGCACTCTAGAGGCAGGAGAATAGCGTCGTCGGTTTAATTACCCAAGTTTGAGGTGCTTCACCCGCACACCGGCTTTAGGCCCCGCCTAGCCGCTCGCGGCATGCTCAGCGAGCTTGCTGCGGGTTGGTGTGCTGGCCGTGCCGCGCGTGGGTGTCAGGTAACATGTAGCAATAGTGCAAGTTACTCGCAACGTTGTGTATTATTAGAGCAACTTACATGAACCCCACCCAGAAGCATACGCACGCCGCTGTGCTTCCCTGTCTGCAGTCGATCAACAACGCTGGGATACATCCGAGCTGTCACAAAGAAGACTCCAGGGCTGGGATTCATGAAAGGCAAACCACGGTTACGGCTGGGCTAGCGGATGAAACTGGCATTCACAAAAAATCCGGTTTGCTTACGGCTGGGCTACGATTGGGCTACGCGTAACCGCACCTCGGAGCTGCGGTTAACCGCGGTTAGCAGCGATTTTGCGGCTTAGTCGTCGAATTGATGGTGTGTTGTATTAGTGCACAACACTGAGGAAACGCACCTTTTGCGAATACGCATGAAAACTTGATATCTTCGAGGCAAGCTGAAAATACAGGAATGCCGCCGTTATTGACTGCCACATTATAGGCCCTCTAGCCATAATGTGCTCCTCTCGATAAATTCTCAGAATCATCAACCTCATCTGTAAGTTTTATGTAAGTTGCCCATGGCTATCTAAAATCATTATTCCTGTCCTCCCTACTCTCGCTCTCTTCTTTATTTTATAGCACATCGTTGTTCTTTTTGCCTCCACTTTTTGTTCCTAATTCTTGTCTTCCGTGCGCTGACCATTTACCGAGCAGCCACAGGCTCTTCGCTGGAGTTTCTTTTCTATTTCGGCTCCGAATTCCCTCATTTTTTCCTCAGAATTTTTTCCCAGCACTTTTCGTACACGTTTTCGTTATTTTTCTGTTGGAAAACCCTAACCTGCTTTGGGACTGGGGTGGACGATTTGGTTTTGCATTTACAACGTTTTCTTCTTCTTTTTTCCGAAGCGCCCACTTGGATTTCAAATGTTAATGTTTTTTACATGGTTCTGTGATTAACCTGGGTTTTCTCGATGTTTTTAGTTCAAACTTGTTTTTCCCTTGCATTTTGAGCTTTTTCCATATGATTTTCCTATGGAGTCGTTTTAGTTTTCTCCTGTTGTGAGCGACAGTAAGCTTGTGTGAGAATGACAAAGAGAAAAAAAACAAGAAAGGGATTCTTAGACAAAAAAAGAGATGGAAAAAAACTCGGAACCTAAACGACAAACGGAGAACTTGAAGCCAAAACTCATCGAGAGGACGATGATGATCCCTGCAGCAACACCTAAGCCATGTAATACACAAAAAATAGAGGGACGTTTCGAAAAAAAAGAAGTTGAAAAGGCTAGTAATGCGAGAAAAAAGCTAAATTGGGGGTTAAAATTTCATCAGCAGGTTTGCGGCTCATCGTGAGAGAGCAGCATCACTTTATGTACTTTTAAAAAATCAAAAAGGATTTTAAAAAAAGGAAAAAATGAAAAACGAAAAACTTTAAAATGGAAAAAAAACATCTCCAAGTTGAGGAAAATCCCTTTAAATGCCTGCGATCCATTGAAGAAGGTAAAGCACAAGGTAGACAAAAATAATAATTCAAAAAGCAAGCAAAACTAGCAATCATGTGCAATAAAAACAGTGACGGGTTAGGGAAATTCCGACCCGAGTGCCAATATTGATTTTCTCCAATAGAGATTCTCGGTGTCAATTGAGTGGCAAGTACGTGGCCGCGGAATGGTTAGCCACCCAACCGCGCTGGGGGGGTTGTCAATCCCCGTTCGCGGTTTGGCTCCCGCTGGGGTTGATGCCCTAACCAAACCCAAACCTGGCCGGCTGCGTTCATGAATCCCAGCCCAGATGGCTGAGCATACGCGGTTGTGACAGAGTACCTGTCTGATGCTCAGCCCAACTTATTCTATGGCGGCGTGCCCCCACGACTCGACGACAGCGAAGCTGGACTACCGAGATGTACCCGAACAATCCTCGCTGGTCTGCGATGCGATCACTCCAGATATCTAAAGGCCCACACTTATCGGATAGATCAGTCAGTTCTAGATAAATGCCCCGATTGTGAATGGGCTGGACATGATTCGTTGCATCTATTTTCATATCCGGCCAGGCCTACAACCTTGTCTGCTCGAGATCTGTGGTACAAGCCGTGTGAGGTGGCTAACTTTCTACGCCTCTGATGCGATGCTCTGTTCATGGCTGACAAGAAGAAGAAGCAACTTACCTGCTTTGATCAAAAAACTGGTCAAGTTACACGTAACATCGCTTCAAGTTGCTTGTGAACTTTAAGTAAGTTGCGTGAAGCCATCATGTAACTTGCGTTAAAGTCTCAGGTAACTTGTTCAGAAATTTCTGAGTACATGCCCTACCCCCAGCACGTCCAGTACCTGCCGTATTCACCATACCCCCCTCGTTACCAAGGTCGCAGAGGTCGTAGACCGTACCCGCAGTAGGGAAGTAGGCTAGAGAGTGCCTAGGTATGACCTTCTTTTGCGTGCAGGGGTTAATAGGAATTGTGTGTATTTTAAATTTTTTTGCATAAGGAAACGCAAGGTTTCCTCGAAATCAGTCGCTAAACCATCTCAGTGTTGGTCGCGGAAAAGGGATACAACCAAAGCGTCAAGGGACGACGCTTCTACCCGAGGGGGAGCATGTAGAGAGAACATGAAAAACAAAAGAAAAAAAGGAAAGGTTGGAAAAAATCACTTGGAAGGCTGCGCGTGAGATCCGGTGTCCGGTCTGCGGCCTCGGACTATATTTTTTCTTTCACGCCTTGTTTTCTACTATGCCTTTAAAAGGGTCAAAGTATGCGATTGCAGGGCTTCGTCTGCTCCAGTTCTCCCGGCTCCGGCCATTTTCCTCCATTTCCTCCTCGCCTTCCTCACTGTGCTCTGCCGCCCGCATCTCTCCTGGCCTCTGGTAAATCCTGCGAAACTGTTCATTCTCTGCCCGCTGGTTTTGTTAACTGTTGTTTTTTTTGTTGTAGGTGTCTTTTGAACTATTGTTGATTTGTGTTGTTTATTATATAAATAGTTATTAATTGATTGTGTGCATCGTTAACCTCGAGGGTCCGTTTTCCGGAAAAACTTATTTTTGTGTGCAAATTGGGTGGTTTTATTGTTTCATTGAAAAAACCATTTCTATTACTAGTGTTCTTGCACCAAATGGCTGATTCACGATGTTTAGAGTCAAGTCCTGGAGTGACCGCCTCGTTGCGGACCGCCAGGCGGTCGCGCGGCAACACTTTGCCTACCTTAGTAGTGGAAAACAGCGTAAATAGGAAGTCCATAAGAATGAAATTCTTTCTGGGATGTGGGTGGACCAACCGGCTAGTGAAATTAACGTTAAGAAGCTTAATATCACCTTTCAGGAGCTGTTCACTGCTCTCTCAGAGGAGCCTACTTGTACATACACATACCGACGCCTTAATCGTAAAAAGAGAAGTTTATGGAATCTTTCTAGTCAGGAAAATCAATTGAGAGGCTATGCTTGACAGCAATGTTATGAGCAGCACAATAGGACGGCGTGCTGCTCGAGCAGGCCAATTTATGACACAATTGGGGGAGGTGCTGTTCTAGGAGTACGTCAATTCTCTTTGTCCTTGAATTTAATTGATGTTGTTTTCGAGTACAATCCCTATCCGCAGGTTTGCGTGAGTACTTGTATAATTTTGATCTTTTATAATGTTGTTGATGTGTAGGTGGGCAGTCTATGAAAGAGTCTCTACATTCACATTGTTGGAATAGTTATTTTGTAAGTGAGAAGAAAACTTTCGCTGCACACATGTCAGTACGAAGAATAATAGGAGCGACTTGAAAGCACATTGGCATAACAAAAAAAAGGCAAAAACTTTCCGAGACTCACTGTCGAATTGAAGAATACAGTTCAGCACTGTCTCGCAGGCGTTCATGATAAAGGACTTCTCGCAGCCGTGCGGATGTAAGAACCAAGAGGACGGTGTAGAATAAATAGAGACTGCTGTTTGATTCCATCCAACTTCAGCTTGAAGGCTACGAAACTGCGCCGAACTGATTTCTCCAGAGTTCATGCATGATCCGGAGCCGAGACAAAGATCCGATAACGATCTGCGGCGGCTTACGGAGGAGATAACCAAAACCGACTGGGTATTAGGACGACGTACATTTTGCTCATGGAAATGTCGCGCATCGCGCGATTGAAACAAGAAAAACAATTTTTCTAATTAAAGGCACAATTCCAAAAAAGCAAACGAAATAGTTCCAAAACCAATTAGTCCAACTATACACAAAACCAGAACAATCTACGTGGACGGCCTTCTCTGCGATTACCATTGACAAGACCTTTTTTCGTAATAAAAGGAAAAGAGTGTTACATGCTATAGGCAACCGCTGTTTGTGGCTATCTTCGGTTCAATGTGAGACATACGAGGTAAAAAGAATATGTATTTACGCGAAGTGGTTGCTGTTCGAGGTCATACATATGTGTTTAGGACGTATGTACATATATACCAAAAGAAAGGTGATATAGTAGTTGAGGAGTATGAATACGTCCATAATGAAGAAGACTTTTCTTTCTCCGACTGCAGTAATTTTGGACATCGAAGGGAGAAATTTTCTTTACACCCAATTCACTTCACGCAACGACAAAAATGAGTGATTGAGACTTTGAAAAAAGGGCGATCGATACTTTTGTTTCAATATTTTAGCCTTACTCAAAAGCGGCTCATTGGGCTTCCGCGGCTTTACTATCGTGATTCACGTGTTTATAAAGAAAGGATTATAGAGAGTGAAGCCGAAACCCTTGAAGTCAAAGTTTTGGCTCAAAACAATTCACTCTAGATTCTAGCTGTCAACATGAGAACAGCCATTATCTTCCAGCTGCTCGTCATCCAATATGTCGCTGTTCAAAATGTTACTAGAAACAAAAAGAAGGTAAGTTCCAAATGTCACGTTTCAGCATTTTCTCGAATTGATCACATGGTACATACATAGTCTTGAACACAACAAGCTCTCTAAAATTGCAGTTTTAATGGTTCTTTAAGCATTATCAAAAGGCACACTAAGGGCTTAAGCGCAGGAAACCGCATCTAATTTTTTCATTAATTTGTGCATTTAAGTCCACAAGGTAGTGGAACACTGCAAAAATGTCTTGTAAACTCAAAATGACATGAAAAGCGGTTTTTTGAACTCCCCCCTGGCTCGGGTTTTTCATGTCTATTTTGATGTGTTTGGTGTAATACAAATGTGAAGCGTGGGAAGTGATGTTACCGCATGTTTGGCTGCAAGCTTTTCTTGAATAACGAAGTAGTCAGTACTGGATCTTTTGATCCTGTCGCGCCGAATCTGAGTATTCCATAGCTAATGAAAAGTCTAGACACCTGTGCAATCGTTACACCTGGGAAAAACCGTAAAGGTGGCCAAATCCATTTTTCGCCCCCCCCCCCAAGGTCACATTTTATTTAGCAGAATCGAGGGATGGAGGAACTCCTCAGACAATGGGGTGGACCGACGGCGGACAAGTTGCGTACCGACAGCGGGATGGGCGACGTTTGGAACGTAATTTGCACGCGGTCGGCACGCAAATTAGCGCGGTCGATACGCACTGTCACGCGGTCCGTACGGAATACCACGCGGTTAGTACGTATAGCCGCGCGGTCGGTACGTCTTGCCACGCGGTCGGTACGCATTGTCGCGCCCTCGGTACGCACTGCCACGCGATCAGTACGCATCGCCACGCGGTCGATAGGCAATGCCAGGCGGTCAGTACGAACGCTTTTCGGATACTAACAGCAGTGGAAACGCATTCTGACGCGGTCGGTACGCATCGCCGCGCGGTCGGTAAGTCTTGCCGCGCGTTCGGTACGTATTGTCGCGCGGTCGGTACGCAACGCAACGCGGTTAGTACGCATTGCCGCGCGGTCGGTATGTCTTGCCACGTGGTTGGTACGTACTGCCACGCGTTCGATGCATACTGCCACGCGGTTGGTACGCAATGACCCGCGATCAGTACATATTGCCACGCGATCAGTACGCATTGCCTCGCGGTTCGTACGCAAAAACACGCGGTCGATGCAAACTGCCACGGCGGTCGGTACGCAACGCAGACCGGTTAGTACGGACCGCGGCGCGGTCGGCACGTCTCGCCACGCGGTCAGTACGAAGTCTTTCCAAATCCGGAAAGCGGTTGGTACGCATCCACGCGCGCTCGTAACACATTGCCTCGAAGTAGGTACGGCATTAGTCCGCGGTCGGCATAAATGTCGCACATAGGATTGGCCACGGTTAGTACGCATTCACACGTGGTATGCCCGATATTATCGCTCGCTCATTCCAAAACTTTTTCTAAAAATCCGACAGCTTTCAAAACGCATGCATGCGCGTCAGGCATATATTGCTTCCAACGCAATGACACTGTTTCGGAACGCATTATTACCCAGATGCACGGCTGACTTTGCAACCGCGAATTACGAGCTTTTTAAAGGGAGCATACACGCTCGTAAATGTGGTTGAGATAACAACGAAAATAGAATGGTATGCCCGATTACAACTCCTATGCATTTTGAAGCGTCAAAAACGACCTACAAGGCCGCCACACGAGTGAGAAGTTGGTCCCGCCCTGTACTTCTCCGCCTCCTCTATTTGCCGCACTCCTCCAAAACAGGGGTACTGTGCTATTCCCACCGTCTTCGATGTATGTGACTTATTTATTGTACTTATTGTAGCACTCACAAACGTCGTGGACGGTGGGAATAACCCAGCACCCCTGTTTGGAAGAGAGACGCAAATACGTGGGACGGAGAGATACAGGAGCTGGAGCCAGGTTCGTTGTTGACGCTTAAAAATGAGTAGGCGTTGTTATCTGGGCCATACCATTCTAATTTCGTAGTTATCTCCAACAAGTTTACGAGCGTGTATGCTGCCTTTAACCAATAAAATCTATTGGGTTGATGCATAATTTTGGAACGGTTTTAATAACGCGTTTTTCTTCAGTGAAATCTGGCGTTTCGTCCTCAATATTTATATAAAAATAATCCTCAATATTCAGTTGAAAAAATGCGTCTCGAAAACAACACTCATGTTGGGCATATTCTGCACTACCATTACGAGAAAGATGCACCGCAGCCCAGCCATTTCGCGATCTCAACGAACTTTTTGGGGAAAGAACAATTACTGATAGCGCAGTACGGAAGTGGTTTATTCGCTTTAAATCAGGTGACACTAATTTGGACGATAAAGAATGAAGAGGTCGGCCATCGGATTTCGATGATCAAGCACTTCAGACAGCCGTGGAATAGGACGAAAGCCTGACAACGCGAACGCTGGCTGAAGACTTTAATATCAATCAATCAACGATCGTTCGACGCCTGAAGAATCTTGAAAAAGTGTGGAAATTGGCTTGATGGGCGCCACACGAGCTCTCCGACAGCAACAGAGCTTAACGCTTCCGAATTTCCACCGATTTGCTGCAGCGAAACCAACAAACACCATTCTAACGCCCGTCCACAAGTTGGGCGCCGTGTGGTCGAATCCATCGCCAATAAGGTATAGGATCTGCTCCCAGATCCGCCGTACACATCGACAAAAGCACAAACAAAGTCTATGACGACTTCGATGACTTGGCGGCTGATGTCAAAGCGTTGATTGCATCCAGGAATCGTGACTTCTTCGCACGTACAGGGTGTTCCATAATTATTGGCGCGCAGATATTGACGTGTTTCTCGAGCCCTACCCTGGATTATGAGAATAATCGTAATGGATACATTTATTTATACTAGCGTTAACACAGAACAGTGGTCAGATCTGGAAATATCCGCCATCTGTTCGAATATCGGCTCCAAGAAGTCTTAGAAAGACGTCGCAGCAGTCACGGAGGTAGTCGTCATTTATTTCATCCAAGGCTTCCCTCAAAACAGATTCCAGTGGGCCAATTTTGCATGTCAAGAATAGCAGATATCAGACTTCATCAGGGATCCCACTAGAAAGTTTAGTGGATGCCGGTCCGACGAGCAGGACCGCAATTCTTCGTGCGCGTTTGACTCAAGGTAGCACACTTCGACAGCACTCTTGAATTGCTTTCACTTTGTGTGCTTATCCACGGCCTAGTGTGAGGCAGCAGAGTCTGCTGCCGCATCGGTAAGTTATATAGCGGTTCAAAACGATCTCTAGACTCGTTGTCCTGCTAAAGTCCTTGTTGATTTTCATGTCAGAAACCACGAAAAACGGCGGAGTTCCACTTTCGCTTGCGATGCTTTCCAAAGCTATCACAGAAGTCGTATGAGCAGTCCAACCAGTGACATCTTCGCACAGTAAGACCTCATTGGTTCTTCTAGCTGCTATCCAGTCGTTTTCGCATTTCTTTATCAACTTCAGACTGATGAGTTCTTCCATCTATTTGCGCCATGAAGCAATGCCTGACTCCTGTGCAACGGTACATGAGCTTCCTGAACTTTCGGTCTCCATTCAGCTTCTTGTCGGCGGACACCAGATGGGTCTGCTCTAAATGGTGTGAACAAAGATTCAGCTTCTTCCTGACGACTTATAAGATGGGTCCCAACCACAGATTCCTTTCTCTAGCTATCCACTTCCTCGACAGTCTCGAATTGCGGTTGACTCGGGCACTCACCCTTTGACAACCTTAGATATGCTAGTGACTTACTTTTGACTTAATCGGTTGGCTTTCGCCTGACGCGGTCATTCCGCATCTTCACCGAGGTGTGCCGTCCTAGTAGTCAGCCGTGTCCATTTTTCACGGTCTTCAGCCACAATTTGAACACATTCTATCCAGCTGTCACTATTCCATTTCCTGCAAAACGAAACATCGCGCCTGAACTGTCTTTCGATGCCGAGTGACTTCAAATCCTCTTTAACCACATCCGTCCAGAACTTTCGCCTACGCCCAGGTGGCCGTTTCCAGACAGGATTTGGAAGCATTCTTAAAGCGTGTTGTACGAGGCGATCCGGCGTTCTTCTTAGTATATGCCCGAGCAGTCGAAGTCGACTTTCCATTGCTGCTTGAGATGGATTTAGGAGATGCTGGCACCTCCCTCGTGTCAAGCGTTTATGTACTGCGTCGATTTCCTTGTAAAGGTCTTCGTTATGGCATACACTCCGATCCGTACATCATGATAGGGCGAATAGCGGACAGGTAGACGCGCAACTTGACTTCCTTCGCGATGGTGGTAGACCACAAACACTTAGTTAGAGAATTAAATGCAGACGTAGCTTTCGCACATCGTTGTCGAATATCCGCTGCATAACTACCATCGTTCTTCAGCAAACAGCCCAAATAATAGAAATCGTCCACCAGTTCGATACGTTGTCCGTCCACACAAACTCCCGTTGGAGGCCCCTGAGAGACCCACATCTGCTTGCATTTGTCGGGACGAAGACGAAGTCCATAGGCTGCGGCATACTTCGAAACGAGGTTCACAATCCTTTGCAGTTTTGCGTTGTTTTCAGTGAACAGCACAATGTCGCCGACGTACTCCTGGTCGACAAGGGAGCGTCCTGATGGTGTTAGGATCACATCCGCAGGAAACTGTTCTGCAACTTTACGCATGATGTCATCAACGGCGAAGTTGAAAAGAAAAGGTCCTGGAACGGCTCCTTGCCTTGCTCCTGTTTTCACCTCGAAAGCTGGCGTAAATCCGACAGGTGTACGAACTGCTGCTGTTGTTCCTTTGTTCATGTCCTCGATTAACCAAACATACTTTTCCGGGACTCCATCTGCTCGCAGAGCATTGAGCAATCGATCACGATGAGGAGAGTCGAACGCGGCTTCAAAGTCCAAGAAAACAAGCTGTAATGGCTTCGAAAACCGCTGCCACGATTCAATTACTCTTCTCACGACGAACATTTGGTCGATGGTCGATCTTCCAGGTCGAAAACCGGCTTGCTCATCTCTGGTCGTTCTTTCACGATGTTTGATAAGTCGCTCGAGACTGATACGTTCTAAATTCTTGTACATGACACGAAGTAGAGAGATTTCTCTGTAGTTCTTGGAACCCGTGACGGATAGCTTCTTGTGAAGAGGTACGATGATCGCATGTCTCCACGAATCGGGTATCCTTTCGCTCATCCATATGGCACGGATGGTGTTGGTCATTTCACGAATCCCAGACGGAGGAAGAGCTTTCAGCATTTCAGCAGTGATGTTGTCATCTCCACCTGCCTTTCCATTCTTCATTTTCCGGACACAATCCAAAACTTCAGACTCAGTCGGCGGTTCCTCACTGACATCGTAATGTGCTCTCTGAACATGCGGGAACTCAGGTACTGATGGCGCTGGACGATTCAGTAGTGAATTGAAGTAATCCTTCCATATTGGCAGCGTCGCATCACCAACTGCAACTCCATTGGTAGTGTTCAAGACAGGAGAACATCTCTTCATCTTCCCGCTATACTGTCGCAGCAACGTGTAGGCTTTCCTCGGATTCTTTTCCTCCCAAGCCTTCTCGAACTCCTTAGCTCTACACGTCCACTCTCGCTCGCGGTCACTTTGAAGCTGCCGACGCAACTTCCTACTCAGACGCTTCTCCTCCACGAAGTTTCCTGCAGTTCGGAGAGCACACACTCTGTTGTAGGTAGATGTTGTTTCTTCTGAGACGTAGGCGAACTTCTTCTTAGGCTGTACAACCGGGAGTGCCTCTTTCGAAGCGTCCTGGATGCACTTGACAAAAGAATCCGCGTCGCAAAGTTTCTTTTTAGTCCGTACTCCGATGTGAATAGAAACGCGTTGTCGAAAATTTCTTCTACACTCTTCATCTCTGAGACTTGCCATGTCAATCCTCTGGAGAGGCTGAGCCCCTCGCTTCCTCCTATGAATCCTCGCAGTGATGTTCAACAGAACAGGACGGTGATCCGAATCGAATGCGACATACCACACAGCTCTCTATCTTCGAATGTCCGATACTGGAATATTCCTCGCCAGGACATAGTGAAGCTGTAGTTTCAAAGTTGTCATCTTCCGCTTCCGCTGCTCTTCTGGAGATAGCTGGGTTGGTCCCTGCCGCGTAAGCTGATGGCGGCGATGATTCCTATTGAATGTCGATGCAATAATCAGACCACTGCGTTCACAAAAGTCGACAAGGCGGTAGCCACTGTCCGATGTTTGCTCCACTGGGTAGAACCATTTACCGAGTACTTCGGATTCCTGATCGAGTCCCATCTTCGCATTTGCGTCAATCCCCACGACAACAGCATGTTGACAAGGTATCCTGGCCAGCAACGTATTGAGTTCCTCATAAAACGCATCCTTCGAATTGTCCTCGTCGGTTTCAGTGGGCGCATCAGCACTCACTATCCACAGATTAAATCCTCCGTGATCCCGCAATTGTACGAATGCATTCCGGCACGACGTTGAGCCAAAATCCTTGGCCATACCATTGAAATCCTTCCTTACAGCTATTGCACAGCCTCCCACTCTCCTATCGTCAGCGTTACCGCAGTAGATGGTGTACTCTCCGACGCTGATGACGGGTCTATCCTTGAGGCGGGTTTCCTGCAAAGCAGCAAACGGTGCATGGAAATAGCTCAGAAGTCTGGATAGCGCAGTTTTTTTGGATATCACTCGACAGCGATCGACAGTTCACGGTGGCGAAACTGTGGCTTGTGACCAAAGACTCCATGAACTCCCTAGGTACGGATCCTAAGGTGTTATGGACCAGAGGCCTTGGTGTGCTGGACGGCGACACCTTTATGCAATGTGCGGGTACTTTCGCGATATAGTTGTGCACGCTATATCTCGAACGTTCCCTGTGTACACTCAAACGTCTGCTGGGTTCAGTAGAAGCAGGGGCACCAACGAGCAGGTACCAACAGACTTGTATACACACCCCCAGATATGCTAGTACTAATCTTAATGCTTTTACTAGCTAAGTCAGAGATCGGACTAAGCTGACGAAGACGACTTTTAGCATTCAGGGTAAGTCTGAGCTGATTGGCGATGTGTCTCGTCGTGTGTGTTAATTTTGCGTTGCGATGATGGCGCCGAACTTCGGATTCGCATCGATCATACTAAACTAGAAATCAATATCTACAGAACTGTGGTGAGAAATACAGAGCTGAGACTCGAAGAAATTCAAAAAATCAAAATAGCAAAAATTTGATTTTTTTTAATCAAAGCCAGTTCGCACGCCAAAAATTTCGGAACACCCTGTAGAATCAGCCGAATGCCAAGCAAATGGGAAGCAGTTCCTGAAGTATATGGCGACTATGCTCTCGAATGTTGATTTACACATGTTTTAATTAGATATTATTTTTGTTTTTGTTGAATGAAAGTGTTTTAATAAAGGTTTCATAATTATGCATCAACCCAATACTTTCGAAAAGATTCAATGCTATACTGAGGGTAGATAAGAGAAATCATGGTTTTGGATAGCTGATCCAGACAGTGACTGGTCGCTAAGCTAGCCGTTTCTAGCCTATCGCGTGTTTAGCTCAAAATTAAGTTAATGTTAATAAGGAAAACTATATTTGGCTGTCGGAGGCCTGCCCCATTAGATGGCTTCACCTTGCTTGCACGTTTTTTTCGTTTCATTCACTTTTGCTCCAGTGTTGGCCAAATATACATCTTCATGATGGAAACTCGCGAGTCTTTGAATCAAGAACGGTTTTTTAGCATTAATACGCGTCATTTTTATAGGAGCAATCTATCCTTGCGGCATGTGCGTGCATACCACCCCCTGTCAAGTCTCAAAAAACTTTCGTTTTGAGGGGCATTTTACTACATTCTCTCAGCTTGTGATGGCATTCCTTGTATTTTTCCACCATCGATATCTGTTCTTGCATTTCCTTCCTTTGCCTTCTTCCTAGTTCCCCTATTCGGGATTCAATTCATGGTACTGTGAGGTGACTACTAGTGTGTTTTATTCTCCGAATCCTCGTGAGATCTAATGTCCTAGTTGATTGTGATTCTACAACTTTTTTCAATGAAATAAGTCAGCCGTTGAAGCTGCTGAAACGAGGTTTTTTAGTGTCTGCTTTGTTGAAAACATATTCAGATTTCTTCCCACGAAAGATAAGCTCCTTTTACAAAGAAAATTTTTCACGAGTTCTCGCGAACAGTATTTTTCATTATGTTTTGAAAAACTCGAAAATATCAAATGTCGAATATCATTACTAAACCACCTAAAACCACGACTGGACCAAGAAAAATAAGATGATGAAAAATGGTAGTATTGAGGACAGCAAGACGATCGAGATTGAGAGAAAGAGTGAGAATCTTCAGTAAAACAAAGAGATCAAAAAAAGAAGGAAAGAAAGAGAATAAATTAGTAAATAAATAAATAAATAGAAAGATATAGCAAGAAAAATTATCACAACAACACAAAGATGAATAAGAGGAGAAAGAAAAGTTGTTAGAGTTTTCGAAAGCGAAAGTAGAACGGAGGAGACAGCAAAAGAGAGGGGAAGGAAGGAAGGGATTATGCAAAGAAATATTCCGGCGAGTTGAATAAAACAGGCAGTTTTAAAATAACTTTCCGGGCATTCCGGGGGAGTCGTGGGGAGGTGGGAGAGTCGATAAGGTGGCCATTAGCGTACCCGGTGACGAGGTGATCAAGAAGGTCATAGAGGTTTTAGGTGACAAAGATCTTGGTAGAGAGTTCAATTCTGGTCAGTGCAAATCCAAACATCTCCTCAAATCAAGAGTGGTTGTGAGCAGTGTAGCCTCCCACGTGTTAAGCTTGTCAGCATAATCAGAATATCAATTATACGTTGCCGATGCACATGCTCAACGGTAAGCTGAGAGTTTTTCCACTGCTGAAATTAACTAGATGACTACAATGAACCGAAATAACCTCAGGTCCTGCCTGCACATTACGCATTGGACGTAACCGATTGGTAAGGTTTCTTGCTTCACATCAGCATGTTGTATCGTACCAACTCTGAGCAATTTACACCACTGTTACGCCAGATCGCGACCTCGATTCACAAGTATAGTTAATTTTGCGTTACCTGAATCACTTAGTAAATATCCACTCTATATGTAGCATATGAGCATATGGAAATCCGAAGTAGATTTTTTCTCATAGCCCAAAAATCATGCGATGCACAGATAACTCAAAGCTGGCATTAATAATATTTAATCGACCGCGCGATTATATGCTATGATTGTATGAAGTATGGAGGAATTTCAGTTGTAACTGTATGAGAAGTCTTTCCTGCTCTACACATGGCGCTACAAAAACTGATAGGGTCTCTATAAATACCACGCAACTACAGAAGGAATGGTACATTGTTGTGTTTTCTCGCCCAAACATTATTCAAGGGCAGTGTTGATTTATCACAGCATCCAGTTAGCTGACATTCGATAAGACATCCTGGATGTTTGAAGGATAATTTTGACTTCCTGCTTATTGCTCGTGATCAAAATGGATGCTTAAAGGCAGCGTTCACGATGATCATCCTCGTTGACTTGCTCCCAGTGTCGAAAGAACGGTAGAAAACAAGCCAGGAGCGGACAAAAAAAGGTTGCGAACAAGCGTTTTGGTGCCCCAGACACGCCTGGTGCCCCAGATCCGCCCCCTCGGAATGAACAAATGAAGACTCAGATCAAAAGAATGATCAAGTCAAGGAAGTGCTGGTAAGTGAGCTGATTGCTTCATTGCACTGATAGGTATCATACTTCTAACGGTCAATTCCTCCACGCTCCAAAATCAACGAAAACAAGGGGGGGCCTATTTTTGCTCAAAAACTCGTCTTTCGTGTCCTTTTTAAAGGCACTGTTTGCGATAAACTTCATCCTCAAAATTTTCATGACAAACGCTTCCCGTGGCTCTCATAAGCAGAACAGCGTTGAAGAAACGGGACGAAAAGCTACCCAGGAGCCGCAAAACGGCTTAGAAAAGTGGGCAAACCCCGGCACTGTGGGCAAGTCCCGCCTCTTCCCGCCCCTCGACGTGAACAAAGGAACACTTGAAATCGTGAGTTGAGCTAGGGTTTCCCAACAAAAGCCCCGTTCTTCTCTTCATTCTCAACTTCTCTCTTTACTCAGGTCTGCTCGCATACATTGGCTGCAAAAGACGGAAATTGCAAGCCTCGGACAACTCGTCCACCATTTTCCCTAGCTCAATTTTTGAAGGCCATATCTCCATTCCCTGAAGGTTTTGTACGATTCCAGAAGCATCGTTGGAATCAGAATGGGACCGGTTTCAAGATAGGCAAAGAAGCAGAAAAGCGATTTTTATCGCGAACAGTGCCTTTAAGCATGCCTTGCTATATAGGGCACCAGACCTTCCGTAAGTCGTGGAGATATCGGAAGTGAAATTTGTCGTGAACACTGCCTTTAGGGTCCGACACACACGTATGTCTAGGCTTGACCCTCGTTATGACGAAAGTCAGCAAGAGCCTAGGAGAAAAACACAGAAAAAACTCGAAACCGGCCATCAGTAGGATCACTACGCCCGTGCATATAGTTTTTCCTTCCTCGAGTAACAGGACTTTTTCATGAGCACTGATTGTTTTGAAGAAAACGAGTTATAGGTTTGGGATAGATGAAGCCAGATGTGTGTGAACAAAGTTGTGAATTTGGCAACCGTTATAGCCAAAAGAAAATTGCCCCATATCAGTGGTTCCCGTCGGATTCTCAGTTTTGAAGACACAGTTGTCACGAAGACCAACCCATCAGACTCTCTACCAGAGCTTAAAAAGTCAAAACTTTTCAAGGAAGGCCCTGCCTCCGATGAAGCGGTAGACTAAATGCGCAAAAGCTCGGGATTTCGTTGTTAACTAAGCACGTGCATTTGCTTATGTACAACTCTCACGAGTTCACCTGCACACAGAACGCGGGCGATTGCGTACTGATCCCGCACACGTGCGTTCCGACCGCGCAGACCGACAAACCGATCTCAACGAGTAATTTGCTTGCGTACTGAACGCTCGCTATTGCGTACTGAACGCGAACACTTGCGTACCAACCGCACAGACTGAAAAACTGATTTCACCGACCAGTTTGTTTGCGTACTGAATGCGGGCGATTGCTTACTGAACGCAAACACTTGCGTTGCCACCGCGCAAACTGACAAACCGACCTCACCCACCAGTTTGTTTACGTACTGAACGCGGGCGATTGCGTACTGAACGCGATCACTTGCGTACCGAACGCGCAGACCGACAAACCGATCTCAGCGAGCAGTTTGCTAGCGTACTGAACGCGGGCGATTGGGTACTGAACGCAAACACTTGAGTACCGACCGCGCAGACCGACAAACCAATCTCAACGAGTAATTTGCTTGCGTACTAAACGCGGACGATTGCGTACTGAACGAGAACACTTGCGTACCGACCGCACAAACTGACAAATCGATCTCAACAAGTAATTTGCTTGCGTACTAAACGCCGACGATTGCGTAGTGAACGCGAGAAATTGCGTACCGACCGCGCAAACTGAAAGAACGACCTCATCGACCAGTTTTCGTGCGTGCTGAACGCGGACAGTTGCGTACCGAACACGACCACTTGCGTACTGACTGCGTGTGCTCATGTACTGACCGCAGCGAAAAGTCATATTCCGTACTGATCGCGCGCAAAGATGATTGCGCGCGGTCAGTACGTCGCCATGGAATTCCGCGAGCGGCTGGTACGCAGCACAGGCGTATCGACCGCGTGCACTATTTCGTTTGCGCGGTCAGTACGCAAATGCGCGCGTTTGGTACGAAATGCATTTTTTGCCCGCGGTCAGTACGATAGTGACACGCGGTCGGAACGAAACGCGATTTTTCGCCCGCGGTCGGTCCACCCCATTGTCTGAGTCTCCGACATGATGAAATGTTATAATGTAATCAGGCGATCTCACTCGCTCAGCTCTGCTTACTCAAACAATGGTAGTGAGCAAGATCCACTCACAGTGTCTGACAGCTTTTAGCTGGCAGTCGGCCAGAACCCTACCGGCGGTCCGCTAGGGCGCTGGCCGACCGCTGGCAGCCTCTTGGCTACTACTGGCACTCTGAGGTGACTGCAGGCCACTTCCAGGTCCGGCATCAGAGTGCCGAATGAACACTCATTGCTCTAACAAGGGAAGTGTTTAGAGCGGTAAGCGCACCTAAGAAAACGGTATGCACAGTCAGTTTCTCTTGGTCCTCTATAGTAACTTTGTGAAATATCCAGCCCCGAGCTGTTGATTCCGAGTAGCTACGAGCCCGCAAAGTTTGGCTCTCTCCGCTCATTGATTTCGGCTGCGTCCACTCATTGATCGTGTCAGTCAGGAAGGAAGGTCGTTGAGTGTGGCGGCTTGGTGTATTGGATAGCGATGTGAACTCTTGAACATGTGATGCTGAAGGTACGATTCCGCAACTGTGGGGCTTTTTTGCAATTGAATTGGGATTTTGTATTCTACGTGAATACACCACCTTTGATTTTGTTTTAGAAAGCCATTTTAATCACCCTGATATCACATGGGATCATTCAAGAATAGTAGACCACACTAATTTACAATCGATAACAGCGATAACAAACTTATTTATTGTTTCTTTGTTTTTTTTTGTCAATTTGAGCACCAATGATAAACTGGCACATAGTGTTGGAACCATAAAGACTATTCACGGAAGGGGCAGCGGATGAAGGACAACGAAATAAGGATAACGAAATATGGATAATGTGTGACAAGGTAAGTGTTTTATTGTTAGTGGTAAAAGCATCTGCGAAAACGACTAGTATTGTTAATATCTCTAGTGGCTCAATAGTAGAAGTGCGCAGTATCTGGCTCCGAGCCCCAGGTTCCAGGAAGTTTTAAGCGTTTTTCAAGCTTCGCGAAAAGGTAAGGAAGGGTACCCATCAGGAATTTTTTTGGGTGTTTCAAAAAATTTTCTCGAATATTGCTCAAAACTTGTGTGTAGGGGTAATCTAGGGTGGTAAACACGAATTTGAAGTCTATTTGTCGATTTTTCAAAGTTTTGGACCAAATTTGTTCAAAAGCTCCGATCGGGGGAAAATTTGAGTGCAAAATGTGACTTTTGACGATTTCCGGAACGCTACGATAAAAATGGCTCAAAATGTCTCTCTATGGGTTGTTTGGAGTGCTAAACAAGAATGTGGAGTCCGTTCATCGATTTTTGACAGATTACGGTAGACTACGGTAGGTATACGGTAGTTTGGTGAAAGTCTCCGATTTGACTTAAAATGTGGGGGTTATTCGGTGGTGGTGAACACGAATTTAACGTCCGTTTGTAGATTTTCACAATATTAAGATGGGTGTCGCCCCTTTAATGACATGGGACCTACCGTAACCTACAGTAGACCTCATAAATTTCGAGAAACGGACTTCAGCTCCGTGTTCACCACCCTAGATTACCCCTACATACAAGTTTTGAGCAATATTCGAGAAAATTTTTTGAAACACCCAAAAAAAATGCCTGAAGTACCCTTGCCTTTTCGCGAAGCTTGAAAAAAGCTCATAACTTCTTGGAACCGGCTGCTCGGAGCCAGATACTGCGCACTTCTACTGTTGAGCCGCAAGAGATATTAACAATACTAGTCGTTTTCGCAGATGCTTTTACCACTGACAATAAAACACTTACCTTGTCACACATTATCCATATTTCGTTATCCTTATTTCGCTGTCCTTCATCCGCTGCCCCTTCTGTGAATAGTCTTTATGTTTCCAACACTATGTGCCAGTTTATCATTGGTGCTCAGATTGACAAAAAAAACAAAGAAACAATAAATAAGTTTGTTATCGCTGTTATCGATTGTAAATTGATGTGGTCTACTATTTTTGAATGATCCCATGTGATATCAGGGTGATTAAAAAGGCTTTAAAATGCTTAAACAAAATCAAAGGCGGTGTATTCACGTAGAATAAAAAATCCCAATGCAATTGCAAGAAAGCCACACAGGTGCGGAGTCGAACCTTCAGCATCACATGTTCAAGAGTTCACATCGCTATCCAATACACCAAGCCAGCACGATCAACGACCCTTCTTCCTGATTGACACGATCAATGAGTGGGGGCAGCCGAAATCAATGAGCGGAGAGAGCCAAACTTTGCGGGCTCGAAGCTACTCGGAATCAACAGCTCGGGGCTGGATGTTTCACAAAGTTACTATAGAGGACCAAGAGAAACTGACAGTGCATACCGTTTCCGTAAGTGCGTTAACCGCTCTAAACACTTCCCTTGTAAGGTGCGTTCCAAGAAGAGTTCCACGGGAGGAAAAATGAATCTGATGAGAGCTGACCAGTGATAGTTTGAAGGACCGCCTGAAATGAGCCTACATATTAGACTGTCATTCGTTATATCTTTTCAGACCCATTTTGCTCTAATAAAAGTCTTATTGGAACGTACCCTTGAATCGCCTTATATATCGGCTGTACTTACATGAGCTGTGGAGGCGGTCTTTTGTATACTGCTGTTGAGACTTCCTTGTTTTTTAACCTGTTTATGGCTAGCTTTCGGTTTTTAAAAACTCTTCTTCAGACCATCTATAATATTACAGTACTAAAAAGTAACACAGTTAGTTATACGAAACTAACCTAGGGATACGGCGACACAGAGAGTAGTTGCACGGAGGGTAAGGGTCCTAACGTGAAACTCTGGAACTAGATGAATCAGTTCTCACCACTTAGCGCTGCCTGGTCGGTTAGAATAATTACACAATGGCGTGGGCTCCTGTTATGTCTATACTTAATCGTTACCCTACGATATTAACCGCATGGTTTAGATCAGCTCATCCCTGACATTGATCTCGGGGATAGGCGCTTTATCGCAAGGGCTCCAACAACTCGATTTTTAAATAGCCTTCGCACTGTGGGTGTAGAATGCGTATTCTAACGCCAGGAGGTTGTTTTTGGTTGTGGTGGAGGGGTACGGTGATGCGAAAACGTTGTTGGGGTAAGATGCAGGATTTCGCATTGCCCGTACATGCTCGTCCAGCCTTTTTATGCAGGGTCGCATCGTCTCTCCGATGGTAGCTTTTGACCACAACCCCACCGTCCCACGCAGTTTACATATTTTCTTCTCCGAACAGTACGTGCAACCATGGCAACCGCACCTTCCCTCGTATATCCTCGATGACGTTAGAAGCTGTTTTAAGGTCGGCGGGGTCGTAGCATCAATTTTATTGGAAGTCCAGATGCTTTGACGACGTCGTTTACCTTTACCTTCGTGCGTGGTCTTGGTTAACATAGGGTAAAACCAATGGTATGCCGTTCTCTATGAAGATCAACTGTGTGGGACGGTTTATATGGCCGAATGTGAGGGTTGTGGTCAAAGCTACATTGGAGAGACGATGCGACCCTGCATAAAAGGCTGGACAATCATGTACGGGCAATGCGAAATCCTGAATCTACCCTACAACGCGTTTCCGCATCACCGTACCTCCACCACGGCCAAGAACAACCTCCTGGCATTAGGATACGCATTCTACACCGCCCAGTGAAGGCTCCATTAGAAATGAAGTTGTTGGAGCCCCTTGCGATAAAGCTTCCATCCCAGAGATCAACGTCAGGGATGAGCTGATCAAAACCATGCGGGTAACGTTAATATCGTAGGGGTAACGATTAAGTATAGACATGACAGGGCTCACGCCATTGTGTAGTTATTCTAACCGACCAGGCAGCGGTAAGTGGTGAGAACTGATTCATCTCGTTCCAGAGTTGCACGTTAAGACCCTTACTTACAGCCCTCCGTGCAACTACTCTCTGTGTCGCCGTGTCCCTAGGTTAGTTTCGGATAACTACCTGTGTTACTTTTATGTACTATAATATTATAGATGGTCTGAAGAAGGTTCTAAGAAACCGAAAGCTAGCCATAAACAGGTTAAAAAATAAGGAAATCTCAGCAGCAGTATACAAAAAGATCAACTTGAACAATGAGGGTTCGGGATATCAGTATCTTAACATTTGTAGAGGCAGTGTTCACGATAAAAAATGTGTTTTAGATTCCACTAGGAATGAGTAATGGAGGAGCGCACCGTAACGTTGACGTCGAAAGAACGCATAAAAACGAGCCAGGAAGAGCCCCAAAAGAGTCCGAAGTTGCCACTTTGACCGCAAGGCAAACCCCAAAAGTGCAATTGCAGCGCCCTGACGTGAAGAAATTATAACTCGTGACCGTTAAAGCGATGGCCTCCGATCAATAGCCCCGTTATTCCCCTCATTCTCAACTTCTCTCTTTACTCAAATCAGCTCGCGTACATCGGCTGCAAAAGACGGAAGTTACACGCCTCGGACAACTCGTCCTCCACGCTACCCTAGCTCAAATTTTGAGGGACCATAATTCCGTTTCCAGAAGGTCTTGTAAGATTCCAGGGACATTATTGGAATCAGCAAGCGACCGTTTTCAAGATGGACACAAGAGCAGAAAAAAGACGTTTATGGTGAACACTGCCTTTAACTATTTCTAGTGCCAGCCATGTGACGAGTCGTCGCCAAGCGAATCTCACTGGGAGGTTTGGTGCCAAAAGACTTCCGAGTGGCGAATAACTGCGTTCTCATGCGCTCGGTGAATTTTGAATGCGGTTGTCACTGCCAGCTAAATGCAAGTTATCACGCAGCCTTCAGGCAACTGGCAGACTTATTCCAGCGATCCGCCGCTAGCCTCATCTGGCATGATAAGGATGAGCCAGCTGAGGACCCAATTATTGCCAACTGCCACCTAAATGCCAGTTATCACCCAGCTGTTAAAGGCAATGTTCATGATAATCTTCGATTTTGAGATTAATAGCTAAATCGATTGTTTGGCCCCTAAGTAGAACTGAAATGGCAAAGAAATTGAGAAAAACGCGCCAGAAGGCCACGAAACCCTCTACTCTCACCCCGCCTCTTTACTCTCAAAGGAACTGTTCGTTGTAACCAAGAAAGTTTCTGTGGGCCCGTCTTTTGCAACTCTCTACTCTCTATTGCTCCGTTCTTTCTTACGGACGCCGAATAATAATGTTTCGCTTGTAATATTCTTCCATCTTCGATCAGCCCCATTTTTTACCGGTGACAAGCACCGTAAACATGTTCATCCAACCGGACAAGTAGTCTAAGCCAGAGAATAATGTCACCGAAACAAGACGTTTTAGTGCGTTTCTCGCCGTTTCTTCGTAATTTGGCAACACTTGGTGACCAACTGATTAAAAAAGTAAAATCAGTTTTTCACCTAGATTTCAAATATAGATTGTGATCCAACTGAAAGGCTGATTTAACTAATTTACGAGCCGCGGAGTTCAATTAGGAAGCTTAGGGTAATGTAAAGGTCTTCTCAGAATAATAGTCAAGACATATGAATCCAGCGTGTAAAAGTCCAAAGCAGTTTGGCGACTAAATGTTGAATGATTTCTGCAAATGATTTCCATGAATCACGAGAGTTGATAGTTGAGTTGAGCGGTGCCGATTCACCCTATATACTCACTTTTACGATCTCAGATGAAGGCTGAAGACCGCTACAGTGTGCGGGATCACACCTTTCTCATGTGTGGTCTCCCCAAAACTCGTCATCTTTGAGGACTACGAGTCATGAGAGTAAGATATGTGAGTCCACCGTAGTCGACTTACTCAGGGTACACTTTTCCACCATCTCAAATGAACGCTGAAGACCGCTACATATAGAGCGGGAGACGATGAAAAAATCGGCCACGAACATAAATTTGGGTTCTAAAACTGCAGTAACTTAAGTTCTTAATAAGGTACCCGGGAGAATCCTGCCTTCAAGAAACTGCGCTCTGAACCCCACCGTTTAAGACCACCCCCATTCCCGGAGGAGGCCTTTGAAAAACATTTTCCTGGTGTGTGTTCTGCAACATTTTTCGCGTTTTCTCAGTGCTTAGGTGTGGGCACAGCTGTGGAGCCCTCAGTGCATTTTAGAAAAGATCCTGCACTTAGTAAATTTTCTTGAAAGGCTTTCTCCAGGGGTGCCGAAAGTTTCAAACGATAGAGTATAAAGTCTAGTTTCTTAAAGCCATGATTTTTCCAAATAACTCGTTCAGCACTTAACTTATAACGTTCCAAAAATCTACTTTTTTAAGGACAGCCGATTTTTTTCGTCGTCTCCAGCCATCTATGTAGCGGTCTTCGGCGTTCAATTGAGATTGTCAAAACTATGTTCAAGGGTAAATCAACTACGCTGAACTCAAATATCCTACTCTCGTGACACCTAAGTTTCAAAAATGCCCCTTTTCGGCGGGACCATACATGAGAAGAGTGTGCTGCCACTGTTGCGGTGCTCAGCATCCATTTTGGACGCTGAAAGTTAGTATACCGAGTAAATCAACTACGCTGGACTCAAATATCCCACTCCCATTACTCCTGACTTTCAAAATTGTCGACTTCCTGTGGGACCACACCTGAGAATGGTGTGATCCTCTATACTGTAGCGCCCTTCAGCGTCCATCTTAGACAGTGAAACTTGGTATAGTTTGAAAATCAATCACGTTTGACTCGAATATCCTACTCTCGTGACTCGTAAGAGAATATGGACCTCCGGCGAGATCGAACCTTCTTTCAAACATCCGCATTTTATTACACAGCACAAGCTGTCTCCAGTTACATATACATTTGCACTTTCATCTTCTCTCCACATAAATGCCTTGGGCGTTGTTTGTGCTCTTGTTCTCTCCAACATCCGAATTTAGTAGCAAAGCATCGGCTTCGAGCTGTCAATTTTGGTTTTTTACCATTTGACTATTTTAAACTTACCATTTAGACATGACAAGAGAACGTTTACTGCAGTGAAACGTTAGAGGTATGTAAACCTGCTTGATAAACTGCTTGAACACATCAGCTCTGGGTGGGGGTTGGAGAAAACGGTCAAAAATTGACCCACTAACGTTCCTGGGGGGGAGGACTGAGCGAAATCGCCATTAGAGGGGGAGGGTCTGAGCGAAACTGGCCGACCTACACCTCGTGTAGGACCCCGTTCCAACATCACATCAGACCTGCTTTCCAGACCCCTTCCTTGCGGTACTAACCACATGTGTGCCCACGGTTCACGACACCATAGGCGGCGTCCATACGTGGCGAGAGCGGGCGTTCCCGCTGTTGTGCGCCTCTCGACGCTCCTCAACGCTGGAGCAGCCCGTGCCCGCAAATCAACACAGGCAAACACCCCTATCCCGTGTTGATTCGATTGAAAATGTTTGATCGGGTGATCAATCGCTCGAGTTGGCGCAACGGCTGATGATTTCCCACCGTTTTCGACTTTCGTGGTGGGATTACGGAAAACAAGGGCCGTAGTTCTGCTAAATGTTTAACGAAACCTGCTTTAGTGATAGAGCAGTAAGCCTGGAACTTGCCGCAGGCTTTGCGGCGCTGGCGTAAACGCGCGAGAGCGAGCGGGCGAGGGCGAGAAGGAGCGTCTGTGAGCGGCTAACGAATCGTGTGCCCACGATGACCATAGATTTTGCGTAATCGCACGCTTTCGCCACGTATGGACGGAACCGTAGAGCACCCTGTTCATTTCACTGTGTCACGAACGTTCGAAAGACTCAGTCTTGAATTTCTGTATGGTAGTCTTGGCCTCTGAGTGTGTAACGTCATGAGCAGTCTAACCTTTTTTCAAGAAGTCGATTTCGTCTAAACATCGGTCGTTGAACTTCCCCTTGTCTTCGTGCAAATCAAACTAAGCGAAATGAAACGATCAATCCTTTCAGATCAAAGTGGGCATTGCTGCTGCAGAACAAACGATGACTTCAAGCATTGGATGGTCCACATGTGGAGGCGCCGTAGGGTTGGCGTTAGACAAAGTGAAGGAAGAGAACAACTTTGGCGACTTCGACTTGACGTGCGTCGGTGATTCCACTTTCGTCCTCAATCCAACACTGTCGAGTGCCTCAGTCCCCTTTAACCCCTTTCACAATTCGGACGGCGCCATCCCGGCACGTTATAGGATAGGACTGCGGCATCGTTGAGTGCCGGAGTGCGACGCCGTATGAGCGATGTCGCAACGCGAAGTTCAACGTCGGTGGAGAATTTTTCCGTTGATGGGGGTGACCGATATTATGTTGCTGTATTACAGGCTTGGTGGGGGCAACGTCGGATATCATTTTCCGGATGTCAAACGGCAAAATTACTGTAAAGGGGCCTTAGAGTGCGTCTGCGACGCGGTACGTTAGGCACCTTTCAAAGTCCTCACCGCAAGCGCGGCACGCGCGTGACGCCCGCTGAACTAAGAAAGTTTTCACCGCGCGGCAAGCAAGGGACGTGCGTGCCGCCCATCCAGCACCGCCATAGCGGCACCCTCCCAAACTTGCGGTGAGGACTATAAAAGATGCCTCACCATGACAATTAGGGTTTTCGCGAAGCGAGCACCTGATTTCATTTAATTTATTACGCTGTATAAGACCAGTGTAAGATAAAATGTTACATGAATTGTGTAAAAATAACCCTGATTCATATCTAAAAACTCAATGACTTCGTACCAGCCATACGTTTGAACGAACCGTTTGTAAGCATGTTTGGTAAGGCGGTATACTTTAGCTTCAAATAGGTTGAGCCTGCCCTGCATGTTAACATGTGCCTCCACGAATTGGTTCTGGGCATCGAAAAAGAGATCCTGACCTGCCTTCCCCTGGTTCACGATTGTATCAAACTGTAGAATCTTGACACTCTAACACCAAGCTGTCCAGAAAGTAGTTTGAATACCATACACGCGTCTCTTGAAAACAGTGGTCGCGGTGAAATATGCTTGTCGTCTTTTTCTCTCTAAATCCTTTCTGGGTCTCCAGTAGTAGGATCTATAAGAAAAAATCTAAAAAAAACCACTGTCTTCTTACAAATTTGAGGCCTGAACTTTCTTGTCTTTTGATGGTGGACGAGCCCACTCCACATCATCGGCATCGATGACCTCTTATATCAAGAAAATCAGCTGGCTTGAAATTGAATTTCAATCAATGAACCTTCGGATTTATGTACACATCTAGTCAAAAACATTGACTGGAGAGCTGTCTTTCATTGCTCAACTGTTTTTATGAGGTATATTTGCATGTATTTCTTCCTCTGAACGTCGATGATTGTTGCCTGCTCGCCATGAGACTGCGATCTTTTTGGTCGGCGCTGTGCACTTGTGCACGAACTGGCACCTTTGGGCACTAGAAACTATTCTATCCCGTTTTTCACCGCGCTACCTTCATAGTTTTTCAGCTGTTTTTGATCTAAGCTGATTTTTGTAGTTTTTTCGATAACGTTTTTCATCATGCTGCCTTTGACTTTCGACGAGATTCTAAAAAGGTTAGATTGAGAATCGTTAGTGTAGTTGTTCTGCACCCTTTCTACAACATCGTGATTCCTACTTTTATATGGGTTCAAGACTGTGACTCAACTTTGAACTATGGGTCTGACATATGTTTTGTATGCCTTCATTAGGACATTTATAATTTTCGTTAATATACATTCGAAAATCCGACACGTCTGTAAAAAAGCCAACCTTTGCAAGATTTTATAATGTTCTTAAACATCTAGTATGTCATCAGAACAAAAATCAAGATCTCTCCCTTGAGACACTATGGGAATTTTAATATCCCCTATAGTGTAGGTATTTGAGAGATTCGACACCCCTAATCTCTCTCATATACACCGATTTTGCGGGTGCTATTGGTAAACCCCACCGATTTGGCCATGCAGCAACTTTGCCTATTGTACTCTGTGCCGCCTCCCTTTGTACAGTGATTTAACCATATAATTTTGTCATCCGCGAACTGTTGTACTTTTACAACTGAGTTTTCGACAAGGTCTGGTAAATATGCTGTATAAATGTTGAACAGTACTGGCGATAATACCCCTCCTTGAGGTATGCCGCTTTTTACTACTCTGATGGAAGAAAATGACGAACCAACTTTCACTTAAAATGTTCGTTGCTTTAGACAGTTAGAAATCCAGGTGAAAATATTGTGGTGGAACTTTAGTTTCTCAACCTTATACATAACTTTGCTATGCTCAACCTTATCAAAAGCTTTCAAAAAGTCAAAGTAAACCACGTCGCAGGTCTTCTTTTCTTCCATGGATTTGGTCAAGTTTCGATGGACTCCAACAGATTTTCCTCCACTGCTTTGCCCTTCAAGAACCCATGTTGACAATCAGGAATGATTCTGTTTCTCTCTAGATGATTTGTGAGATGCTCTTCCGGGTGAAAACATTGGGATGGAACTCTGGAATTTGGTTTTAAATCGAGCATGCACAAACCTGCAATTCCGAAATCAACGCCCCGAGTAGCTTTGGAAAGCGGTTTCTTTTCCACTGAAGAGAGCTTGGAAAGTTGCTTAAGCACCAGAAAGTTGTTGGACTGGCTCGTTGGATTCGAGAAAAAAGATAAAAACCGCTCGATTTGGTTGAAAAAACGTTCATCTTCTTGCTTTTCATATGAAGTTCACGACCTTGTTGTAACACATAGAACTGAGATCGGCTGGAAATTGGTGCAGCTCGCTTCTATTCAATTCGGAAGTTGATAACTTCACTTCTAAGGGGTACTTCAAAATCGTGGATTGACATACAAAATTAGCCGTGGAGCACGAAATCTGCGTGGACATACAACGGCTGTGGAGATCAGGGTGCTTGTGTGGATCTGCAGACAATCAAAACGTCCTCCGGGTAAGTGCCGCGCTTGTGAGAATTCGTACTCATGACACGTCAACAGTCGATAATCAATATTATCAGCTCATTGTGCAAGGTGCGGTAATGTGTGCTGGTTGCGGAAGCAGTTTGAGCCCAAACTCCGTCTAGGGAAGTTATTTAGGACCCTGAACACAATTATGAAGTCTTCAGGTTCTCGGTAGACTACGTAAGGGTGCTATCTTAGCTGGGGGGTATTTTGGCGCAATGCACTTGGCAACACCCATTTTACCGTGCCGCACGGAATTTAGCACGTACCCGGAATTTTGCTCTCCTAAAAAATTGGGAGAGTCGTTGCGGCACGAAAAAATTGCCGTGATCAAGTCTGATACCACAGTGCCCCCGTTGCGATAGCACCTAGAGTTTACCGCAGTGTCAAAAGGACATGGTGCGATTGCGGCCTCTTTCAGAGTGCCATCGCTGATCGCCGCGATAGGGTGATAACCATGGGCATCGATCGAGATCGCGTCGCACGTCGATCTGCATTCAAAAAATGCCATCGCGGCGATCAGCGATCGCACTCTGAAAGAGGCCTGAAACTACGGTGGGAGACGCCAGATTTCATTATCGGCCGAGAGCACAGCTGAGTTTCTGGGTGAGTTACGGTTTTTCTTTTTTTCATGTTTGTTTCGGCATTATTTTTATTTGTGACTGTTTGAATGTTGCGAACAGGGCTATTCTTAGTGCGTGAGGGAAATTCGCCATTTCTTCGGGCTTCGAAGATTTTTTATCAAAATTCTCTTTTGAAATCGAAAAAAACGGCTAATTCCTCTTGCACACTAAGAGGAGCCCCTATTCGTGTTATTATAAGAGTCAGAATCAAAAACAATGCCGGAGAAAACAAGAAAAAGAAGAAAAACCGTAACTCATCCAGAAAATCAGCTGTGCTGTCGATCGATAATGAAATCTGGCGTCTTCCACCGTAGTTTTAGTGTGTGACCGCAACCGCACCATGTCCTTTTAACTTTGCGGTAAACTTTACGTAAGATAACGATGCGAATATCAGAAACGACCGAATGTCCAAACATGCCAAGTTCAAAATAAATACGGAAACGATTCGTGCTCAAACTCCGTCTGGACATTGTTATTTGGGGCGGTGAACACGATTATGGAGTCCGCTTTGTGTTTTTCGCTAGACTACGAAAGACAATGAGCGGAACATAATGAACGACCTTTTGCTTCTACATTTCAAAGCGATTTTTAGCTAAAACTAAATGAAATTTGTAACTGTTTTGCGTCGTTACAGAAGGGGCATGATTTGGCATTGAAGACATTGTGATTATCTCTTTATTAGAAGTTAAATAATTCATGCGTGTGATTTGGCATGCGATTTCACTCGGGGAAAACGCCAAAAAATCAGCGAAATGATGAACCATTGATTAAGCTGTGCACGTGTTTAATATACAGCAAAAATTGAGTGTACATTGAAAAACCAAATCAAGCACGTTCATGTTATCTCATTTCAGAATTAACAGCTAAATTTTGCAGAGCTAAAAATCAAGTTTGGTTTTCACCCAATCATTCAGGAACACATATTCTCGAACATTACTACTATGCTTATCTGGGCCAAATTCGCAATTGCGTCTCGACATGCCCTGCGGCCTCACGCTCCCGAGTGGGAAGAGCCTCCAGCGCCGCAGCCGCCCATCTGCTGACTCTAGGTGGGTTTCGGAAACTGGAAACTAAGAAAAATGAGAGAAAATTGTATAAGAAAGCCACATCGAGTCGGCTTTGGCACTGGAAACCCGACTGACTCGAGCGCGTGCGGCTGCAAAGAGCGTGTCGAGACGCAATTGCGGACCGGAATTTGACCCAGAGAAGCACAGTAGATTCTTCATGTATAGAAACGTGTAATGAGTGTTAAAATAACACCACACAGTGTGTCTATACAAATGCCGTCGTCCAATATAGTTGCAGCCACACGAGAATATTTGGGTGCTCAGTAATAAAAAAAAATACTCCAAAACGTATTTAAAGTTCACGCGTATAGGAATATGGAGCAAGTAAAATACATACCGCTCATAGGATTTGGTCAGAAAGCGAGCGAGGTCGGGTTTTCGCGTCTTTTTTGTCTAACTCGCTTAAAGGCAGTGGTCGCGATCAAATATGCTTGTCGTCTTTTTCTCTCCAAATCCTTTCCTGAATCTCGAGTAGTAGGACCTATAAGAAAAAATCGCGAAAAAACCACTGTTTTGGGCCGAATTTGAAACCTGAACTTTCTTGTCTTTTGATGGTGGACGAGCCCTCTCCACATCATCGGCATCGATGACCTCTTATATCAAGAAAATCAGCTAGCTTGAAATTGAATGTCAATCAATGAACCTTCGAATTTATGTGTGTATCTAGTCAAAAACATTGACTGAAGTGATGCTTTCATTATTCAACCGTTTTTATTCGTTAAATTTGCATTTATTTCGTCCTCTGAATGTCGATGATTTTTGACTGCTCGGCATGAGACTGCGATCTGTTTCGTCATCGCTGTGCACGTGTGCACGAACTAGCTTCTTTGGGCCCTAGAAACTCTATTTGTAGACCGTTTTTCACCGCGCTACCTTCATAGTTTTTCAGCTGTTTTTGATCTAAGTTGATTTTTGTAGTTTTTTCGATAACGTTTTTCATCGTGACCACTGCCTTTAAGAATCAACATTGGGCCAAACGAGTCTGATATCATAATCCTGGCGTAGAGAGCTACATACCCATTAGTGATGCACGACATTTGACCCAAAGACCACAGACGAACAAAGGAAATTTTGCTGACTGGCATTTGTCGCAAAACTTTTTAACATCTAGCTTGGGGACCCCGCTATTCATATGTGGGCTTTTGAGAATCTGTAAATGTTTTATGGTCAATTCGGAAACGCTTTTTGCAAACCTCTGAAGGGATTCGCAACAGCCCTCAAATTTACAAATTATTAATCGTTAAAGTTACTTCACTGGGATCCGCTAGTTCACCGTCATTTAATGAGTGATTGCAACAATTCGTGCCATATTAGCAGGTATATTTATGCTTAGCACACCATATCCAGCAACCCTAAAAAGAAGATCTGAGCTAATGGTGGT
Organism: Aplectana chamaeleonis; assembly: GCA_029168955.1. Taxonomy (NCBI): domain Eukaryota; kingdom Metazoa; phylum Nematoda; class Chromadorea; order Rhabditida; family Cosmocercidae; genus Aplectana; species Aplectana chamaeleonis. The sequence continues at coordinate 529,809 of JAPDOI010000124.1, read as the reverse complement.
GAGCCATTGCCTCGAAGTATTCATTACTATCTCGCACCATACCGGTGGCAGCAAAAGGAGCAACAAGTTGAGCCTTACAATAAAGCGAAGCGCTTTGGCTGACAGGAGTACCAGGCGACCAGACCACCTGTAAAAACTACGGTTAATTTCTGTTGAGAGAAACGTCATCAACGATTCAAAATACCAAGTGAACAATTATGCGACTGAAGTCTTCATTTCAACTTCTTTATTCACAACACTTGAACTGATTGCGGAAATGAGGAATGTAAACATGAACCAATTGAGGAATGTAAACATGAAATGTATATACTGACAAAAAGTTCGTACAGGAAATAAATATCAGATATGAAATGCTTCCTCTCTGCCTTCTCAGAGTTCATATGGTTAACTACCTCAGGACCAGGGGTGTGCGGCAAAGGAATTTAAAACTTCGGCAAACGGCAACGGCAACGGCAAACCCCGAAAATGGCCGGCAAACGGCAAACGGCAAAACGGCAAACGGCAAAATCTGTTTTTTGCTATAATACACCAACATTTCTTTAGTCCTGTGGTGTTCCATGCAATATGTACCAGTTACTATGTGCCTTGCGTTTCACTAGAATTACAGGAAGAAAGAATCCCGTAAATTAAAAGCTACTCGAAAGCCTCAGGTGATCAAAGAATGGTGATAGCGCTGTTCTATATGTGATCTGTACAGGAGTCACTATCAAGATCAACAAGGCTGGATGATTAGTCGACATTTGTGGCGAAAGACAGCCCACACTCAGCTCATGACAAGGGCCACTCACAATTTTTACTGTAAGTAGCAAGTAGTACACGCAGGATTCTCTTTGTCGCTCACTTGATATGGTTTCACTAATGAGGCTACAGGAGCAGAGTGAGAGTCTAGTTGTATGCAGTGCTCATAATAAAAGCAAATTCCGAATTTCCACGGGAAATCAAGAGCTCCGAAGGGCGCGCGTGGATCGATTGCACAGAATGGGAGACTCCGGTGACAATCCGACTATTCCATGCGACGCGCGAGACGGAAACCCGCTGCGCTCACGTCGCCGCTGGAGCGTCGCGTGCAGTGCGTTTAGCCAGCCGGACTGCTCTTCAAGGTAGTGTCCACGATAAAAATAAAGTCTGATTTTTTTGGTGGAGATCGGCAGCTGTGGGGCCTAGCGCAATTCTGAAGTTGGAAAAAACTAAGAAAAATGAGCTTGGTACGGTCCTCGACGGCCTCAAAGTTGGACACCCGTCAGCTCGTCACACCCTAGATGCACTTTCCACGCCCACCGACGTGAATAAATGAATGCTCGAGATTGTGAGATGAGCGATGATTTCCAATCAATAGCCCTGTTCTTCCCTTCATTCTCAACTTCTCTCTGTACTCAGGTCAGCTCGCATACATCGGCTGCGAAAGACGGAAGTTACAAGTCTCGGACAACTCGTCCCCCATGTTTCCTTAGCTCAATCTTTGAGGGACCATAACTCCATTTCTAGAAGGTCTTGTACGATTACAGAGACATCATTGGAATCAGCATGGAGCCGTTTTCAAGATAGGCGGAAAAACAAAAAAAAATCGATTTCCATCGTGAACATTTCCCTTAAGCGCTTCCCTTTCTGTGTATTCGGTTCACAAGCCGGCACGAGGCTTATTAAGACAACACTGTTGGCTAAAAGCGAGCAATTAGTCGCTCTAAACGGTCCCAAATATAGTGGTGTGTTCGCACCAACCACTTTCCCTGTGGCTACAGAGGAAGTGGGTGGGGCGAGCACACCGCGTTCAAGTTTTGGGGCAGTATATGAATTGCAATTATTATCGCTTTCTCCTCTTTACACCGTTTCTTAACAAACTCAGGTCTGCCACTGAGTCAACTCTTCGTTTGAGCTATGGATCTCGAAATCGAAAATATTATTGAACCTTGCCTCCAATGACCGCTGTAAACACTGTTAAATTCAAAAAAAAGCCGGACAGTGTTTGCAGATTTTATCAATTTCCTGTCCCAATTATGACCATCAGCCCACCAAGCGACTATATGTGGACCGATTTATACGAGTTTTCAACCGATTTGTATATTTAAAGGCAGTGTTCATGATGATTTCCGTTCCCGAGCTTTCCACTCAAAACAATGCGTTAGCCAAGTGTTACCAAAATTACCAAGAAACTTCGAGAAACGCACTAAGACGTCTTATTCCAGTGACATTATTCTCTGGCCTAGACTAGTTGTCCGATTGGATGAACATGTTCACGGCGGTTGCCACCGATAAAAAATGGGGCTAATCAAAAACGGAAGAATAGTCTAGGCAAAACATCGTTAGTGTCTGAAGGAAAGTACGAAGCGACAGAGAGTAAAGCATCGCAAAAGACGGTTCCACAAAAGATTTCATTGTCGCAGCGAACAGTTCCTGTAAAACTTATTAGGCGGGGTGAAGTTTGAGAATGTCGTGCCCTTCTGGTGCGTTTTTTTCTGGATTTCTTCGTCATTTCGCTTCTACCCGGTGCCAAAAAAATCTAATCAGCAATTAATTTCATAATCACAGATTATCGTGAACACGGCCTTTAAATGGCTGCTTTCAGTCTACAACTTTGATACCACTTGGTTTTGTAATCTTGGAACATGCAGGAATCTGAACGCTTCTGGAATAGTTTTTTTGCAAATTTAGCATTTCTAAGGGGTTTAAGAGTTTGATAATTGGAAAAATACATTTGGAGACTCATAAACAACTTAGAACTTGAACGAACTTCACTGATTACTCCGTCAAGATTTTATAAGAGAGTTTATATTCTCATCAGTTACCAATTTAATGGGTACAATTACACATTACATCAGCTGGAACTAGTCGAAATAATTATTTGTAGCAATTTCGAATTGCTGACCAACTCTACAAAACTGCCATAAGGGCAAATCCTTTTGTTTCGGAAAGCAGTGGTCGCGTTGAAAAACGTTATATAAAAACTATTAAAATCAGCCTAGATAGGAAATAGCTGGACATCTATGAGAGTAGGGCGGTGAAAAACGGGATAGAACCAGAGTTTCTAGGGCTCAAAGATGCTAGTTCGTGCACACGTGCACAGTGCCTCCCAAAAAGATCGCAATCTCATGCCGAGCAGCCAAAAACCGGCGACATTCAGAGAAAGAGATAAATGCTAATTTACGTAATGAAAAGAGTTGACCACTGAAAGCGGCTCTGTCCTAGACAGGGCACCCAAGATTTTTTCATAGAAATGAACAAAAAACCTGTCAAAAGATGCTCGTTGCTGCTATAGCGCATTGTTCTTATTGAAATTCTATGGAAATACTTTGACTGGTAGCTTATAGATCGGTGGTTCATTCCATTTCTATGAAAAAAAATTTGGGTGCCCCCCCCCCGTCTAGGATAGTTCTATGAAAGCAAGCACTCCAGTCAATGTTTTGGACTAGAAGAGTCCGAAGGAAAATGTTCATTGATAGAAGTTCAATTTAGAGCCAGCTGATGTTCTTTATACTAGAGATCATTGCTGCCGATGATGTGGAGTGGGCTCGTCCACCATCAAATTTCAGGCTTCAAATTTGGCCCGAAACAGCGGTTTTTTCGCGATTTTTCTCATTGGTCCTACGACTCTAAACCCAGAAAAGGGTTTAGAGAGGAAAAGAAGACGGCCACTGCCTTTAACGGATTTTGCCGAAAATTTGCCGTTTTACACGAAAATTTCGGCAAACGGCAACGGCAACGGCAAACCCCAAAAATGGCCGGCAAACGGCAAACGGCAATCGGCAAACGGCAATTGCCGCACACCCCTGCTCAGGACTCTTCAATGGAGAGGGTAGCTAATAGTTTTCATAGGTGAGGTAATAAATGAACACAAGTTATATTAATCAACTATTTATGATAAATGTCAATTGCTTTAAATTTTGATACACTCTTTATTCCTACGTGATTTTGAGTGAATAAATCCGCTGTGATCGAACTGATTTCAGATTTTTTGTGGACTACACAGAGTGTGATCGTGCTGCGACTCTTGGCGTCGGAATTGAGTTCATGATGAAGCAGGGTGTGGACGTAGTGATAGGACCGCCTTGCCCTGAAGGTGAGTTCTGACTTGCTGTTCTTGAGAATGCATCCACAGTTAGAAACAATCTAACCAGTGAAGTTGTAAGAAATTGCTCATAAATGGATTCTATGAGAGATTATCCTTTCAACCACCATCGAGTGGACTCATGTGGACGTACAAATAGGGTCACCTCACTCGATCAAGTATTTATGGATCAATTCTGCCACCATTCCATCTATAGTGGATTACCACTACAGTGTGGCATCACGCAAGAATGATCCAGGATAACAAAGTGATATCAGACATCTTATTTCTATGCCTTGCCTTCCCTATACAGTGCGTTCAGAAAGTGTAGGGACACCCCCGAAAATCAAGGTTTTCAAAATCATGTTATATTTGGCTATCAATACTGTTCATAAATGAATTCAACAAGGTGAAAAACCTCTATTTGTTCATTTCTATAACAGCTGAACAGTTTTACAATAATTTATTTCGAATTTCAGATTTTTTCCGCCGTTCAGAAAGTATAGGGACACAACACAAAAACAAAAATTATTGAACAAAGAAAGAATTCAACATACAATCTAAAATGAAATAGCTGCACCACCATTAGCAATGATCTCAAAAATTCTCTTTGGCATAGAATTGATCAAATTGGCGATGACGTTTTCATCCAGATTGGCCCACGCTTCGAGGATAGCGACCTTCAGCTCATCTACCATTCTGTACTGCTTATTGTTGGCATAAACCTGGCGCACAAGTATGCCCCAGATATTCTCTGTCGGGTTACAATCTAGACTACACGCGGGCCATTCCAACAAACGGATTCGATGACGTAGAAACCAAGTGTTCGTAGACCTGGACACATGTACCGCCGCGTTGTCTTGCTGGAAAGTGAAACGCTGACGTCGTGTTCCGGACAAAAATGACAGTAGATGTGTGCGAAGAGTTTCTTAATATTCCTTCGAGTTCATGCGACAAGAAGTGGAGCCCATTCCAAACACCTTCGCTACTGAATGCTCCCCAACACATCAGCGAGCCACCGCCGAAATTCCGTCTGCTGAAAATCAATGGATCCTTTGCGCAGATGTCGCCAGTAGGATTGAGCACCATCCGGTCCGACAAGATTAAATTTTTTCTCGTCGGAAAAGATGACCTAATTTTTTTTGCGTCATTTCTCGATTTTTACCGGATTTTATGAGACTGCCTTACCTTTGCCCAATCAGTTGCCATGTTCCTCTTTGCAAATTCAAGTCGAGCCTCCTTATGGTTTGCAGATAACGACGGGGCCTTCCTCATCACGTGTCGGACAATGTTTTTATCGCCATTTATGGTGTTCCAGACTGTCGTTTTCGAAACACTGAGCGATAATTCAGACTTAATCTGTTTCAGCGACAGTGTGCTGTTGGAGCAGAGCCAAATAATTCTCCGCAAATCTTGATTGCTGATCTTCTTCGGCAGTCCAGTACGTTTTGCAGTACCGTAGAAATCTGTATCTCGCTGGAACTTGTTGATACAGTTGACAGATCTTCCGAGCTGGGTAGCGATTCGACGTTGTCTCAACCCGGCAACGCTGAGCGCACGAATTTGAGCTTGTTCAGCAGCAGTTAGAGCAGTACCATGAGCCATTTTTGGAATAAAGATATCACATGTACTCATTTTGAGTTGATTTAGCGAACTTGCAACGGGAAATTTGTGTTTGGATTAAAAAATCTGAATTTTCGAAGGGTGTCCCTATACTTTCTGAACGGCGAAAAATTCTAAAAGTTGAGATTAAATCTTAAAAAATTTCACAATTATTATATAAATAATCAAACATAGGTTTTCCATGATGCTGAATTCATTGATGAACAGTATTGATCACCAAACACAAAGTTTTATTGGAAACCTCGATTTTCGGGGGTGTCCCTATACTTTCTGAACGCACTGTATGAGGGCTTCATTTGTTCAATAAATCATTCTACCTCTCTACGTGTGCAACCACACTCTCAGGAGACCCGCGTGGCAGCATCCGATACACCATCCATCATCTCATGACGGCCACGTCCAGTAGTGCCAAAGTTTCAAAAAGTTTTACAACAAACGAAATTCGAAAGTTTTTCGTTTGAAACACACTCGAAGAAAAATTGAAAATTTTCCGTTTGAGAAATCACAAAACGAGCAATTTTCGAAAAAAAAATCGGTTCCTATTCATATCTCTTGCTGGGAGGGGCTTACCCGCCCACTTTCCTGCCGCTGACCTATCACAGGAGCAGCGAACGCTGAAGTGATAGGCCGACGGCGAGAGAATGGGTGGATAGTCCCATTCCAGCAAGAGATATACATCAGTACCAAAAATCCAAAATTCCGAAAATCAAACCAATCGAAGCTTACCGAAATTTATATTTTTATGAATTCGTTCGAAATTCATTTTTTTTTCGAATCTGGAACCGGCTTCTCACTTACAACTCGCCAGAGTGGGCGCGGCTTTATCAATCGGGCTGATCCTCTCAGAACCCAGTGATTGCTAGGGGGGAGGGGCGGCTGGGAAACGGGAGGAGGGCTGGAGGAGCGACGTTCTTTAATGGATGCAACACGAACTATGACTCTGGCAAACGGGGTAGCAGCAAGGGCGGTAGGTCCGCCTCCAATCCCACCCCTCCGAAGGTTCAGGAGCAAGTCTAGAGCGGCGGCCTTGTTGGCGTGAAAATTCTGATTGGTCAGCTGCGGAAGTGGGCGGAGACTGGGCGGGGACAGATATCCGCCCTTGGTCCTGCGAGCGAGCGAGCTTGGAGATGTCCGCCCTTGGACCTGCAGCGCGAGATTCGACGCAAACGCTCCACCCTCCTCGTCTGCTATTGGTCGAATTCAAATGCCGCTTCGCGCAATGGACCTGTCGACAGCATCGATCGGTCAGAATTCAACCAGACGGCTTCCGGCCGCCCTTTTTTCATTATTTTTTTTATTTTTCATGAATTTTCGCTGGATTTCTAAATATTTGTCAGCTAATCACGGGAAGAGTGCATTTAACTGTTTGAATGCGTGGGCTGAGCAGTTTATCTGATCTACTTGTCATTTTCTGCCATGAAGTGTTGTGTGTTACGGTTCGCAGATTTCCGCGTGTACGATTTTGCATATTTTTATCATTGCGCCTGTGCAAAATATGTGTCTCTCTTCATCTCCTCCATAGTCAAGCGCTAGAAAAACGTCAGGGCTACGCCATTTTGAATTCTCACGGGTACGGCTTACGATTTTAAGAACTCTTTCTCAGAAAATCCGTTTGCAGATAGGAAAATGTTTCACATCCTTTTTTTTTAATTCGTTTTCACAGCTTGTGAACATTTTGAAGGCGAAAAAATGACCGAGTTCAATTTAATCGAATTTTTTCGATTTTATCCAGCAATTATCTGAAATTTTACCCGTCGGATATTCGAGAAGGAGTAATTCGGATATTAACAAGGGAACCACAATAAGTCATAGTGACCATTCGGAATGAAATGTACTTTTCTAGAACCATTTTCGGATGAAAAGTCCGAATATGCCCATCGCAGCTGCCTAGACCCACTCTGAAAAAAGTTATGAGCGTTTTTTTCAAGCTTCGCGGCGAGGTAAGGGAACCTACCCCCCATGGAATTTTTAGGGTTTTTTAAAATTTTTCTACGGATTTCGCTAAAAAAACATGTATGTAGGGGTAATCTGGGGTGCTGAACACGAATCTGGGGTTTGCTTGCCCAAATTTCAAGGTTTACCGTAGGTTACGGTAGGTAACATGCCATATAGGAGGCAAAACCTACCTCAATATTCCGATAATCCACGAATGGACATCGAATTCGTATTCAGCACCCCAAATAACCCCCACATAGAAACTTTGAGAGAAATCTGAGACTTTGACCAAACCACTGTCAAAAATCGATAAAGTGACATCATATTCGTGTTCAGCATTCCAAATAACCCCCTGAGAAATAATTTGAGCATAATCTGTAGTAGCGCTCCGGAAATCGTCAAAAGTCGCGATTTGCCATCAAATTCTCCCCGATGGGAATCTGTGAACGAATACAGTCGAAAACTTCGGAAAATCGATAAATGATGATCAGCACCCCAAATAGCCTCCCAGAGCGAATTTTCAGTGAAAACTGGAATATTTTTCTAAAACGCTTCGAGAGCCCTCTAATTGGTATAAATAAACGCCCAACCGAAAATCCGTACAAGTCCAAAACGCTGTCAGTCTAGACAAAGTATGAAAAATGTGCCTCCACCCAAACTTTGCTTAGTGGAGTAGTTTTGGGGGCTGAACACAATTATGGGGTCCGTTTCTGAATTTTCGTAAAAATAATGCGCTTTTTGGAGGGTACAATAGGTACGAAAATCAGAGAAAAAATGCCTATAGCTTTTTTCATAGTGGGTCTAGGCAGCTGCGATGGGCATCTTCGGACTTTTCGTCCGAAAATGGTTCTAGAAAAGTGCATTTCATTTGGAATGGTCACTATGACTTATTGTGGTTCCCTTGTATCGTCCATCACTGCTCGAGAGATCGCCGCGTCGAACACATGTGGCACGCACGCAAGCGAGGAGGTAGTGATAGTATCATTGCCTCCTCGCTTGCGTGCGTGCCACATGTGTTCGACGCGGCGATCTCTCGAGCAGTGATCGATCATAAGTGTGGTACCTTGTTACTGAGAAAGATGTTGTAAATGCCAGCTACTCCATCTGGACACATTTTTCTTATTTGCGCGTAATCAATGCAGAATTTTTGTAGCCGCAGACAAACATGATAGATGCCTTCTTTCTACTATCTAATTAGCTTTTTTTCTAATTTCTACATGTGCGCAACGTTCTATGAATTTTATACTGAATAAAGAGCTCATAAGATTTTAAATAAAGGTGCCTGAATGGAAATGAAAATAGGGAAACTGTGGGCGAATTATACTGATCATCGAGGAGGAAAATCGTCATATTAGAGGGGTCGCACGCGTAGAAAACCATAAGATTTCTCGTTATGTATAGCTTGGCCTTTTTAGTGAATGGAAACGTCGGACGAGTCCCTAAAAATCTTCATTTGTAAAGGAAAACCAGTTTGAATACACTGTAAAAATGACTTGAAACTATCGCCAAAATCGTTTTTGAGGTTTTCCTGTATGTGGTGTTTGGGCCATAGTTGTTTTAAAGTTGTTTGACAGTCCCGTCAACATTCTATGAGAAAGTGGTAGATGATGGACCAGAAGTGCTAGATGATCGACCCCATAGCAACTTCCAGCTGGCCGTAGCTTTTAAAGGCAGTGTTCACGATAAATCTCATATTCGAATTCGACTGAAAAATGGGGTTGTTCGGTGGTGAGCTATCCAGTGGTGAATAAACAGCGGAGAAAAGCGCTCAGAATAAGCTAAAATAGCTGTTTGTAACGTTCTGGGCGTGGACGAGCTTACGGGCCCTGCTAGTTTCCGCAAGTGCGCGCTGATGACGAAATAAGCGCGAATCCATCGGGCTGAACATGGCGGAGTTCCTTGGCAATTTGCCATCGAAAACGTCCGCGGAGCCACAAGCTCGTCAGAACGGGGCGGGCGGGCCAAGAGCAGGCGTACTGGGCTAACGAAGTTTTTTCGCCGTCGTTTTTATCGATTTCTGGCCCGTTTTCGCAGATTTTATTAAACCCTCTCCCCTCTAGCATCATCCAGCGTCGTATTTCACACTAAAGACCTAAAAGCGAGATTCATCTTGAGCACTGCTTTAAGAAGCTGAAATACGCCTCGGCTGATATCTGAGCTAGGTATGGAGTGTCAGCTTGTGCGCTACATTGAGAACTTCGTGACGCATCCGCGCGCGCACGAGAAAAATGGCCATCCTTATCAAAGCTCTCTTCATATAGTCAGCGCAGATCGCACTGATAATTTGCGTTCCCTGTTGGGCGGTAGCGCAAGCTCGGTGTCCGCATGTTATAACACGTGGCACCTAGTTTACACTAATCGTCGATAGGAACCGCCAAGTATTAGCACGATCCGAGCAGACTGTACACTCGTTGCCCCATACCTCGGTAAATTTAGGAGACTCGCTTTAGTTCCCAGGTGTTACTTCCCGCCGTTGTTCCCGGACAATAGCCGTTAGACCCTGAAGCCAGCTTCCAAAATTATCGATTCTTTAATTTTTATTCAAAGACTTCCCTAAGTCGCTAATAACTCCTAGTGAATCCTTTGAACTTTTTGTGCTAGCTATTCTTTTTCGCATTCCGATTTCATAAACTCAGGAAGTCGGAGCTCGCCACCCGCGCGCGTTTCGGGTCTCGCTCGCCACCCGCTCACCTCTCATTTCGAAGAGCTCGCCACCCGCTACCCCTTCCTCTTCGCTCGCCACCCGCTATGGGCAGAGCCGGCCGCGGGCGCGGGGCAGGTGGTATAGCGGGTCGCGAGCTGTTTCTAACGAATCGCCCGCTGAATTGCTATCGTCCTTTAAAGTGTTTCGCAACATTTCCCGAATATTCGCCTACATCTCACCGTTCTCGTTCTTCTTCTGTTGCTGTTTGTTGTTTTGATTTGTTTTTGCAAAACTCCGGAGCTAAAACTTGACATAGTCATTTTCAATTCGATGGGAAGCGTCACAGTGGCTGCGCTGCTCTTGATTAATAGTTTCGTCAGTTCAAGTAAACCCCTATTTTCGATTATCACAGCGCGGAGCGGTGGCTTTTTAGTCATAATTTCCTTATAACTAATTATATTTCTTTCTTATAAATATTCGAATTTTTCGAACGAATTTTTATTCGTTCGAATATTCAAAAAGTGTGAATATTCGAACATTATTCGAATTCGACTATTCGCAAAAGGTGAAAATTCGAACATTATTTGAATTCGACTATTCGCAAAAGGTGAATAATCGAATATTATTCGAATTCGACTATTCGGAAAAGGTGAATATTCGAATATTATTCGAATTCGACTATTCGGAAAAGGTGAATACTCGAATATTATTCGAATTCGACTATTCGAAAAAGGTGAATATTCGAACATCATTCAAATTCGATTATTCACAGAGATGAATATTCGAACGTTATTCGAATTTGAATACCAGAGCTGATTTTACAAAAAATATGAAAATCAGCTCTAATGTATGAAGGAATCGACATACCTTTCAAGACTGAATTCATTTTCTTCACTACTCCATTGTTCCATTTTTCCTAACGGCCAGAAATCGATAAAGAGCTAAATTTTTCCCCACACCGTCTGATGAGGCTACTAGGGTGGTTCTAACAGGGGGAGCCACATGGCAATCGCACTTGGCCACTCCCATTTTTTCATGCAGCTGCGCAATGATAACACCAACCATAGCTTCGTTGGATGGAGCCATGTACTCCACCAACCTTCACCTCTGGGCAGGGGAAGGGGGAACCTCCATCATTGGGAAAACCGGTGGCAACCGGTGAAACGCCCCGAAAAAGAATGAAAGTGACCCAACACTCATGCAAGTCATTTTCAAGATTGGGTGGGTGTCACTGCCGATTTTTCGTGCGTAACTTTTTTGTGCTTAGAGATAGAATTCTGCGTCAACTTGTGCTTCCAGTTTGGAAAAATATTTTCTCGATCCTTTAGCCTAATTCATTTTACGAAACACCGGTTTTTCGCCTCTTACATGGGTCCCGCGCTTTTTCTCTGGCGTCCGGCGCACTCCCACATGGGTCCCGTACATTTTCTATGGCGTCCGGCGCGCTCTTACATGGGTCCCGAACACTTAATATGGCGTCCGGCGCACTCTTGAATGGGTACCGTGCACTTTCTATGGCGTTCGGCGCATTCCCAGATGGGGCCCGCACACTTTATGTAACGTCCGGCGCACTCCCACTTGAGCCCCGGACACTTTATATGACGTCCGGCGCCCTCTTACATGGGTCCCGCACACTTTCTGTGGCGTCCGGCGCATTCTTACATGTGTCCCGTACATTTTCTATGGCGTCCGGCGCACTCTTACATGGGTCCCGAACACTTAATATGGCGTTCGGCGCACTCTCAGATGGGGCCCGCACACTTTATGTAACGTCCGGCGCACTCCCACATGAGCCCCGGACACTTTATATGACGTCCGGCGCCCTCTTACATGTGTCCCGCACACTTTCTGTAGCGTCCGGCGCATTATTACATGTGTCCCGTACATTTTCTATGGCGTCCGGCGCACTCTTACATGGGTCCCGAACACTTAATATGGCGCCCGGCGCACTCTTACATGGGGCCCGCACACTTTATGTGACGTCCGGCGCACTCCCACATGAGTCCCGGACACTTTATATGACGTCCGGCGCACTCTTATATGGGTCCCGCACGTTTCCTATGGCGTCCGGCGCAGTCCCACATGGGTCCCTAACACTTTCTCTGGCATCCAGCACACTCTAACATGGTAACATGGGTCTGTCCGGATGGCTAAAGCCTCAGAAGCAAATATCTTTCAACTGATAGCCGGGAGCATCTATCAATAAATTTACGAAATTATGCGATTCAGATATTTTTTTATTTATTTATTTAATATACGCCGTAGCCGACGTGATTCATAATCCACAAAGTAGCGAGTTAGAGCCATGAAAATGTATACAAAAACAAATCAAGTCTCAGCGCAACGATTCAACTGCCGACCACAAGGCCATGGTTCAAATTAGAGACAAATTAGAGAATAATCGAAAAGGCGTCACTAGACAAAGTCAGGAGCCATTAAAGGTTGTGGGGGCAGTAAGGCAAAGACCCAAGTAGTGATAGAGGCTTGGAACCGTTCAGTGTTTCTTGGTACGGGGAATAAATTCATAGTAATCCGTTTCATACAACCAAAGTTGTACGTTTCATACGTTTCATACATACAAGCAATACATACAGTAACTATCTACAACCTTACTTCATCTAATCGGCAAGCCGCTGGTTTCCGTTTTCCCAGAACCCAGGAGTCAACAAAGCAAAACCTTCTTGGGATGAACGTCCGGTTTTGACTGAGTTAGCGGCTGTTCTCCTCGAGAAAGCCAGAAGGCTCTGCTTGCGCCCGCGTCGTATAGTATCCAACTCTCATCTCCAGTCACCACATCCTCCAGAAAGTCCTTCCTGTTGGAGCGGAGGAGAAGAGACTGACAAATAGACAGTCGGGTCATCCTCTGACCATCGGTGAGAGCATGAGCTATCCATCATGCGAGTACTTTCCGATGCTTCCATGCTGAAGCTTCCAGATACTTCTCTTTATCATGAGTTAGTTGATCTATATCGACTAGGAATGGAAAGTTCTAGAATTGTAAACAAAAATCTTCCAAGACCTATGTTACAACCTAATACATATGTACGTAATTGTAACATCTTTATACTTTCGATGATTCTCATTTGATGGTAGCTGCCGGTTGCGAATTCTCAGCCCACTAGTACGAATTTCAGCATCCACGTGATTTGAAAGCATTTTATTACATGACAAAACCTTAGAGATAATAAACAAACCGGTACGAAAGATAACCGTCATAAAGAACGAAAACATAGTAACTCTAGAGGTAAGGTTCTGAGAGAACAATACAAAATGCCGTGAAAACGAAGCGGGAACGAAACAAATGGATGACACAGTTTCTACATGAACACTCCTACCTGCACACATATAATATCTACTGGCCGTATGAGAGTGAAATTGCGGTCTGCAATTGCGAACGACAGCTGTCGCGGCATTTTACTGTTAATCATATTACTGTAAATAACAGTACTTTGACGGTGGTGATTGAATGAAGCTCCTTCGTGATGCTGATGATGAGCTCAGCATACATTTCAGATTGATGATGGATTGCTCTGTTGCCGTAGGAGGTATACTGCAATCTAGTTTTCGTGATCAATTGTAGAAGATTTTGGAGAGTTCTGAACAAAGTTTTCGTACCGAAAAAATGGTTACTCTCGGCTGAACAAACGGTAATGTTGATCGATTGTAATCAGTTATACATTGCTCTTTACGCAATACTGTAGCTAAAGTGTGTCCGAATAAGAATGGCGGCCCACGCGGCCGGCGTGCGGTAGGCGATCATAGCAAGTGCCGCTCTCGAACGAGCATACGGAACTAGCCTTCCCCCCGCAGCAATTGCCCACTGGTCAAAATGGTGATTATCCTCGAATTCACAAGAAGCTTAGACACTTGGAAAGCAAAGATCGAAACATTCGATAAAATCATAAAAATAACATAAAATCATGAGGAGCAGTGGCCGAAAAGTATCGTTGGTAGTAAATAGCACAAATATCCCTATGATAAGTAGAAAGGAGAAATTTCGCAACAAAGGGATTAACGGCCGACACTTTTCTTGCAAGTGTTGTCACAAGCTCGAATTTTAGACTTGTTGTTAAACATTTCCAACTTTTTTCTGACATTACAAAATGTTTTAAAAATCGCTATCAACTCGCGGCGTTAACATATCTCAGAAGATGGGTTGCGATGCACTGAGTCGCTAGCCTCGCCCCATGAATCCTTCGGCTGAATAAAACGTTCAGGGAAAAGAAAAACGGCACGTCATTCCAACCTCTAATCTTAGATAAAAAAAGCACACCCGGGCATAGAAGCTGTCGTCTAGCATATCATGCCGAGTGGGCAAGGAGCATCTAAGAATGCGCCAAGCGAAGTTTCCCAATGTAGATAAGGATAACATAATAGGAATCACGACGAACGAATAAAACGTGAATTTTGCAATATCAACACATCATGAGAACCTAACCCTATTGGTACTGCGGATTAATGAAAAGTGAAACGAAATTATCGAGATTATGACAATGAAATATGAGGCCGCATTCATCATTGTGCAGACCCTGTTTGCCAATTTGGGTTGGGTTCAGTGCCGGCGCAACCCAGTTTCTCGGAATTCATCAATTTGATATCCCATCGGAAAATCGGTTTGGGTTTGGGTTCAAAGAACCCGAGGCGGAAGCGAGGGTCCACCCAACCCAACCCAAAGTTATCGGCTAAATAATGCGCTCTAATGTCTAATTCGGAAATAATAAGCTGTGATTTCCAAAAAAAAAACTCGCATTATCAGTGCTCTTATTACCTACATACGTGATTGGACAGATCGTCAGAATCGGTTTTCAACTTTGTATTTGATGGGCTACCTAAAAAATTATCGACTCAAACGCTGGCTGGGAAGTGTTTATACATTTTCGAGCCTTATAGAATCTTGACACTTCCCATAAAGCTTTACGTCTTTCCTCTCCTCTCATATTTCCGTCATCATCTTTAATTGTCTCTCTTCTTTCAGTACTCGGATTTTAGCTACCGCCAGCCTCTCATAGCATTCTTCTGCGGTATTCTGATTTAGCTAGTGTTCATTTTTCATCCAATTTGAAATTTTCTTCGAAGTTCTAGAGTTCTTCACTTTCTTTGAGTTCTAGTTTCTTTTTATTCTTCTGTCCCTTTAAATTTTCATTTTATCTCAGAAATCGTATAAGAAGGAAGTGCTTCCTTTGGAGCTGTGGGGAATCAGATGCGATCGATATAAAGGAAATCTTGGTCAGAATATGTTCTAACGAATTTTTAAAACAAGCTACATCCATTGAAAGGTTTTCTCAGGCCGGGGCCATTCTGTTTTGCAACATTGATTATGTTCTATTTTTCCTACTCGAGTATATATCCACTGCAGTGTGTTACTACAGGTATTGCGTACAGTGACTTGCTACACAACCTATTTCAGCACGCCAGTCAGGGATGTGCGGAATTTTCTGTTTTGTGCTTTCTGTTCTCGGTTTTCTGCCCATTTTGGCCATTTTTTCTGTTTCCTGTAAAAATATTTGGCAGAAAACAGAAAAAAACCGTGAACGCGATTTGTAGCAAGATTGCGCTCCAAAAGCCAGATTCATGAATTGTAAGCCAATAGATTGAGGGTTAATGTAACCAGGGTGTTCTGCAATTCCCCCACTCCAAACACTTTTAACTAGCTATATTGGTTATCTATCCTAGCGCTTGCGACGTGGTAGCAGGAGGCGCTGCTGCTCGCAGTACACGGTAGGATTCGATCCTTGCCCAAGGTCAGCCAAACCTACCATCCCTTTGAGGTCTTTGAGTTGGTAACAGATTCATGTGGGGGGGGGAGACGAGCCCATTGATTGGAAAGTCGGCTCGCCGGCACGTCACTAATCAGCCCCAAAAAGCATTCAAGCCACCACGATGCGACGATGAATGCGCTGCGCAACCCATTAGAGATTCAAGAAACCGAGCTCTTATCTTTAAATAGTGGTTACCATTACCAGGAGGTTTGCCGTTGATGAACCTACTTAACGCCCGCTATTCATAGCACACTGGCGCGGCGTCCGAGTATAACTACTTCTACACGTGGTCACAGACTATGAGTACTCCAGCGCTAGTGAAGCGGGGAAAAGCTGGGCCCCAATTGTCCCATACAGACAATTTCTGAATACGCAATTTAACTCATAGCAACATAGGATGATACAGAATTTAAAAAAGTTGAAACGCGATGAAATTGATAGTGGAGCTATGAAGCGGATGGTAAAACTCCCACAGAGGTGCGAGCGATCCCACCACGGTGGAGCGGGCGGCGCGTCAGGTCACTTATACCTGAATGGCGCGTGTTGGGCGCGTGACTTTCGGGCTTTGAGGAAGGAGTACTACACTGTTAAGAGTTATCCCAAAATCAGTGTAAAAATTTGTGAACTAGGAAAGGGTGATTTCGCTGTCACTGTATCTACATAATTCTTACACATACATCTTGAGCTTCTGATAGAGTAATCTAGCTGCTACTGTCTGGGAAAAGGAAGGTTGGAGAGAAACTTGTCGTCTCCGCACAGATAATCTGCGTTTTTTGAGCATTTGTACTTATCACTCGAGCCAATTGTTGGGTTTTGAGAATTCTGCAAAAAAATACTCTAATAGCCTAAAAATTAATAAAAATTTAATGCTGTGGAAAATCTTATACAGTGTACGCTGAACACTTTTCATTGATTTTTGAAAATTTTCCGTTTTCAAAAAAAAATTCCGCACGTCCCGGATCTGTATATCACCCAGTGTCAATAACACTATGTAACACTATTTTTGTTGCTGGCTTCCAAGTGTTATATTTCAATTGCGTATGACTAAAGTATGTGAAAAATTGGCTTCATTGAGAACAAACTTCGCTTACACTACAACAGCACGAAGAAAACTCGTTTTTTGTGAAAATAGAAAGATTTTTAATCATTTTCGGCATTATGATCAGGTAAAAACAAAAAATTGCACAAGGACTAAAACACAGTCGGAAGGATATTAACAAGGTTTAGACATGTGTAGATTTTTTAGATTTACGATTGTACTGTGAATCACTCTCTCGAAGTTGCACCCAAATGTAGTCCCCCATAACGTTTCGTTATACTGTCCTTGGTAACGATTCTGTCCAAGGCTAAGGTCAGGGCTGGTATATTCGTCGGACCACAGATCAACAGGATCATGAAATGTG
Source organism: Aplectana chamaeleonis (assembly GCA_029168955.1). Taxonomy (NCBI): domain Eukaryota; kingdom Metazoa; phylum Nematoda; class Chromadorea; order Rhabditida; family Cosmocercidae; genus Aplectana; species Aplectana chamaeleonis. The sequence continues at coordinate 512,403 of JAPDOI010000124.1, read as the reverse complement.
ATGATTTCGCAAAGCTGTTGAACAGGACGCAGAGAGCGGCTTGGAGCAGTTTCGTTGCAGTTGTTCACAGCTTCCTAGGTGATCACAAAGCTGAAAGCTTCGTGGAGTTGGTGCACTCTCATAAAGAATTACTAAAAATTGGGATGCCGAATGTCTCTGAAAGTCCATATTATTCAATGGCATCTCGTCATATTCAAGGAGCAAGGCAAGCCCTTTCATCAAGGTATATTGGACTTTGCACATCGTTACCTAGGACAGTATTACGAAACCATGATGGGGGACTAAATATGGGTGCAACTTCGAGAGAGTGATTCACAGTACATTCGTAAATTTAGACAATCTACACATTTCTGGCCCTTGTTGAGTGGTATCCGCCTGTGTTTGTCTATTCCTTGTGCAATTTTTGTTTTTACCTGATCGTAGTGCCGAAAGTGAATAAAAATCTTTCCATTCTCACAAAAAGCGAGCCTTCTTGTGCTTTCGTCGCTTAAACAAGTTTTTGCTTAATGAAGTCACTTTTTCACATACATTAAACATAAACAATTGAAATATATCACTTAGAAGCCAGGAACAGAATTTGTGTTACATAAACACGTGATTTTCCAAATTGCATTGTCCCGGTCACTGAAGCAAACTTTTTCTGGAATAACAGCGATTTCCATTGTTCTAGACCTAACGGGTTAGTAAAACACAATTTCAACCCAGGAAAAGAACAAAAGTGAAAATTTGTTTCATAGTGTAATCGGTGTTGTCAGCTCAACAGTTGAGTAGAATTGTTGCTTGCAGTTCACCTATACCTTGCACACAAGAATCTTTCTAAAAGGGTTTTAAGGTGATTTCAATCGAATCAACACACAAGGCAGTGTAGTACATACCTTAATGCTGTGGTGCTAAGGCGGGGAAAAAAGTTGAGCTACTAATGAGTATTTTCTGGAGATCAAAGTGAAAGCCGCCTCTGTCCTGAAAAAAGGCAGGAGCTGATATTGCACCACTTATTAATACTTCCCTAAGCCCGAACGAAAAGAGGGGGCAGCCAGCTGAGGCGTGCGGCCGCCAAAGGACATCCTTCACACCATCGAAGATCCGCCGCCGAAGTTACGGCCATTGAAGAATTCGGGTTGTTTCCTGAGATCACGTCGACAGGATCTCATTTTATTAGTTCTGTAATAACCGTTCTCCGGGCCCTGGAAAACGTCTGTTAATACACCCGTTCTATGTTCTCACTTTATCTATACTTTTCACTTTGATACAACGTGCATTCGTATTGATTCTCAATGTCGTAAGTCTTGCCTTGGAACAGAACACATAGAATTTCAATTTATTTAATATACATACGGAATGGTACATACCAGGAGGGTGCGTTAATGAAAATTATTTTTTCGTTAAGCGTTAATCGTTAATTTTCGGGAAAAAACCGCGTTAACCCGTTAATGCGTTTACACGTTAATTTTGCATTTCGTTAAACCATAAAAAAGAAAAACATTACCGCGTCAAAAATCAATAAATTATCAGACCTCAAATATCAATCAGTGCCCTACAGAGTTCGGCGCGGGATAGACCCCCACAGGGGGTTTTGAGCTCCGGAGATGTCTGACCTTCGGAGGAAGACCCAATGGACAATTGTGTATGCGTGTGAAAACCGCCCGGAGCAATCTATCACATGGCATTCAACTATGCATTGCGATTTGACTGAAATGCTGTTTGAACTTAGTTGTGAGTGACGGTGTTCAATTAGGAAGCTTAGGGTGAAGCTATCGTGGTGTTCCCAAAATGATAGACAAGACATATAAATCCTCAATGTGAAGTGTCTAAAGCAGTTTGCCTACTAAATGCTGAATGATTTCTGCGAAAGATTTTTATGAGTCAGTGGAGTTGATATTTGAGTTAAGTGTGGTCGATTTACGCTGTACAAAAAACTTCCCCGTTGAAGATTGAGGCCGAGCACCGCTAAAATATGAGGGCTAACACGTCTCTCAGGTGTGGTCCCGTCGGAAGTCGGCAATTTTGTAAACTAAGAGTTACGGGAGTAGTATATTTGAGTCCAGTGTGGCTGATTTATTCTTTGCTAAATTTCGGCGTCTAAAATGAACGCCTAAGACCGCTACACTGATAGAGGAAGAAGACAAAAAACATCGAAGTTCACGAATCTAAACTAGGGTTTTAAAACTGCAGTAACTCTAGTTTCAAATGGGGTACCTGGAAAAAATCCTAGCTTCAGGAAACTAAACTCTGTACCCTACCGTTTGAGCCTACGGCACCTCTGGAGTGTGCGCTTCGCGCAAATTTTCGTGGTGTAGGTTCTGCGTCAATATTCGCGTCTTCTCAGTACTTACTTTGTCAGATGTGGACCCACAGTGGATTTTAGAGAAGAATCCACAACAGGTAAATGTTCCTAAAGGGCACTCTTCAGATTTGCAGAAGGTTGCGGACGGTAGAGTATAAAGTCTAGTTTCTCAAAGCCAGGAATTCTCCAAATAACTCATTTACTACTTAAGTTCCTCAGAATCAGACGGCGAAATTTCGTACGCAGGGTAAATCAGCGACGCTTGACTCAAAAATCCTACTCTCGTGACTCATAGTTTTTGAAGTTGTCGACTTCCGGCGGGACTACATCTGAGAAAGTGTGAGCCCATACACTGTAGCAGTGTTCACCCTCCATCGTAGACGGTGAAAGTGTATACAAAGGGTGACTAGACCCTGCTTGACTCAAATATTCTTCTATCGTGATCCGTACTTTGCATAACTATGAACTTCGAGCAGGGATCAACTCCTTCCCCTCATACATCCGCATTTTATTACAAAGCACAGACAGGGACCAATTATAACATAGTGCACCAAAAGTTATACATCTAATTACCAATCAGAAGCTGTTGGTCAAAGATTGATGTGCTTGAAACTCATGGCAGCATTACCGCTCTCGCTCAATCGGTGGCGAGCGTTTTGCATAAAGGAATTCATGCGTATTGATCTTCTACCGACCTCTTCTCATTGATAAGTACATGTCCGAAATTTTCTGGACTGCACTATACATACACTTTCTTTTTCAAGCCCCTCTCTACATAAATGCGATGGGCGCTGTTCGTCCTTGCAAACATCCGTACTTTTTCGCACAGCACTAGCATCACCAACTTTAAAATACAAGAGTTATCTAACTGCAATCAAACACTAGATGCAAACCTGCTAGATAAACACTATTTGAACACATCAGCTCTAGGTGGGGAAGGGGATGGGTAGAGCACGGTCAAAACCTGACCTTCTCACGCTCCTTGGGAGGGGTTCTGAGCGAAATTGACGTTGGAGTGGGGGTTTGAGCAAAACGTCCCGACCAGCACCTCGTGCAGTAACCTTGTGCCATAATTACGACAATTAAGGATTCATAAATTAACGTGATTTCAAGACTTTTTCTTTAAGCGTTAATCGTTAATTTTGAGAAAAAACCACGTTAACTCCGCTTATGCGTTAACACGTTAACGTTATAACGCACAGCCCTGGTACATACAGTAATACGAGAATAATACACGAAATCATATACATGGGGAAGCCTCGCGGAGGGGGACAAGGGTTTGGGGCGGAGAGCGGGCCGGCGAGCCGCATGCTCGCCGGAGGGAATGGAAAACTCTACAAGTAAGGGATTAATACTACAGGATTTTGAATGATCTACGAAAGGGTCATGAGGATAGTAGGGTAGAAGAAGTTTTTGGGAGAAAGGGCAGATCAGCCGTGCCAAGGCTGTGGTTGGGAGAGCTCTTCCAGAACCAGGCGGAGCCGATGGCGGTTGCTGTTATCTACCCCAGGCTCTCTCGCTTATAGCGTCTTAACTACTCGCGTCCAGGGACACACTACAACTCGCATCCAGGGATACACTACAGTTCCGTCTGGATTCATCCTCCTCTTCTAGGAAAAGATCTCGTGAACATCGCACATCGACTTCTACGTCGACGTACTAAGCCCCGACTGTCTGAGTAGGTCTTGGGTAGGTCAAGACATTGATCACACGTAGGTTCAAAAGTAGTTTCTTGTAGCGGAGAAATCAATGTTTGAAAAGGGTGTCCCACCGGTGGGACACGCGGTCCGAAGTGGTAGTCAACGCGTGTCCCATCGGTGGGACACGTGGTCGTGAATGGGATATAAAAGTTCTAATAAATATGCAATTCTGAACACAGGGATATGTTGGTGCGACATTTGAGGTGGATAATCAGAAACCCTTATAACTGTTTCTATCGATAATTCAGTCTCCAAAGCTGAATCTTACACGATTTTTGGATGTTTTTTGCCGTAACTGCAGTTGAACGTCGCAGTGCACGTTATAGTATGTTTACACAAGGTGCTGAGTTGAATATGTTGGTTCAATCTCGCCCGGAGCCAAGCGTTTTGCGATCAACTCAGCACCTTGTGTAAACATCCAAAGCTGAATGATTATCAAAAAAGCCTAGCCCACCATCAACTAATTCTTCTATTAAATCGATGTTTCGCCCATTGGCTTCAGTTAGAAAATAAGAAGAGGCTTAACAGTTTTTGTTATTGCATGGAGTCATGGATAAACTAGCTAATTCTGGGTCTAAAAATTTCTATCAACTCTACCGTTTCTAAGGAATTTTCAGGAAGAAATTCTCGAAAAAAATCGGTAGTAATTAGCCGAAAAAAACTAAATTACGCACGTCCCTGATCCAGACGGAACCCAAAACGAATTGGCTCCTGATTTGAGCAGACCGACTATCCCCAGAATGATGAATGGAGTTTTGAACACTGTCGTCTGAGGGTAGTAGGAAAGATAAAGGGGTCATTTTTGAGTTGTTAAATTTTTCCTTGCTGTACACCTGGATAGATCAAAAACGGCAAAAAAAAACAACAATCTTGGATTTCAGATATTGAAGAATTTCTGGCTCAAGTTCTCTTCAGGGTGGCTATTTGGGTAACTGGACACGAACATAAATCTTGTCCCTAGTTTTTCGAAAGATGACGGTAGTCTACTGTACGTAAATGGCTTTTTCCTGGCGTAATCCACTTAAAGGCAGTGCTCACGATAAATTTCACTTCCGAAATCTCCACGGCTTACAGAAGGAATGGTGCCCTATATAGCAAGGCATGCCTAAAATTGACACGAAAGACGCGCATCTTGAGAGCAGAGATGCAAAGTCGAGCGCAGAGACGTGGAGCAGCCGGCTTTCTGCAGGAAGAGAGATGACCAACACCATTCTTCTTCCGAGCCACTCAGGCAGTAACGCCGGCTGAGGGGGCAGGCAATACCGGCTGACTAAACATTGTACCCGGGCGAGCCCCGATATTCACTGTCCCCTCAGCCGGTAGATGGTGGCGCGCTCAGCCGGCAAGGGGTGGTCGCCTCACACCGCGTTCACTGCCCCCTCAGCCGGTAGTGGCTGCCCTCAGCCCGTACTCACTGCCCCCTCAGCCGGTAAATGGAGGTCCGCTCTGCCGGTATTAGTTGCTTACCACGTGAATGATATCGAACTGCAAAAGTAAATAAAGCCCCTAGTAGGCCCTCCTATTCCCCAGCAAGTTCGAGGCTTGCGTTCCATTTCTGAAGCGGCAAGCCTTATCTTGCTTCAAAAATCATGAACTGACCCGCTGTCAAGTCCCCACGGTCTACAACGAACCGTAAGGGTGAGGGGTCAATGATCCAAGTCGTGTGGATGACCACCCGTTCGAATGCCAACACCTGAATCAGCTCGAAGCCCATTTCGCCCGCGCTGTACATGAGCCTGGTGCGCTTTAGTGTCTGCCCGATCAGCCGGCGACCCTACTTCCCGCCCGCCCAGCCGGTGTTATTATCTGAGCAGGTTTCGCTTTGCGAGCAGGCTCGCTTTCATAGAATGGGTGAACTGATCGGTTAGAAGGAGGGCGCCTTCCCACTCAGACAGTCGGGGTACTACGTCGGCACAATAGGGGTTGTATCTCAGGGCATACGTTCGATACAACCACTCGTTGTGAGCAGGAGCTGCTACTAACGACAGCGTAAGCTGCCAACGTATGCTAGGGTTCAACCCTCGTTATCGACAGCCTGTTCTGCAGACGGAGTAAGAATCTGGACTGCCATCCACTTTAGTAGGTGTTGGGTATGATCTTTGTCACGGTCAGCAGCAAGGAGGCTCTCCTCGGGATGTGCCTTGGATACGATTCCCTCAGCGTCCAAAATTGATGTCTATAAAGAGACACAAGGTCACCTCTTTCGGACCGGCCTGCTACGGCCAAGTGCCCTCTCAGTGAGACTGGCCTCCTCATAAACCCGACGCCGTCGTATAAGAGGATGTTGCAATTTTCATTCGTATCAAACAAATCAGTGGAGGGAGCGTCAGCATACGCTGGAGAGAAGGGGCTGCCTACGCATGCTGGGATTCAACCCCTCCTGCCGATCTCACGCGTGCCATGGGAAACAAGGCGTTTGTACCCAGCTCAAGCAGCAGCAGGAGCTGCTGCTGGGTGGCAGCAGCTCCTGCTGTTAGCAGTAGCTACAGCTGGGGTGCTGCCTTCCTTTTGTACCGGAGTGCAACCCCTATTGTGCCAACATACTACACCCGACTGTCTGAGCCAGGGATAGCGTGATACACCTAACCCTTATGATTTCGCAAGGCTGTAAATTCATAAACGCTTCTTCCAAGGAAGGATAGTCGATGTAAGGGGCCTAAAATCAAATGGGTCGACTGTGCACTCTATTGTCACACCCAGCGATATAGGGTCCGAGAATTGAAAAATAGTTTTTGACAGGTTCTCAATAACAAGTTTTGCTCTGAGCTCACAAAGCTGATCAGCGTCATTTGATTGTCGAATGGTGTGCAGTCAAAGCTCTGTTGAGTTCAAGGAAACTAACAGGGGAAGTTTTTAGAGTGTTAAACGCATCTGCCAAAACGACTTGTATCGTTAGTATCTCTAGTGGCTCAATAGTAAAACTGCGCAGTATCCAGCCCCGAGCTGCAGGCGCCAGGAAGTTACAAGCTTAAAAAATCGTTTTTTGTGCCTTTTGTACCTTCCAAAAAGTGCATTCGTCTTCGGAAAACCCGGAAACGGACCTCATAAATGTGCTCAGCTCCCAAAACAACCCCCTGAGCAAAATTTGGGTGAAGGCGCATTTTCCATACTTTGTCCAGACTGATAGCGTTTTGGACTTGTACGTAGCGTTTTGGACTTGTACGCATTTTCGGTTGCGCGAATATTTATACCGATTAGAGGGCTCTGGAAGTGTTTTAGAAAAATGTTCCAGATTTGACTTGAAGTTCCCCTAGGGAGGTTTTTGAGTGCGCTGATTACGAATCTGTAGTTTATCAGTCAATTTTCCAAAGTTTTCGGCTAATTTCGTTCAAAATTTTCCAACTGGGGAAAATTTCGAGGAAAAAACGCCACTTTCGAGATTTTCGGAGTGCTGCGGTAGATACTGCTTAAATTGTTCTTCTGAGGGTAATTTGGAGTGCTGAATACGAATATGGAGTCCGTTTATCGATTTTTTGCCAAATACGGTAGATTACGGTGGGTAAACGGTAGTTTGGTCAAAATCTCAGATTTTACTCAAAAATTGTATACGGGGGTTATTCGAGGTGGAGAATACGAAATTAACGTCTGTTTGTCGATTTTCAAAATACTAAGGTGGCTTTCGCCCCCTAAATGACATGCTACCTACCATAACCTAAGAAAACTTCGAAACCTCGACAAATGAACTCCAGATTCGTGTTCACCACCGTAGATTATCCCTACATGAAAGTTGTGGGCTATACCCGAGAAAAATTTTTGGAACACGCAAAAAAATGCCTGATGGGTAGGTACCCTTGCCTTTTCGCGAGGCTTGAAAAATGTTCATAACTTGTTCGAACCTGCAGCTCGGGGCGGGATACTGCTCATTTTTACTATTGAGCCAGAAGAGATACTAACGATACTGGTCATTTCGCAGATGCGTTTACCACTCTAAACACTTCCCTTGTAAGCTTACTAGAAGTTGAAGGGACTCCTAAAGGAAACATGGCGCTGCTGAGCGCTTAGTGTTACAATACCGCCCGCGATTTTGGGAAAAACGGCGTTTTGGCGCTTTTTTTCCGCCGTAAAGCGCCGCTTTCTCATATCTTCGTTCTAGGTGATCTGTTTGTGTTGCTAGAGGCATATTTAGAATCAGCATAGAGAGCTCTTCATTTTGAGTTCACACATGTCTTACCCTGCATACAAGGCATATAGGGTTAACAGAATCAATCAAGTGTACGAAAACTGAAGCTAGATATCAAGTGGTGTGAATATTTGACATATCAACAGTGCAGATCATGGACGAGTTATATACAAGCATGTTAGACCAATTTATGGAGGTGGCAAAAGTGAAACATAATGATTTTTAACCGTTTCGACGCCCCGGCAGACACAGTCATCGTCCTTCGTTCGGGCTAAAGGGATCTATATTGAGCGTAATTGTGATCGCGAGTATTTTGAGCCCGAGCAAAGGACGATGACTGTGTCTGCCTGGGCGTCGAAACGGCTGATAATCATTATTTTCACTTTCACCCCCTCCATAAATTGGTCTAACATACTTGTATATAACTCGCCCTTGATCTGCACTGTCTGCACGGTTGATATGAAGTCGAATGTTTCCACCAATTTGATATCTAGCTTCAGTTTTCGTACACTCGATTGATTCTGTTAACCCTATATGCCTTGTTTGCCGGGTAAGACATGCGTAAGCTCAAAATAAAGAGCTCTCGATGCTGATTCTAAATATGCCCCTTACAACACAAACGGACCACCTTGAACGAGGTTATGAGAAAGCGGCGCTTTGCGGCGGAAAAACGCGCCGAAAACGCCGTTTTTCCCAAAGTCGCGGGCGGTATTGTATATACCGCCGATGAAAAACATTTCAAAAAAACAGTTCAATCTCAGGGGTCAAAATCAGACAGAGGAACTTAACGGTTTATCAAAACTATTTTGTCATTTATACGACATGGAATCGGAAATGCAACTCAAGGGCGAACATAATTTGGTGCATTTCTAAAGAGCTCTTTTTTGAACTTCACCGTGAATTCTCAGTCTCGGAATGTGAATAAAAGTACCACAACGGCATATTAGCTCTTTCTGGACGATTTCAGCTGGGTTGATCATGGCTCATCTCTCGAACATCTACCAAATCGCTTGGATGGGATGGGGGTTTGTCATCGATCCACAATTCGCGCTTGCCGACAAATTCCCCTACGTCACAACTCTGACACCAACATCGCAAACGTGAGCGATTTCAACATTTTTCATTGATTTTTGCAGTAGATCTGAATTGACAATTTTGAGGATTGGTGTTTCCGTATTGCGAGTTCTCGCCGAATTCAAGTGGGACATCGTCTCAGTTCTTTACACATCAACAGGCATCCGCTTCTGCTCAGATATGGTCGATTCCTTTATGGTGGGTTGCACGAAGTACGTGTTCTTCAAGTTATAATGGAAGAAAGCATTGCAGGATGCCGTAAGTGATGTTTCCACTGGTTTTACACCAGCTGTGGTGGTCAAGCAGGCGGTGGATCCGGACGACGATTATACGTATAATCAAATCCTGCGAGAAGTTCAACAACGATCTCGTGGAAAGTTTTTTATTGGAGCATTCACTTTTTTGCAGATCCTTCTCATGCGAGCCGAAATAGGTAGTTTAGGGAGAGGGGTGCACGATTGATATATGTACAGTTCACCTCCGCACTGCCGTTCAGTCCGCAAAGTGCACGCTGATTGCGAAATCGTGCTGCGGCGCGGTTGCGAGTATCCTCAGACAGGGATGTGGAATCACCCGGGCGGTGGGATACACCAAAGGCGGTGGGATTGCACCAAAGGCGAAAACCGCCCGGGTGATCCCACATCCTTGTCTGAAGATACTCGCAACCGCGCCGCAGCACGCTTTCGGTTACAGCGCGCACTTAGCGGACTGAACGGCAGTGCGGAAGTGAACTGTATGCAACGCTTTCTTAATTGGTCAATGCCAATGTTCATGATGTAAATCTGAATCAGGATGGTAGTCAATAGGTTTTTAAACACTGGATAACGGCCAACTTCTAGATGCGAATTAAAGGCAGGGTTCGTGATAAAGACATTTTTGGAGCTCTCATTATGAAAATGTAGGTCTGGTAATTACAAAAATAGAACAAGTGAAAAAAAGGGAAATTTCGTAGGAAAAATGTTCAGAAACAAGCCAGGATGGCTAATTTATTTTGCTCTTAAAGTAGCCAATAGTACTTTGGAAGGTAAAAAAAAACGGTGAAACAGGCCTTCATAGAAATCTCGATAATTGGGGGTGGGAGGACACTAAGCAATAACTTGTTGCCGAGCGTTTTCTCTCCAATTTTTCACTTATTTTCACTTTTGTGAAGCCCAGATATACCTTTCCATGAGGATAGCACGATGACCGATTTTATCGCGAACCCTGCGTTTAAGCACCAGGCGTGGTAGTAAAGGTTTGAGAACGCGAATTAACCGCGAGCTGACAGAGAACATAGAAAGAGTCCATGAATTAAGAAAAAGATAGGTGGACTTTGAAAAAGTCCTCCGAAGGACTTTTCGGATGCTCAATCTTTTTCGCAATTCATGCACTCTTCATATTTTCTCTGTCAGACGATTTACTGACCCGGTGTCACATATCTTTCCTTCCACCCCTGATTTTGTTTTCTCGCAAGAAAGCCCACCAGAAGCGACATTCACGTACGCGTCCGGCTAGGTTGGGGTTGGGGGCAGGACTTGGGGCGTCGGCGCGTTTGATGATTCCAGGGCTGAAAAGAGGTAAGGGCAGCACTGAAAAATCATTTCCTCGCCGACCCTACCTAGGAGGGTGGGGCAGCCAAAACCCCGCTGAGACCCCAATCATTGATTATCTCCAGCACTCGCAGAGCAATCATCTGACGCGCCGACGACCCGAACTCTGCCCAACCCCAACCAAACCCAGCGTGTGTGTACGTGCATGCCGCCCCAGGTGAACGACGACAGCAAGAGGGCTACGGAACCCTCAATTTTCATAACGAATCTATTTTTCAGAAACGCCCTAAAACATTCAATTACGCTCATATTGTGTATTGGTGAACAAAAATTCTACTGTTTGAAGTGCTTTCCACTCATTCTGCTAGCGAAAATTCTCTTGAAATATACAGAATTCAATGCTCATGCTTGCGTTTAAGGATGTCTCGAGGTAGATAAGATCTCTTAAGATACTCAAGACCGAGAACTATTTCTTGAGCCAACATTCTTCATTGTAAACCGGCCCATCTACTCGATTTTCATTAACTTTCTGGCAATTATTCGCCGTTGTTTCTTTCTTAAAGGCAGTGTTCACGACGATCTTCAATTTTCAGATTATTCGCTTTATTAATTGGCCGCCGGGTAGTACTAAAATTACGAAGAAATTGAGAAAAACACATCAGAAGTACCCGAAATTTTTAAAGTATCACCCCGCCTCTTAAGTATCACAGGAAGTGCTTGTTGTGACAATGAGATCTTTTGTGGAACCGTCGTTTGCAATTCTCTACTTTCTATTGTCCCGTTCTTTCCTAAGGGTCCTAGCTAATTCTGCTTTGAATATGAAATTCTTCAATTTTCGTTTAACCCATTTTCCACCGGTGACAACCATCATGAATACGCTCATCCAATCGGACAACTAGTTCATGTTATAGAATGATGTCACTGAAATACGACATTTTAATGAGTTTCTCGCCATTTCTTCGTCATTCTGGTAACACTTGGAGGCCAACGCATGGTTTTATATGAAAACTCGGAGACGAGAATCATCGTGAACACTTTCTTTGAGGCAGCAGACACGCTCAGAAATGATATCGATTTTATTATATGAATCGAAAGTTTGGGGCTGGCAGTATGCGGAACTAACAAAAAACCAACGCAAACTGTATGCTGAGGGAGGAATAACGGTTCTTCCGTGATCGGGTGAAAGGGGACGAGTTACACCGTGTGCGGTTGAAACAGCGAATATTAGCTACAAAACGGTTCAATTGGCGAAGCCGATAGACTCTTACAGCCTGTACTAGAACGCTCACCTCTTTGGAAGCATCGAAAAACCAGCCAAAGTGACCGTAATCGAACGACCAATATAGACGAGACTACATTTGGGGGCGGAAAATTTTGTACTTCCATTGCTCAATTTCAGTGGTTTTGACGCGTTTTCGAGGAGCATTCTACTGGGTAATATATGACCCCACTAACTTAGTTATCTTAACAATTTTTTCGAGCCTGTCTGCCTTTAACTACCCTGGAAGGGCCTAAAGCTCACGCCTCTACGAGATATGTAAGCAGATTGTCTCACCTGGATCAATGCCTATGAATCGGCAGCCTTTACTCGTATTCAAGCATTCCATACAACCTAAGTGGAGGTTGCTCGATATTAGATGGGAAAGAAATTCTAATGAGGTCAAGCCGTGAAGCGAACGGAAAAACCAGTCGATCCCGAAAGAGCCGAAGTTCTGAAATTGACTAGAAAGTGGCCATTCCAAATGAAACACAACTTTGAAAATCAAATGTTCACGAAAATTTCGAATTTGACTTTTCTAGCTATGATCCGTTTCTCTGAGCGGAGTTAGGGGTTGAGCAGAGTGCCAACAGTGCGCGGCGTGGCATAATGATGGAGAGCCGTATTGATTGATCGCGGCTATCTATCAATACGGCTCTCCATCATCATGCCGCGCCGCGCCCTGTTGGCACTCTGCTCAAGCCCATGTATGCGTGTATTGGTGAAAAACCATAGTTAGTTGTCGTCATGCCTACCCCAATCTACTCTAACCCACCCGAAAACCGAAAATGGGCGTCAAAATCGCGTTCAGCGCCTCAAATAGTTCCCTTGGACAAACTAAGAGCAGGAAGAATCTTATGTTTTGATGCCCCGGAAAGGCACACAAGCTTCTCTCTATCGGACTTCATCAGAGTTTGGTGTGCAGTTTTCCCGCGAGTCCATGACCTGCCAATCCATATGAAAAATTGATTTCGTGAAACACCGGCGTTTTCACCATCCATTGTTTTCTGAAACGACTTCATTTGTGATGATTCCACAATAAAGGGCTGACTACGGAGGTCAAGCTCCAATGACCCTGGGGCGGCATGCATGAACGCTGCGAAGAAGGTCAGGGAGCCACTTCGTGCGCGCAGCGTCAATTCACGGGACGGCCTCGAGATGCATTGCGTGTATTGGTGTGTCGCGGACGTAAATGCACCTTCTATAGAAAACTCCACTTCAAGCGGCATTTTCTTGTCATCCCAGGCGCTTTCTGACACTTTTTTGTCATCCCGTGCATCTCAATTATTGGAAGCAGACACGACTGGGAGGGCGGAAAATGCGCGCGTAGAGTTTGCAGCGGAAAGTGCGGTAACTTCCGCGATACACTAATATACTCCATGTACTTCGGGGCCGTCCCGTGGCTCGCCGCTGCACGCATAGGACGCGGAGCGGCTCCCTGACCTTCTTCGCAGCGTTCATGCATTCCGCCTCAGGCGTCATCTCTCATTAAAGGCAACATACACGCTCGTAAACGTTGTTGAGGTAACAACGGAAATAGAATGGTGTGACCCAGAACACAACGCCTACGCGTTTTAAAGCGTCAAAAACGACCCACAATGTCTCTACACGAGTAAGAAGTTGGTTCCGCCCCTGTATTTGTTGTCCTCCTTTAAAATTGGGGTGCTGGGCCATTTCCACCATCGGCGATGTTTGTGGGTAGTTTAGTAAGTACAACGAGTAAGCCACATACATCGACGGCAGTGGGATTGGCCCAGCACCCCTGCTTCGGAGGAGGACACAAATTTAGGGGGCGGGTAGATACAGAGGCGGGGCCAACTTCTTACTCGGCATTTTGGGTCTTTTTTGACGATTCAGGCGTAGCGTACTGAGCCATGCGATTTTATTTCCGTAGTTATCTCAAACACATTTACGAGCGTGTATGCTGCCTTTAAAAGGCTCTCACACGGTAAGTTTGATGCTCATCAACATATTGGACGATGAAAATGATTTTTTGCTGAAGAGTTAGAAAACTGGGTGTTGAGGTCTACTCGCGGCAAGTTCGCCAGCGCAAATGACCCGATATTACTCCACTCTTCTTCAAATACGAGCTTGAGCTAAAAGTAGGGAAAACTACTTTTAGCTCAATCCCGTATTTGAAGAGGTGTGGAGTAATATCGGGTCATTCACCATAGAGGTAGTTCTTATTACCATAGGATACCACAATTCAACGTCCCAGTTACCAACAAAGCTGATGACTGGTCCGCAGGCAGGCCACGATGGGGTAGCAACTTCACCCAACCTATACGTCTCTTGCGTAGGTCGCCTACTACAGTGCGTTTCATAATCATAGCGACACCCTCCAAAACAGCGGTATCGAGGCCCACACGAACTTTCATTGGAAGGCGTGGTTACCATTAATCTCAGCGCACCTGAAAACCTTCGCAAAATTTGGCAGAAAAATATAAAGGAACAAGAATTATCTTGTACTTTACTTTCAAAATGGCCTAATCATAATTAAAGCGACACTTTACATTGGAAATGCTCTTCTCGTAAATTTCTCAGGATGTTCACCGTTTTAAGCATGGTATAAGTAGTGGCATTTATTCTCAACGTATTCCTATCATGGCGCACCGTACTGTGCTCTCAGTGGGCTAGAAGAGCCAGGTTCTTGTGCTGCACAAGGCCGGCCTCAGCGCTGGGAGGATTTTAGAGGTAATTGGTAGTCACCAGGTCATAGTTTGCCGATTTCTGCATGACTCCGATTCGTGTGGTCCTGAGAAGGGCACATGGAGACCCAGAAAGCTCTCTGGTCAGGATAAGCGCCGAATGGAACGGCTTGTATTGAACTCGGCCATCACTGTAAATGAAGTCCGAGCTGCACTTGGCGCCAGTGCCTAAGACGACAGTGTGGAGTTCGATAAAACGCAACCCGAACATCAAGCACTCTCGGATGTGTTCAGCACCTTGCCTCTCTGAATCACACAAGGCAGCGCGACTTCAATTCGCCGAAAAGAGCCTGGCGACTAACTGGTATAAGGTAAGTGGTAATTCAGTTGAGGTTTCTTCGGAGTAAACATTGTGTTTAGGTGATTTTTTTTTGGGTGAGAAAAAGTTCAATCTGGATGGACCCGATGGATATACACACTATTGGTGAGATCTCCGCAAGGAGCCGAGATACTTCACTAAATGAACTTCGGTGGTGGCGGTCTTATGATATGGGGTGAATTCTATGAAGGCGGTACGCTTCAGATCACCTTCACTTCCACTCGAATGAATTCCACCGACTACCAAGAAGTGTGGCAAACTTGCCTCCTCCGTGTGCTCGCCCGACTTGAGCATGACGGTCTCGTTTTTCAGCAAGACAATGCGTCAATTCATGCAAGTCGCTCCACTAACAAGGGACCGTTTTGAGCAAAAAATGGAGTTTTGAAAAACGGTCTTTTGAGAGTTATAAAAGGCGTGAAAATAAACAATTTAAGATTTTAAATTTCACTCAGTCCTCACGGGTAGATCAAAAACCACCAAAACAATGGGTTGCGGTAGGTAAAAAGCCGTTCAATGCACCCTAACCTGACGAAATCCGCTAAAAATCAGAAAACGGACTTCACATTGGTGTTCGGCGCCCCAAATTACCCCCTGAAGTGAAGTTTGGGCCAAAAAAATTTCGGCCTCTGCACCCCCAAAGATGGCATTGAGCATAGCATTTTTCGACCTTTGGAGCCCCATATTACCTCATGGGGCTCCACAGGTCGGAAAAAAATTATGACCCGAAATTCGCTCTCGGAGGTTATTAAAAGTGCTTATAACGAATCTGAGATCAGTTTATGGATTTTCGACAGATTACGGTAGATTACGGTGGGTATACGGTAGTTGGGTCAAAGTCTCAGATTTGACTCAAAATTTCTGAACGGGGGTTATTTGGGGTGCTGAATACGAATTTGATGTTCATTCGTCAATTTTCAAATTATTAAAGTAGGTTTAGGCCATCTATGGCATGAAAACTACCGTAATCTACAATAAACCTCAGAATTTCGACAAACGATCTCTAGATTCGTGTTCGGCACCCTAAATTACGGCTATTGCGAAACAGACAAAAAAAAACCGGCGACTCACTGTAAACAGAATTGATGATACGCGATTGATAAGGGGTAGGGTATAAAAGGAGAGCAGAGCGGTGTGTCTTCATTCACACACCGTTCTTCTCCAGGGATCAGCGGCTAGAGCTCTGAACCCACTAGGAAAGGGAAGAAAGCTCAAACGGTGGTTAAGATATGACAAAATCGGGGTAAAAACTCAGGAAATTTTTGTAATCGGCTTGATTCTCCAGGATTTTTTGTCTCTTTCGCAATAGCCCTAAATTACCCCTACGTACAAGTTTTGAGCCGATTCCAATAAATTTTTCCAAACCACCCTAAAAATTCCCTGATGGGTACCCTTGCCTTGCCGCGAGGCTTGGAATAACGCCTGCAACTTTTTTTCAAAACGGTTTATTTTTTTTCTCAGAGAAGCTGCGAAGAGCATTCTCGGATTCTAAGTCCAAAATGGCTCCAGAAAACTACATTTAATCCAGAATGGCCAGGCTGACTAAAAATAGTTCTCTTGTAAAGTGCGTTTTGTGAAGAGTGGTTCTGTTCTACTCAAAATTTTGTAATTGATAACGGAATACTTGTCTTGAGTCTTCGATGCGCTGAAGTATTAGGTTGCTTCAATGGATTTCGTAGTTCAGGTAAACCCACTTCTGTTTATAATAATTATTTCTGTTGAAAAAAAAAAAAGATTCGTCATTGATCAATGAACAAGCCCACGAAGTTTCATATTTGTCCGAACATATATCACATATATCAAATTTCAATATTTTTTTGTTTATATTATATTATAATAATATTCCAAATTTCAATTTCAATATTCCAGGGTCATATATCAAAATAAGTCCCCTAAAGTGTTTCTCCGAATTAAGGACGATTTTTCTGTGGCATATGTGGGGGAGAAGGGTATTCTTGATATTCTAGCAATTGTCGAAACCTCGGAATTTCCAGTTTCTAACATTCATGAGAACCGTTTTCCGTTTATATCACGTTACCTCTGCGATATAAGAAAAGATGTATTAAAAACATTAACACTGTTAAAACTCAAAACAAGTAAGGCGAACCCTTAGAAATGTCATTACTATCGGCCATAATGATCCTACAGTATTCGAACCATCATTCAATCGCTTCGTAATCCAACGCCTAACCGGCTGAGCCATGGTGTAGTGACCCCTCACCCCGACTATCTCATTGCAATAATCGGTGGTTTGCATGCAACGAGCATTGTTCAGGGGATCAATGAACAAGTCATAACTCGAGAACCTAGCTAGATTTCATCTTCAAACTGTTAGGAGAACCTTTTCAGATATTTTGTCAAGGCCACTGTATAGCTCACATTTGTGCTACGTCCTCCGAATCCAACGTTCTGATTTCTTTCTTTTTTTGACCGTTTTCGATCTACCCGTGAGGACTGAGTGAAATTATAAAATATCAAATTGTTTCTTTCTAGCTCCTCTACAACCCCCAAAAGACCGTTTTTCAAATCTCCATTTTTCGTTCGAAGTGGTCCCTTGTAAGACGTTGTTGGAGAAGCATAATGTTATATGGCCTGGCCAGTATGTTCCCCTGTCGCAAACCCCATTGAGAATATCTGTGTAATCTCGGTTCGTCGAGTTTAGTGTGGAGGCGAGACGTACGAGTCAACTGAGGAACCCAAGAGAGCCGTAATCAATACCTGGAGCACAACTTGGACACAGGATTTTAAACGACTGGTCGACTCCATGCCGAACCAAGTTTTCCAGATAATTTCTAGGCTGGAGGAGTGTTAGACCATTAAAGTGCTATAGAAAGTTTTTATTCTTTGATAAAAATTTGAATAATTAGAGTGTCGCTATAATCATGAAACGGCCGTTTTGATGGTGAAGTTTCAGATAATTCTTGTTTCTTTAATTTTTTTCTGTCAAACTTTGCGAACCAAGGTTTTCAGGTGCGCTGAGATGGTGATCATGCCATCCAATGAAAGTGTGTGTGGGCTTTGATTTCTGTGTTTTGGAAGCTGTCGCTATAATCATGAAACGCACTGTATGTGTATTGTCCTAACAAGCATAATTGCTTGTGTATGAGATTGTAGAGGACAAAATTCTCTTCAATTTCATACCTATTTCGTTAGATTCTTTTAAAATTCCCTATTTCCCTTCAATTCATCGAAATTCAGTCGATATTGCTGTATGTTTACTTCGCCGGCCGTTCCCACGGCCTTGACCCAGTTTTCGGGCGCAGACGTCGATCGAAGCGCTCGGCGTCGCTCCATTGACCTAGTTCCCACGCTTAGGTCACGGGAAAAAAAAAGCGCACTCGCGGACCCATCGATTCGCTCAACCGCCTATCGATTGCCACGCCCTCACTCACTGGCCACTTCATCCAATGATTACCATGGAGGTTGGTGACTTGAAGGATGCTCTTCGGAATTCCATACGTCGTCTAAATTCGAAGCTCAGTTTGATGGATAATCCGCTATTCGAGGAGATACGTCTGGAGAATTCGCAAACAAACGCCGCAGATGTCCTGCGTGAGAGAGAACGAGCACCTACTCAGGCGATCGCGGGGGTCGGTGGCCGATTAAGACGCCTCTTTCCCAGTCCAATTGATCGGATCTGGCTGATCGGCGGAGGTTTCGGCATGACTCATAACTGCCGAGGTTTTCGTGGTAATGTCTCATATGTGGCGGAGATTTCGGGTCGACGTGTTGCAGTGTCTGCACTGTTTTTCTCTGATACTCTGTCGTATAGAGCGCGTGAGTGGCAGCCCACAATGTATACGCTGCCCTTAAATGTGAGATGTTTGTGCTTGTCGTTGTTGGTATTGTTCGGGATATCGACGCCCTAGCGGGCGTCGGTGGCAGGTTGACTCGCCAATGCTGCCTCTCGACCTGTCACCGACGCCCGCGTCTGCAGGAGTGGTAGGTGGTATACTTTTACATTTTCAGATTTTTTTTGAATATTCGACTTTTCGAATAATTCGAATTTTCGGAGTTTTCGAATATTCGACTTTTCGAATAATTCGGGATTTTGAAATTTACGAATATTCGACTTTTCGAATAGTTGGGGGTTTTGAACTTTTCGAATATTCGACTTTTCGAATAATTCGGGATTTTGAACTTTTCGAATATTCGACTTTTCGATTAATTCGGGATTTTGAGCTTTTCGAATATTCGACTTTTCGAATAATTCGGGATTTTGAACTTTTCGAGTATTCGACTTTTCGAATAAAAAGTCGACTTTTTCAATCGACTGTCGGATGATTTTTCAAATTTTTTCCATTCGACTTTTCGAGTAAGTCAAAGAAATATTTTGTCATTCCCACTACTTTACCAGAAAAAAGCTAAATTACTTCAGCTAGCATATTCTATCTTTCTTTTGAGACTGAACTTAACTGTCGAACAGGAAAGCAAACAAACTATGGATTTACGAGACGGTTGGCTATATCAGAAAAATATACGAATTATTAAGTATGTGCGGCAAATAATGCAAACAACTGCTTCTCATTATTTGATTCCGATAGGAAGTTAGTACAAAAGAATAACTCTGGCACCTGTTTCACGAATAGACTGTTGAAACCCCCGCCGCCGCCGTCTTAGGCATCTTTCGTAGTCCTCGCAGCAGGCGCGGCACGCGCGTGACGCGCTGGAAGCGCGGTGGACTATGAAATTTCTCACCGCGCGGGACGCGCGTGCCGCCCATCCAGCGCCGCCCGGAGAGCCTTAACGGTTTCGCCATTTAAATCAATACTTCCTTCTTAGTTTAGGTCCACTCCAACACTGAAGGCAGTGTTCACGATGAATATCGCACTCGAGTTCGACCCAAAAATGGGCTTCTTTGGTCGTGAGGTGACTAATAGTGAAGAAACAGACAACGAGAACGTTGAGAATAAACTAAAATCACGGTTTCTATCGTTCAGGGCGCGGACGAGAATCATGGGCCCTGCTGATTTCCGCAAGAGCGCGCTAATCGCGAAATCTGCGCGAATCGATCAGGCTGGACGCGGCAGAGCTGCTTGGCAGTTTGCCATCGAAACGTGTGCGATGCCAGAAGCTCGTCCGAATGATGGGGCGGACCGGGATAGGTAGGCGCACTGATATAACATTCAGAACCGTTTTTATCCATTTCTGACCCGCTTTCGCTGCTTTCTTCGACCCTATCCCCTCCAGCATCTGCCAACTTATTAATTCGCTCTGAAACCTCCAGAACGAGATTTATGGTGAACACTGCCTTTATAAATTATGAGACTATCCTACGGTACCGTATACGCAAGTGCAAACCAGGAATTTCTGTGCATGTCACAGTTAAGGCCCAACTTTGACCCGCACCGCCTTGGAGGTGGCGCCAGAGATTTCATATCCTCTGTTTCCGAGTAAGATTTAGTTCCGTTCGTCGCGTGCGTCTGCGTGCGTACGCTGGGTCTCCTTCTCCCACAATTTCTCTCTGTCTCTACCTCGCCCCGCACAAGCGAGCGAGCAAGCAGAGTAAATCTGGCTCGGAACCAGAGAATAGTTGTTCCTCGCTCGTCGCGGGTGCGACGGGGCCGCCGCGGGTGCAACGGGGTAGCCGTGACAGAGAGACCTCAACGACGTGATCGGTCATCGGCCGGTCGCTAGCAAATAGAATTGACGCAATATTGCGTCAACTACCAAATGCACACATTATATTCTTGACAGAGTGCATCTTCATCTCTTCTCAATAATAGGGTCTAATGTTCTGTAATCTAAAATGGGTTCATTTGTGGGTGCTCAACATGGAGCTGGACTTTGTTTTCGTCCTGCCCAGGGTACGACGCGGGGTGTGGATATTCACACCGGGGGTCTGAGCTGTGCAAGGGTGGAGGGAAGGGAGTTTAAAGGCAGTAGAGAGGGGTGGAGGCGATGAAGTGATTGGCAAAGGCGAAGACGACCAGAAGTATTAAAGGAATGTTTTCAACAAAATATGTGTTCGTGGAATCATTTTGCAAGTCAAAAAAGAGCTGGAACACTACCAACTACTCCTGCCCCCTTTTAAACTGATTACGATGTGAGTGAAGTGATTTTGTTCAATTTTAGATTGGACTGGAATTCTATCTATGCAGGCTTCCAAGTCATTGATCACTGATTGTGGCTGAGTGACTCAGACAGTAGCAGGCCCGGAGCGGAACCGATCCCGTCCCTCCCCGCCCACTGCGACCGAAACGCAGAGCAGTTGATATTCAAACTTGCGGTGCGTTTCAGTTATTATTGCAATCTGCAGTGCGTTCAGGTTGCTCCCCGGGCCACATGCGTTGACTGACGCGCGCATTTCGAAATTAGATGAATCGATTGAAACAAGGAAGAGCATCTGGGATTCCTGCGATTTTTTGAGTGGAATTATCACTGTTTCTCTTGTGGGGCTTGTAATTGATTTCCTCTGCTACATTTGCGCTCAATATTCGACCATCCTAAAATTCACTATATTCTTCATATTTGTGCAATATCGCCTGGCCGCGAAGCGGCTGAGAGGTTCGGTTTTGCCTGGCACTTGTGATCACTTAGATTTTGGTAAAGTAGTTAATAAAACCTGTAAAACAAATTTTCTAGAGATTTCCATCTGGATATAAGTGACCTAGAAGACACCCGCTGACAAAATTTGAGCCAAATCGATTGAAAATTAACAAAGTTAGATCGGCGGAAGCTTAGCTAAAATTCGCGTTTTTTCTTGTAACGCGTCCCTCGTGTCCTGTTCCTCGTTCCTCGTTCCTCGTTCCTCGTTCCTCGTTCCTCGTTCCTCGTTCCTCGTTCCTCGTTCCTCGTTCCTGCCACTAGCCACTGCCAGTGGTCGCAGGCGATCAGTTGGGCAGGTAGGTAAGTTGGTATGTGGACAGATATGATTACCTACTCACTTACTTTAACATTAACTACTTCACCTTTTACTACTTATCATATCAAGTGATATTATCAGTTGGTAGACCAAATCGCTTAAACACGTCGTAGGCTGTACTTTTCGATGGGAAGGGGCAGGGGAAGTGACTAACAAGTTTGTTAATTACTGTTTCACATTCACTACTTTACTTCTTACTGCTTATCATATCATGTGATATTATCAGTTGGTAGATCAACTCGCTAAAACACGTCGTAAGCTGTACTTTTCGATGGGAAGGGGCAGGGGAAGTGACTAACAAGTTTGTTAATTACTGTTTCACATTCACTACTTTACTTCTTACTGCTTATCATATCATGTGATATTATCAGTTGGTAGATCAACTCGCTTAAACACGTCGTAGGCTGTACTTTTCGATGGGAACGGACAGGGAAAGTGAATAACAAGTTTGTTACTTTCTGATGACGTCATCAAAGTGCAAGGGGCGTGTGATGACGTCATCAGGGTGTCATCTAAAGTACATAGGGCATCTGATGACGTCATCAGGATGTCATGTAAAGTACATAGGGCATCTGATGACGTAATCAGGGTGTCATCTAAAGTACATAGGGCATCTGATGACGTCATCAGGATGTCATGTAAAGTACATAGGGCATCTGATGACGTCATCAGGGTGTCATCTAAAGTACATAGGGCATCTGATGACGTCATCAGGGTGTCATCTAAAGTACATAGGGCATCTGATGACGTCATCAGGGTGTCATCTAAAGTACATAGGGCATCTGATGACGTCATCAGGGTGTCATCTAAAGTACATAGGGCATCTGATGACGTTATCAGGGTGTCATGTAAAGTACATAGGGCATCTGATGACGTCATAAGGATGTCATGTAAAGTACATAGGGCATCTGATGACGTCATCAGGATGTCATGTAAAGTACATAGGGCATCTGATGTCGTCATCAGGATGTCATGTAAAGTACATAGGGCATTTGATGACGTCATCAGGATGTCATGTAACGTACATAGGGCATCTGATGACGTCATCAGGATGTCATGTGAAGTACATAGAGCATCTGATGACGTCATCAGGATGTCATGTAACGTACATAGGGCATCTGATGACGTCATCAGGGTGTCATCTAAAGTACATAGGGCATCTGATGACGTCATCAGGATGTCATGTGACGTACATAGGGCATCTGATGACGTCATCAGGATGTCATGTAAAGTTCATAGGGCATCTAATGACGTGATCAGGGTGTCATCTAAAGTACATAGGGCATCTGATGACGTCATCAGGATGTCATGTAAAGTACATAGGGCATCTGGTGACGTCATCAGGGTGTCATCTAAAGTACATAGGGCATCTGATGACGTCATCAGGATGTCATGTAACGTACATAGGGCATCTGATGACGTCATCAGGATGTCATGTAAAGTTCATAGGGCATCTGATGACGTCATCAGG
This sequence comes from Aplectana chamaeleonis, assembly GCA_029168955.1. NCBI lineage: Eukaryota > Metazoa > Nematoda > Chromadorea > Rhabditida > Cosmocercidae > Aplectana > Aplectana chamaeleonis. Next base: position 489,078 of record JAPDOI010000124.1, on the reverse strand, counting down.
GTGTCATCTAAAGTACATAGGGCATCTGATGACGTCATCAGGATGTCATGTAACGTACATAGGGCATCTGATGACGTCATCAGGATGTCATGTAACGTACATAGGGCATCTGATGACGTCATCAGGATGTCATGTAAAGTTGTGTGTAAAGTTCATAGGGCATCTGATGACGTCATCAGGGTGTCATCTAAAGTACATAGGGCATCGGATGACGTCATCAGGATGTCATGTAAAGTACATAGGGCATCTGGTGACGTCATCAGGGTGTCATCTAAAGTACATAGGGCATCTGATGACGTCATCAGGATGTCATGTAAAGTACATAGGGCATCTGGTGACGTCATCAGGGTGTCATCTAAAGTACATAGGGCATCTGATGACGTCATCAGGATGTCATGTAAAGTACATAGGGCATCTGGTGACGTCATCAGGGTGTCATCTAAAGTACATAGGGCATCTGATGACGTCATCAGGATGTCATGTAAAGTACATAGGGCATCTGGTGACGTCATCAGGGTGTCATCTAAAGTACATAGGGCATCTGATGACGTCATCAGGATGTCATGTGACGTACATAGGGCATCTGATGACGTCATCAGGGTGTCATCTAAAGTACATAGGGCATCTGATGACGTCATCAGGATGTCATGTAAAGTTGTGTGTAAAGTTCATAGGGCATCTGATGACGTCATCAGGGTGTCATCTAAAGTACATAGGGCATCGGATGACGTCATCAGGATGTCATGTAAAGTACATAGGGCATCTGGTGACGTCATCAGGGTGTCATGTAAAGTTGTGTGTAAAGTTCATAGGGCATCTGATGACGTCATCAGGGTGTCATCTAAAGTACATAGGGCATCTGATGACGTCATCAGGATGTCATGTAACGTACATAGGGCATCTGATGACGTCATCAGGATGTCATGTAAAGTTGTGTGTAAAGTTCATAGGGCATCTGATGACGTCATCAGGGTGTCATCTAAAGTACATAGGGCATCGGATGACGTCATCAGGATGTCATGTAAAGTACATAGGGCATCTGGTGACGTCATCAGGGTGTCATGTAAAGTTGTGTGTAAAGTTCATAGGGCATCTGATGACGTCATCAGGGTGTCATCTAAAGTACATAGGGCATCTGATGACGTCATCAGGATGTCATGTAACGTACATAGGGCATCTGATGACGTCATCAGGATGTCATGTAAAGTTGTGTGTAAAGTTCATAGGGCATCTGATGACGTCATCAGGGTGTCATCTAAAGTACATAGGGCATCGGATGACGTCATCAGGATGTCATGTAAAGTACATAGGGCATCTGGTGACGTCATCAGGGTGTCATCTAAAGTACATAGGGCATCTGATGACGTCATCAGGATGTCATGTAAAGTACATAGGGCATCTGGTGACGTCATCAGGGTGTCATGTAAAGTACATAGGGCATCTGATGACGTCATCAGGATGTCATGTAAAGTACATAGGGCATCTGGTGACTTCATCAGGGTGTCATCTAAAGTACATAGGGCATCTGATGACGTCATCAGGATGTCATGTAAAGTACATAGGGCATCTGGTGACGTCATCAGGGTGTCATCTAAAGTACATAGGGCATCTGATGACGTCATCAGGATGTCATGTAAAGTACATAGGGCATCTGGTGACGTCATCAGGGTGTCATCTAAAGTACATAGGGCATCTGATGACGTCATCAGGATGTCATGTAAAGTACATAGGGCATCTGGTGACGTCATCAGGGTGTCATCTAAAGTACATAGGGCATCTGATGACGTCATCAGGATGTCATGTAAAGTACATAGGGCATCTGGTGACGTCATCAGGGTGTCATCTAAAGTACATAGGGCATCTGATGACGTCATCAGGATGTCATGTAAAGTACATAGGGCATCTGGTGACGTCATCAGGGTGTCATCTAAAGTACATAGGGCATCTGGTGACGTCATCAGGGTGTCATCTAAAGTACATAGGGCATCTGATGACGTCATCAGGATGTCATGTAAAGTACATAGGGCATCTGGTGACGTCATCAGGGTGTCATCTAAAGTACATAGGGCATCTGATGACGTCATCAGGATGTCATGTAAAGTTGTGTGTAAAGTTCATAGGGCATCTGATGACGTCATCAGGGTGTCATCTAAAGTACATAGGGCATCGGATGACGTCATCAGGATGTCATGTAAAGTACATAGGGCATCTGGTGACGTCATCAGGGTGTCATGTAAAGTTGTGTGTAAAGTTCATAGGGCATCTGATGACGTCATCAGGGTGTCATCTAAAGTACATAGGGCATCTGATGACGTCATCAGGATGTCATGTAAAGTACATAGGGCATCTGGTGACGTCATCAGGATGTCATGTAAAGTTGTGTGTAAAGTTCATAGGGCATCTGATGACGTCATCAGGATGTCATGTAACGTACATAGGGCATCTGATGACGTCATCAGGATGTCATGTAAAGTACATAGGGCATCTGGTGACGTCATCAGGGTGTCATGTAAAATTGTGTGTAAAGTTCATAGGGCATCTGATGACGTCATCAGGGTGTCATCTAAAGTACATAGGGCATCTGATGACGTCATCAGGATGTCATGTAACGTACATAGGGCATCTGATGACGTCATCAGGATGTCATGTAAAGTTCATAGGGCATCTGATGACGTCATCAGGGTGTCATCTAAAGTACATAGGGCATCTGATGACGTCATCAGGATGTCATGTAAAGTACATAGGGCATCTGGTGACGTCATCAGGGTGTCATCTAAAGTACATAGGGCATCTGATGACGTCATCAGGATGTCATGTAAAGTACATAGGGCATCTGGTGACGTCATCAGGGTGTCATCTAAAGTACATAGGGCATCTGATGACGTCATCAGGATGTCATGTAAAGTACATAGGGCATCTGGTGACGTCATCAGGGTGTCATCTAAAGTACATAGGTATCTGATGACGTCATCAGGATGTCATGTAAAGTACATAGGGCATCTGGTGACGTCATCAGGGTGTCATCTAAAGTACATAGGGCATCTGATGACGTCATCAGGATGTCATGTAAAGTACATAGGGCATCTGGTGACGTCATCAGGTGTCATCTAAAGTACATAGGCATCTGATGACGTCATCAGTGATGTCATGTAAAGTTCATAGGGTATCTGATGACGTCATCAGGATGTCATGGAAAGTACATAGAGCATCTGATGGCGCCATCAGGGTGTCATCTAAAGTACATAGGACATCTGATGACGTCATCAGGATGTCATGCGCAACGTACATAGGGCATCTGATGACGTCATCAGGATGTCATGTAAAGTACATAGGGCATCTGATGACGTCATCAGGATGTCATCTAAAGTACATAGGGCATCTGATGACGTCATCAGGTGTCATCTAAAGTACATAGGGCATCTGATGAAGTCATCAGGATGTCATGTAAAGTACATAGGGCATCTGATGACGTCATCAGGGTGTCATCTAAAGTGCATAGGGCATCTGATGACGTCATCAGGATGTCATCTAAAGTACATAGGGCATCTAATGACGTCATCAGGATGTCATGTAAAGTACATAGGGCATCTGATGACGTCATCAGGATGTCATGTAAAGTACATAGGGCATCTGATGACGTCATCAGGATGTCATGTAAAGTACATAGGGCATCTGATGACGTCACCAGATGTCATGAAAAGTACATATAGCATCTGATGACGTCATCAGGGTGTCATTTAAAGTACATAGGGCATCTGATGACGTCATCAGGATGTCATGTAAAGTACATAGGGCATCTGATGACGTCATCAGGATGTCATGTAAAGTACATAGGGCATCTGGTGACGTCATCAGGGTGTCATGTAAAGTACATAGGGCATCTGATGACGTCATCAGGGTGTCATGTAAAGTACATAGGGCATCTGATGACGTCATCAGGATGTCATCTAAAGTACATAGGGCATCTGATGACGTCATCAGGATGTCATGTAAAGTACATAGGGCATCTGATGACGTCATCAGGGTGTCATCTAAAGTACATAGGGCATGTGATGACGTCATCAGGATGTCATGTAAAGTACATAGGGCATCTGATGACGTCATCAGGGTGTCATCTAAAGTACATAGGGCATCTGATTACGTCATCAGGGTGTCATTTAAAGTACATAGGGCATCTGATGACGTCATCAGGATGTCATGTAAAGTACATAGGGCATCTGATGACGTCATCAGGATGTCATGTAAAGTACATAGAGCATCTGGTGACGTCATCAGGGTGTCATCTAAAGTACATAGGGCATCTGATGACGTCATCAGGATGTCATGTAAAGTACAAAAGGCATCTGATGACGTCATCAGGGTGTCATATAAAGTACATAGGGCATCTGATGACGTCATCAGGGTGTCATATAAACTACATAGGGCATCTGATGACGTCATCAGGATGTCATGTAAAGTACATAGGGCATCTGATGACGTCATCAGGGTGTCATCTAAAGTACATAGGGCATCTGATGACGTCATCAGGATGTCATGTAAAGTACATAGGGCATCTGGTGACGTCATCAGGGTGTCATCTAAAGTACATGCAGGGCATCTGATGACGTCATCAGGATGTCATGTAAAGTACATAGGGCATCTGATGACGTCATCAGGATGTCATGTAAAGTACATAGGGCATCTGATGACGTCATCAGATGTCATGTAAAGTTCATAGGCATCTAATGACGTGACTCAGGGTGTCATCTAAAGTACATAGGGCATCTGATGACGTCATCAGGATGTCATGTAAAGTACATAGGGCATCTGATGACGTCATCAGGGTGTCATGTAAAGTACATAGGGCATCTGATGACGTCATCAGGATGTCATGTAAAGTTGTGTAAAGTTCATAGGGCATCTGATGACGTCATCAGGGTGTCATCTAAAGTACATAGGGCATCTGATGACGTCATCAGGATGTCATGTAAAGTACTTAGGGCATCTGATGACGTCATCAGGATGTCATGTAAAGTACATAGGGCATCTGAAGACGTCATCAGGATGTCATGCAAAGTACATAGGGCATCTGATGACGTCATCAGGGTGTCATGTAAAGTACATAGGGCATCCGATGACGTCATCAGGATGTCATGTTAAGTACATAGGTCCGCCATTGCCTCCGCCATTGCCGGTCCCAAGCCCGGATGAGAAAGGAGGAGGGTTGGCCCCCCGTACTACCGACGGGCTGGAAAACTTAGCTGGGAACCATGGAGAGATCTCTTGAGGAAATAACGATGAAGCTACCGCATCCCGGGGCAGCCGATGCGCCAGCACTGGGGAACCCGGGGTGTTGGCGGTAGGGAAGAATGCTACTGGTCAAAATGCAAGACGACTGGTGACGCCGAAAAAAGAGAGTTTGCGAGATCGGAGCGTGGAACGTGAGAACGGGATACTGCGTTGGACAAAAAGAAGTAATTGCCGGGGAGCTGTCGAGGTCAAAGTATCGGTTGCTGCGCTTTCCGAGCTCAGAATGCCGGCCCAGTTTTGTGGAACAGTGGTATCCAGGTTCCAGGAAGTGGCGAAAAAGATGGTGCTGTATTACTCCGGTGATGAGCGGCATCATCAAGACCGTTAGTTCATGCTAAGCAGGGACGCGGCTGGAAGCGTGATTACGTTTGAGCCGATTTCTGGCGGGATTGCTGTCCTGGTCTTGAGCGGAACGATAAAAACCCGTTTTGTGTCTGTCTATGCGCCCACGGAGTCGAGTTCTGACATCGACAAAAGACGCGTTCTACTGCACAACTCCAAGACGTTCTGAATTCGATCCCGGGAGCCGATGTTACCATTGTAGCGGGCGGTTTCCAACGCAAGAGTCGGAACTGTTAGAACCGAGGAGGAGGGAGGGAGGATGGGAAGGAGTGCTGGGAGGGTTCAGCGTCGATTGAAATGAACGATAACGGTTTTACGTCTGCTTTCGTTTGCAGCGTTCAACGGGCTTTGATTGGAAGCAGTCTATTTCCAGCATCCCGGAAGCATCGGTTAACATGGAGGAGTTCGGCCGGACGCTGATATAGCCACCTTAGATTACGTGGTAGTGAACTCTCGTTTCAGGTCTTCACTCGAAGACATTTGAGCCATGAGAGGACCTGACTGTGGATCGGACCACTATCTCTTGCGCGCTGTAATGAAGCTTCGTTTACGGCGACGGGCGTGTGGTGCCTCCTAAAAAGAAAGCTGGACTAATTCCCACTTGCTGACACCTGGAACAAAGAGAAGCGTTTCAAATCGCGCTGTCAGAAATCGCTTTGCAGTGCTTCAAGATGCATTGTCCGTAGATGAATATGAGGAGCAATAGGTTGATGTCGTTCTGCAATGTGCAGAGCCTCTCTGCCCGGTTATTCGCCGGCGAACATGCCATGGATATCAGGACGAATCTCTCCGCCTCGTGGATGAGCGGAAACGAGTGAAGCTAACCAACTTTGCACGTTATCGGCAGCTATGTCAAAGCTTCACGTCGTAAGTTGAAAGAGGAGAAAGTCGGCACTGGAGGCGGAATGGCCGACGAACTGGAGGGAGGCGGCTGGAAGAAATAACTACCGCACATTGTACGGTACACTGAACCGTCTCAGAAGAAAACCAAATCCGGCTAGCGATTGCATCGGGAATAACGGACGGGTCCTTTGATTTAATGGATGAGCGCCTGTTACGATGGAAGCAGTTCTTCAGCGAGCTTTACAGTCACGATGCACCACCAGGCCCGCTTGACGAAGCCGAGTACGGTTCGAAGTGTCACAGCGGCGATGCTTGACTCTGAACCCACTCTGGACAGAAAGTGAGAGCAGCATTCCAGCGTCTCACAAAAACCCGAGCGTCCCTGGTGTGAACAGCATTACTGCTGAAGCGATCAAAGGCGAGGTGGTGATGTGTTACAACGACGGTTACATCAGTAGATCCTCCTCGTATGGCAGTCAGAAAACGTCCCATCTACCTGGAAAAAGGCTATCGTTGTGCCCATTCACAAAAAGGGTGATGCTGGGATTTGTAAGCTATCACGGAGTCAGTCTGTTATCAATCGTTGGTAAAGTCTTCCACGAGGATAATCCAGTCGAGGCGCGCCATCGAGGGCATACCGATCGCGAGGAACGGGCAGGATTTCGTCTGGGTCGAACACGCGATCAAATATTCGCACTTCTCGTCAACTTTTTTGGAGGGAAAGGATCCGCTGTGGAAAGCGGGTTGTTATTACCTTCATCGACTTCAAGTCGGCCTTTGACTGCGTGCACTGGCCTGCCAGTGGAGAAGAACATTGGAGTGCGAACACGTTCCGGAGAAAGGTGTATGAAGCTCCTGCAGGGAACATACAGCGGTTCAGCAAGCTGCATTCGCGTCGGGGACAAGCTGTCCAAGGAATTTGCAGAAGTCAATACGGGAAGTCCGGCAAGGAGATGTGGATTTCGCCACTGCTATTCAACACTGTGGTCGACGCCATTATGAGAAAGGTTTTCAAAGATAGAAGAGAGGTTCAACTTGGCGATAACGAGTTCCTCACAGACTTGATGTTTGCGGACGACAGCGCTGTATTTCACCGATACTGATATGGATGCTACGAATTTGATGAAGGGTATAGCAGATATCGCGGATTCGTACGGTCTACCACGGATAAACCGGGATAGGGCCCAAAGTCATGACGTCAGACAGTTCACGTGCTTCTGTGTTCTTCGAAGGAGCTGAGCTTAACCAAGTTGAGGAGTTCAAGTACTTAGGATCGGTGGTGCAACAGCGCAAGGTAGTGGCTACAACTGAGATACAATTGCCAGGATCAGGCGGGGCGTGTGCTGCTTTTGCTTCTACTAGACTGGTGTAATCTGTGGAAAAAGGGCAATGTGTCAATCAAGGCCAAATGCGGATGTTTGATCTCTTATAATGCCGATTCTATTGTACGGCTCAGAGTCGTGGACCTTGCTCAGAAGTTGGATCTCCAGCAAGCTATGAGGTCTTCCGTAGCGGTCATTTACGTATTCTCGGAACAACGTTAAGAGATCACTTCTGCACGCAACAGCGATTATACAGGATTTCAACTGCGACCATCAACCGACAATCGAGGAACAAATCCGAACGAAAAGGTTGCGCTGGTTTGAACACATTAGCACAGAATGGAAGCCGATCGACTACCATACGGCTTGCTATAGAAGAAAAACGCCCAAAAGCATGGAAGGTCGAGAGAACTGCCCCGAAGAAGACGTGGGTGAAACAGGTCGAAGCTGATCTGAAATCTCCCAACGGTGCAGTGTCGTTAACGCTAAAATAATTTACGCGACTAATCGTTCGGACTAAGGCGTATCGTTCAGGCCACTGGAGCTCCTATGCTTCTACAGCAGTGTACTGGTTAAGGAGGTCGTCCCGCTCCGCCAGCCGCCAGCTAATGGGAGGAGTGAGTGGGTGACATAGGGCATCTGATGACGTCATCAGGATGTCATGTAAAGTACATGGGGCATCTGATGACGTCATCAGAGTGTCATGTAAAGTACATAGGGCATCTGATGACGTCTCATCAGGGTGTCATGCTTAAGTACATAGGGCATCTGATGACGTCATCAGGATGTCATGCGTAGTACCGGGGGCATCTGATGACGTCATCAGGGTTAATCATGTAAAGTACATAGGGCATCTGATGACGTCATCAGGGTAATGCGTGTAAAGTACATAGGGCATCTGATGACGTCATCAGTTAATCATGTAAAAAGCTACATAGGGCATCTGATTGGGCGACATCAGTAAGATATCACATGTAAAGCCACGCCGATCTGATGACGTCATCAGGGTGCCATGTAAAGTACATAGGGCATCTGATGACGTCATAAAGGTGTCATGTAAAGCACATACCGCCAAATCTAATGACGTCATCAAGGTGTCATGTAACCAAAGTACATAGGACATCTGATGACGTCTGCAGGGGTGTCACGTAAAGTACATGGGGCATCTGATGACGTCATCAGAGTGTCATGTAAAGTACGCAGGGCATCTGATGAGCGTCATCAGGGTGCCATCGCAAAGAAGTACGCGAGACATCCTGTTAGGCGTCATAAGGATGTCATGCTCAAAAGTACACTTGGAGCATCTGATGACGTCATCAGAGTTGTCATGTAAAGTACATAGAACATCGGATGACGTCATCAGGATGTCATGTAAAATACATAGGGCATCCTGTTGACGTCATCAGGATGCCATCATAAGCTACATAGGGCATCTGATGACGTCATCGGGGTGTCATGTAAAGTACATGGAGCATCTGATTGACGTCATCCGGGATGTCATGTAAAGTACATAGGGCATCTGATGACGTCATCAGGGTGCTCATGCATAAAGCCATAGGGCATCTGTTGACGTCATCAGGATGTCATGTAAAGTACACAGGGCATCTGGTAAACGTCATCAGGCGTGTCATGTAAAGTACATAGGGCATCTGATGACGTCATCCGGGATCTCATGTAAAGCCGCCGGGCATCTGATGACGTCATCAGGGTGTCATCATAAAGTACATAGGGCATCTGATGACGTCATAAGGGTGTCATGTAAAGCACATAGGGCATCTAATGACGTCATCAGGATGTCATGTAAAAATACATAGGGCATCTGATGAGCGTCATCAAGGGTGTCATGTAAAGTACATAGGGCATCTGATGTCGTCAAGATATCATCATCCTGGGCATCTGAGTGACGTCATCAGGGCGTTAATCATGTAAAGTACATAGGGCATCTGTTGACGTCATCAGGGTGTCATGCCAAAAGTACATAGAGCGTCTGATGACGTCATCGGGATGTCATGTAAAGCCCATAGGGCATCTGATGACGTCATCAGGATGTCATGTAAAGTACATAGGGCATCTGATGACGTCATCAGGATTGTCATGTAAAGTACATAAGGAGCATCTGATGACGTCATCGGGATGTCATGTAAAGTAAACATAGGGCATCTGATGACGTCATCAGGTGTCAATGTAAAGTTACATAGGGCATCTGATGACGTCATCGGGGTCATCATCATGTAAAGTACATAGGGCATCTGATGACGTCATCAGGGTGTCATGTAAAGTACATAGGGCATCTGATGACGTCATCAGGAATTGTCATGTAAAGCTACATAGGAGCATCTGATGACGTCATCAGGGTGTCATGCTTAAAGTACATAGGGCATCTGATGACGTCATCAGGGTGTCATGTAAAATTACATAGGGCATCTGATGACGTCATCAGATAATCATCAAAGTACATAGGGCATCTGATGACGTCATCAGGGTGTCATGTAAAGTACATAGGGCATCTGATGACGTCATCAGGATGTCATGTAAAGTACATAGGGCATCTGATGACGTCATCAGGGTGTCATGTAAAGTACATAGGGCATCTGATGACGTCATCAGGATGTCATGTAAAGTACATAGGGCATCTGATGACGTCATCAGGGTGTCATGTAAAGTACATAGGGCATCTGATGACGTCATAAGGGTGTCATGTAAAGTACATAGGGCATCTGATGACGTCATAAGGGTGTCATGTAAAGTACATAGGGCATCTGATGACGTCATCAGGATGTCATGTAAAGTACATAGGGCATCTGATGACGTCATCAGGGTGTCATGTAAAGTACATAGGGCATCTGATGACGTCATAAGGGTGTCATGTAAAGTACATAGGGCATCTGATGACGTCATCAAGGATGTCATGTAAAGTACATAGGGCATCTGATGACGTCATCAGGGTGTCATGTAAAGTACATAGGGCATCTGATGACGTCATCAGATGTCATGTAAAGTACATAGGGCATCTGATGACGTCATCAGGGTGTCATGTAAAGTACATAGGGCATCTGATGACGTCATCAGGGTGTGATGTAAAGTACATAGGGCATCTGATGACGTCATCAGGATGTCATGTAAAGTACATAGGGCATCTGATGACGTCATCAGGATGTCATGTAAAGTACATAGGGCATCTGATGACGTCATCAGGGTGTCATGTAAAGTACATAGGGCATCTGATGACGTCATCAGGATGTCATGTAAAGTACATAGGGCATCTGATGACGTCATCAGGGTGTCATGTAAAGTACATAGGGCATCTGATGACGTCATCAAGGGTGTCATGTAAAGTACATAGGGCATCTGATGACGTCATCAGGGTGTCATGTAAAGTCCATAGGGCATCTGATGACGTCATCAGGGTGTCATGTAAAGTACATAGGGCATCTGATGACGTCATCAGGATGTCATGTAAAGTACATAGGGCATCTGATGACGTCATCAGGGTGTCATGTAAAAGTACATAGGGCATCTGATGACGTCATCAGGATGTCATGTAAAGTACATAGGGCATCTGATGACGTCATCAGGATGTCATGTAAAGTACATAGGGCATCTGATGACGTCATCAGGGTGTCATGTAAAGTACATAGGGCATCTGATGACGTCATCAGGGTGTCATGTAAAGTACATAGGGCATCTGATGACGTCATCAGGATGTCATGTAAAGTACATAGGGCATCTGATGACGTCATCAGGGTGTCATGTAAAAGTCATAGGGCATCTGGTGACGTCATCAGGATGTCATGTAAAGTACATAGGGCATCTGATGACGTCATCAGGATGTCATGTAAAGTACATAGGGCATCTGATGACGTCATCAGGATGTCATGTAAAGTACATAGGGCATCTGATGACGTCATCAGGATGTCATGTAAAGTACATAGGGCATCTGATGACGTCATCAGGGTGTCATGTAAAGTACATAGGGCATCTGATGACGTCATCACGATGTCATGTAAAGTACATAGGGCATCTGATGACGTCATCAGGTGTCATGTAAAGTCCATAGGGCATCTGATGACGTCATCAGGATGTCATGTAAAGTACATAGGGCATCTGATGACGTCATCAGGGTGTCATGTAAAGTACATAGGGCATCTGATGACGTCATCAGGATGTCATGTAAAGTACATAGGGCATCTGATGACGTCATCAGGATGTCATGTAAAGTACATAGGGCATCTGATGACGTCATCAGGGTGTCATGTAAAGTACATAGGGCATCTGATGACGTCATCAGGGTGTCATGTAAAGTACATAGGGCATCTGATGACGTCATCAGGATGTCATGTAAAGTACATAGGGCATCTGATGACGTCATCAGGGTGTCATGTAAAGTACATAGGGCATCTGATGACGTCATCAGGATGTCATGTAAAGTACATAGGGCATCTGATGACGTCATCAGGGTGTCATGTAAAGTACATAGGGCATCTGATGACGTCATCAGGATGTCATGTAAAGTACATAGGGCATCTGATGACGTCATCAGGGTGTCATGTAAAGTACATAGGGCATCTGATGACGTCATCAGGATGTCATGTAAAGTACATAGGGCATCTGATGACGTCATCAGGGTGTCATGTAAAGTACATAGGGCATCTGATGACGTCATAAGGATGTCATGTAAAGTACATAGGGCATCTGATGACGTCATCAGGATGTCATGTAAAGTACATAGGGCATCTGATGACGTCATCAGGGTGTCATGTAAAGTACATAGGGCATCTGATGACGTCATCAGGGTGTCATGTAAAGTACATAGGGCATCTGATGACGTCATCAGGGTGTCATGTAAAGTACATAGGGCATCTGATGACGTCATCAGGATGTCATGTAAAGTACATAGGGCATCTGATGACGTCATCAGGGTGTCATGTAAAGTACATAGGGCATCTGATGACGTCATCAGGATGTCATGTAAAGTACATAGGGCATCTGATGACGTCATCAGGGTGTCATGTAAAGTACATAGGGCATCTGATGACGTCATCAGGATGTCATGTAAAGTACATAGGGCATCTGATGACGTCATCAGGGTGTCATGTAAAGTACATAGGGCATCTGATGACGTCATCAGGGTGTCATGTAAAGTACATAGGGCATCTGATGACGTCATAAGGGTGTCATGTAAAGTACATAGGGCATCTGATGACGTCATCAGGATGTCATGTAAAGTACATAGGGCATCTGATGACGTCATCAGGGTGTCATGTAAAGTACATAGGGCATCTGATGACGTCATCAGGATGTCATGTAAAGTACATAGGGCATCTGATGACGTCATCAGGGTGTCATGTAAAGTACATAGGGCATCTGATGACGTCATCAGGATGTCATGTAAAGTACATAGGGCATCTGATGACGTCATCAGGATGTCATGTAAAGTACATAGGGCATCTGATGACGTCATCAGGGTGTCATGTAAAGTACATAGGGCATCTGATGACGTCATCAGGGTGTCATGTAAAGTACATAGGGCATCTGATGACGTCATCAGGATGTCATGTAAAGTACATAGGGCATCTGATGACGTCATCAGGGTGTCATGTAAAGTACATAGGGCATCTGATGACGTCATCAGGATGTCATGTAAAGTACATAGGGCATCTGATGACGTCATCAGGGTGTCATGTAAAGTACATAGGGCATCTGATGACGTCATCAGGATGTCATGTAAAGTACATAGGGCATCTGATGACGTCATCAGGGTGTCATGTAAAGTACATAGGGCATCTGATGACGTCATAAGGGTGTCATGTAAAGCACATAGGGCATCTGATGACGTCATCAAGATGTCATGTAAAGTACATAGGGCATCTGATGACGTCATAAGGGTGTCACGTAAAGTACATAGGGCATCTGATGACGTCATCAGGGTGTCATGTAAAGTACATAGGGCATCTGATGACGTCATCAGAGTGTCATGTAAAGTACATAGGGCATCTGATGACGTCATCAGGATGTCATGTAAAGTACATAGGGCATCTGATGACGTCATCAGGGTGTCATGTAAAGTACATAGGGCATCTGATGACGTCATCAGGATGTCATGTAAAGTACATAGGGCATCTGATGACGTCATCAGGATGTCATGTAAAGTACATAGGGCATCTGATGACGTCATCAGGGTGTCATGTAAAGTACATAGGGCATCTGATGACGTCATCAGGATGTCATGTAAAGTACATAGGGCATCTGATGACGTCATCAGGGTGTCATGTAAAGTACATAGGGCATCTGATGACGTCATCAGGATGTCATGTAAAGTACATAGGGCATCTGATGACGTCATCAGGGTGTCATGTAAAGTACATAGGGCATCTGATGACGTCATAAGGGTGTCATGTAAAGTACATAGGGCATCTGATGACGTCATCAGGATGTCATGTAAAGTACATAGGGCATCTGATGACGTCATCAGGGTGTCATGTAAAGTACATAGGGCATCTGATGACGTCATCAGGGTGTCATGTATAAAGTACATAGGGCATCTGATGACGTCATAAGGGTGTCATGTAAAGTACATAGGGCATCTGATGACGTCATCAGGATGTCATGTAAAGTACATAGGGCATCTGATGACGTCATCAGGGTGTCATGTAAAGTACATAGGGCATCTGATGACGTCATCAGGATGTCATGTAAAGTACATAGGGCATCTGATGACGTCATCAGGGTGTCATGTAAAGTACATAGGGCATCTGATGACGTCATCAGGATGTCATGTAAAGTACATAGGGCATCTCCGCCGTTGCCGGTCCCAAGCCCGGATGAGAAAGGAGGAGGGTTGGCCCCCCGTACTACCGACGGGCTGGAAAACTTAGGTGGTAACCATGGAGAGTCTCTTAGGAAATAACGATGAAGCTACCGCATCCGGGGCAGCCGATGCGCCAGCACTAGGGAACCAGGGTGTTGGTGAGAAGAATGCTACTGGTCAAAATGCAAGACGACTGGTGACGCCGAAAAAAGAGTTGCGGATCGGAGCGTGGAACGTGAGAACGGGATACTGCGTTGGACAAAAAGAAGTAATTGCCAGGGAGCTGTCGAGGTCCAAAGTATCGATTGCTGCGCTTTCCGAGCTCAGAATGAGCGGTTGTGGAACGGTGACCATCCAGGTTCCAGGAAGTGACGAAAAGATGGTGCTGTATTACTCCGGTGATGAGCGGCATCATCAAGGCGTTGGATTCATGCTAAGCAGGGACGCAGCTGGAAGCGTGATTACGTTTGAGCCGATTTCTGGCAGGATTGCTGTCCTAGTCTTGAGCGGAACGATAAAAACCCGTTTTGTGTCTGTCTATGCGCCCACGGAGTCGAGTTCTGACATCGACAAAGACGCGTTCTACGCACAACTCCAAGACGTTCTGAATTCGATCCCGAGAACCGATGTTACCATTGTAGCGGGCGATTTCAACGCAAGAGTCGGAACTGTTAGAACCGGATGGGAAGGAGTGCTGGGAGGGTTCAGCGTCGGTGAAATGAACGATAACGGTTTACGTCTGCTTTCGTTTGCAGCGTTCAACGGGCTTACGATTGGAAACAGTCTATTTCAACATCCCCGGAAACATCAGTTAACATGGAGGAGTTCGACCGGACATGATATAGCCACCTTAGATTACGTGCTGGTGAACTCTCGTTTCAGGTCTTCACTCCAAAGACGTGCGAGCCATGAGAGGACCTGACTGTGGATCGGACCACTATCTCTTGCGCGCTGTAATGAAGCTTCGTTTACGGCGACCCAGGCGTGTGGTGCCTCTAAAAAGAAACTGGACTGGTCCCACTTGCTGACACCTGGAACAAGAGAAGCGTTTCAAATCGCGCTGTCAAATCGCTTTGCAGTGCTTCAAGATGCATTGTCCGTAGATGAATATGAGGAGCAAACAGTTGATGTCGTTCTGCAATGTGCAGAGCCTCTCTGCCCGGTTATTCGCCGGCGAACACAGCCATGGATATCGGACGAGTCTCTCCGCCTCGTGGATGAGCGGAAACGAGTGAAGCTAACCAACTTTGCACGTTATCGGCAACTATGTCAAGAGCTTCGTCGTAAGTTGAAAGAGGAGAGAGAGTCGTACTGGAACAAGATGGCCGACGAACTGGAGGAGGCGGCTGGAAGAAATAACTACCGCACATTGTACGGTACACTGAACCGTCTCAGAAAGAAAACCAATCCGGCTAGCGATTGCATCAGGAATACGGACGGGTCCTTTGTGCGTTCTGTGGATGAGCGCCTGTTACGATGGAAGCAGTTCTTCAGCGAGCTTTACAGTCACGATGCACCACCAGGCCCGCTTGACAAACCGATACCAGTTGAAGTGTCACAGCAGGCGATGCTTGACTCTGAACCCACTCTGGACGAAGTGAGAGCCGCGATTCAGCGTCTCAAAAACCGAAAGGCGCCTGGTGTAGACAACGTTACTGCTGAAGCGATCAAGGCAGGTGGTGATGTGTTACAACGACGGTTACATCAGCTGATCCTCCTCGTATGGCAGTCAGAAAACGTCCCATCTACCTGGAAAAAGGCTATCGTTGTGCCCATTCACAAAAGGGTGATGCCAGGGACTGTAAAAACTATCGCGGAATCAGTCTGTTATCAATCGTTGGTAAAGTCTTCACGAGGATAATCCAGTCCAGACTTCAACGCCATCGAGAGCATACCAGTCGCGAGGAACAGGCAGGATTTCGTCCTGGTCGAGGCTGCAGCGATCAAATATTCGCACTTCGTCAACTTTTGGAGGAAAGGATCCGCTGTGGAAAGCGGGTTGTTATTACCTTCATCGACTTCAAGTCGGCCTTTGACTGCGTGCACTGGCCTGCCTTGTGGAGAACATTGGAGTGCGAACACGTTCCGGAGAAAATTGTGAAGCTCCTGCAGGGAACATACAGCGGTTCAACTAGCTGCATTCGCGTCGGGGACAAGCTGTCCGAAGAATTTGCGGTCAATGCAGGAGTCCGGCAAGGAGATGTGATTTCGCCACTGCTATTCAACACTGTGGTCGACGCCATTATGAGAAAGGTTTTCAAAGATAGAAGAGGGGTCCAATATGGCGATAACGAGTTCCTCACAGACTTGATGTTTGCGGACGACAGCGCTGTGTTCACCGATACTGATATGGATGCTACGAATTTGATGAAGGGTATAGCAGATATCGCGGATTCGTACGGTCTACGGATAAATAAGGACAAGACCAAAGTCATGACGTCAGACGGTTCACGTGCTTCTGTGTTCTTCGAAGGAGCTGAGCTCCAGCAAGTTGAGGAGTTCAAGTACTTAGGATCGGTGGTGCAACAGCGCAAGGTAGTGGCCACAACTGAGATACAGTGCAGGATCGGGCAGGCGTGTGCTGCTTTTGCTTCACTAGACTGGTGTCTGTGGAAAAAGGGCAATGTGTCAATCAAGACCAAGATGCGGATCTTCCGATCTCTTATAATGCCGATTCTATTGTACGGCTCAGAGTCGTGGACCTTGCTCAAGTTGGATCTCAGCAAGCTAGAGGTCTTCCAAATGCGGTGTTTGCGGCGAATTCTCGGAACAACGTTAAGAGATCGCATACGCAACGACGTTATACGAGACAGCTGCGACCATCAACCGACAATCGAGGAACAAATCCGAACGAAAAGGTTGCGCTGGTTTGGACACGTATGCAGAATGGAAGCCAGTCGACTACCGCACAGCTTGCTATGGAGAAAACGCCCAAAAGCATGGAAGGTCGAGAGAACTGCCCCGAAGAAGACGTGGGTGAAGCAAGTCGAAGCTGATCTGAAATCTCAACGGTGCAGTGTCGTTAACGCTAAAATAATTGCGGCTAATCGTTCTGAATGGAAGCGTATCGTTCAGGCCACTGGAGCTCCTATGGCACCTACAGCAGTGTACTGGTTGAGAGGTCATCCCGCTCCGCCAGCCGCCAGCTAATGGGAGGAGTGAGTGAGTGACATAGGGCATCTGATGACGTCATCAGGATGTCATGTAAAGTACATAGGGCATCTGATGACGTCATCAGGGTGTCATGTAAAGTACATAGGGCATCTGATGACGTCATCAGGGTGTCATGTAAAGTACATAGGGCATCTGATGACGTCATCAGGATGTCATGTAAAGTACATAGGGCATCTGATGACGTCATCAGGGTGTCATGTAAAGTACATAGGGCATCTGATGACGTCATCAGGATGTCATGTAAAGTACATAGGGCATCTGAGGACGTCATCAGAATGACATGTAAAGAACATAGGCCAGCTGATGATGTCATCAGGGTGTCATGTAAAGTACATAGGGCATCTGATGACGTCATCAGGGTGTCATGTAAAGTACATAGGGCATCTGATGACGTCATCAGGGTGTCATGTAAAGTACATAGGGCATCTGATGACGTCATCAGGGTGTCATGTAAAGTACATAGGGCATCTGATGACGTCACCAGGATGTCATGTAAAGTACATAGGGCATCTGATGACGTCATCGGGTGTCATGTAAAGTACATAGGGCATCTGATGACGTCATCATGGTGTCATGTAAAGTACATAGGGCATCTGATGACGTCATCAGGATGTCATGTAAAGTACATAGGGCATCTGATGACGTCATCAGGGTGTCATGTAAAGTACATAGGGCATCTGATGACGTCATCAGGGTGTCATGTAAAGTACATAGGGCATCTGATGACGTCATCAGGATGTCATGTAAAGTACATAGGGCATCTGATGACGTCATCAGGGTGTCATGTAAAGTACATAGGGCATCTGATGACGTCATCAGGATGTCATGTAAAGTACATAGGGCATCTGATGACGTCATCAGGATGTCATGTAAAGTACATAGGGCATCTGATGACGTCATCAGGGTGTCATGTAAAGTACATAGGGCATCTGATGACGTCATCAGGGTGTCATGTAAAGTACATAGGGCATCTGATGACGTCATCAGGGTGTCATGTAAAGTACATAGGGCATCTGATGACGTCATCAGGGTGTCATGTAAAGTACATAGGGCATCTGATGACGTCATCAGGATGTCATGTAAAGTACATAGGGCATCTGATGACGTCATCAGGGTGTCATGTAAAGTACATAGGGCATCTGATGACGTCATCAGGGTGTCATGTAAAGTACATAGGGCATCTGATGACGTCATCAGGATGTCATGTAAAGTACATAGGGCATCTGATGACGTCATCAGGATGTCATGTAAAGTACATAGGGCATCTGATGACGTCATCAGGGTGTCATGTAAAGTACATAGGGCATCTGATGACGTCATCAGGGTGTCATGTAAAGTACATAGGGCATCTGATGACGTCATCAGGGTGTCATGTAAAGTACATAGGGCATCTGATGACGTCATCAGGATGTCATGTAAAGTACATAGGGCATCTGATGACGTCATCAGGGTGTCATGTAAAGTACATAGGGCATCTGATGACGTCATCAGGGTGTCATGCAAAGTACATAGGGCATCTGATGACGTCATCAGAGTGTCATGTAAAGTACACAGGGCATCTGATGACGTCATCAGGGTGTCATGCAAAGTACATAGGGCATCTGATGACGTCATCAGGGTGTCATGCAAAGTACATAGGGCATCTGAAGACGTCATCAAGGTGTCATCTAAAGTACATAGGGCATCTGATGACGTCATTAGGATGTCATGTAAAGTACATAGGGCATCTGATGGCGTCATCAGGATGCCATGTAAAGTACATAGGGCATCTGATGACGTCATCAGGGTGTCATGTAAAGTACATAGGGCATCTGATGACGTCGTCAGGATGTCACGTAAAGTACATAGGGCATCTGATGACGTCATTAGGATGTCATGTAAAGAACATAGTGCATCTGATGACGTCATCATGGTGTCATGTAAAGTACATAGGGCATCTGATGACGTCATCAGGACGTCGTGGAAAGTGAGTAGCGCTTAATTCGTAGCGTGCGCAACAAGTTTGTTGCTTACTGATTATTATAGCAATCAATGCTATTTGAAAAAAATTGAAGATTTTTTTCATAGATATTACTTCGTAATATCAATAAAAGTGAACAATTCTATCAAAAAGGGGTCTTCCAAGCGAAAAGAGGTTTGGTTGGCGTCAGAAACGTCCCAACAAAAAGAGAACAATAGGTAAGTAGATTGAGGAGAGTCTACAAAAAAGTGAACAATATTCTCTGAGAGCAATTTTTCTTGGTGAACACTTCTTAACAGCGAAAACAAACCGTTGCGGTGTTCTACACAGAAGCTTTCTGTGGTTCCAATAATGGTCTTGATTACGCAAGAACCGTTTAAACGTATGTGCATGTAAACCTAACTCTTACCATCAGAATAGAAGATGACGTCGCAAAGACTTAGACAGACGGTTAGGTCTTGCTGTAAGGAGAAGCAAAACAATAAAATAGAAATACAGCATTAAGCAAGAGTAATCCCGTAAAATCTCGCTAAACGAATAGAAAAGCTTTTTCCGAAAGACACTATACTCATCATCGTAAAATGCCACAACGGTTTGTTTCCGCTGTTAAGAAGTGTTCACCAAGAAAAATTACTCTCAGAGAATATTGTTCACTTTTTGTAGACTCTCCTCAATCTACTTACCTATTGTTCTCTTTTTGTTGGGACGTTTCTGACGCCAACCAAACCTCTTTCGCTTGGAAGACCCCTTTTTGATAGAATTCAACTTGATTTTCCTCTGAAATCCTGAGAGTATTGAGAGTTCTAGACTAATTTTGGTTCGCTAATCAGATAGCAACTATAACAGCCTTGGCTTGTTGTGTACGAAGAACAAGCGCGACAATGATCGAGGCCCTGTGGCCTAATGGATAAGGCGTCGGTCTCCTAAACCGAAGATTCAAGGTTCGAGTCCTTGCTGGGTCGAAATTTTTGCAAAATTGAAAGTTACCGGTTTGAAATCTCAAGTCGTAAACGGCACGCCGATTTGGCATAACAGAGGTCTGTTATGTTGATAATGAGTTGCCAAAAAGTTGCGATCCTGCGAGGATTGAAACCCGCGATCATGTAAATAAAATGTGTATTCAACTTGATTTTCCTCTGAAATCACTGGAGAGTATTGAGAGTTCTAGACTGCCTTGGTTCGCTAATCAGATAGCAACTATAACAGCCTTGGCTTGTTGTGTACGAAGAACAAGCGCGACAATGATCGAGGCCCTGTGGCCTAATGGATAAGGCGTCGGTCTCCTAAACCGAAGATTCAAGGTTCGAGTCCTTGCTGGGTCGAAATTTTTGCAAAATTGAAAGTTACCGGTTTGAAATCTCAAGTCGTAAACGGCACGCCGATTCGGCATAACAGAGGTCTGTTATGTTGATAATGAGTTGCCAAAAAGTTGCGATCCTGCGAGGATTGAAACCCGCGATCATGTAAATAAAATGTGTATTCAACTTGATTTTCCTCTGAAATCCTGAGAGTATTGAGAGTTCTAGACTAATTTTGGTTCGCTAATCAGATAGCAACTATAACAGCCTTGGCTTGTTGTGTACGAAGAACAAGCGCGACAATGATCGAGGCCCTGTGGCCTAATGGATAAGGCGTCGGTCTCCTAAACCGAAGATTCAAGGTTCGAGTCCTTGCTGGGTCGAAATTTTTGCAAAATTGAAAGTTACCGGTTTGAAATCTCAAGTCGTAAACGGCACGCCGATTTGGCATAACAGAGGTCTGTTATATTGATAATGAGTTGCCAAAAGTTGCGATCCTGCGAGGATTGAAACCCGCGATCATGTAAATAAAATGTGTATTCAACTTGATTTTCCTCTGAAATCCTGAGAGTATTGAGAGTTCTAGACTAATTTTGGTTCGCTAATCAGATAGCAACTATAACAGCCTTGGCTTGTTGTGTACGAAGAACAAGCGCGACAATGATCGAGGCCCTGTGGCCTAATGGATAAGGCGTCGGTCTCCTAAACCGAAGATTCAAGGTTCGAGTCCTTGCTGGGTCGAAATTTTTGCAAAATTGAAAGTTACCGGTTTGAAATCTCAAGTCGTAAACGGCACGCCGATTTGGCATAACAGAGGTCTGTTATATTGATAATGAGTTGCCAAAAAGTTGCGATCCTGCGAGGATTGAAACCCGCGATCATGTAAATAAAATGTGTATTCAACTTGATTTTCCTCTGAAATCCTGAGAGTATTGAGAGTTCTAGACTAATTTTGGTTCGCTAATCAGATAGCAACTATAACAGCCTTGGCTTGTTGTGTACGAAGAACAAGCGCGACAATGATCGAGGCCCTGTGGCCTAATGGATAAGGCGTCGGTCTCCTAAACCGAAGATTCAAGGTTCGAGTCCTTGCTGGGTCGAAATTTTTGCAAAATTGAAAGTTACCGGTTCGAAATCTCAAGTCGTAAACGGCACGCCGATTTGGCATAACAGAGGTCTGTTATGTTGATAATGAGTTGCCAAAAAGTTGCGATCCTGCGAGGATTGAAACCCGCGATCATGTAAATAAAATGTGTATTCAACTTGATTTTCCTCTGAAATCCTGAGAGTATTGAGAGTTCTAGACTAATTTTGGTTCGCTAATCAGATAGCAACTATAACAGCCTTGGCTTGTTGTGTACGAAGAACAAGCGCGACAATGATCGAGGCCCTGTGGCCTAATGGATAAGGCGTCGGTCTCCTAAACCGAAGATTCAAGGTTCGAGTCCTTGCTGGGTCAGAAATTTTTGCAAAATTGAAAGTTACCGGTTTGAAATCTCAAGTCGTAAACGGCACGCCGATTTGGCATAACAGAGGTCTGTTATATTGATAATGAGTTGCCAAAAAGTTGCGATCCTGCGAGGATTGAAACCCGCGATCATGTAAATAAAATGTGTATTCAACTTGATTTTCCTCTGAAATCCTGAGAGTATTGAGAGTTCTAGACTAATTTTGGTTCGCTAATCAGATAGCAACTATAACAGCCTTGGCTTGTTGTGTACGAAGAACAAGCGCGACAATGATCGAGGCCCTGTGGCCTAATGGATAAGGCGTCGGTCTCCTAAACCGAAGATTCAAGGTTCGAGTCCTTGCTGGGTCGAAATTTTTGCAAAATTGAAAGTTACCGGTTTGAAATCTCAAGTCGTAAACGGCACGCCGATTTGGCATAACAGAGGTCTGTTATATTGATAATGAGTTGCCAAAAAGTTGCGATCCTGCGAGGATTGAAACCCGCGATCATGTAAATAAAATGTGTATTCAACTTGATTTTCCTCTGAAATCCTGAGAGTATTGAGAGTTCTAGACTAATTTTGGTTCGCTAATCAGATAGCAACTATAACAGCCTTGGCTTGTTGTGTACGAAGAACAAGCGCGACAATGATCGAGGCCCTGTGGCCTAATGGATAAGGCGTCGTTCTCTAAACCGAAGATTCAAGGTTCGAGTCCTTGCTGGGTCGAAATTTTTGCAAAATTGAAAGTTACCGGTTCGAAATCTCAAGTCGTAAACGGCACGCCGATTTGGCATAACAGAGGTCTGTTATATTGATAATGAGTTGCCAAAAAGTTGCGATCCTGCGAGGATTGAAACCCGCGATCATGTAAATAAAATGTGTATTCAACTTGATTTTCCTCTGAAATCCTGAGAGTATTGAGAGTTCTAGACTAATTTTGGTTCGCTAATCAGATAGCAACTATAACAGCCTTGGCTTGTTGTGTACGAAGAACAAGCGCGACAATGATCGAGGCCCTGTGGCCTAATGGATAAGGCGTCGGTCTCCTAAACCGAAGATTCAAAGGTTCGAGTCCTTGCTGGGTCGAAATTTTTGCAAAATTGAAAGTTACCGGTTCGAAATCTCAAGTCGTAAACGGCACGCCGATTTGGCATAACAGAGGTCTGTTATATTGATAATGAGTTGCCAAAAAGTTGCGATCCTGCGAGGATTGAAACCCGCGATCATGTAAATAAAATGTGTATTCAACTTGATTTTCCTCTGAAATCCTGAGAGTATTGAGAGTTCTAGACTAATTTTGGTTCGCTAATCAGATAGCAACTATAACAGCCTTGGCTTGTTGTGTACGAAGAACAAGCGCGACAATGATCGAGGCCCTGTGGCCTAATGGATAAGGCGTCGGTCTCCTAAACCGAAGATTCAAGGTTCGAGTCCTTGCTGGGTCGAAATTTTTGCAAAATTGAAAGTTACCGGTTCGAAATCTCAAGTCGTAAACGGCACGCCGATTTGGCATAACAGAGGTCTGTTATGTTGATAATGAGTTGCCAAAAAGTTGCGATCCTGCGAGGATTGAAACCCGCGATCATGTAAATAAAATGTGTATTCAACTTGATTTTCCTCTGAAATCCTGAGAGTATTGAGAGTTCTAGACTAATTTTGGTTCGCTAATCAGATAGCAACTATAACAGCCTTGGCTTGTTGTGTACGAAGAACAAGCGCGACAATGATCGAGGCCCTGTGGCCTAATGGATAAGGCGTCGGTCTCCTAAACCGAAGATTCAAGGTTCGAGTCCTTGCTGGGTCGAAATTTTTGCAAAATTGAAAGTTACCGGTTCGAAATCTCAAGTCGTAAACGGCACGCCGATTTGGCATAACAGAGGTCTGTTATATTGATAATGAGTTGCCAAAAAGTTGCGATCCTGCGAGGATTGAAACCCGCGATCATGTAAATAAAATGTGTATTCAACTTGATTTTCCTCTGAAATCCTGAGAGTATTGAGAGTTCTAGACTAATTTTGGTTCGCTAATCAGATAGCAACTATAACAGCCTTGGCTTGTTGTGTACGAAGAACAAGCGCGACAATGATCGAGGCCCTGTGGCCTAATGGATAAGGCGTCGGTCTCCTAAACCGAAGATTCAAGGTTCGAGTCCTTGCTGGGTCGAAATTTTTGCAAAATTGAAAGTTACCGGTTCGAAATCTCAAGTCGTAAACGGCACGCCGATTTGGCATAACAGAGGTCTGGTATGTTGATAACGAGTTGCCAAAAAGTTGCGATCCTGCGAGGATTGAAACCCGCGATCATGTAAATAAAATGTGTATTCAACTTGATTTTCCTCTGAAATCCTGAGAGTATTGAGAGTTCTAGACTAATTTTGGTTCGCTAATCAGATAGCAACTATAACAGCCTTGGCTTGTTGTGTACGAAGAACAAGCGCGACAATGATCGAGGCCCTGTGGCCTAATGGATAAGGCGTCGGTCTCCTAAACCGAAGATTCAAGGTTCGAGTCCTTGCTGGGTCGAAATTTTTGCAAAATTGAAAGTTACCGGTTCGAAATCTCAAGTCGTAAACGGCACGCCGATTTGGCATAACAGAGGTCTGTTATATTGATAATGAGTTGCCAAAAAGTTGCGATCCTGCGAGGATTGAAACCCGCGATCATGTAAATAAAATGTGTATTCAACTTGATTTTCCTCTGAAATCCTGAGAGTATTGAGAGTTCTAGACTAATTTTTGGTTCACTAATCAGATAGCAACTATAACAGCCTTGGCTTGTTGTGTACGAAGAACAGGCGCGACAATGATCGAGGCCCTGTGGCCTAATCGATAAGGCGTCGGTCTTCTAAACCGAAGATTCAAGGTTCGGGTCCTTGCTGGGTCGAAATTTTTGCAAAATTGAAAGTTACCGGTTCGAAATCTCAAGTCGTAAACGGCACGCCGATTTGGCATAACAGAGGTCTGTTATGTTGATAATGAGTTGCCAAAAAGTTGCGATCCTGCGAGGATTGAAACCCGCGATCATGTAAATAAAATGTGTATTCAACTTGATTTTCCTCTGAAATCCTGAGAGTATTGAGAGTTCTAGACTAATTTTGGTTCGCTAATCAGATAGCAACTATAACAGCCTTGGCTTGTTGTGTACGAAGAACAAGCGCGACAATGATCGAGGCCCTGTGGCCTAATGGATAAGGCGTCGGTCTCCTAAACCGAAGATTCAAGGTTCGAGTCCTTGCTGGGTCGAAATTTTTGCAAAATTGAAAGTTACCGGTTTGAAATCTCAAGTCGTAAACGGCACGCCGATTTGGCATAACAGAGGTCTGTTATATTGATAATGAGTTGCCAAAAAGTTGCGATCCTGCGAGGATTGAAACCCGCGATCATGTAAATAAAATGTGTATTCAACTTGATTTTCCTCTGAAATCCTGAGAGTATTGAGAGTTCTAGACTAATTTTGGTTCGCTAATCAGATAGCAACTATAACAGCCTTGGCTTGTTGTGTACGAAGAACAAGCGCGACAATGATCGAGGCCCTGTGGCCTAATGGATAAGGCGTCGGTCTCTAAACCGAAGATTCAAGGTTCGAGTCCTTGCTGGGTCGAAATTTTTGCAAAATTGAAAGTTACCGGTTTGAAATCTCAAGTCGTAAACGGCACGCCGATTTGGCATAACAGAGGTCTGTTATATTGATAATGAGTTGCCAAAAGTTGCGATCCTGCAAGGATTGAAACCCGCGATCATGTAAATAAAATGTGTATTCAACTTGATTTTCCTCTGAAATCCTGAGAGTATTGAGAGTTCTAGACTAATTTTGGTTCGCTAATCAGATAGCAACTATAACAGCCTTGGCTTGTTGTGTACGAAGAACAAGCGCGACAATGATCGAGGCCCTGTGGCCTAATGGATAAGGCGTCGGTCTCCTAAACCGAAGATTCAAGGTTCGAGTCCTTGCTGGGTCGAAATTTTTGCAAAATTGAAAGTTACCGGTTCGAAATCTCAAGTCGTAAACGGCACGCCGATTTGGCATAACAGAGGTCTGTTATGTTGATAATGAGTTGCCAAAAAGTTGCGATCCTGCGAGGATTGAAACCCGCGATCATGTAAATAAAATGTGTATTCAACTTGATTTTCCTCTGAAATCCTGAGAGTATTGAGAGTTCTAGACTAATTTTGGTTCGCTAATCAGATAGCAACTATAACAGCCTTGGCTTGTTGTGTACGAAGAACAAGCGCGACAATGATCGAGGCCCTGTGGCCTAATGGATAAGGCGTCGGTCTCCTAAACCGAAGATTCAAGGTTCGAGTCCTTGCTGGGTCGAAATTTTTGCAAAATTGAAAGTTACCGGTTCGAAATCTCAAGTCGTAAACGGCACGCCGATTTGGCATAACAGAGGTCTGTTATGTTGATAATGAGTTGCCAAAAAGTTGCGATCCTGCGAGGATTGAAACCCGCGATCATGTAAATAAAATGTGTATCGCTCCAGCCGCGAAGCGGCTGGAGAGGTTTGGTTTTGCCTGGCACTTGTGATCACTTAGATTTTGGCAAAGTAGTTAATAAAACCTGTAAAACAAATTTTCTAGAGATTTCCTTCTGGATATAAGTGAGAGAGTATAGAAGACACCCGCTGACAAAATTTGAGCCAAATCGATTGAAAATTAACAAAGTTAGATCGGCGGAAGCTTAGCTAAAATTCGCGTTTTTTCTTGTAACGCGTCCCTCGTGTCCTGTTCCTCGTCCCTCGTCCCTCGTCCCTCGTCCCTCGTCCCTCGTCCCTCGTCCCTCGTCCCTCGTCCCTCGTTCCTCGTTCCTGCCACTAGCCACTGCCAGTGGTCGCAGGCTATCAGTACATAGGGCATCTGATGACGTCATCAGGATGTCATGTAAAGTACATAGGGCATCTGATGACGTCATCAGGATGTCATGTAAAGTACATAGGGCATCTGATGACGTCATCAGGGTGTCATGTAAAGTACATATAGGGCATCTGATGACGTCATCAGGGTGTCATGTAAAGAACATAGGGCATCTGATGACGTCATCAGGATGTCATGTAAAGTACATAGGGCATCTGATGACGTCATCAGGGTGTCATGTAAAGTACATAGGGCATCTGATGACGTCATCAGGGTGTCATGTAAAGTACATAGGGCATCTGATGACGTCATCAGGGTGTCATGTAAAGTACATAGGGCATCTGATGACGTCATCAGGGTGTCATGTAACGTACATAGGGCATCTGATGACGTCATCAGGGTGTCATGTAAAGAACATAGGGCATCTGATGACGTCATCAGGGTGTCATGTAAAGTACATAGGGCATCTGATGACGTCATCAGGGTGTCATGTAAAGTACATAGGGCATCTGATGACGTCATCAGGGTGTCATGTAAAGTACATAGGGCATCTGATGACGTCATCAGGGTGTCATGTAAAGTACATAGGGCATCTGATGACGTCATCAGGATGTCATGTAAAGTACATAGGGCATCTGATGACGTCATCAGGGTGTCATGTAAAGTACATAGGGCATCTGATGACGTCATCAGGTGTCATGTAAAGTACATAGGGCATCTGATGACGTCATCAGGGTGTCATGTAAAGTACATAGGGCATCTGATGACGTCATCAGGGTGTCATGTAAAGTACATAGGGCATCTGATGACGTCATCAGGGTGTCATGTAAAGTACATAGGGCATCTGATGACGTCATCAGGGTGTCATGTAAAGAACATAGGGCATCTGATGACGTCATCAGGGTGTCATGTAAAGTACATAGGGCATCTGATGACGTCATCAGGGTGTCATGTAAAGAACATAGGGCATCTGATGACGTCATCAGGGTGTCATGTAAAGTACATAGGGCATCTGATGACGTCATCAGGGTGTCATGTAAAGTACATAGGGCATCTGATGACGTCATCAGGGTGTCATGTAAAGTACATAGGGCATCTGATGACGTCATCAGGGTGTCATGTAAAGTACATAGGGCATCTGATGACGTCATCAGGGTGTCATGTAAAGTACATAGGGCATCTGATGACGTCATCAGGGTGTCATGTAAAGAACATAGGGCATCTGATGACGGCATCAGGCCGTCATGTAAAGTACATAGGGCATCTGATGACGTCATCAGGGTGTCATGTAAAGTACATAGGGCATCTGATGACGTCATCAGGATGTCATGTAAAGTACATAGGGCATCTGATGACGTCATCAGGGTGTCATGTAAAGTACATAGGGCATCTGATGACGTCATCAGGATGTCATGTAAAGTACATAGGGCATCTGATGACGTCATCAGGGTGTCATGTAAAGTACATAGGGCATCTGATGACGTCATCAGGGTGTCATGTAAAGTACATAGGGCATCTGATGACGTCATCAGGATGTCATGTAAAGTACATAGGGCATCTGATGACGTCATCAGGGTGTCATGTAAAGTACATAGGGCATCTGATGACGTCATCAGGGTGTCATGTAAAGTACATAGGGCATCTGATGACGTCATCAGGATGTCATGTAAAGTACATAGGGCATCTGATGACGTCATCAGGGTGTCATGTAAAGTACATAGGGCATCTGATGACGTCATCAGGGTGTCATGTAAAGAACATAGGGCATCTGATGACGTCATCAGGGTGTCATGTAAAGTACATATAGGGCATCTGATGACGTCATCAGGGTGTCATGTAAAGAACATAGGGCATCTGATGACGTCATCAGGATGTCATGTAAAGTACATAGGGCATCTGATGACGTCATCAGGGTGTCATGTAAAGTACATAGGGCATCTGATGACGTCATCAGGATGTCATGTAAAGTACATAGGGCATCTGATGACGTCACCAGGGTGTCATGTAAAGTACATAGGGCATCTGATGACGTCATCAGGGTGTCATGTAAAGAACATAGGGCATCTGATGACGTCATCAGGATGTCATGTAAAGTACATAGGGCATCTGATGACGTCATCAGGGTGTCATGTAAAGTACATAGGGCATCTGATGACGTCATCAGGGTGTCATGTAAAGTACATAGGGCATCTGATGACGTCATCAGGGTGTCATGTAAAGAACATAGGGCATCTGATGACGTCATCAGGGTGTCATGTAAAGAACATAGGGCATCTGATGACGTCATCAGGGTGTCATGTAAAGTACATAGGGCATCTGATGACGTCATCAGGATGTCATGTAAAGTTCATAGGGCATCTGATGACGTCATCAGGGTGTCATGTAAAGTACATATAGGGCATCTGATGACGTCATCAGGGTGTCATGTAAAGTACATATAGGGCATCTGATGACGTCATCAGGATGTCATGTAAAGTACATAGGGCATCTGATGACGTCATCAGGGTGTCATGTAAAGTACATATAGGGCATCTGATGACGTCATCAGGGTGTCATGTAAAGAACATAGGGCATCTGATGACGTCATCAGGATGTCATGTAAAGTACATAGGGCATCTGATGACGTCATCAGGGTGTCATGTAAAGTACATAGGGCATCTGATGACGTCATCAGGGTGTCATGTAAAGTACATAGGGCATCTGATGACGTCATCAGGGTGTCATGTAAAGTACATAGGGCATCTGATGACGTCATCAGGGTGTCATGTAAAGTACATAGGGCATCTGATGACGTCATCAGGGTGTCATGTAAAGAACATAGGGCATCTGATGACGTCATCAGGGTGTCATGTAAAGAACATAGGGCATCTGATGACGTCATCAGGGTGTCATGTAAAGTACATAGGGCATCTGATGACGTCATCAGGATGTCATGTAAAGTACATAGAGCATCTGATGACGTCATCAGGGTGTCATGTAAAGTACATAGGGCATCTGATGACGTCATCAGGGTGTCATGTAAAGAACATAGGGCATCTGATGACGTCATCAGGGTGTCATGTAAAGTACATAGGGCATCTGATGACGTCATCAGGGTGTCATGTAAAGTACATAGGGCATCTGATGACGTCATCAGGGTGTCATGTAAAGTACATAGGGCATCTGATGACGTCATCAGGGTGTCATGTAAAGTACATAGGGCATCTGATGACGTCATCAGGGTGTCATGTAAAGTACATAGGGCATCTGATGACGTCATCAGGGTGTCATGTAAAGTACATAGGGCATCTGATGACGTCATCAGGGTGTCATGTAAAGTACATAGGGCATCTGATGACGTCATCAGGGTGTCATGTAAAGTACATAGGGCATCTGATGACGTCATCAGGGTGTCATGTAAAGTACATAGGGCATCTGATGACGTCATCAGGGTGTCATGTAAAGTACATAGGGCATCTGATGACGTCATCAGGGTGTCATGTAAAGTACATAGGGCATCTGATGACGTCATCAGGGTGTCATGTAAAGTACATAGGGCATCTGATGACGTCATCAGGTGTCATGTAAAGTACATAGGGCATCTGATGACGTAATCAGGGTGTCATGTAAAGACCACAGGGAATCTGATACCGCCATCAGGATGTCATGTAAAGTACATAGGGCATCTGATGACGTCATCAGGATGTCATGTAAAGTACATAGGGCATCTGATGACGTCATCAGGATGTCATGTAAAGTACATAGGGCATCTGATGACGTCATCAGGGTGTCATGTAAAGTACATAGGGCATCTGATGACGTCATCAGGATGTCATGTAAAGTACATAGGGCATCTGATGACGTCATCAGGATGTCATGTAAAGTACATAGGGCATCTGATGACGTCATCAGGGTGTCATGTAAAGTACATAGGGCATCTGATGACGTCATCAGGATGTCATGTAAAGTACATAGGGCATCTGATGACGTCATCAGGATGTCATGTAAAGTACATAGGGCATCTGATGACGTCATCAGGATGTCATGTAAAGTACATAGGGCATCTGATGACGTCATCAGGATGTCATGTAAAGTCCATAGGGCATCTGATGACGTCATCAGGGTGTCATGTAAAGTACATAGGGCATCTGATGACGTCATCAGGATGTCATGTAAAGTACATAGGGCATCTGATGACGTCATCAGGATGTCATGTAAAGTACATAGGGCATCTGATGACGTCATCAGGATGTCATGTAAAGTACATAGGGCATCTGATGACGTCATCAGGATGTCATGTAAAGTACATAGGGCATCTGATGACGTCATCAGGATGTCATGTAAAGTACATAGGGCATCTGATGACGTCATCAGGTGTCATGTAAAGTACATAGGGCATCTGATGACGTCATCAGGATGTCATGTAAAGTACATAGGGCATCTGATGACGTCATCAGGGTGTCATGTAAAGTACATAGGGCATCTGATGACGGCATCAGGTGTCATGTAAAGTACATAAGGCATCTGATGACGTCATCAGGATGTCATGTAAAGTACATAGGGCATCTGATGACGTCATCAGGGTGTCATGTAAAGTACATAGGGCATCTGATGACGTCATCAGGATGTCATGTAAAGTACATAGGGCATCTGATGACGTCATCAGGATGTCATGTAAAGTACATAGGGCATCTGATGACGTCATCAGGGTGTCATGTAAAGTACATAGGGCATCTGATGACGTCATCAGGATGTCATGTAAAGTACATAGGGCATCTGATGACGTCATCAGGATGTCATGTAAAGTACATAGGGCATCTGATGACGTCATCAGGATGTCATGTAAAGTACATAGGGCATCTGATGACGTCATCAGGGTGTCATGTAAAGTACATAGGGCATCTGATGACGTCATCAGGGTGTCATGTAAAGTACATAGGGCATCTGATGACGTCATCAGGATGTCATGTAAAGTACATAGGGCATCTGATGACGTCATCAGGGTGTCATGTAAAGTACATAGGGCATCCGATGACGTCATCAGGGTGTCATGTAAAGTACATAGGGCATCTGATGACGTCATCGGGATGTCATGTAAAGTACATAGGGCATCTGATGACGTCATCAGGGTGTCATGTAAAGTACATAGGGCATCTGATGACGTCATCAGGTGTCATGTAAAGTACATAGGGCATCTGATGACGTCATCAGGTGTCATGTAAAGTACATAGGGCATCTGATGACGTCATCAGGATGTCATGTAAAGTACATAGGGCATCTGATGACGTCATCAGGGTGTCATGTAAAGTACATAGGGCATCTGATGACGTCATCAGGGTGTCATGTAAAGTACATAGGGCATCTGATGACGTCATCAGGGTGTCATGTAAAGTACATAGGGCATCTGATGACGTCATCAGGATGTCATGTAAAGTACATAGGGCATCTGATGACGTCATCAGGATGTCATGTAAAGTACATAGGGCATCTGATGACGTCATCAGGGTGTCATGTAAAGTACATAGGGCATCTGATGACGTCATCAGGTGTCATGTAAAGTACATAGGGCATCTGATGACGTCATCAGGATGTCATGTAAAGTACATAGGGCATCTGATGACGTCATCAGGGTGTCATGTAAAGTACATAGGGCATCTGATGACGTCATCAGGGTGTCATGTAAAGTACATAGGGCATCTGATGACGTCATCAGGATGTCATGTAAAGTACATAGGGCATCTGATGACGTCATCAGGGTGTCATGTAAAGTACATAGGGCATCTGATGACGTCATCAGGGTGTCATGTAAAGTACATAGGGCATCTGATGACGTCATCAGGGTGTCATGTAAAGTACATAGGGCATCTGATGACGTCATCAGGGTGTCATGTAAAGTACATAGGGCATCTGATGACGTCATCAGGGTGTCATGTAAAGTACATAGGGCATCTGATGACGTCATCAGGGTGTCATGTAAAGTACATAGGGCATCTGATGACGTCATCAGGATGTCATGTAAAGTACATAGGGCATCTGATGACGTCATCAGGGTGTCATGTAAAGTACATAGGGCATCTGATGACGTCATCAGGGTGTCATGTAAAGTACATAGGGCATCTGATGACGTCATCAGGATGTCATGTAAAGTACATAGGGCATCTGATGACGTCATCAGGATGTCATGTAAAGTACATAGGGCATCTGATGACGTCATCAGGATGTCATGTAAAGTACATAGGGCATCTGATGACGTCATCAGGATGTCATGTAAAGTACATAGGGCATCTGATGACGTCATCAGGGTGTCATGAAAAGTACATAGGGCATCTGATGACGTCATCAGAGTGTCATGTAAAGTACATAGGGCATCTGATGACGTCATCAGGGTGTCATGTAAAGTACATAGGGCATCTGATGACGTCATCAGGGTGTCATGTAAAGTACATAGGGCATCTGATGACGTCATCAGGGTGTCATGTAAAGTACATAGGGCATCTGATGACGTCATCAGGGTGTCATGTAAAGTACATAGGGCATCTGATGACGTCATCAGGATGTCATGTAAAGTACATAGGGCATCTGATGACGTCATCAGGATGTCATGTAAAGTACATAGGGCATCTGATGACGTCATCAGGATGTCATGTAAAGTACATAGGGCATCTGATGACTTCATCACGATGTCATGTAAAGTACATAGGGCATCTGATGACGTCATCAGGATGTCATGTAAAGTACATAGGGCATCTGATGACGTCATCAGGATGTCATGTAAAGTACATAGGGCATCTGATGACGTCATCAGGGTGTCATGTAAAGTACATAGGGCATCTGATGACGTCATCAGGGTGTCATGTAAAGTACATAGGGCATCTGATGACGTCATCAGGGTGTCATGTAAAGTACATAGGGCATCTGATGACGTCATCAGGGTGTCATGTAAAGTACATAGGGCGTCTGATGACGTCATCAGGGTGCCATGTAAAGTACATAGGGCATCTGATGACGTCATCAGGGTGTCATGTAAAGTACATAGGGCATCTGATGACGTCATCAGGATGTCATGTAAAGTACATAGGGCATCTGATGACGTCATCAGGGTGTCATGTAAAGTACATAGGGCATCTGATGACGTCATCAGGGTGTCATGTAAAGTACATAGGGCATCTGATAACGTCATCAGGATGTCATGTAAAGTACATAGGGCATCTGATGACGTCATCAGGGTGTCATGTAAAGTACATAGGGCATCTGATGACGTCATCAGGGTGTCATGTAAAGTACATAGGGCATCTGATGACGTCATCAGGGTGTCATGTAAAGTACATAGGGCATCTGATGACGTCATCAGGGTGTCATGTAAAGTACATAGGGCATCTGATGACGTCATCAGGGTGTCATGTAAAGTACATAGGGCATCTGATGACGTCATAAGGGTGTCATGTAAAGTACATAGGGCATCTGATGACGTCATCAGGATGTCATGTAAAGTACATAGGGCATCTGATGACGTCATAAGGGTGTCATGTAAAGTACATAGGGCATCTGATGACGTCATCAGGGTGTCATGTAAAGTACATAGGGCATCTGATGACGTCATCAGGGTGTCATGTAAAGTACATAGGGCATCTGATGACGTCATCAGGGTGTCATGTAAAGTACATAGAGCATCTGATGACGTCATCAGGGTGTCATGTAAAGTACATAGGGCATCTGATGACGTCATCAGGGTGTCATGTAAAGTACATAGGGCATCTGATGACGTCATCAGGATGTCATGTAAAGTACACAGGGCATCTGATGACGTCATCAGGGTGTCATGTAAAGTACATAGGGCATCTGATGACGTCATCAGGGTGTCATGTAAAGTACATAGGGCATCTGATGACGTCATCAGGATGTCATGTAAAGTACATAGGGCATCTGATGACGTCATCAGGGTGTCATGTAAAGTACATAGGGCATCTGATGACGTCATCAGGGTGTCATGTAAAGTACATAGGGCATCTGATGACGTCATCAGGGTGTCATGTAAAGTACATAGGGCATCTGATGACGTCATCAGGATGTCATGTAAAGTACACAGGGCATCTGATGACGTCATCAGAACGTCGTGCCAAGTGCATAAAGCATCTGGTGACGTCATCAGGACGTCGTGCCAAGGTGGTGCCAAGTGCATAGGGCATTTTCTGACATCATCAGGACGTCGTGGAAAGTGAGTAGCGCTTCATTTTTAGCGTGCGCAACAAGTTTGTTGCTTACTGATTATTATAGCAATCCATGCTATTCGAAAATTATTGAAGATTTTTCAGGGATATTACTTCGTAATATCAATAAAAAGTGAACAATTCTATCAAAAAGGGGTCTTCCAAGCAAAAGAGGTTTGGTTGGCGTCAGAAACGTTCCAACAAAAAGGGAACAATAGGTAAGTTGAATGAGGAGAGTCTACAAAAAGTGAACAATATTCTATCAAAAAGGGGTCTTCCAAGCAAAAGAGGTTTGGTTGGCGTCAGAAACGTTCCAACAAAAAGGGAACAATAGGTAAGTAGAATGAGGAGAGTCTACAAAAAGTGAACAATATTTTCTGAGACTGATTTTCCTGGCCGATACTTCTTAACAGTAAAAACAAACCGTTGCGGTGTTCTACACGGAAGCCCTCTGTGGTTCCAAACATGGTCTTGACTACACGAGAACCGTTAAAAAGTATGTGCATGTAAACCTAATACTTACCATCAGAATAGAAGATGATGCCAAAAACACAGACGGACGGTTAGCTCCAGCTGCTACGAGAAGCGAAACCAAAGTGATCTAATGAGAATATTTTTTTTAAATAATCTCGTCAACGAATAGAAGTCCATTCTTGGAAACCATTGAACTCTTCCTTGTGAAGTACCACAACGGTTTGTTTTTGCTGTTAAGAAGTATCGGCCAGGAAAATCAGTCTCAGAAAATATTGTTCACTTTTTGTAGACTCTCCTCATTCTACTTACCTATTGTTCCCTTTTTGTTGGAACGTTTCTGACGCCAACCAAACCTCTTTTGCTTGGAAGACCCCTTTTTGATAGAATATTGTTCACTTTTTGTAGACTCTCCTCATTCAACTTACCTATTGTTCCCTTTTTGTTGGAACGTTTCTGACGCCAACCAAACCTCTTTTGCTTGGAAGACCCCTTTTTGATAGAATTCAACTTGATTTTCCTCTGAAATCCTGAGAGTATTGAGAGTTCTAGACTAATTTTGGTTCGCTAATCAGATAGCAACTATAACAGCCTTGGCTTGTTGTGTACGAGGAACAAGCGCGACAATGATCGAGGCCCTGTGGCCTAATGGATAAGGCGTCGGTCTCCTAAACCGAAGATTCAAGGTTCGAGTCCTTGCTGGGTCGAAATTTTTGCAAAATTGAAAGTTACCGGTTTGAAATCTCAAGTCGTAAACGGCACGCCGATTTGGCATAACAGAGGTCTGTTATATTGATAATGAGTTGCCAAAAAGTTGCGATCCTGCGAGGATTGAAACCCGCGATCATGTAAATAAAATGTGTATTCAACTTGATTTTCCTCTGAAATCCTGAGAGTATTGAGAGTTCTAGACTAATTTTGGTTCGCTAATCAGATAGCAACTATAACAGCCTTGGCTTGTTGTGTACGAGGAACAAGCGCGACAATGATCGAGGCCCTGTGGCCTAATGGATAAGGCGTCGGTCTCCTAAACCGAAGATTCAAGGTTCGAGTCCTTGCTGGGTCGAAATTTTTGCAAAATTGAAAGTTACCGGTTCGAAATCTCAAGTCGTAAACGGCACGCCGATTTGGCATAACAGAGGTCTGTTATGTTGATAATGAGTTGCCAAAAAGTTGCGATCCTGCGAGGATTGAAACCCGCGATCATGTAAATAAAATGTGTATTCAACTTGATTTTCCTCTGAAATCCTGAGAGTATTGAGAGTTCTAGACTAATTTTGGTTCGCTAATCAGATAGCAACTATAACAGCCTTGGCTTGTTGTGTACGAAGAACAAGCGCGACAATGATCGAGGCCCTGTGGCCTAATGGATAAGGCGTCGGTCTCCTAAACCGAAGATTCAAGGTTCGAGTCCTTGCTGGGTCGAAATTTTTGCAAAATTGAAAGTTACCGGTTCGAAATCTCAAGTCGTAAACGGCACGCCGATTTGGCATAACAGAGGTCTGTTATGTTGATAATGAGGTGCCAAAAGTTGCGATATTGCGAGGATTGAAACCCGCGATCATGTAAATAAAATGTGTATTCAACTTGATTTTCCTCTGAAATCCTGAGAGTATTGAGAGTTCTAGACTAATTTTGGTTCGCTAATCAGATAGCAACTATAACAGCCTTGGCTTGTTGTGTACGAAGAACAAGCGCGACAATGATCGAGGCCCTGTGGCCTAATGGATAAGGCGTCGGTCTCCTAAACCGAAGATTCAAGGTTCGAGTCCTTGCTGGGTGGAAATTTTGCAAAATTGAAAGTTACCGGTTCGAAATCTCAAGTCGTAAACGGCACGCCGATTTGGCATAACAGAGGTCTGTTATGTTGATAATGAGTTGCCAAAAAGTTGCGATCCTGCGAGGATTGAAACCCGCGATCATGTAAATAAAATGTGTATTCAACTTGATTTTCCTCTGAAATCCTGAGAGTATTGAGAGTTCTAGACTAATTTTGGTTCGCTAATCAGATAGCAACTATAACAGCCTTGGCTTGTTGTGTACGAAGAACAAGCGCGACAATGATCGAGGCCCTGTGGCCTAATGGATAAGGCGTCGGTCTCCTAAACCGAAGATTCAAGGTTCGAGTCCTTGCTGGGTCGAAATTTTTGCAAAATTGAAAGTTACCGGTTCGAAATCTCAAGTCGTAAACGGCACGCCGATTTGGCATAACAGAGGTCTGTTATGTTGATAATGAGTTGCCAAAAAGTTGCGATCCTGCGAGGATTGAAACCCGCGATCATGTAAATAAAATGTGTATTCAACTTGATTTTCCTCTGAAATCCTGAGAGTATTGAGAGTTCTAGACTAATTTTGGTTCGCTAATCAGATAGCAACTATAACAGCCTTGGCTTGTTGTGTACGAAGAACAAGCGCGACAATGATCGAGGCCCTGTGGCCTAATGGATAAGGCGTCGGTCTCCTAAACCGAAGATTCAAGGTTCGAGTCCTTGCTGGGTCGAAATTTTTGCAAAATTGAAAGTTACCGGTTTGAAATCTCAAGTCGTAAACGGCACGCCGATTTGGCATAACAGAGGTCTGTTATGTTGATAATGAGTTGCCAAAAGTTGCGATCCTGCGAGGATTGAAACCCGCGATCATGTAAATAAAATGTGTATTCAACTTGATTTTCCTCTGAAATCCTGAGAGTATTGAGAGTTCTAGACTAATTTTGGTTCGCTAATCAGATAGCAACTATAACAGCCTTGGCTTGTTGTGTACGAAGAACAAGCGCGACAATGATCGAGGCCCTGTGGCCTAATGGATAAGGCGTCGGTCTCCTAAACCGAAGATTCAAGGTTCGAGTCCTTGCTGGGTCGAAATTTTTGCAAAATTGAAAGTTACCGGTTTGAAATCTCAAGTCGTAAACGGCACGCCGATTTGGCATAACAGAGGTCTGTTATGTTGATAATGAGTTGCCAAAAAGTTGCGATCCTGCGAGGATTGAAACCCGCGATCATGTAAATAAAATGTGTATTCAACTTGATTTTCCTCTGAAATCCTGAGAGTATTGAGAGTTCTAGACTAATTTTGGTTCGCTAATCAGATAGCAACTATAACAGCCTTGGCTTGTTGTGTACGAAGAACAAGCGCGACAATGATCGAGGCCCTGTGGCCTAATGGATAAGGCGTCGGTCTCCTAAACCGAAGATTCAAGGTTCGAGTCCTTGCTGGGTCGAAATTTTTGCAAAATTGAAAGTTACCGGTTCGAAATCTCAAGTCGTAAACGGCACGCCGATTTGGCATAACAGAGGTCTGTTATGTTGATAATGAGTTGCCAAAAAGTTGCGATCCTGCGAGGATTGAAACCCGCGATCATGTAAATAAAATGTGTATTCAACTTGATTTTCCTCTGAAATCCTGAGAGTATTGAGAGTTCTAGACTAATTTTGGTTCGCTAATCAGATAGCAACTATAACAGCCTTGGCTTGTTGTGTACGAAGAACAAGCGCGACAATGATCGAGGCCCTGTGGCCTAATGGATAAGGCGTCGGTCTCCTAAACCGAAGATTCAAGGTTCGAGTCCTTGCTGGGTCGAAATTTTTGCAAAATTGAAAGTTACCGGTTCGAAATCTCAAGTCGTAAACGGCACGCCGATTTGGCATAACAGAGGTCTGTTATGTTGATAATGAGTTGCCAAAAAGTTGCGATCCTGCGAGGATTGAAACCCGCGATCATGTAAATAAAATGTGTATTCAACTTGATTTTCCTCTGAAATCCTGAGAGTATTGAGAGTTCTAGACTAATTTTGGTTCGCTAATCAGATAGCAACTATAACAGCCTTGGCTTGTTGTGTACGAAGAACAAGCGCGACAATGATCGAGGCCCTGTGGCCTAATGGATAAGGCGTCGGTCTCCTAAACCGAAGATTCAAGGTTCGAGTCCTTGCTGGGTCGAAATTTTTGCAAAATTGAAAGTTACCGGTTCGAAATCTCAAGTCGTAAACGGCACGCCGATTTGGCATAACAGAGGTCTGTTATATTGATAATGAGTTGCCAAAAAGTTGCGATCCTGCGAGGATTGAAACCCGCGATCATGTAAATAAAATGTGTATTCAACTTGATTTTCCTCTGAAATCCTGAGAGTATTGAGAGTTCTAGACTAATTTTGGTTCGCTAATCAGATAGCAACTATAACAGCCTTGGCTTGTTGTGTACGAAGAACAAGCGCGACAATGATCGAGGCCCTGTGGCCTAATGGATAAGGCGTCGGTCTCCTAAACCGAAGATTCAAGGTTCGAGTCCTTGCTGGGTCGAAATTTTTGCAAAATTGAAAGTTACCGGTTCGAAATCTCAAGTCGTAAACGGCACGCCGATTTGGCATAACAGAGGTCTGTTATGTTGATAATGAGTTGCCA
This sequence comes from Aplectana chamaeleonis, assembly GCA_029168955.1. Taxonomy (NCBI): domain Eukaryota; kingdom Metazoa; phylum Nematoda; class Chromadorea; order Rhabditida; family Cosmocercidae; genus Aplectana; species Aplectana chamaeleonis. The sequence goes on along the minus strand of JAPDOI010000124.1, from coordinate 448,686 downwards.
AAAAGTTGCGATCCTGCGAGGATTGAAACCCGCGATCATGTAAATAAAATGTGTATTCAACTTGATTTTCCTCTGAAATCCTGAGAGTATTGAGAGTTCTAGACTAATTTTGGTTCGCTAATCAGATAGCAACTATAACAGCCTTGGCTTGTTGTGTACGAAGAACAAGCGCGACAATGATCGAGGCCCTGTGGCCTAATGGATAAGGCGTCGGTCTCCTAAACCGAAGATTCAAGGTTCGAGTCCTTGCTGGGTCGAAATTTTTGCAAAATTGAAAGTTACCGGTTTGAAATCTCAAGTCGTAAACGGCACGCCGATTTGGCATAACAGAGGTCTGTTATATTGATAATGAGTTGCCAAAAAGTTGCGATCCTGCGAGGATTGAAACCCGCGATCATGTAAATAAAATGTGTATTCAACTTGATTTTCCTCTGAAATCCTGAGAGTATTGAGAGTTCTAGACTAATTTTGGTTCGCTAATCAGATAGCAACTATAACAGCCTTGGCTTGTTGTGTACGAAGAACAAGCGCGACAATGATCGAGGCCCTGTGGCCTAATGGATAAGGCGTCGGTCTCCTAAACCGAAGATTCAAGGTTCGAGTCCTTGCTGGGTCGAAATTTTTGCAAAATTGAAAGTTACCGGTTTGAAATCTCAAGTCGTAAACGGCACGCCGATTTGGCATAACAGAGGTCTGTTATGTTGATAATGAGTTGCCAAAAGTTGCGATCCTGCGAGGATTGAAACCCGCGATCATGTAAATAAAATGTGTATTCAACTTGATTTTCCTCTGAAATCCTGAGAGTATTGAGAGTTCTAGACTAATTTTGGTTCGCTAATCAGATAGCAACTATAACAGCCTTGGCTTGTTGTGTACGAAGAACAAGCGCGACAATGATCGAGGCCCTGTGGCCTAATGGATAAGGCTTCGGTCTCCTAAACCGAAGATTCAAGCTTCGAGTCCTTGCTGGGTCGAAATTTTTGCAAAATTGAAAGTTACCGGTTTGAAATCTCAAGTCGTAAACGGCACGCCGATTTGGCATAACAGAGGTCTGTTATGTTGATAATGAGTTGCCAAAAAGTTGCGATCCTGCGAGGATTGAAACCCGCGATCATGTAAATAAAATGTGTATTCAACTTGATTTTCCTCTGAAATCCTGAGAGTATTGAGAGTTCTAGACTAATTTGGTTCGCTATTCAGATAGCAACTGAAACAGCCTTGGCTTGTTGTGTACGAAGAACAAGCGCGACAATGATCGAGGCCCTGTGGCCTAATGGATAAGGCGTCGGTCTCCTAAACCGAAGATTCAAGGTTCGAGTCCTTGCTGGGTCGAAATTTTTGCAAAATTGAAAGTTACCGGTTCGAAATCTCAAGTCGTAAACGGCACGCCGATTTGGCATAACAGAGGTCTGTTATGTTGATAATGAGTTGCCAAAAGTTGCGATCCTGCGAGGACTGAAGCCCGCGATCATGTAAATAAAATGTGTATTCAACTTGATTTTCCTCTGAAATCCTGAGAGTATTGAGAGTTCTAGACTGCCTTGGTTCGCTAATCAGATAGCAACTATAACAGCCTTGGCTTGTTGTGTACGAAGAACAAGCGCGACAATGATCGAGGCCCTGTGGCCTAATGGATAAGGCGTCGGTCTCCTAAACCGAAGATTCAAGGTTCGAGTCCTTGCTGGGTCGAAATTTTTGCAAAATTGAAAGTTACCGGTTTGAAATCTCAAGTCGTAAACGGCACGCCGATTTGGCATAACAGAGGTCTGTTATGTTGATAATGAGTTGCCAAAAAGTTGCGATCCTGCGAGGATTGAAACCCGCGATCATGTAAATAAAATGTGTATTCAACTTGATTTTCCTCTGAAATCCTGAGAGTATTGAGAGTTCTAGACTGCCTTGGTTCGCTAATCAGATAGCAACTATAACAGCCTTGGCTTGTTGTGTACGAAGAACAAGCGCGACAATGATCGAGGCCCTGTGGCCTAATGGATAAGGCGTCGGTCTCCTAAACCGAAGATTCAAGGTTCGAGTCCTTGCTGGGTCGAAATTTTTGCAAAATTGAAAGTTACCGGTTCGAAATCTCAAGTCGTAAACGGCACGCCGATTTGGCATAACAGAGGTCTGTTATGTTGATAATGAGTTGCCAAAAGTTGCGATCCTGCGAGGACTGAAGCCCGCGATCATGTAAATAAAATGTGTATTCAACTTGATTTTCCTCTGAAATCCTGAGAGTATTGAGAGTTCTAGACTGCCTTGGTTCGCTAATCAGATAGCAACTATAACAGCCTTGGCTTGTTGTGTACGAAGAACAAGCGCGACAATGATCGAGGCCCTGTGGCCTAATGGATAAGGCGTCGGTCTCCTAAACCGAAGATTCAAGGTTCGAGTCCTTGCTGGGTCGAAATTTTTGCAAAATTGAAAGTTACCGGTTCGAAATCTCAAGTCGTAAACGGCACGCCGATTTGGCATAACAGAGGTCTGTTATGTTGATAATGAGTTGCCAAAAAGTTGCGATCCTGCGAGGACTGAAGCCCGCGATCATGTAAATAAAATGTGTATTCAACTTGATTTTCCTCTGAAATCCTGAGAGTATTGAGAGTTCTAGACTAATTTGGTTCGCTAATCAGATAGCAACTATAACAGCCTTGGCTTGTTGTGTACGAAGAACAAGCGCGACAATGATCGAGGCCCTGTGGCCTAATGGATAAGGCGTCGGTCTCCTAAACCGAAGATTCAAGGTTCGAGTCCTTGCTGGGTCGAAATTTTTGCAAAATTGAAAGTTACCGGTTTGAAATCTCAAGTCGTAAACGGCACGCCGATTTGGCATAACAGAGGTCTGTTATGTTGATAATGAGTTGCCAAAAAGTTGCGATCCTGCGAGGACTGAAACCCGCGATCATGTAAATAAAATGTGTATTCAACTTGATTTTCCTCTGAAATCCTGAGAGTATTGAGAGTTCTAGACTAATTTTGGTTCGCTAATCAGATAGCAACTATAACAGCCTTGGCTTGTTGTGTACGAAGAACAAGCGCGACAATGATCGAGGCCCTGTGGCCTAATGGATAAGGCGTCGGTCTCCTAAACCGAAGATTCAAGGTTCGAGTCCTTGCTGGGTCGAAATTTTTGCAAAATTGAAAGTTACCGGTTTGAAATCTCAAGTCGTAAACGGCACGCCGATTTGGCATAACAGAGGTCTGTTATGTTGATAATGAGTTGCCAAAAAGTTGCGATCCTGCGAGGACTGAAACCCGCGATCATGTAAATAAAATGTGTATTCAACTTGATTTTCCTCTGAAATCCTGAGAGTATTGAGAGTTCTAGACTAATTTTGGTTCGCTAATCAGATAGCAACTATAACAGCCTTGGCTTGTTGTGTACGAAGAACAAGCGCGACAATGATCGAGGCCCTGTGGCCTAATGGATAAGGCGTCGGTCTCCTAAACCGAAGATTCAAGGTTCGAGTCCTTGCTGGGTCGAAATTTTTGCAAAATTGAAAGTTACCGGTTTGAAATCTCAAGTCGTAAACGGCACGCCGATTTGGCATAACAGAGGTCTGTTATGTTGATAATGAGTTGCCAAAAGTTGCGATCCTGCGAGGACTGAAGCCCGCGATCATGTAAATAAAATGTGTATTCAACTTGATTTTCCTCTGAAATCCTGAGAGTATTGAGAGTTCTAGACTGCCTTGGTTCGCTAATCAGATAGCAACTATAACAGCCTTGGCTTGTTGTGTACGAAGAACAAGCGCGACAATGATCGAGGCCCTGTGGCCTAATGGATAAGGCGTCGGTCTCCTAAACCGAAGATTCAAGGTTCGAGTCCTTGCTGGGTCGAAATTTTTGCAAAATTGAAAGTTACCGGTTCGAAATCTCAAGTCGTAAACGGCACGCCGATTTGGCATAACAGAGGTCTGTTATGTTGATAATGAGTTGCCAAAAAGTTGCGATCCTGCGAGGACTGAAACCCGCGATCATGTAAATAAAATGTGTATTCAACTTGATTTTCCTCTGAAATCCTGAGAGTATTGAGAGTTCTAGACTGCCTTGGTTCGCTAATCAGATAGCAACTATAACAGCCTTGGCTTGTTGTGTACGAAGAACAAGCGCGACAATGATCGAGGCCCTGTGGCCTAATGGATAAGGCGTCGGTCTCCTAAACCGAAGATTCAAGGTTCGAGTCCTTGCTGGGTCGAAATTTTTGCAAAATTGAAAGTTACCGGTTTGAAATCTCAAGTCGTAAACGGCACGCCGATTTGGCATAACAGAGGTCTGTTATGTTGATAATGAGTTGCCAAAAAGTTGCGATCCTGCGAGGACTGAAGCCCGCGATCATGTAAATAAAATGTGTATTCAACTTGATTTTCCTCTGAAATCCTGAGAGTATTGAGAGTTCTAGACTGCCTTGGTTCGCTAATCAGATAGCAACTATAACAGCCTTGGCTTGTTGTGTACGAAGAACAAGCGCGACAATGATCGAGGCCCTGTGGCCTAATGGATAAGGCGTCGGTCTCCTAAACCGAAGATTCAAGGTTCGAGTCCTTGCTGGGTCGAAATTTTTGCAAAATTGAAAGTTACCGGTTCGAAATCTCAAGTCGTAAACGGCACGCCGATTTGGCATAACAGAGGTCTGTTATGTTGATAATGAGTTGCCAAAAAGTTGCGATCCTGCGAGGACTGAAGCCCGCGATCATGTAAATAAAATGTGTATTCAACTTGATTTTCCTCTGAAATCCTGAGAGTATTGAGAGTTCTAGACTGCCTCTTGGTTCGCTAATCAGATAGCAACTATAACAGCCTTGGCTTGTTGTGTACGAAGAACAAGCGCGACAATGATCGAGGCCCTGTGGCCTAATGGATAAGGCGTCGGTCTCCTAAACCGAAGATTCAAGGTTCGAGTCCTTGCTGGGTCGAAATTTTTGCAAAATTGAAAGTTACCGGTTTGAAATCTCAAGTCGTAAACGGCACGCCGATTTGGCATAACAGAGGTCTGTTATGTTGATAATGAGTTGCCAAAAAGTTGCGATCCTGCGAGGATTGAAACCCGCGATCATGTAAATAAAATGTGTATTCAACTTGATTTTCCTCTGAAATCCTGAGAGTATTGAGAGTTCTAGACTGCCTTGGTTCGCTAATCAGATAGCAACTATAACAGCCTTGGCTTGTTGTGTACGAAGAACAAGCGCGACAATGATCGAGGCCCTGTGGCCTAATGGATAAGGCGTCGGTCTCCTAAACCGAAGATTCAAGGTTCGAGTCCTAGCTGGGTCGAAATTTTTGCAAAATTGAAAGTTACCGGTTTGAAATCTCAAGTCGTAAACGGCACGCCGATTTGGCATAACAGAGGTCTGTTATGTGTATAATAAGTTGCCAAAAAGTTGCGATCCTGCGAGGATTGAAACCCGCGATCATGTAAATAAAATGTGTATTCAACTTGATTTTCCTCTGAAATCCTGAGAGTATTGAGAGTTCTAGACTGCCTTGGTTCGCTAATCAGATAGCAACTATAACAGCCTTGGCTTGTTGTGTACGAAGAACAAGCGCGACAATGATCGAGGCCCTGTGGCCTAATGGATAAGGCGTCGGTCTCCTAAACCGAAGATTCAAGGTTCGAGTCCTTGCTGGGTCGAAATTTTTGCAAAATTGAAAGTTACCGGTTCGAAATCTCAAGTCGTAAACGGCACGCCGATTTGGCATAACAGAGGTCTGTTATGTTGATAATGAGTTGCCAAAAAGTTGCGATCCTGCGAGGACTGAAACCCGCGATCATGTAAATAAAATGTGTATTCAACTTGATTTTCCTCTGAAATCCTGAGAGTATTGAGAGTTCTAGACTGCCTTGGTTCGCTAATCAGATAGCAACTATAACAGCCTTGGCTTGTTGTGTACGAAGAACAAGCGCGACAATGATCGAGGCCCTGTGGCCTAATGGATAAGGCGTCGGTCTCCTAAACCGAAGATTCAAGGTTCGAGTCCTTGCTGGGTCGAAATTTTTGCAAAATTGAAAGTTACCGGTTTGAAATCTCAAGTCGTAAACGGCACGCCGATTTGGCATAACAGAGGTCTGGTATGGTGCTAATGAGTTCTCACAAAGTTGCGATCCTGCGAGGACTGAAGCCCGCGATCATGTAAATAAAATGTGTATTCAACTTGATTTTCCTCTGAAATCCTGAGAGTATTGAGAGTTCTAGACTGCCTTGGTTCGCTAATCAGATAGCAACTATAACAGCCTTGGCTTGTTGTGTACGAAGAACAAGCGCGACAATGATCGAGGCCCTGTGGCCTAATGGATAAGGCGTCGGTCTCCTAAACCGAAGATTCAAGGTTCGAGTCCTTGCTGGGTCGAAATTTTTGCAAAATTGAAAGTTACCGGTTTGAAATCTCAAGTCGTAAACGGCACGCCGATTTGGCATAACAGAGGTCTGTTATGTTGATAATGAGTTGCCAAAAAGTTGCGATCCTGCGAGGATTGAAACCCGCGATCATGTAAATAAAATGTGTATTCAACTTGATTTTCCTCTGAAATCCTGAGAGTATTGAGAGTTCTAGACTGCCTTGGTTCGCTAATCAGATAGCAACTATAACAGCCTTGGCTTGTTGTGTACGAAGAACAAGCGCGACAATGATCGAGGCCCTGTGGCCTAATGGATAAGGCGTCGGTCTCCTAAACCGAAGATTCAAGGTTCGAGTCCTTGCTGGGTCGAAATTTTTGCAAAATTGAAAGTTACCGGTTTGAAATCTCAAGTCGTAAACGGCACGCCGATTTGGCATAACAGAGGTCTGTTATGTTGATAATGAGTTGCCAAAAAGTTGCGATCCTGCGAGGACTGAAGCCCGCGATCATGTAAATAAAATGTGTATTCAACTTGATTTTCCTCTGAAATCCTGAGAGTATTGAGAGTTCTAGACTGCCTTGGTTCGCTAATCAGATAGCAACTATAACAGCCTTGGCTTGTTGTGTACGAAGAACAAGCGCGACAATGATCGAGGCCCTGTGGCCTAATGGATAAGGCGTCGGTCTCCTAAACCGAAGATTCAAGGTTCGAGTCCTTGCTGGGTCGAAATTTTTGCAAAATTGAAAGTTACCGGTTCGAAATCTCAAGTCGTAAACGGCACGCCGATTTGGCATAACAGAGGTCTGTTATGTTGATAATGAGTTGCCAAAAAGTTGCGATCCTGCGAGGATTGAAACCCGCGATCATGTAAATAAAATGTGTATTCAACTTGATTTTCCTCTGAAATCCTGAGAGTATTGAGAGTTCTAGACTGCCTTGGTTCGCTAATCAGATAGCAACTATAACAGCCTTGGCTTGTTGTGTACGAAGAACAAGCGCGACAATGATCGAGGCCCTGTGGCCTAATGGATAAGGCGTCGGTCTCCTAAACCGAAGATTCAAGGTTCGAGTCCTTGCTGGGTCGAAATTTTTGCAAAATTGAAAGTTACCGGTTTGAAATCTCAAGTCGTAAACGGCACGCCGATTTGGCATAACAGAGGTCTGTTATGTTGATAATGAGTTGCCAAAAAGTTGCGATCCTGCGAGGACTGAAACCCGCGATCATGTAAATAAAATGTGTATTCAACTTGATTTTCCTCTGAAATCCTGAGAGTATTGAGAGTTCTAGACTAATTTTGGTTCGCTAATCAGATAGCAACTATAACAGCCTTGGCTTGTTGTGTACGAAGAACAAGCGCGACAATGATCGAGGCCCTGTGGCCTAATGGATAAGGCGTCGGTCTCCTAAACCGAAGATTCAAGGTTCGAGTCCTTGCTGGGTCGAAATTTTTGCAAAATTGAAAGTTACCGGTTTGAAATCTCAAGTCGTAAACGGCACGCCGATTTGGCATAACAGAGGTCTGTTATGTTGATAATGAGTTGCCAAAAAGTTGCGATCCTGCGAGGACTGAAACCCGCGATCATGTAAATAAAATGTGTATTCAACTTGATTTTCCTCTGAAATCCTGAGAGTATTGAGAGTTCTAGACTGCCTTGGTTCGCTAATCAGATAGCAACTATAACAGCCTTGGCTTGTTGTGTACGAAGAACAAGCGCGACAATGATCGAGGCCCTGTGGCCTAATGGATAAGGCGTCGGTCTCCTAAACCGAAGATTCAAGGTTCGAGTCCTTGCTGGGTCGAAATTTTTGCAAAATTGAAAGTTACCGGTTTGAAATCTCAAGTCGTAAACGGCACGCCGATTTGGCATAACAGAGGTCTGTTATGTTGATAATGAGTTGCCAAAAAGTTGCGATCCTGCGAGGATTGAAACCCGCGATCATGTAAATAAAATGTGTATTCAACTTGATTTTCCTCTGAAATCCTGAGAGTATTGAGAGTTCTAGACTAATTTTGGTTCGCTAATCAGATAGCAACTATAACAGCCTTGGCTTGTTGTGTACGAAGAACAAGCGCGACAATGATCGAGGCCCTGTGGCCTAATGGATAAGGCGTCGGTCTCCTAAACCGAAGATTCAAGGTTCGAGTCCTTGCTGGGTCGAAATTTTTGCAAAATTGAAAGTTACCGGTTTGAAATCTCAAGTCGTAAACGGCACGCCGATTTGGCATAACAGAGGTCTGTTATGTTGATAATGAGTTGCCAAAAAGTTGCGATCCTGCGAGGATTGAAACCCGCGATCATGTAAATAAAATGTGTATTCAACTTGATTTTCCTCTGAAATCCTGAGAGTATTGAGAGTTCTAGACTAATTTTGGTTCGCTAATCAGATAGCAACTATAACAGCCTTGGCTTGTTGTGTACGAAGAACAAGCGCGACAATGATCGAGGCCCTGTGGCCTAATGGATAAGGCGTCGGTCTCCTAAACCGAAGATTCAAGGTTCGAGTCCTTGCTGGGTCGAAATTTTTGCAAAATTGAAAGTTACCGGTTTGAAATCTCAAGTCGTAAACGGCACGCCGATTTGGCATAACAGAGGTCTGTTATGTTGATAATGAGTTGCCAAAAAGTTGCGATCCTGCGAGGATTGAAACCCGCGATCATGTAAATAAAATGTGTATTCAACTTGATTTTTCTCTGAAATCCTGAGAGTATTGAGAGTTCTAGACTAATTTGGTTCGCTATTCAGACAGCAACTGAAACAGCCTTGGCTTGTTGTGTACGAAGAACAAGCGCGACAATGATCGAGGCCCTGTGGCCTATTGGATAAGGCTTCGGTCTCCTAAACCGAAGATTCAAGCTTCGAGTCCTTGCTGGGTCGAAATTTTTGCAAAATTGAAAGTTACCGGTTTGAAATCTCAAGTCGTAAAGGGCACGCCGATTTGGCATAACAGAGGTCTGTTATGTTGATAATGAGTTGCCAAAAAGTTGCGATCCTGCGAGGATTGAAACCCGCGATCATGTAAATAAAATGTGTATTCAACTTGATTTTCCTCTGAAATCCTGAGAGTATTGAGAGTTCTAGACTAATTTTGGTTCGCTAATCAGATAGCAACTATAACAGCCTTGGCTTGTTGTGTACGAAGAACAAGCGCGACAATGATCGAGGCCCTGTGGCCTAATGGATAAGGCGTCGGTCTCCTAAACCGAAGATTCAAGGTTCGAGTCCTTGCTGGGTCGAAATTTTTGCAAAATTGAAAGTTACCGGTTTGAAATCTCAAGTCGTAAACGGCACGCCGATTTGGCATAACAGAGGTCTGTTATGTTGATAATGAGTTGCCAAAAAGTTGCGATCCTGCGAGGATTGAAACCCGCGATCATGTAAATAAAATGTGTATTCAACTTGATTTTCCTCTGAAATCCTGAGAGTATTGAGAGTTCTAGACTAATTTTGGTTCGCTAATCAGATAGCAACTATAACAGCCTTGGCTTGTTGTGTACGAAGAACAAGCGCGACAATGATCGAGGCCCTGTGGCCTAATGGATAAGGCGTCGGTCTCCTAAACCGAAGATTCAAGGTTCGAGTCCTTGCTGGGTCGAAATTTTTGCAAAATTGAAAGTTACCGGTTCGAAATCTCAAGTCGTAAACGGCACGCCGATTTGGCATAACAGAGGTCTGTTATGTTGATAATGAGTTGCCAAAAAGTTGCGATCCTGCGAGGATTGAAACCCGCGATCATGTAAATAAAATGTGTATTCAACTTGATTTTCCTCTGAAATCCTGAGAGTATTGAGAGTTCTAGACTAATTTTGGTTCGCTAATCAGATAGCAACTATAACAGCCTTGGCTTGTTGTGTACGAAGAACAAGCGCGACAATGATCGAGGCCCTGTGGCCTAATGGATAAGGCGTCGGTCTCCTAAACCGAAGATTCAAGGTTCGAGTCCTTGCTGGGTCGAAATTTTTGCAAAATTGAAAGTTACCGGTTCGAAATCTCAAGTCGTAAACGGCACGCCGATTTGGCATAACAGAGGTCTGTTATGTTGATAATGAGTTGCCAAAAGTTGCGATCCTGCGAGGATTGAAACCCGCGATCATGTAAATAAAATGTGTATTCAACTTGATTTTCCTCTGAAATCCTGAGAGTATTGAGAGTTCTAGACTAATTTTGGTTCGCTAATCAGATAGCAACTATAACAGCCTTGGCTTGTTGTGTACGAAGAACAAGCGCGACAATGATCGAGGCCCTGTGGCCTAATGGATAAGGCGTCGGTCTCCTAAACCGAAGATTCAAGGTTCGAGTCCTTGCTGGGTCGAAATTTTTGCAAAATTGAAAGTTACCGGTTTGAAATCTCAAGTCGTAAACGGCACGCCGATTTGGCATAACAGAGGTCTGTTATGTTGATAATGAGTTGCCAAAAAGTTGCGATCCTGCGAGGACTGAAGCCCGCGATCATGTAAATAAAATGTGTATTCAACTTGATTTTCCTCTGAAATCCTGAGAGTATTGAGAGTTCTAGACTAATTTTGGTTCGCTAATCAGATAGCAACTATAACAGCCTTGGCTTGTTGTGTACGAAGAACAAGCGCGACAATGATCGAGGCCCTGTGGCCTAATGGATAAGGCGTCGGTCTCCTAAACCGAAGATTCAAGGTTCGAGTCCTTGCTGGGTCGAAATTTTTGCAAAATTGAAAGTTACCGGTTTGAAATCTCAAGTCGTAAACGGCACGCCGATTTGGCATAACAGAGGTCTGTTATGTTGATAATGAGTTGCCAAAAAGTTGCGATCCTGCGAGGATTGAAACCCGCGATCATGTAAATAAAATGTGTATTCAACTTGATTTTCCTCTGAAATCCTGAGAGTATTGAGAGTTCTAGACTAATTTTGGTTCGCTAATCAGATAGCAACTATAACAGCCTTGGCTTGTTGTGTACGAAGAACAAGCGCGACAATGATCGAGGCCCTGTGGCCTAATGGATAAGGCGTCGGTCTCCTAAACCGAAGATTCAAGGTTCGAGTCCTTGCTGGGTCGAAATTTTTGCAAAATTGAAAGTTACCGGTTTGAAATCTCAAGTCGTAAACGGCACGCCGATTTGGCATAACAGAGGTCTGTTATGTTGATAATGAGTTGCCAAAAAGTTGCGATCCTGCGAGGATTGAAACCCGCGATCATGTAAATAAAATGTGTATTCAACTTGATTTTCCTCTGAAATCCTGAGAGTATTGAGAGTTCTAGACTAATTTTGGTTCGCTAATCAGATAGCAACTATAACAGCCTTGGCTTGTTGTGTACGAAGAACAAGCGCGACAATGATCGAGGCCCTGTGGCCTAATGGATAAGGCGTCGGTCTCCTAAACCGAAGATTCAAGGTTCGAGTCCTTGCTGGGTCGAAATTTTTGCAAAATTGAAAGTTACCGGTTTGAAATCTCAAGTCGTAAACGGCACGCCGATTTGGCATAACAGAGGTCTGTTATGTTGATAATGAGTTGCCAAAAAGTTGCGATCCTGCGAGGATTGAAACCCGCGATCATGTAAATAAAATGTGTATTCAACTTGATTTTCCTCTGAAATCCTGGAGAGTATTGAGAGTTCTAGACTAATTTTGGTTCGCTAATCAGATAGCAACTATAACAGCCTTGGCTTGTTGTGTACGAAGAACAAGCGCGACAATGATCGAGGCCCTGTGGCCTAATGGATAAGGCGTCGGTCTCCTAAACCGAAGATTCAAGGTTCGAGTCCTTGCTGGGTCGAAATTTTTGCAAAATTGAAAGTTACCGGTTCGAAATCTCAAGTCGTAAACGGCACGCCGATTTGGCATAACAGAGGTCTGTTATGTTGATAATGAGTTGCCAAAAGTTGCGATCCTGCGAGGATTGAAACCCGCGATCATGTAAATAAAATGTGTATTCAACTTGATTTTCCTCTGAAATCCTGAGAGTATTGAGAGTTCTAGACTAATTTTGGTTCGCTAATCAGATAGCAACTATAACAGCCTTGGCTTGTTGTGTACGAAGAACAAGCGCGACAATGATCGAGGCCCTGTGGCCTAATGGATAAGGCGTCGGTCTCCTAAACCGAAGATTCAAGGTTCGAGTCCTTGCTGGGTCGAAATTTTTGCAAAATTGAAAGTTACCGGTTTGAAATCTCAAGTCGTAAACGGCACGCCGATTTGGCATAACAGAGGTCTGTTATGTTGATAACGAGTTGCTGAAAAGTTGCCGTCCTGCGAGGATTGAAACCCACGATCATGTAAATAAAATGTGTATTCAACTTGATTTTCCTCTGAAATCCTGAGAGTATTGAGAGTTCTAGACTAATTTTGGTTCGCTAATCAGATAGCAACTATAACAGCCTTGGCTTGTTGTGTACGAAGAACAAGCGCGACAATGATCGAGGCCCTGTGGCCTAATGGATAAGGCGTCGGTCTCCTAAACCGAAGATTCAAGGTTCGAGTCCTTGCTGGGTCGAAATTTTTGCAAAATTGAAAGTTACCGGTTTGAAATCTCAAGTCGTAAACGGCACGCCGATTTGGCATAACAGAGGTCTGTTATGTTGATAATGAGTTGCCAAAAAGTTGCGATCCTGCGAGGATTGAAACCCGCGATCATGTAAATAAAATGTGTATTCAACTTGATTTTCCTCTGAAATCCTGAGAGTATTGAGAGTTCTAGACTAATTTTGGTTCGCTAATCAGATAGCAACTATAACAGCCTTGGCTTGTTGTGTACGAAGAACAAGCGCGACAATGATCGAGGCCCTGTGGCCTAATGGATAAGGCGTCGGTCTCCTAAACCGAAGATTCAAGGTTCGAGTCCTTGCTGGGTCGAAATTTTTGCAAAATTGAAAGTTACCGGTTTGAAATCTCAAGTCGTAAACGGCACGCCGATTTGGCATAACAGAGGTCTGTTATGTTGATAATGAGTTGCCAAAAAGTTGCGATCCTGCGAGGATTGAAACCCGCGATCATGTAAATAAAATGTGTATTCAACTTGATTTTCCTCTGAAATCCTGAGAGTATTGAGAGTTCTAGACTAATTTTGGTTCGCTAATCAGATAGCAACTATAACAGCCTTGGCTTGTTGTGTACGAAGAACAAGCGCGACAATGATCGAGGCCCTGTGGCCTAATGGATAAGGCGTCGGTCTCCTAAACCGAAGATTCAAGGTTCGAGTCCTTGCTGGGTCGAAATTTTTGCAAAATTGAAAGTTACCGGTTTGAAATCTCAAGTCGTAAACGGCACGCCGATTTGGCATAACAGAGGTCTGTTATGTTGATAATGAGTTGCCAAAAGTTGCGATCCTGCGAGGGTTGAAACCCGCGATCATGTAAATAAAATGTGTATTCAACTTGATTTTCCTCTGAAATCCTGAGAGTATTGAGAGTTCTAGACTAATTTTGGTTCGCTAATCAGATAGCAACTATAACAGCCTTGGCTTGTTGTGTACGAAGAACAAGCGCGACAATGATCGAGGCCCTGTGGCCTAATGGATAAGGCGTCGGTCTCCTAAACCGAAGATTCAAGGTTCGAGTCCTTGCTGGGTCGAAATTTTTGCAAAATTGAAAGTTACCGGTTTGAAATCTCAAGTCGTAAACGGCACGCCGATTTGGCATAACAGAGGTCTGTTATGTTGATAATGAGTTGCCAAAAAGTTGCGATCCTGCGAGGATTGAAACCCGCGATCATGTAAATAAAATGTGTATTCAACTTGATTTTCCTCTGAAATCCTGAGAGTATTGAGAGTTCTAGACTAATTTTGGTTCGCTAATCAGATAGCAACTATAACAGCCTTGGCTTGTTGTGTACGAAGAACAAGCGCGACAATGATCGAGGCCCTGTGGCCTAATGGATAAGGCGTCGGTCTCCTAAACCGAAGATTCAAGGTTCGAGTCCTTGCTGGGTCGAAATTTTTGCAAAATTGAAAGTTACCGGTTTGAAATCTCAAGTCGTAAACGGCACGCCGATTTGGCATAACAGAGGTCTGTTATGTTGATAATGAGTTGCCAAAAAGTTGCGATCCTGCGAGGATTGAAACCCGCGATCATGTAAATAAAATGTGTATTCAACTTGATTTTCCTCTGAAATCCTGAGAGTATTGAGAGTTCTAGACTAATTTTGGTTCGCTAATCAGATAGCAACTATAACAGCCTTGGCTTGTTGTGTACGAAGAACAAGCGCGACAATGATCGAGGCCCTGTGGCCTAATGGATAAGGCGTCGGTCTCCTAAACCGAAGATTCAAGGTTCGAGTCCTTGCTGGGTCGAAATTTTTGCAAAATTGAAAGTTACCGGTTTGAAATCTCAAGTCGTAAACGGCACGCCGATTTGGCATAACAGAGGTCTGTTATGTTGATAATGAGTTGCCAAAAAGTTGCGATCCTGCGAGGATTGAAACCCGCGATCATGTAAATAAAATGTGTATTCAACTTGATTTTCCTCTGAAATCCTGAGAGTATTGAGAGTTCTAGACTAATTTTGGTTCGCTAATCAGATAGCAACTATAACAGCCTTGGCTTGTTGTGTACGAAGAACAAGCGCGACAATGATCGAGGCCCTGTGGCCTAATGGATAAGGCGTCGGTCTCCTAAACCGAAGATTCAAGGTTCGAGTCCTTGCTGGGTCGAAATTTTTGCAAAATTGAAAGTTACCGGTTCGAAATCTCAAGTCGTAAACGGCACGCCGATTTGGCATAACAGAGGTCTGTTATGTTGATAATGAGTTGCCAAAAGTTGCGATCCTGCGAGGATTGAAACCCGCGATCATGTAAATAAAATGTGTATTCAACTTGATTTTCCTCTGAAATCCTGAGAGTATTGAGAGTTCTAGACTAATTTTGGTTCGCTAATCAGATAGCAACTATAACAGCCTTGGCTTGTTGTGTACGAAGAACAAGCGCGACAATGATCGAGGCCCTGTGGCCTAATGGATAAGGCGTCGGTCTCCTAAACCGAAGATTCAAGGTTCGAGTCCTTGCTGGGTCGAAATTTTTGCAAAATTGAAAGTTACCGGTTTGAAATCTCAAGTCGTAAACGGCACGCCGCTTTGGCATAACAGAGGTCTGTTATGTTGATAATGAGTTGCCAAAAGTTGCGATCCTGCGAGGATTGAAACCCGCGATCATGTAAATAAAATGTGTATTCAACTTGATTTTCCTCTGAAATCCTGAGAGTATTGAGAGTTCTAGACTAATTTGGTTCGCTATTCAGATAGCAACTGAAACAGCCTTGGCTTGTTGTGTACGAAGAACAAGCGCGACAATGATCGAGGCCCTGTGGCCTAATGGATAAGGCTTCGGTCTCCTAAACCGAAGATTCAAGGTTCGACTCCTTGCTGGGTCGAAATTTTTGCAAAATTGAAAGTTACCGGTTTGAAATCTCAAGTCGTAAACGGCACGCCGATTTGGCATAACAGAGGTCTGTTATGTTGATAATGAGTTGCCAAAAAGTTGCGATCCTGCGAGGATTGAAACCCGCGATCATGTAAATAAAATGTGTATTCAACTTGATTTTCCTCTGAAATCCTGAGAGTATTGAGAGTTCTAGACTGCCTTGGTTCGCTAATCAGATAGCAACTATAACAGCCTTGGCTTGTTGTGTACGAAGAACAAGCGCGACAATGATCGAGGCCCTGTGGCCTAATGGATAAGGCGTCGGTCTCCTAAACCGAAGATTCAAGGTTCGAGTCCTTGCTGGGTCGAAATTTTTGCAAAATTGAAAGTTACCGGTTTGAAATCTCAAGTCGTAAACGGCACGCCGATTTGGCATAACAGAGGTCTGTTATGTTGATAATGAGTTGCCAAAAAGTTGCGATCCTGCGAGGACTGAAGCCCGCGATCATGTAAATAAAATGTGTATTCAACTTGATTTTCCTCTGAAATCCTGAGAGTATTGAGAGTTCTAGACTGCTTTGGTTCGCTAATCAGATAGCAACTATAACAGCCTTGGCTTGTTGTGTACGAAGAACAAGCGCGACAATGATCGAGGCCCTGTGGCCTAATGGATAAGGCGTCGGTCTCCTAAACCGAAGATTCAAGGTTCGAGTCCTTGCTGGGTCGAAATTTTTGCAAAATTGAAAGTTACCGGTTCGAAATCTCAAGTCGTAAACGGCACGCCGATTTGGCATAACAGAGGTCTGTTATGTTGATAATGAGTTGCCAAAAAGTTGCGATCCTGCGAGGACTGAAGCCCGCGATCATGTAAATAAAATGTGTATTCAACTTGATTTTCCTCTGAAATCCTGAGAGTATTGAGAGTTCTAGACTGCCTTGGTTCGCTAATCAGATAGCAACTATAACAGCCTTGGCTTGTTGTGTACGAAGAACAAGCGCGACAATGATCGAGGCCCTGTGGCCTAATGGATAAGGCGTCGGTCTCCTAAACCGAAGATTCAAGGTTCGAGTCCTTGCTGGGTCGAAATTTTTGCAAAATTGAAAGTTACCGGTTTGAAATCTCAAGTCGTAAACGGCACGCCGATTTGGCATAACAGAGGTCTGTTATGTTGATAATGAGTTGCCAAAAAGTTGCGATCCTGCGAGGACTGAAACCCGCGATCATGTAAATAAAATGTGTATTCAACTTGATTTTCCTCTGAAATCCTGAGAGTATTGAGAGTTCTAGACTAATTTGGTTCGCTAATCAGATAGCAACTAAAACAGCCTTGGCTTGTTGTGTACGAAGAACAAGCGCGACAATGATCGAGGCCCTGTGGCCTAATGGATAAGGCGTCGGTCTCCTAAACCGAAGATTCAAGGTTCGAGTCCTTGCTGGGTCGAAATTTTTGCAAAATTGAAAGTTACCGGTTCGAAATCTCAAGTCGTAAACGGCACGCCGATTTGGCATAACAGAGGTCTGTTATGTTGATAATGAGTTGCCAAAAAGTTGCGATCCTGCGAGGATTGAAACCCGCGATCATGTAAATAAAATGTGTATTCAACTTGATTTTCCTCTGAAATCCTGAGAGTATTGAGAGTTCTAGACTGCCTTGGTTCGCTAATCAGATAGCAACTATAACAGCCTTGGCTTGTTGTGTACGAAGAACAAGCGCGACAATGATCGAGGCCCTGTGGCCTAATGGATAAGGCGTCGGTCTCCTAAACCGAAGATTCAAGGTTCGAGTCCTTGCTGGGTCGAAATTTTTGCAAAATTGAAAGTTACCGGTTTGAAATCTCAAGTCGTAAACGGCACGCCGATTTGGCATAACAGAGGTCTGTTATGTTGATAATGAGTTGCCAAAAAGTTGCGATCCTGCGAGGATTGAAACCCGCGATCATGTAAATAAAATGTGTATTCAACTTGATTTTCCTCTGAAATCCTGAGAGTATTGAGAGTTCTAGACTGCCTTGGTTCGCTAATCAGATAGCAACTATAACAGCCTTGGCTTGTTGTGTACGAAGAACAAGCGCGACAATGATCGAGGCCCTGTGGCCTAATGGATAAGGCGTCGGTCTCCTAAACCGAAGATTCAAGGTTCGAGTCCTTGCTGGGTCGAAATTTTTGCAAAATTGAAAGTTACCGGTTCGAAATCTCAAGTCGTAAACGGCACGCCGATTTGGCATAACAGAGGTCTGTTATGTTGATAATGAGTTGCCAAAAAGTTGCGATCCTGCGAGGATTGAAACCCGCGATCATGTAAATAAAATGTGTATCGCTCCAGCCGCGAAGCGGCTGGAGAGGTTTGGTTTTGCCTGGCACTTGTGATCACTTAGATTTTGGTAAAGTAGTTAATAAAACCTGTAAAACAAATTTTCTAGAGATTTCCTTCTGGATATAAGTGAGAGAGTATAGAAGACACCCGCTGACAAAATTTGAGCCAAATCGATTGAAAATTAACAAAGTTAGATCGGCGGAAGCTTAGCTAAAATTCGCGTTTTTTCTTGTAACGCGTCCCTCGTGTCCTGTTCCTCGTCCCTCGTCCCTCGTCCCTCGTCCCTCGTCCCTCGTCCCTCGTCCCTCGTCCCTCGTTCCTCGTTCCTGCCACTAGCCACTGCCAGTGGTCGCAGGCTATCAGTACATAGGGCATCTGATGACGTCATCAGGGTGTCATGTAAAGTACATAGGGCATCTGATGACGTCATCAGGATGTCATGTAAAGTACATAGGGCATCTGATGACGTCATCAGGGTGTCATGTAAAGTACATAGGGCATCTGATGACGTCATCAGGGTGTCATGTAAAGTACATAGGGCATCTGATGACGTCATCAGGGTGTCATGTAAAGTACATAGGGCATCTGATGACGTCATCAGGGTGTCATGTAAAGTACATAGGGCATCTGATGACGTCATCAGGGTGTCATGTAAAGTACATAGGGCATCTGATGACGTCATCAGGGTGTCATGTAAAGTACATAGGGCATCTGATGACGTCATCAGGGTGTCATGTAAAGTACATAGGGCATCTGATGACGTCATCAGGATGTCATGTAAAGTACATAGGGCATCTGATGACGTCATCAGGGTGTCATGTAAAGTACATAGGGCATCTGATGACGTCATCAGGGTGTCATGTAAAGTACATAGGGCATCTGATGACGTCATCAGGATGTCATGTAAAGTACATAGGGCATCTGATGACGTCATCAGGGTGTCATGTAAAGTACATAGGGCATCTGATGACGTCATCAGGATGTCATGTAAAGTACATAGGGCATCTGATGACGTCATCAGGGTGTCATGTAAAGTACATAGGGCATCTGATGACGTCATCAGGATGTCATGTAAAGTACATAGGGCATCTGATGACGTCATCAGGGTGTCATGTAAAGTACATAGGGCATCTGATGACGTCATCAGGGTGTCATGTAAAGTACATAGGGCATCTGATGACGTCATCAGGGTGTCATGTAAAGTACATAGGGCATCTGATGACGTCATCAGGGTGTCATGTAAAGTACATAGGGCATCTGATGACGTCATCAGGATGTCATGTAAAGTACATAGGGCATCTGATGACGTCATCAGGGTGTCATGTAAAGTACATAGGGCATCTGATGACGTCATCAGGGTGTCATGTAAAGTACATAGGGCATCTGATGACGTCATCAGGGTGTCATGTAAAGTACATAGGGCATCTGATGACGTCATCAGGGTGTCATGTAAAGTACATAGGGCATCTGATGACGTCATCAGGGTGTCATGTAAAGTACATAGGGCATCTGATGACGTCATCAGGGTGTCATGTAAAGTACATAGGGCATCTGATGACGTCATCAGGGTGTCATGTAAAGTACATAGGGCATCTGATGACGTCATCAGGGTGTCATGTAAAGTACATAGGGCATCTGATGACGTCATCAGGGTGTCATGTAAAGTACATAGGGCATCTGATGACGTCATCAGGGTGTCATGTAAAGTACATAGGGCATCTGATGACGTCATCAGGGTGTCATGTAAAGTACATAGGGCATCTGATGACGTCATCAGGGTGTCATGTAAAGTACATAGGGCATCTGATGACGTCATCAGGGTGTCATGTAAAGTACATAGGGCATCTGATGACGTCATCAGGATGTCATGTAAAGTACATAGGGCATCTGATGACGTCATCAGGGTGTCATGTAAAGTACATAGGGCATCTGATGACGTCATCAGGATGTCATGTAAAGTACATAGGGCATCTGATGACGTCATCAGGGTGTCATGTAAAGTACATAGGGCATCTGATGACGTCATCAGGGTGTCATGTAAAGTACATAGGGCATCTGATGACGTCATCAGGGTGTCATGTAAAGTACATAGGGCATCTGATGACGTCATCAGGATGTCATGTAAAGTACATAGGGCATCTGATGACGTCATCAGGGTGTCATGTAAAGTACATAGGGCATCTGATGACGTCATCAGGGTGTCATGTAAAGTACATAGGGCATCTGATGACGTCATCAGGGTGTCATGTAAAGTACATAGGGCATCTGATGACGTCATCAGGGTGTCATGTAAAGTACATAGGGCATCTGATGACGTCATCAGGGTGTCATGTAAAGTACATAGGGCATCTGATGACGTCATCAGGGTGTCATGTAAAGTACATAGGGCATCTGATGACGTCATCAGGGTGTCATGTAAAGTACATAGGGCATCTGATGACGTCATCAGGATGTCATGTAAAGTACATAGGGCATCTGATGACGTCATCAGGGTGTCATGTAAAGTACATAGGGCATCTGATGACGTCATCAGGGTGTCATGTAAAGTACATAGGGCATCTGATGACGTCATCAGGATGTCATGTAAAGTACATAGGGCATCTGATGACGTCATCAGGGTGTCATGTAAAGTACATAGGGCATCTGATGACGTCATCAGGGTGTCATGTAAAGTACATAGGGCATCTGATGACGTCATCAGGGTGTCATGTAAAGTACATAGGGCATCTGATGACGTCATCAGGATGTCATGTAAAGTACATAGGGCATCTGATGACGTCATCAGGGTGTCATGTAAAGTACATAGGGCATCTGATGACGTCATCAGGGTGTCATCTAAAGTACATAGGGCATCTGATGACGTCATCAGGGTGTCATCTAAAGTACATAGGGCATCTGATGACGTCATCAGGGTGTCATGTAAAAAAGTACATAGGACATCTGATGACGTCATCAGGGTGTCATGTAAAGTACATAGGGCATCTGATGACGTCATCAGGGTGTCATGTAAAGTACATAGGGCATCTGATGACGTCATCAGGATGTCATGTAAAGTACATAGGGCATCTGATGACGTCATCAGGGTGTCATGTAAAGTACATAGGGCATCTGATGACGTCATCAGGGTGTCATGTAAAGTACATAGGGCATCTGATGACGTCATCAGGGTGTCATGTAAAGTACATAGGGCATCTGATGACGTCATCAGGGTGTCATGTAAAGTACATAGGGCATCTGATGACGTCATCAGGATGTCATGTAAAGTACATAGGGCATCTGATGACGTCATCAGGGTGTCATGTAAAGTACATAGGGCATCTGATGACGTCATCAGGGTGTCATGTAAAGTACATAGGGCATCTGATGACGTCATCAGGGTGTCATGTAAAGTACATAGGGCATCTGATGACGTCATCAGGATGTCATGTAAAGTACATAGGGCATCTGATGACGTCATCAGGGTGTCATGTAAAGTACATAGGGCATCTGATGACGTCATCAGGGTGTCATGTAAAGTACATAGGGCATCTGATGACGTCATCAGGGTGTCATGTAAAGTACATAGGGCATCTGATGACGTCATCAGGGTGTCATGTAAAGTACATAGGGCATCTGATGACGTCATCAGGGTGTCATGTAAAGTACATAGGGCATCTGATGACGTCATCAGGGTGTCATGTAAAGTACATAGGGCATCTGATGACGTCATCAGGGTGTCATGTAAAGTACATAGGGCATCTGATGACGTCATCAGGGTGTCATGTAAAGTACATAGGGCATCTGATGACGTCATCAGGGTGTCATGTAAAGTACATAGGGCATCTGATGACGTCATCAGGGTGTCATGTAAAGTACATAGGGCATCTGATGACGTCATCAGGATGTCATGTAAAGTACATAGGGCATCTGATGACGTCATCAGGGTGTCATGTAAAGTACATAGGGCATCTGATGACGTCATCAGGGTGTCATGTAAAGTACATAGGGCATCTGATGACGTCATCAGGATGTCATGTAAAGTACATAGGGCATCTGATGACGTCATCAGGATGTCATGTAAAGTACATAGGGCATCTGATGACGTCATCAGGATGTCATGTAAAGTACATAGGGCATCTGATGACGTCATCAGGGTGTCATGTAAAGTACATAGGGCATCTGATGACGTCATCAGGATGTCATGTAAAGTACATAGGGCATCTGATGACGTCATCAGGGTGTCATGTAAAGTACATAGGGCATCTGATGACGTCATCAGGATGTCATGTAAAGTACATAGGGCATCTGATGACGTCATCAGGGTGTCATGTAAAGTACATAGGGCATCTGATGACGTCATCAGGATGTCATGTAAAGTACATAGGGCATCTGATGACGTCATCAGGATGTCATGTAAAGTACATAGGGCATCTGATGACGTCATCAGGGTGTCATGTAAAGTACATAGGGCATCTGATGACGTCATCAGGATGTCATGTAAAGTACATAGGGCATCTGATGACGTCATCAGGGTGTCATGTAAAGTACATAGGGCATCTGATGACGTCATCAGGGTGTCATGTAAAGTACATAGGGCATCTGATGACGTCATCAGGGATGTCATGTAAAGTACATAGGGCATCTGATGACGTCATCAGGGTGTCATGTAAAGTACATAGGGCATCTGATGACGCTCATCAGGGTGTCATGTAAAAGTACATAGGGCATCTGATGACGTCATCAGGATGTCATGTAAAGTACATAGGGCATCTGATGACGTCATCAGGATGTCATGTAAAGTACATAGGGCATCTGATGACGTCATCAGGGTGTCATGTAAAGTACATAGGGCATCTGATGACGTCATCAGGGTGTCATGTAAAGTACATAGGGCATGTGATCACGTCATCAGGGTGTCATGTAAAGCACATAGGGCATCTGATGACGTCATCAGGGTGTCATGTAAAGTACATAGGGCATCTGATGACGTCATCAGGGTGTCATGTAAAGTACATAGGGCATCTGATGACGTCATCAGGGTGTCATGTAAAGTACATAGGGCATCTGATGACGTCATCAGGGTGTCATGTAAAGTACATAGGGCATCTGATGACGTCATCAGGATGTCGTGTAAAGTACATAGGAGCATCTGATGACGTCATCAGGATGCCATGTAAAGTACATAGGGCATCTGATGACGTCATCAGGATGCCATGTAAAGTATATAGTGCATCTGATGACGTCATCAGAGTGTCATGTAAAGTACATAAGGCATCTGATGACGTCATCAGGATGTCATGTAAAGTACAAAGGGCATCTGATGACGTCATCAGGATGTCATGCTAAAGTACATAGGGCATCTGATGACGTCATCAGGACTCTCATAATAAAGCACATAGGGCATCTGATGACGTCATCAGGAATTTGTCATGTAAAGTACATGGGGCATCAGTAGACATCATCGGGATGTCATGTAAAAGTACGCTTAGGGCATCTAATGACGTCATCAAGGATGTCATGCCAAGAAATACATAGAATCTGATGATGACGTCATCAGGATGTCATGTAAAGTACATGGGGCATCTGATGACGTCATCAGGATGTCATGTAAAGTACATAGGGCATCTGATGACGTCATCGGGGTGTCATGTAAAGTACATAGGGCATCTGATGACGTCATCAGATGTCATGTAAAGTACATAGGGCATCTGATGACGTCATCAGGATGTCATGTAAAAGTACATAGGGCATCTGATGACTTCATCACGATGTCATGTAAAATACATAGGGCATCTGATGACGTCATCAGGGTGTCATGTAAACTGAAACACGCTAGGGCGGCATCTGGTGACGTCATCAGGATAATAATATAAAGTACATAGGGCATCTGATGACGTCATCAGGGTGTCATGTAAAGTACATAGGGCATCTGATGACGCGTCATCGGGGTGTCATGTAAAATTACATAGGGCATCTGATGACGTCATCAGGATGTCATGTAAAGTACATAGGGCATCTGATGACGTCATCAGGGTGTCATGTAAAGTACATAGGGCGTCTGATGACGTCATCAGGGCACGTCATGTAAAGGCCATAGGGCATCTGATGACGTCATCAGGGTGTGTCATCTAAAGTACATAGGGCATCTGTTGGCGTCATCAGGATGTCGTAGCAAAGTACATAGAACCTGTTGTGGCGTCATCAGGGTATGTCATGTAAAGTACATAGGGCATCTGATGACGTCATCAGGAAGATGTCATGTAAAGAGTACATAGGGCATCTGTTGACGTCATCAGGGTGTCATGTATAAGTACATAGGGCATCTGATGACGTCATCAGGATGTCATGTAAAGTACATAGGGCATCTGATGACGTCATCCAGGATGTCATGTAAAGTACATGGGGGCATCTGATGACTTCATCACGATGTCATCTTCAAAAAGTACATAGGGCATCTGATGACGTCATCAGGATGTCATGTAAAGTACATAGGGCATCTGATGACGTCATCAGGATGTCATGTAAAATTACATAGGGCATCTGATGACGTCATCAGGGTGTCATATAAAGTACATGAGGCATCTGATGACGTCATCAGGGTGTCATGTAAAGCTACATAGGGCATCTGATGACGTCATCCGGGGTGTCATATAAAGTACATAGGGCATCTGATGACGTCATCAAGGTGTCATGAAAGAAAAGTACATAGGGCGTCTGATGACGTCATCAGGGTGCCATGTAAAGTACATAGGGCATCTGGGCCAACGTCATCAGGAGTGGTGTCATGTAAAGTACATAGGGCATCTGATGACGTCATCAGGATGTCATGTAAAAGTACATAGGGCATCTGATGACGTCATCAGGGTGTCATGTAAAGTACATAGGGCATCTGATGACGCGTCATCAGGGTGTCATGTAAAGTACATAGGGCATCTGATAACGCATCCATCAGGATGTCATGTAAAGTACATAGGGCATCTGATGACGTCATCCAGGGTGTCATGTAAAAGTACATAGGGCATCTGATGACGTCATCGAAGTGTCATGTAAAGTACATAGGGCATCTGATGACGTCATCAGGGTGTCATGTAAAGTACATAGGGCATCTGATGACGTCATCAGGGTGTCATGTAAAGTACATAGGGCATCTGATGGCGTCATAAGGGTGTCATATGAAGTACATAGGGCATCTGATGACGTCATCAGAGAGCCAAATAAATGTAAAGTACATAGAGGCATCTGATGACGTCATCAGGGTGTCATGTAAAGTACGCGGGCATCTGATGACGTCGCCAAGGGTGTCATGTAAAGTACATAGGGCATCTGATGACGTCATCAGGGTGTCATGTAAAAGTACATAGGGCATCTGATGACGTCATCAGAAGTGTCATGTAAAGAACCACCAGGGCATCTGATGACGTCATCAAGGTGTCATGTAAAGTACATAGAGCATCTGATGACGTCATCAGGGTGTCATGTAAAGTACATAGGGCATCTGATGACGTCATCAGGGTGTCATATAAAGTACATGAGGCATCTGATGACGTCATCAGGATACCATGTAAAGTACACAGGAGCCATCTGATGACGTCATCAGGGTGTCATGTAAAGTACATAGGGCATCTGATGACGTCATCAGGGGTGTCATGTAAAGTACATAGGGCATCTGTTGACGTCATCAGGATGTCATGTAAAGTACATAGGAGCATCTGATGACGTCATCAGAATCATCATGTAAAGTACATAGGGCATCTGATGACGTCATCAGGGTGTCATGTAAAAAGTACATAGGGCATCTGATGACGTCGTAAGGGTGTCATATCAAGTACATAGGGCATCTGATGACGTCATCAGGATATCATGCTAAAGTACACAGGGCATCTGATGGCGTCATCAGAACGTCGTGCCAAGTGCATAAAGCATCTGGTGACGTCATCGGGACGTCGTGCGGGTGGTGCCGTGCATAGGGCATTTTCTGACATCATCAGGGTGTCATGTAAAGTACATAGGGCATCTGATGACGTCATCAGGGTGTCATGTAAAGTACATAGGGCATCTGATGACGTCATCAGGTGTCATGTAAAGTACATAGGGCATCTGATGACGTCATCAGGGTGTCATGTAAAGTACATAGGGCATCTGATGACGTCATCAGGGTGTCATGTAAAGTACATAGGGCATCTGATGACGTCATCAGGGTGTCATGTAAAGTACATAGGGCATCTGATGACGTCATCAGGATGTCATGTAAAGTACATAGGGCATCTGATGACGTCATCAGGGTGTCATGTAAAGTACATAGGGCATCTGATGACGTCATCAGGGTGTCATGTAAAGTACATAGGGCATCTGATGACGTCATCAGGGTGTCATGTAAAGTACATAGGGCATCTGATGACGTCATCAGGGTGTCATGTAAAGTACATAGGGCATCTGATGACGTCATCAGGGTGTCATGTAAAGTACATAGGGCATCTGATGACGTCATCAGGGTGTCATGTAAAGTACATAGGGCATCTGATGACGTCATCAGGGTGTCATGTAAAGTACATAGGGCATCTGATGACGTCATCAGGGTGTCATGTAAAGTACATAGGGCATCTGATGACGTCATCAGGGTGTCATGTAAAGTACATAGGGCATCTGATGACGTCATCAGGGTGTCATGTAAAGTACATAGGGCATCTGATGACGTCATCAGGGTGTCATGTAAAGTACATAGGGCATCTGATGACGTCATCAGGATGTCATGTAAAGTACATAGGGCATCTGATGACGTCATCAGGGTGTCATGTAAAGTACATAGGGCATCTGATGACGTCATCAGGGTGTCATGTAAAGTACATAGGGCATCTGATGACGTCATCAGGGTGTCATGTAAAGTACATAGGGCATCTGATGACGTCATCAGGGTGTCATGTAAAGTACATAGGGCATCTGATGACGTCATCAGGGTGTCATGTAAAGTACATAGGGCATCTGATGACGTCATCAGGGTGTCATGTAAAGTACATAGGGCATCTGATGACGTCATCAGGGTGTCATGTAAAGTACATAGGGCATCTGATGACGTCATCAGGGTGTCATGTAAAGTACATAGGGCATCTGATGACGTCATCAGGGTGTCATGTAAAGTACATAGGGCATCTGATGACGTCATCAGGGTGTCATGTAAAGTACATAGGGCATCTGATGACGTCATCAGGATGTCATGTAAAGTACATAGGGCATCTGATGACGTCATCAGGGTGTCATGTAAAGTACATAGGGCATCTGATGACGTCATCAGGGTGTCATGTAAAGTACATAGGGCATCTGATGACGTCATCAGGGTGTCATGTAAAGTACATAGGGCATCTGATGACGTCATCAGGGTGTCATGTAAAGTACATAGGGCATCTGATGACGTCATCAGGGTGTCATGTAAAGTACATAGGGCATCTGATGACGTCATCAGGATGTCATGTAAAGTACATAGGGCATCTGATGACGTCATCAGGGTGTCATGTAAAGTACATAGGGCATCTGATGACGTCATCAGGGTGTCATGTAAAGTACATAGGGCATCTGATGACGTCATCAGGGTGTCATGTAAAGTACATAGGGCATCTGATGACGTCATCAGGGTGTCATGTAAAGTACATAGGGCATCTGATGACGTCATCAGGGTGTCATGTAAAGTACATAGGGCATCTGATGACGTCATCAGGGTGTCATGTAAAGTACATAGGGCATCTGATGACGTCATCAGGGTGTCATGTAAAGTACATAGGGCATCTGATGACGTCATCAGGGTGTCATGTAAAGTACATAGGGCATCTGATGACGTCATCAGGGTGTCATGTAAAGTACATAGGGCATCTGATGACGTCATCAGGGTGTCATGTAAAGTACATAGGGCATCTGATGACGTCATCAGGGTGTCATGTAAAGTACATAGGGCATCTGATGACGTCATCAGGGTGTCATGTAAAGTACATAGGGCATCTGATGACGTCATCAGGGTGTCATGTAAAGTACATAGGGCATCTGATGACGTCATCAGGGTGTCATGTAAAGTACATAGGGCATCTGATGTCGTCATCAGGGTGTCATGTAAAGTACATAGGGCATCTGATGACGTCATCAGGGTGTCATGTAAAGTACATAGGGCATCTGATGACGTCATCAGGGTGTCATGTAAAGTACATAGGGCATCTGATGACGTCATCAGGGTGTCATGTAAAGTACATAGGGCATCTGATGACGTCATCAGGGTGTCATGTAAAGTACATAGGGCATCTGATGACGTCATGAGGGTGTCATGCAAAGTACATAGGGCATCTGATGACGTCATCAGGGTGTCATGTAAAGTACATAGGGCATCTGATGACGTCATGAGGGTGTCATGTAAAGTATATAGGGAATCTGATGACGTCATCACCACCTAATGTAAAGTACATAGGGCATCTAATGACGTCATCAGGGTGTCATGTAAAGTACATAGGGCATCTGATGACGTCATCAGGGTGTCATGTAAAGTACATAGGGCATCTGGTGACGTCATCAGGGTGTCATGTAAAGTACATAGGGCATCTGATGACGTCATCAGGGTGTCATGTAAAGTACATAGGGCATCTGATGACGTCATCAGGGTGTCATGTAAAGTACATAGGGCATCTGATGACGTCATCAGGGTGTCATGTAAAGTACATAGGGCATCTGATGACGTCATCAGGGTGTCATGTAAAGTACATAGGGCATCTGATGACGTCATCAGGGTGTCATGTAAAGTACATAGGGCATCTGATGACGTCATCAGGGTGTCATCTAAAGTACATAGGGCATCTGATGGCGTCATCAGGGTGTCATGTGAAGTACATATGGCATCTGATGATGTCATCAGGGTGTCATGTAAAGTACATAGGGCATCTGATGACGTCATCAGGGTGTCATGTAAAGTACATAGGGCATCTGATGACGTCATCAGGGTGTCATGTAAAGTACATAGGGCATCTGATGACGTCATCAGGGTGTCATGTAAAGTACATAGGGCATCTGATGACGTCATCAGGGTGTCATGTAAAGTACATAGGGCATCTGATGACGTCATCAGGGTGTCATGTAAAGTACATAGGGCATCTGATGACGTCATCAGGATGTCATGTAAAGTACATAGGGCATCTGATGACGTCATCAGGGTGTCATGTAAAGTACATAGGGCATCTGATGACGTCATCAGGGTGTCATGTAAAGTACATAGGGCATCTGATGACGTCATCAGGGTGTCATGTAAAGTACATAGGGCATCTGATGACGTCATCAGGGTGTCATGTAAAGTACATAGGGCATCTGATGACGTCATCAGGGTGTCATGTAAAGTACATAGGGCATCTGATGACGTCATCAGGGTGTCATGTAAAGTACATAGGGCATCTGATGACGTCATCAGGGTGTCATGTAAAGTACATAGGGCATCTGATGACGTCATCAGGGTGTCATGTAAAGTACATAGGGCATCTGATGACGTCATCAGGGTGTCATGTAAAGTACATAGGGCATCTGATGACGTCATCAGGGTGTCATGTAAAGTACATAGGGCATCTGATGACGTCATCAGGGTGTCATGTAAAGTACATAGGGCATCTGATGACGTCATCAGGGTGTCATGTAAAGTACATAGGGCATCTGATGACGTCATCAGGGTGTCATGTAAAGTACATAGGGCATCTGATGACGTCATCAGGGTGTCATGTAAAGTACATAGGGCATCTGATGACGTCATCAGGGTGTCATGTAAAGTACATAGGGCATCTGATGACGTCATCAGGATGTCATGTAAAGTACATAGGGCATCTGATGACGTCATCAGGGTGTCATGTAAAGTACATAGGGCATCTGATGACGTCATCAGGGTGTCATGTAAAGTACATAGGGCATCTGATGACGTCATCAGGGTGTCATGTAAAGTACATAGGGCATCTGATGACGTCATCAGGGTGTCATGTAAAGTACATAGGGCATCTGATGACGTCATCAGGGTGTCATGTAAAGTACATAGGGCATCTGATGACGTCATCAGGGTGTCATGTAAAGTACATAGGGCATCTGATGACGTCATCAGGGTGTCATGTAAAGTACATAGGGCATCTGATGACGTCATCAG
Source organism: Aplectana chamaeleonis (assembly GCA_029168955.1). NCBI lineage: Eukaryota > Metazoa > Nematoda > Chromadorea > Rhabditida > Cosmocercidae > Aplectana > Aplectana chamaeleonis. The sequence goes on along the minus strand of JAPDOI010000124.1, from coordinate 418,588 downwards.
GGTGTCATGTAAAGTACATAGGGCATCTGATGACGTCATCAGGGTGTCATGTAAAGTACATAGGGCATCTGATGACGTCATCAGGGTGTCATGTAAAGTACATAGGGCATCTGATGACGTCATCAGGGTGTCATGTAAAGTACATAGGGCATCTGATGACGTCATCAGGGTGTCATGTAAAGTACATAGGGCATCTGATGACGTCATCAGGGTGTCATGTAAAGTACATAGGGCATCTGATGACGTCATCAGGGTGTCATGTAAAGTACATAGGGCATCTGATGACGTCATCAGGGTGTCATGTAAAGTACATAGGGCATCTGATGACGTCATCAGGGTGTCATGTAAAGTACATAGGGCATCTGATGACGTCATCAGGGTGTCATGTAAAGTACATAGGGCATCTGATGACGTCATCAGGGTGTCATGTAAAGTACATAGGGCATCTGATGACGTCATCAGGGTGTCATGTAAAGTACATAGGGCATCTGATGACGTCATCAGGGTGTCATGTAAAGTACATAGGGCATCTGATGACGTCATCAGGGTGTCATGTAAAGTACATAGGGCATCTGATGACGTCATCAGGGTGTCATGTAAAGTACATAGGGCATCTGATGACGTCATCAGGGTGTCATGTAAAGTACATAGGGCATCTGATGACGTCATCAGGGTGTCATGTAAAGTACATAGGGCATCTGATGACGTCATCAGGGTGTCATGTAAAGTACATAGGGCATCTGATGACGTCATCAGGGTGTCATGTAAAGTACATAGGGCATCTGATGACGTCATCAGGGTGTCATGTAAAGTACATAGGGCATCTGATGACGTCATCAGGGTGTCATGTAAAGTACATAGGGCATCTGATGACGTCATCAGGGTGTCATGTAAAGTACATAGGGCATCTGATGACGTCATCAGGGTGTCATGTAAAGTACATAGGGCATCTGATGACGTCATCAGGGTGTCATGTAAAGTACATAGGGCATCTGATGACGTCATCAGGGTGTCATGTAAAGTACATAGGGCATCTGATGACGTCATCAGGGTGTCATGTAAAGTACATAGGGCATCTGATGACGTCATCAGGGTGTCATGTAAAGTACATAGGGCATCTGATGACGTCATCAGGGTGTCATGTAAAGTACATAGGGCATCTGATGACGTCATCAGGGTGTCATGTAAAGTACATAGGGCATCTGATGACGTCATCAGGGTGTCATGTAAAGTACATAGGGCATCTGATGACGTCATCAGGGTGTCATGTAAAGTACATAGGGCATCTGATGACGTCATCAGGGTGTCATGTAAAGTACATAGGGCATCTGATGACGTCATCAGGATGTCATGTAAAGTACATAGGGCATCTGATGACGTCATCAGGGTGTCATGTAAAGTACATAGGGCATCTGATGACGTCATCAGGGTGTCATGTAAAGTACATAGGGCATCTGATGACGTCATCAGGGTGTCATGTAAAGTACATAGGGCATCTGATGACGTCATCAGGGTGTCATGTAAAGTACATAGGGCATCTGATGACGTCATCAGGGTGTCATGTAAAGTACATAGGGCATCTGATGACGTCATCAGGGTGTCATGTAAAGTACATAGGGCATCTGATGACGTCATCAGGGTGTCATGTAAAGTACATAGGGCATCTGATGACGTCATCAGGGTGTCATGTAAAGTACATAGGGCATCTGATGACGTCATCAGGGTGTCATGTAAAGTACATAGGGCATCTGATGACGTCATCAGGGTGTCATGTAAAGTACATAGGGCATCTGATGACGTCATCAGGGTGTCATGTAAAGTACATAGGGCATCTGATGACGTCATCAGGGTGTCATGTAAAGTACATAGGGCATCTGATGACGTCATCAGGGTGTCATGTAAAGTACATAGGGCATCTGATGACGTCATCAGGGTGTCATGTAAAGTACATAGGGCATCTGATGACGTCATCAGGGTGTCATGTAAAGTACATAGGGCATCTGATGACGTCATCAGGGTGTCATGTAAAGTACATAGGGCATCTGATGACGTCATCAGGGTGTCATGTAAAGTACATAGGGCATCTGATGACGTCATCAGGGTGTCATGTAAAGTACATAGGGCATCTGATGACGTCATCAGGGTGTCATGTAAAGTACATAGGGCATCTGATGACGTCATCAGGGTGTCATGTAAAGTACATAGGGCATCTGATGACGTCATCAGGGTGTCATGTAAAGTACATAGGGCATCTGATGACGTCATCAGGGTGTCATGTAAAGTACATAGGGCATCTGATGACGTCATCAGGTGTCATGTAAAGTACATAGGGCATCTGATGACGTCATCAGGGTGTCATGTAAAGTACATAGGGCATCTGATGACGTCATCAGGGTGTCATGTAAAGTACATAGGGCATCTGATGACGTCATCAGGGTGTCATGTAAAGTACATAGGGCATCTGATGACGTCATCAGGGTGTCATGTAAAGTACATAGGGCATCTGATGACGTCATCAGGGTGTCATGTAAAGTACATAGGGCATCTGATGACGTCATCAGGGTGTCATGTAAAGTACATAGGGCATCTGATGACGTCATCAGGGTGTCATGTAAAGTACATAGGGCATCTGATGACGTCATCAGGGTGTCATGTAAAGTACATAGGGCATCTGATGACGTCATCAGGGTGTCATGTAAAGTACATAGGGCATCTGATGACGTCATCAGGGTGTCATGTAAAGTACATAGGGCATCTGATGACGTCATCAGGGTGTCATGTAAAGTACATAGGGCATCTGATGACGTCATCAGGGTGTCATGTAAAGTACATAGGGCATCTGATGACGTCATCAGGGTGTCATGTAAAGTACATAGGGCATCTGATGACGTCATCAGGGTGTCATGTAAAGTACATAGGGCATCTGATGACGTCATCAGGGTGTCATGTAAAGTACATAGGGCATCTGATGACGTCATCAGGGTGTCATGTAAAGTACATAGGGCATCTGATGACGTCATCAGGGTGTCATGTAAAGTACATAGGGCATCTGATGACGTCATCAGGGTGTCATGTAAAGTACATAGGGCATCTGATGACGTCATCAGGGTGTCATGTAAAGTACATAGGGCATCTGATGACGTCATCAGGGTGTCATGCAAAGTACATAGGGCATCTGATGACGTCATCAGGGTGTCATGTAAAGTACATAGGGCATCTGATGACATCATCAGGGTGTCATGTAAAGTACATAGGGCATCTGATGACGTCATCAGGGTGTCATGTAAAGTACATAGGGCATCTGATGACGTCATCAGGGTGTCATGTAAAAGTACATAGGGCATCTGATGACGTCATCAGGATGTCATGTAAAGTACATAGGGCATCTGATGACGTCATCGACCGTCGTGCCAAGGTCGTGCAAAGTGCATAAAGCATCTGGTGACGTCATCAGGACGACGTGCCAGGTGGTGCACCAGTGCCGGGGCATTTGACCATCATCAGGACGTCGTGGAAGAGTGAGTAGCGCTTCATTTTGTAGCGTGCGCAACAAGTTTGTTGCTTACTGATTATTATAGCAATCCATGCTATTCGAAAGTATTAGAAGATTTTCCAGGATATTACTTCAGTAATATCAATAAAAAGTGAACAATTCTATCAAAAGAGTCTTCAACCATAAAGAGGTTTGGTTGGCGTCAGAAACGTTCCAACAAAAAGGGAACAATAGGTAAGTAGAATGAGGGAGAGTCTGCAAAAAGTGAACAATATTCTATCAAAAAGGGGTCTTTCCAAGCAAAAAGAGAGGAGTTTGGTTGGCGTCAGAAACGTTCAACAAAGGGAACAATAAGGTAAAGTGAGAGTAGGGAGAGTCTACCCAAAAAGTGAACAATATTTTCTGAGACTGATTTTCCTGGCCCGATTACTTCTTAACAGTAAAAACAAACCGTTGCGGTTGTTCTACACGGGAGCCCTCTGTGGTTTCCAAACATGGTCTTGACTACACAGAGAACCGTTAAAAGTATGTAACCGCATGTAAAGCCTAATACTTACCATCAGAATGAAGATGATGCCAAAAACACAGACGGACGGTTAGCTCCAGCTGCTACGAAGCCGAAAACCAAAGTGCAGCATCTAATGAAGGAATATTTTTTTAAAATAATAATCTCGTCAACGAATAGAGATCCATTCTTGGAAACCAAATGTTGGGAACTCTTCCTTGTGAAGTACCACAACAGTTTTGTTTTGCTGTTAAGAAGTATCGGCCAGGAAAATCAGTCTCAGAAAATATTGTTCACTTTTTGTTGCAGACTCTCCCTCATTCTACTTACCTATTGTTTTCCTTTTGTTGGAACGTTTCTGACGCCACCAAACCTCTTTTGCTTGGGAAGACTCCCTTTTTGATAGAATATTGTTCACTTTTTGTAGACTCTCTCTCATTCCAACACCTATTGTTCCCTTTTGTTGGAACATGTTCTGACCTTAACCAATAAGCCCTCTTTTGCTTAGAAGGCCCCACACCCCTTTTGATAGGAATTCAACTTGATTTTCCTCTGAAATCCTGAGAGTATTGAGAGTTCTAGACTAATTTTGGTTCGCTAATCAGATAGCAACTATAACAGCCTTAACTTGTTGTGTACGAAGAGCAAGCGCGACAATGATCGAGACCCTGTGGCCTAATGGATAAGGCGTCGGTCTCCTAAACCGAAGATTCAAGGTTCGAGTCCTTGCTGGGTCGAAATTTTTGCAAAATTGAAAGTTGCCAGTTTGAAATCTCAAGTCGGCCACCCCGATTTGGCATAACAGAGGTCTGTTATGTTGATAATGAGTTGCCAAAAAGTTGCGATCCTGCGAGGATTGAAACCCGCGATCATGTAAACAAAATGTGTATTCAATTTGATTTTCCTCTGAAATCCTGAGAGTATTGAGAGTTCTAGACTAATTTTGGTTCGCTAATCAGATAGCAACTATAACAGCCTTGGCTTGTTGTGTAAGAAGGACAAGCGCGACAATGATCGAGGCCCTGTGGCCTAATGGATAAGGCGTCGGTCTCCTAAGCCGAAGATTCAAGGTTCCGAGTCCTTGCTGGGTCAGAAATTTTGCAAATTTGAAGGTTCCCGGTTGGAAATCTCAAGTCGTAAACGGCACGCCGATTTGGCATAACAGAGGTCTGTTATGTTGATAATGAGTTGCCAAAAAGTTGCGATCCTGCGAGGATTGAAACCCGCGATCATGTAAACAAAATGTGTATTCAATTTGATTTTCCTCTGAAATCCTGAGAGTATTGAGAGTTCTAGACTAATTTTGGTTCGCTAATCAGATAGCAACTATAACAGCCTTGGCTTGTTGTGTAAGAAGGACAAGCGCGACAATGATCGAGGCCCTGTGGCCTAATGGATAAGGCGTCGGTCTCCTAAACCGAAGATTCAAGGTTCGAGTCCTTGCTGGGTCGAAATTTTGCAAATTGAAAGTTACCGGTTCGAAATCTCAAGTCGTAAACGGCACGCCGATTTGGCATAACAGAGGTCTGTTATGTTGATAATGAGTTGCCAAAAGTTGGGAGCCTGCGAGAACTGAAGCCCGCGATCATGTAAATAAAATGTGTATTCAACTTGATTTTCCTCTGAAATCCTAATAGTATTGAGAGTTCTAGACTGCCTTGGTTCGCTAATCAGATAGCAACTATAACAGCCTTGGCTTGTTGTGTACGAAGAACAAGCGCGACAATGATCGAGGCCCTGTGGCGTAATGGATAAGGCGTCGGTCTCCTAAACCGAAGATTCAAGGTTCGAGTCCTTGCTGGGTCGAAATTTTTGCAAAATTGAAAGTTACCGGTTCGAAATCTCAAGTCGTAAACGGCACGCCGATTTGGCATAACAGAGGTCTGTTATGTTGATAATGAGTTGCCAAAAAGTTGCGATCCTGCGAGGACTGAAGCCCGCGATCATGTAAATAAAATGTGTATCGCTCCAGCCGCGAAGCGGCTGGAGAGGTTTGGTTTTGCCTGGCACTTGTGATCACTTAGATTTTGGTAAAGTAGTTAATAAAACCTGTAAAACAAATTTTCTAGAGATTTCCTTCTGGATATAAGTGAGAGAGTATAGAAGACACCCGCTGACAAAATTTGAGCCAAATCGATTGAAAATTAACAAAGTTAGATCGGCGGAAGCTTAGCTAAAATTCGCGTTTTTTCTTGTAACGCGTCCCTCGTGTCCTGTTCCTCGTCCCTCGTCCCTCGTCCCTCGTCCCTCGTCCCTCGTCCCTCGTCCCTCGTTCCTCGTTCCTGCCACTAGCCACTGCCAGTGGTCGCAGGCTATCAGTACATAGGGCATCTGATGATGTCATCAGGGTGTCATGTAAAGTACATAGGGCATCTGATGACGTCATCAGGGTGTCATGTAAAGTACATAGGGCATCTGATGACGTCATCAGGGTGTCATGTAAAGTACATAGGGCATCTGATGACGTCATCAGGGTGTCATGTAAAGTACATAGGGCATCTGATGACGTCATCAGGGTGTCATGTAAAGTACATAGGGCATCTGATGACGTCATCAGGGTGTCATGTAAAGTACATAGGGCATCTGATGACGTCATCAGGGTGTCATGTAAAGTACATAGGGCATCTCTGATGACGTCATCAGGGTGTCATGTAAAGTACATAGGGCATCTGATGACGTCATCAGGGTGTCATGTAAAGTACATAGGGCATCTGATGACGTCATCAGGGTGTCATGTAAAGTACATAGGGCATCTGATGACGTCATCAGGGTGTCATGTAAAGTACATAGGGCATCTGATGACGTCATCAGGGTGTCATGTAAAGTACATAGGGCATCTGATGACGTCATCAGGGTGTCATGTAAAGTACATAGGGCATCTGATGACGTCATCAGGGTGTCATGTAAAGTACATAGGGCATCTGATGACGTCATCAGGGTGTCATGTAAAGTACATAGGGCATCTGATGACGTCATCAGGGTGTCATGTAAAGTACATAGGGCATCTGATGACGTCATCAGGGTGTCATGTAAAGTACATAGGGCATCTGATGACGTCATCAGGGTGTCATGTAAAGTACATAGGGCATCTGATGACGTCATCAGGGTGTCATGTAAAGTACATAGGGCATCTGATGACGTCATCAGGGTGTCATGTAAAGTACATAGGGCATCTGATGACGTCATCAGGGTGTCATGTAAAGTACATAGGGCATCTGATGACGTCATCAGGGTGTCATGTAAAGTACATAGGGCATCTGATGACGTCATCAGGGTGTCATGTAAAGTACATAGGGCATCTGATGACGTCATCAGGGTGTCATGTAAAGTACATAGGGCATCTGATGACGTCATCAGGGTGTCATGTAAAGTACATGGGGCATCTGATGACGTCATCAGGGTGTCATGTAAAGTACATAGGGCATCTGATGACGTCATCAGGGTGTCATGTAAAGTACATAGGGCATCTGATGACGTCATCAGGGTGTCATGTAAAGTACATAGGGCATCTGATGACGTCATCAGGGTGTCATGTAAAGTACATAGGGCATCTGATGACGTCATCAGGGTGTCATGTAAAGTACATAGGGCATCTGATGACGTCATCAGGGTGTCATGTAAAGTACATAGGGCATCTGATGACGTCATCAGGGTGTCATGTAAAGTACATAGGGCATCTGATGACGTCATCAGGGTGTCATGTAAAGTACATAGGGCATCTGATGACGTCATCAGGGTGTCATGTAAAGTACATAGGGCATCTGATGACGTCATCAGGGTGTCATGTAAAGTACATAGGGCATCTGATGACGTCATCAGGGTGTCATGTAAAGTACATAGGGCATCTCTGATGACGTCATCAGGGTGTCATGTAAAGTACATAGGGCATCTGATGACGTCATCAGGTGTCATGTAAAGTACATAGGGCATCTGATGACGTCATCAGGGTGTCATGTAAAAGTACATAGCGCATCTGATGACGTCATCAGGGTGTCATGTAAAGTACATAGGGCATCTGATGACGTCATCAGGGTGTCATGTAAAGTACATAGGGCATCTGTTGACGTCATCAGGGTGTCATGTAAAGTACATAGGGCATCTGATGACGTCATCAGGTGTCATGTAAAGTACATAGGGCATCTGATGACGTCATCAGGGTGTCATGTAAAGTACATAGGGCATCTGATGACGTCATCAGGGTGTCATGTAAAGTACATAGGGCATCTGATGACGTCATCAGGGTGTCATGTAAAGTACATAGGGCATCTGATGACGTCATCAGGTGTCATGTAAAGTACATAGGGCATCTGATGACGTCATCAGGGTGTCATGTAAAGTACATAGGGCATCTGATGACGTCATCAGGGTGTCATGTAAAGTACATAGGGCATCTGGTGACGTCATCAGGGTGTCATGCTAAAGTACATAGGGCATCTGATGACGTCATCAGGGTGTCATGTAAAGTACATAGGGCATCTGAGTGACGTCATCAGGGTGTCATGTAAAGTACATAGGGCATCTGATGACGTCATCAGGGTGTCATGTAAAGTACATAGGGCATCTGATGACGTCATCAGGGTGTCATGTAAAGTACATAGGGCATCTGATGACGTCATCAGGGTGTCATGTAAAGTACATAGGGCATCTCTGATGACGTCATCAGGGTGTCATGTAAAGTACTATAGGGCATCTCTGATGACGTCATCAGGGTGTCATGTAAAGTACATAGGGCATCTGATGACGTCATCAGGGTGTCATGTAAAGTACATAGGGCATCTGATGACGTCATCAGGGTGTCATGTAAAGTACATAGGGCATCTCTGATGACGTCATCAAGGTGTCATGTAAAGTACATAGGGCATCTGATGACGTCATCAGGGTGTCATGTAAAGTACATAGGGCATCTGATGACGTCATCAGGGTGTCATGTAAAGTACATAGGGCATCTGATGACGTCATCAGGGTGTCATGTAAAGTACATAGGGCATCTGATGACGTCATCAGGGTGTCATGTAAAGTACATAGGGCATCTGATGACGTCATCAGGGTGTCATGTAAAGTACATAGGGCATCTGATGACGTCATCAGGGTGTCATGTAAAGTACATAGGGCATCTGATGACGTCATCAGGGTGTCATGTAAAGTACATAGGGCATCTGATGACGTCATCAGGGTGTCATGTAAAGTACATAGGGCATCTGATGACGTCATCAGGGTGTCATGTAAAGTACATAGGGCATCTGATGACGTCATCAGGGTGTCATGTAAAGTACATAGGGCATCTGATGACGTCATCAGGGTGTCATGTAAAGTACATAGGGCATCTGATGACGTCATCAGGGTGTCATGTAAAGTACATAGGGCATCTGATGACGTCATCAGGGTGTCATGTAAAGTACATAGGGCATCTGATGACGTCATCAGGGTGTCATGTAAAGTACATAGGGCATCTGGGGAGGTCTTCAGGGGGCCATGTAAAGTACATAGGGCATCTGATGACGTCATCAGGGTGTCATGTAAAGTACATAGGGCATCTGATGACGTCATCAGGGTGTCATGTAAAGTACATAGGGCATCTGATGACGTCATCAGGGTGTCATGTAAAGTACATAGGGCATCTGATGACGTCATCAGGGTGTCATGTAAAGCACATAGGGCATCTGATGACGTCATCAGGGTGTCATGTAAAGTACATAGGGCATCTGATGACGTCATCAGGGTGTCATGTAAAGTACATAGGGCATCTGATGACGTCATCAGGGTGTCATGTAAAGTACATAGGGCATCTGATGACGTCATCAGGGTGTCATGTAAAGTACATAGGAGCATCTCTGATGACGTCATCAGGGTGTCATGTAAAGCACATAGGGCATCTGATGACGTCATCAGGGTCAGGGTGTCATGTAAAGTACATAGGGCATCTGATGACGTCATCAGGGTGTCATGTAAAGTACATAGGGCATCTGATGACGTCATCAGGGTGTCATGTAAAGTACATAGGGCATCTGATGACGTCATCAGGGTGTCATGTAAAGTACATAGGGCATCTGATGACGTCATCAGGGTGTCATGTAAAGTACATAGGGCATCTGATGACGTCATCAGGGGTGTCATGTAAAGTACATAGGGCATCTGATGACGTCATCAGGGTGTCATGTAAAGTACATAGGGCATCTGATGACGTCATCAGGGTGTCATGTAAAGTACATAGGGCATCTGATGACGTCATCAGGGTGTCATGTAAAGTACATAGGGCATCTGATGACGTCATCAGGGTGTCATGTAAAGCACATAGGGCATCTGATGACGTCATCAGGGTGTCATGTAAAGTACATAGGGCATCTGATGGCGTCATCAGGGTGTCATGTAAAGTACATAGGGCATCTGATGACGTCATCAGGATGTCATGTAAAGTACATAGGGCATCTGATGACGTCGTCAGGGTGTCATGTAAAGTACATAGGGCATCTGATGACGTCATCAGGGTGTCATGTAAAGTACATAGGGCATCTGATGACGTCATCAGGGTGTCATGTAAAGTACATAGGGCATCTGGTGACGTCATCAGGGTGTCATGGAAAGTACATAGGGCATCTGACGACGTCATCAGGGGGTCATGTAAAGTACATAGGGCATCTGGTGACGTCATCAGGGTGTCATGTAAAGTACATAGGGCATCTGATGACGTCATCAGGGTGTCATGTAAAGTACATAGGGCATCTGATGACGTCATCAGGGTGTCATGTAAAGTACATAGGGCATCTGATGACGTCATCAGGGTGTCATGTAAAGTACATAGGGCATCTGATGACGTCATCAGGGTGTCATGTAAAGCACATAGGGCATCTGATGACGTCATCAGGGTGTCATGTAAAGTACATAGGGCATCTGATGACGTCATCAGGGTGTCATGTAAAGTACATAGGGCATCTGATGACGTCATCAGGGTGTCATGTAAAGTACATAGGGCATCTGATGACGTCATCAGGGTGTCATGTAAAGTACATAGGGCATCTCTGATGACGTCATCAGGGTGTCATGTAAAGTACATAGGGCATCTGATGACGTCATCAGGGTGTCATGTAAAGTACATAGGGCATCTGATGACGTCATCAGGGTGTCATGTAAAGTACATAGGGCATCTGATGACGTCATCAGGTGTCATGTAAAGTACATAGGGCATCTGATGACGTCATCAGGGTGTCATGTAAAGTACATAGGGCATCTGATGACGTCATCAGGGTGTCATGTAAAGTACATAGGGCATCTGATGACGTCATCAGGGTGTCATGTAAAGTACATAGGGCATCTGATGACGTCATCAGGGTGTCATGTAAAGTACATAGGGCATCTGATGACGTCATCAGGGTGTCATGTAAAGTACATAGGGCATCTGATGACGTCATCAGGGTGTCATGTAAAGTACATAGGGCATCTGATGACGTCATCAGGGTGTCATGTAAAGCACATAGGGCATCTGATGACGTCATCAGGGTGTCATGTAAAGTACATAGGGCATCTGATGGCGTCATCAGGGTGTCATGTAAAGTACATAGGGCATCTGATGACGTCATCAGGATGTCATGTAAAGTACATAGGGCATCTGATGACGTCGTCAGGGTGTCATGTAAAGTACATAGGGCATCTGATGACGTCATCAGGGTGTCATGTAAAGTACATAGGGCATCTGATGACGTCATCAGGGTGTCATGTAAAGTACATAGGGCATCTGGTGACGTCATCAGGGTGTCATGTAAAGTACATAGGGCATCTGATGACGTCATCAGGGTGTCATGTAAAGTACATAGGGCATCTGGTGACGTCATCAGGGTGTCATGTAAAGTACATAGGGCATCTGATGACGTCATCAGGGTGTCATGTAAAGTACATAGGGCATCTGATGACGTCATCAGGGTGTCATGTAAAGTACATAGGGCATCTGATGACGTCATCAGGGTGTCATGTAAAGTACATAGGGCATCTCTGATGACGTCATCAGGGTGTCATGTAAAGTACATAGGGCATCTCTGATGACGTCATCAGGGTGTCATGTAAAGTACATAGGGCATCTGATGACGTCATCAGGGTGTCATGTAAAGTACATAGGGCATCTGATGACGTCATCAGGGTGTCATGTAAAGTACATAGGGCATCCTGATGACGTCATCAGGGTGTCATGTAAAGTACATAGGGCATCTGATGACGTCATCAGGGTGTCATGTAAAGTACATAGGGCATCTGATGACGTCATCAGGGTGTCATGTAAAGTACATAGGGCATCTGATGACGTCATCAGGGTGTCATGTAAAGTACATAGGGCATCTGATGACGTCATCAGGGTGTCATGTAAAGTACATAGGGCATCTGATGACGTCATCAGGGTGTCATGTAAAGTACATAGGGCATCTGATGACGACATCAGGTGTCATGTAAAGTACATAGGGCATCTGATGACGTCATCAGGGTGTCATGTAAAGTACATAGGGCATCTGATGACGTCATCAGGTGTCATGTAAAGTACATAGGACATCTGATGACGTCATCAGGGTGTCATGTAAAGTACATAGGGCATCTGATGACGTCATCAGGGTGTCATGTAAAGTACATAGGGCATCTGATGACGTCATCAGGGTGTCATGTAAAGTACATAGGGCATCTGATGACGTCATCAGGGTGTCATGTAAAGTACATAGGGCATCTCTGATGACGTCATCAGGGTGTCATGTAAAGTACATAGGGCATCTGATGACGTCATCAGGGTGTCATGTAAAGTACACAGGGCATCTGATGACGTCATCAGGGTGTCATGTAAAGTACATAGGGCATCTCTGATGACGTCATCAGGGTGTCATGTAAAAGTACACAGGGGATGTGATGACGTCATCAGGGTGTCATGTAAAGTACATAGGGCATCTCTGATGACGTCATCAGGGTGTCATGTAAAGTACATAGGGCATCTGATGACGTCATCAGGGTGTCATGTAAAGTACATAGGGCATCTGATGACGTCATCAGGATGTCATGTAAAGTACATAGGGCATCTGATGACGTCATCAGAACGTCGTGCCAAGTGCATAAAGCATCTGGTGACGTCATCAGGGTGTCATGTAAAGTACATAGGGCATCTGATGACGTCATCAGGGTGTCATGTAAAGTACATAGGGCATCTGATGACGTCATCAGGGTGTCATGTAAAGTACATAGGGCATCTGATGACGTCATCAGGGTGTCATGTAAAGTACATAGGACATCTGATGACGTCATCAGGGTGTCATGTAAAGTACATAGGGCATCTGATGACGTCATCAGGGTGTCATGTAAAGTACATAGGGCATCTGATGACGTCATCAGGGTGTCATGTAAAGTACATAGGGCATCTGATGACGTCATCAGGGTGTCATGTAAAGTACATAGGGCATCTCTGATGACGTCATCAGGGTGTCATGTAAAGTACATAGGGCATCTGATGACGTCATCAGGGTGTCATGTAAAGTACACAGGGCATCTGATGACGTCATCAGGGTGTCATGTAAAGTACATAGGGCATCTCTGATGACGTCATCAGGGTGTCATGTAAAGTACACAGGGCATCTGATGACGTCATCAGGGTGTCATGTAAAGTACATAGGGCATCTCTGATGACGTCATCAGGGTGTCATGTAAAGTACATAGGGCATCTGATGACGTCATCAGGGTGTCATGTAAAGTACATAGGGCATCTGATGACGTCATCAGGATGTCATGTAAAGTACATAGGGCATCTGATGACGTCATCAGAACGTCGTGCCAAGTGCATAAAGCATCTGGTGACGTCATCAGGACGTCGTGCCAAGGTGGTGCCAAGTGCATAGGGCATTTTCTGACATCATCAGGACGTCGTGGAAAGTGAGTAGCGCTTCATTTGTAGCGTGCGCAACAAGGTTGTTGATTACTGATTATTATAGCAATCCATGCTATTCGAGAATTATTGAAGATTTTTCAGGGATATTACTTCGTAATATCAATAAAAAGTGAACAATTCTATCAAAAAGGGGTCTTCCAAGCAAAAGAGGTTTGGTTGGCGTCAGAAACGTTCCAACAAAAAGGGAACAATAATTAAGTTGAATGAGCAGAGTCTACAAAAAGTGAACAATATTCTATCAAAAAAGGGTTTTCCAAGCAAAAGAGGTTTGGTTGGCGTCACAAACGTTCCAACAAAAAGGGAACAATAGGTAAGTAGAATGAGGAGAGTCTACAAAAAGTGAACAATATTTTCTGAGACTGATTTTCCTGGCCGATACTTCTTAACAGCAAAACAAACCGTTGCGGTGTTCTACACGGAAGCACTCTGTGGTTTCAAAACTCGTCTTGACTACACGAGAACCGTTAAAAAGTATGTGCATGTAAACCTAATACTTACCATCAGAATAGAAGTGTTTTTGGCATCATCTTCTATTCTGATGGTAAGTATTAGGTTTACATGCACATACTTTTTAACGGTTCTCGTGTAGTCAAGACAAGTCTTGAAACCACGGAGTGCTTCCGTGTAGAACACCGCAACGGTTTGTTTTGCTGTTAAGAAGTATCGGCCAGGAAAATCAGTCTCAGAAAATATTGTTCACTTTTTGTAGACTCTCCTCATTCTACTTACCTATTGTTCCCTTTTTGTTGGAACGTTTGTGACGCCAACCAAACCTCTTTTGCTTGGAAAACCCTTTTTTGATAGAATATTGTTCACTTTTTGTAGACTCTGCTCATTCAACTTAATTATTGTTCCCTTTTTGTTGGAACGTTTCTGACGCCAACCAAACCTCTTTTGCTTGGAAGACCCCTTTTTGATAGAATTCAACTTGATTTTCCTCTGAAATCCTGAGAGTATTGAGAGTTCTAGACTAATTTTGGTTCGCTAATCAGATAGCAACTATAACAGCCTTAACTTGTTGTGTACGAAGAGCAAGCGCGACAATGATCGAGGCCCTGTGGCGTAATGGATAAGGCGTCGGTCTCCTAAACCGAAGATTCAAGGTTCGAGTCCTTGCTGCGTCGAAATTTTTGCAAAATTGAAAGTTACCGGTTCGAAATCTCAAGTCGTAAACGGCACGCCGATTTGGCTTAACAGAGGTCTGTTATATTGATAATGAGTTGCCAAAAAGTTGCGATCCTGCGAGGATTGAAACCCGCGATCATGTAAATAAAATGTGTATTCAACTTGATTTTCCTCTGAAATCCTGAGAGTATTGAGAGTTCTAGACTGCCTTGGTTCGCTAATCAGATAGCAACTATAACAGCCTTAACTTGTTGTGTACGAAGAGCAAGCGCGACAATGATCGAGACCCTGTGGCCTAATGGATAAGGCGTCGGTCTCCTAAACCGAAGATTCAAGGTTCGAGTCCTTGCTGCGTCGAAATTTTTGCAAAATTGAAAGTTACCGGTTCGAAATCTCAAGTCGTAAACGGCACGCCGATTTGGCATAACAGAGGTCTGTTATATTGATAATGAGTTGCCAAAAAGTTGCGATCCTGCGAGGATTGAAACCCGCGATCATGTAAATAAAATGTGTATTCAACTTGATTTTCCTCTGAAATCCTGAGAGTATTGAGAGTTCTAGACTAATTTTGGTTCGCTAATCAGATAGCAACTATAACAGCCTTAACTTGTTGTGTACGAAGAGCAAGCGCGACAATGATCGAGACCCTGTGGCCTAATGGATAAGGCGTCGGTCTCCTAAACCGAAGATTCAAGGTTCGAGTCCTTGCTGGGTCGAAATTTTTGCAAAATTGAAAGTTACCGGTTCGAAATCTCAAGTCGTAAACGGCACGCCGATTTGGCATAACAGAGGTCTGTTATATTGATAATGAGTTGCCAAAAAGTTGCGATCCTGCGAGGATTGAAACCCGCGATCATGTAAATAAAATGTGTATTCAACTTGATTTTCCTCTGAAATCCTGAGAGTATTGAGAGTTCTAGACTAATTTGGCTCGCTAATCAGATAGCAACTATAACAGCCTTAACTTGTTGTGTACGAAGAGCAAGCGCGACAATGATCGAGACCCTGTGGCCTAATGGATAAGGCGTCGGTCTCCTAAACCGAAGATTCAAGGTTCGAGTCCTTGCTGGGTCGAAATTTTTGCAAAATTGAAAGTTGCCGGTTTGAAATCTCAAGTCGGCCACCCCGATTTGGCATAACAGAGGTCTGTTATGTTGATAATGAGTCGCCAGAAAGTTGCGCTCCTCCAACGATTGAAGCCCGCGATCATGTAACCAAAATCTGTATTCAATTTGATTTTCCTCTGAAATCCTGAGAGTATTGAGAGTTCTAGACTAATTTTCGTTCCCTAATCAGATAGCAACTATAACAGCCTTGGCTTGTTGTGTACGAAGGACAAGCGCGACAATGATCGAGGTCCAGTGGCCTAATGGATAAGGCGTCGGTCTCCTAAACCGAAGATTCAAGGTTCGAGTCCTTGCTGGGTCGAAATTTTTGCAAAATTGAAAGTTACCGGTTCGAAATCTCAAGTCGTAAACGGCACGCCGATTTGGCATAACAGAGGTCTGTTATGTTGATAATGAGTTGCCAAAAAGTTGCGATCCTGCGAGGATTGAAACCCGCGATCATGTAAACAAAATGTGTATTCAATTTGATTTTCCTCTGAAATCCTGAGAGTATTGAGAGTTCTAGACTAATTTTGGTTCGCTAATCAGATAGCAACTATAACAGCCTTGGCTTGTTGTGTAAGAAGGACAAGCGCGACAATGATCGAGGCCCTGTGGCCTAATGGATAAGGCGTCGGTCTCCTAAACCGAAGATTCAAGGTTCGAGTCCTTGCTGGGTCGAAATTTTTGCAAAATTGAAAGTTACCGGTTCGAAATCTCAAGTCGTAAACGGCACGCCGATTTGGCATAACAGAGGTCTGTTATGTTGATAATGAGTTGCCAAAAAGTTGCGATCCTGCGAGAACTGAAGCCCGCGATCATGTAAATAAAATGTGTATTCAACTTGATTTTCCTCTGAAATCCTAAGAGTATTGAGAGTTCTAGACTGCCTTGATTCGCTAATCAGATAGCAACTATAACAGCCTTGGCTTGTTGTGTACGAAGAACAAGCGCGACAATGATCGAGGCCCTGTGGCGTAATGGATAAGGCGTCGGTCTCCTAAACCGAAGATTCAAGGTTCGAGTCCTTGCTGGGTCGAAATTTTTGCAAAATTGAAAGTTACCGGTTCGAAATCTCAAGTCGTAAACGGCACGCCGATTTGGCATAACAGAGGTCTGTTATGTTGATAATGAGTTGCCAAAAAGTTGCGATCCTGCGAGGACTGAAGCCCGCGATCATGTAAATAAAATGTGTATTCAACTTGATTTTCCTCTGAAATCCTGAGAGTATTGAGAGTTCTAGACTAATTTTGGTTCGCTAATCAGATAGCAACTATAACAGCCTTAACTTGTTGTGTACGAAGAGCAAGCGCGACAATGATCGAGGCCCTGTGGCCTAATGGATAAGGCGTCGGTCTCCTAAACCGAAGATTCAAGGTTCGAGTCCTTGCTGCGTCGAAATTTTTGCAAAATTGAAAGTTACCGGTTCGAAATCTCAAGTCGTAAACGGCACGCCGATTTGGCATAACAGAGGTCTGTTATATTGATAATGAGTTGCCAAAAAGTTGCGATCCTGCGAGGATTGAAACCCGCGATCATGTAAATAAAATGTGTATTCAACTTGATTTTCCTCTGAAATCCTGAGAGTATTGAGAGTTCTAGACTAATTTTGGTTCGCTAATCAGATAGCAACTATAACAGCCTTAACTTGTTGTGTACGAAGAGCAAGCGCGACAATGATCGAGACCCTGTGGCCTAATGGATAAGGCGTCGGTCTCCTAAACCGAAGATTCAAGGTTCGAGTCCTTGCTGCGTCGAAATTTTTGCAAAATTGAAAATTACCGGTTCGAAATCTCAAGTCGTAAACGGCACGCCGATTTGGCATAACAGAGGTCTGTTATGTTGATAATGAGTTGCCAAAAAGTTGCGATCCTGCGAGGACTGAAGCCCGCGATCATGTAAATAAAATGTGTATTCAACTTGATTTTCCTCTGAAATCCTGAGAGTATTGAGAGTTCTAGACTAATTTTGGTTCGCTAATCAGATAGCAACTATAACAGCCTTAACTTGTTGTGTACGAAGAGCAAGCGCGACAATGATCGAGACCCTGTGGCCTAATGGATAAGGCGTCGGTCTCCTAAACCGAAGAGTCAAGGTTCGAGTCCTTGCTGGGTCAGAAATTTTTGCAAAATTGAAAGTTTCCGGTTCGAAATCTCAAGTCGTAAACGGCACGCCGATTTGGCATAACAGAGGTCTGTTATATTGATAATGAGTTGCCAAAAAGTTGCGATCCTGCGAGGATTGAAACCCGCGATCATGTAAATAAAATGTGTATTCAACTTGATTTTCCTCTGAAATCCTGAGAGTATTGAGAGTTCTAGACTAATTTTGGTTCGCTAATCAGATAGCAACTATAACAGCCTTGGCTTGTTGTGTAAGAAGGACAAGCGCGACAATGATCGAGGCCCTGTGGCCTAATGGATAAGGCGTCGGTCTCCTAAACCGAAGATTCAAGGTTCGAGTCCTTGCTGGGTCGAAATTTTTGCAAAATTGAAAGTTACCGGTTCGAAATCTCAAGTCGTAAACGGCACGCCGATTTGGCATAACAGAGGTCTGTTATGTTGATAATGAGTTGCCAAAAAGTTGCGATCCTGCGAGGATTGAAACCCGCGATCATGTAAATAAAATGTGTATTCAACTTGATTTTCCTCTGAAATCCTGAGAGTATTGAGAGTTCTAGACTAATTTTGGTTCGCTAATCAGATAGCAACTATAACAGCCTTGGCTTGTTGTGTAAGAAGGACAAGCGCGACAATGATCGAGGCCCTGTGGCCTAATGGATAAGGCGTCGGTCTCCTAAACCGAAGATTCAAGGTTCGAGTCCTTGTTGGGTCGAAATTTTTGCAAAATTGAAAGTTACCGGTTCGAAATCTCAAGTCGTAAACGGCACGCCGATTTGGCATAACAGAGGTCTGTTATGTTGATAATGGGCTGTAGTAAACCACCCCTATCAGATGATCCGATATTATTTCGAAAAGATGATCTGATATTCTTCCAGACAAGTTTCAGATGATCTTAATTTCGTATTGATTCATAATTATCGTTATCAGTCACGGCTCGTCGCTGAACTTAGGCCCGTATTCATTTCATTAGCGGTGATTCGCCCTAAAGCGGTCGTCCTCGCATATTCATGATATGATAACACATGATTATACTTGTGAGAACAAGAAAAGCCGGACCTCATTCTGCAGGTGGTCATTCTCTAATCGACCAAATCCATGCTTTCTTTCTCAATGAATGAAATGAGATATTTGTTGTTTTGTGATAGCTGATAATGATAACTGGTATTTCATCTGAAGAATAAAGAGGCGCTCCGGGGTTACTCTTAAAGATAAGACGAGCTTCTGCGGGAGTGCGTGCTCTCTCGCTTTTCTCTGTCCAGATGATCTGTAG
This sequence comes from Aplectana chamaeleonis, assembly GCA_029168955.1. Lineage (NCBI taxonomy): Eukaryota > Metazoa > Nematoda > Chromadorea > Rhabditida > Cosmocercidae > Aplectana > Aplectana chamaeleonis. Next base: position 399,065 of record JAPDOI010000124.1, on the reverse strand, counting down.
AAGTTCAGCTAACCTGATGAAATTAGCATCATCTTAAAAATGTTCATCATCTGAATGATGCGCTTACAGATGAGATTCATATCCTTCACCATATCATCAAGATAATCTTACAGATCATTCCAACATTTCTTCATACGATCGTTTAAGATCATCTTAACTTCATTTTGAGGGGGTTTACTACGGCCCAATGAGTTGCCAAAAAGTTGCGATCCTGCGAGGACTGAAGCCCGCGATCATGTAAATAAAATGTGTATTCAACTTGATTTTCCTCTGAAATCCTGAGAGTATTGAGAGTTCTAGACTAATTTTGGTTCGCTAATCAGATAGCAACTATAACAGCCTTAACTTGTTGTGTACGAAGAACAAGCGCGACAATGATCGAGGCCCTGTGGCCTAATGGATAAGGCGTCGGTCTCCTAAACCGAAGATTCAAGGTTCGAGTCCTTGCTGGGTCGAAATTTTTGCAAAATTGAAAGTTGCCGGTTTGAAATCTCAAGTCGGCCACCCCGATTTGGCATAACAGAGGTCTGTTATGTTGATAATGAGTTGCCAAAAAGTTGCGATCCTGCGAGGATTGAAACCCGCGATCATGTAAATAAAATGTGTATTCAACTTGATTTTCCTCTGAAATCCTGAGAGTATTGAGAGTTCTAGACTAATTTTGGTTCGCTAATCAGATAGCAACTATAACAGCCTTGGCTTGTTGTGTAAGAAGGACAAGCGCGACAATGATCGAGGCCCTGTGGCCTAATGGATAAGGCGTCGGTCTCCTAAACCGAAGATTCAAGGTTCGAGTCCTTGCTGGGTCGAAATTTTTGCAAAATTGAAAGTTACCGGTTCGAAATCTCAAGTCGTAAACGGCACGCCGATTTGGCATAACAGAGGTCTGTTATGTTGATAATGAGTTGCCAAAAAGTTGCGATCCTGCGAGGATTGAAACCCGCGATCATGTAAACAAAATGTGTATTCAATTTGATTTTCCTCTGAAATCCTGAGAGTATTGAGAGTTCTAGACTAATTTTGGTTCGCTAATCAGATAGCAACTATAACAGCCTTGGCTTGTTGTGTAAGAAGGACAAGCGCGACAATGATCGAGGCCCTGTGGCCTAATGGATAAGGCGTCGGTCTCCTAAACCGAAGATTCAAGGTTCGAGTCCTTGCTGGGTCGAAATTTTTGCAAAATTGAAAGTTACCGGTTCGAAATCTCAAGTCGTAAACGGCACGCCGATTTGGCATAACAGAGGTCTGTTATGTTGATAATGAGTTGCCAAAAAGTTGCGATCCTGCGAGGATTGAAACCCGCGATCATGTAAATAAAATGTGTATTCAACTTGATTTTCCTCTGAAATCCTGAGAGTATTGAGAGTTCTAGACTACCTTGGCTCGCTAATCAGATAGCAACTATAACAGCCTTGGCTTGTTGTGTACGAAGAGCAAGCGCGACAATGATCGAGACCCTGTGGCCTAATGGATAAGGCGTCGGTCTCCTAAACCGAAGATTCAAGGTTCGAGTCCTTGCTGGGTCGAAATTTTTGCAAAATTGAAAGTTACCGGTTTGCAATCTCAAGTCGCAAACGGCACGCCGATTTGGCATAACAGAGGTCTGTTATGTTGATAATGAGTTGCCAAAAAGTTGCGATCCTGCGAGGACTGAAGCCCGCGATCATGTAAATAAAATGTGTATTCAACTTGATTTTCCTCTGAAATCCTGAGAGTATTGAGAGTTCTAGACTAATTTTGGTTCGCTAATCAGATAGCAACTATAACAGCCTTAACTTGTTGTGTACGAAGAGCAAGCGCGACAATGATCGAGACCCTGTGGCCTAATGGATAAGGCGTCGGTCTCCTAAACCGAAGATTCAAGGTTCGAGTCCTTGCTGCGTCGAAATTTTTGCAAAATTGAAAATTACCGGTTCGAAATCTCAAGTCGTAAACGGCACGCCGATTTGGCATAACAGAGGTCTGTTATATTGATAATGAGTTGCCAAAAAGTTGCGATCCTGCGAGGATTGAAACCCGCGATCATGTAAATAAAATGTGTATTCAACTTGATTTTCCTCTGAAATCCTGAGAGTATTGAGAGTTCTAGACTGCCTTGGTTCGCTAATCAGATAGCAACTATAACAGCCTTGGCTTGTTGTGTACGAAGAACAAGCGCGACAATGATCGAGGCCCTGTGGCGTAATGGATAAGGCGTCGGTCTCCTAAACCGAAGATTCAAGGTTCGAGTCCTTGCTGGGTCGAAATTTTTGCAAAATTGAAAGTTACCGGTTCGAAATCTCAAGTCGTAAACGGCACGCCGATTTGGCATAACAGAGGTCTGTTATGTTGATAATGAGTTGCCAAAAAGTTGCGATCCTGCGAGGACTGAAGCCCGCGATCATGTAAATAAAATGTGTATTCAACTTGATTTTCCTCTGAAATCCTGAGAGTATTGAGAGTTCTAGACTGATTTTGGTTCGCTAATCAGATAGCAACTATAACAGTCTTGGCTTGTTGTGTACGAAGAACAAGCGCGATAATGATCGAGGCCCTGTGGCGTAATGGATAAGGCGTCGGTCTCCTAAACCGAAGATTCAAGGTTCGAGTCCTTGCTGGGTCGAAAATTTTGGAAAATTGAAAGTTACCGGTTCGAAATCTCAAGTCGTAAACGGCATCGTTGATTTGGCATAACAGAGGTCTGTTATGTTGATAATGAGTTGCCAAAAGTTGCGATCCTGCGAGGACTGAAGCCCGCGATCATGTAAATAAATGTGTATCGCTCAGCCGCGAAGCGGCTGAGAGGGATTTGGTTTTGCCTGGCACTTGTGATCACTTAGATTTTGGTAAAGTAGTTAATAAAACCTGTAAAACAAATTTTCTAGAGATTTCCTTCTGGATATAAGTGAGAGAGTATAGAAGACACCCGCTGACAAAATTTGAGCCAAATCGATTGAAAATTAACAAAGTTAGATCGGCGGAAGCTTAGCTAAAATTCGCGTTTTTTCTTGTAACGCGTCCCTCGTGTCCTGTTCCTCGTTCCTCGTCCCTCGTCCCTCGTCCCTCGTCCCTCGTCCCTCGTCCCTCGTCCCTCGTCCCTCGTTCCTCGTTCCTGCCACTAGCCACTGCCAGTGGTCGCAGGCTATCAGTACATAGGGCATCTGATGACGTCATCAGGGTGTCATGTAAAGTACATAGGGCATCTGATGACGTCATCAGGATGTCATGTAAAGTACATAGGGCATCTGATGACGTCATCAGGGTGTCATGTAAAGTACATAGGGCATCTGATGACGTCATCAGGATGTCATGTAAAGTACATAGGGCATCTGATGACGTCATCAGGGTGTCATGTAAAGTACATAGGGCATCTGATGACGTCATAAGGGTGTCATGTAAAGTACATAGGGCATCTGATGACGTCATCAGGATGTCATGTAAAAGTACATAGGGCATCTGATGACGTCATAAAGGGTGTCATGTAGCAAAGTACATAGGGCATCTGATGACGTCATCAGGATGTCATGTAAAGTACATAGGGCATCTGATGACGTCATCAGGGTGTCATGTAAAGTACATAGGGCATCTGATGACGTCATAAGGGTGTCATGTAAAGTACATAGGGCATCTGATGACGTCATCAGGATGTCATGTAAAGTACATAGGGCATCTGATGACGTCATCAGGGTTGTCATGTAAAGAACATAGGGCATCTGATGACGTCATCAGGATGTCATGTAAAGTACATAGGGCATCTGATGACGTCATCAGGGTGTCATGTAAAGTACATAGGGCATCTGATGACGTCATCAGGATGTCATGTAAAGTACATAGGGCATCTGATGACGTCATCAGGATGTCATGTAAAGTACATAGGGCATCTGATGACGTCATCACGGTGTCATGTAAAGTACATAGGGCATCTGATGACGTCGCAAGGGTGTCATGTTAAAGTACATAGGGCATCTGATGACGTCATCAGAGTGTCATGTAAAGTACATAGGGCATCTGATGACGTCATCAGATGTCATGTAAAGTACATAGGGCATCTGATGACGTCATCAGGGTGTCATGTAAAGTACATAGGGCATCTGATGACGTCATCAGGGTGTCATGTAAAGTACATAGGGCATCTGATGACGTCATCAGGATGTCATGTAAAGTACATAGGGCATCTGATGACGTCATCAGGGTGTCATGTAAAGTACATAGGGCATCCTGATGACGTCATCAGGGTGTCATGTAAAGTACATAGGGCATCTGATGACGTCATCAGGATGTCATGTAAAGTACATAGGGCATCTGATGACGTCATCAGGGTGTCATGTAAAGTACATAGGGCATCTGATGACGTCATCAGGATGTCATGTAAAGTACATAGGGCATCTGATGACGTCATCAGGGTGTCATGTAAAGTACATAGGGCATCTGATGACGTCATCAGGATGTCATGTAAAGTACATAGGGCATCTGATGACGTCATCAGGGTGTCATGTAAAGTACATAGGGCATCTGATGACGTCATAAGGGTGTCATGTAAAGCACATAGGGCATCTGATGACGTCATCAGGGTGTCATGTAAAGTACATAGGGCATCTGATGACGTCATCAGGATGTCATGTAAAGTACATAGGGCATCTGATGACGTCATCAGAATGTCATGTAAAGTACATAGGGCATCTGATGACGTCATCAGGATGTCATGTAAAGTACATAGGGCATCTGATGACGTCATCAGGGTGTCATGTAAAGTACATAGGGCATCTGATGACGTCATCAGGATGTCATGTAAAGTACATAGGGCATCTGATGACGTCATCAGGATGTCATGTAAAGTACATAGGGCATCTAATGACGTCATCAGGATGTCATGTAAAGTACATAGGGCTTCTGATGACGTCATCAGGGTGTCATGTAAAGTACATAGGGCATCTGATGACGTCATAAGGGTGTCATGTAAAGTACATAGGGCATCTGATGACGTCATCAGGATGTCATGTAAAGTACATAGGGCATCTGATGACGTCATCAGGGTGTCATGTAAAGCACATAGGGCATCTGATGACGTCATCAAGATGTCATGTAAAGTACATAGGGCATCTGATGACGTCATAAGGGTGTCATGTAAAGTACATAGGGCATCTGATGACGTCATCAGGATGTCATGTAAAGTACATAGGGCATCTGATGACGTCATCAGGGTGTCGCTAAAGTACATAGGGCATCTGATGACGTCATCAGGATGTCATGTAAAGTACATAGGGCATCTGATGACGTCATCAGGGTGTCATGTAAAGTACATAGGGCATCTGATGACGTCATCAGGATGTCATGTAAAGTACATAGGGCATCTGATGACGTCATCAGGATGTCATGTAAAGTACATAGGGCATCTGATGACGTCATCAGGATGTCATGTAAAGTACATAGGGCATCTGATGACGTCATCAGGATGTCATGCGTGTAAAGTACATAGGGAATCTGATGACGTCATCAGAATGTCATGTAAAGTACATAGGGCATCTGATGACGTCATCAGGGTGTCATGTAAAGTACATAGGGCATCTGATGACGTCATCAGGATGTCATGTAAAGTACATAGGGCATCTGATGACGTCATCAGGGTGTCATGTAAAGTACATAGAGCATCTGATGACGTCATCAGGATGTCATGTAAAGTACACAGGGCATATGATGACGTCATCAGGGTGTCATGTAAAAATTACATAGGGCATCTGATGACGTCATAAGGGTGTCATGTAAGTACATAGGGCATCTGATGACGTCATCAGGATGTCATGTAAAGTACATAGGGCATCTGATGACGTCATCAGGGTGTCATGTAAAGTACATAGGGCATCTGATGACGTCATCAGGATGTCATGTAAAGTACATAGGGCATCTGATGACGTCATCAGGGTGTCATGTAAAGTACATAGGGCATCCTGATGACGTCATAAGGATGTCATGTAAAGTACATAGGGCATCTGATGACGTCATCAGGATGTCATGTAAAGTACATAGGGCATCTGATGACGTCATCAGGGTGTCATGTAAAGTACATAGGGCATCTGATGACGTCATAAGGGTGTCATGTAAAGTACATAGGGCATCTGATGACGTCATCAGGGTGTCATGTAAAGTACATAGGGCATCTGATGACGTCATCAGGATGTCATGTAAAGTACATAGGGCATCTGATGACGTCATCAGGGTGTCATGTAAAGTACATAGGGCATCTGATGACGTCATCAGGGTGTCATGTAAAGTACATAGGGCATCTGATGACGTCATCAGGATGTCATGTAAAGTACATAGGGCATCTGATGACGTCATCAGGGTGTCATGTAAAGTACATAGGGCATCTGATGACGTCATCAGGGTGTCATGTAAAGTACATAGGGCATCTGATGACGTCATCAGGATGTCATGTAAAGTACATAGGGCATCTGATGACGTCATCAGGTGTCATGTAAAGTACAAAGGGCATCTGATGACGTCATCAGGATGTCATGTAAAGTACATAGGGCATCTGATGACGTCATCAGGGTGTCATGTAAAGTACATAGGGCATCTGATGACGTCATCAGGATGTCATGTAAAGTACATAGGGCATCTGATGACGTCATCAGGGTGTCATGTAAAGTACATAGGGCATCTGATGACGGCATCAAGGATGTCATGTAAAGTACATAGGGCATCTGATGACGTCATCAGGGTGTCATGTAAAGTACATAGGGCATCTGATGACGTCATCAGGATGTCATGTAAAGTACATAGGGCATCTGATGACGTCATCAGGATGTCATGTAAAGTACATAGGGCATCTGATGACGTCATCAGGGTGTCATGTAAAGTACATAGGGCATCTGATGACGTCATCAGGATGTCATGTAAAGTACATAGGGCATCTGATGACGTCATCAGGGTGTCATGTAAAGTACATAGGGCATCTGATGACGTCATCAGGGTGTCATGTAAAGTACATAGGGCATCTGATGACGTCATCAGGGTGTCATGTAAAGTACATAGGGCATCTGATGACGTCATCAGGATGTCATGTAAAGTACATAGGGCATCTGATGACGTCATCAGGGTGTCATGTAAAGTACATAGGGCATCTGATGACGTCATCAAGATGTCATGTAAAGTACATAGGGCATCTGATGACGTCATCAGGGTGCCATCTAAAGTACATAGGGCATCTGATGACGTCATCAGGATATCATGAAAAGTACATAGGGCATCTTATGACGTCATCAGGGTGTCATGTATAAAGTACATAGGGCATCTGATGACGTCATCAGGATGTCATGTAATGTACATAGGGCATCTGATGACGTCATCAGGGTGTCATGTAAAGTACATAGGGCATCTGATGACGTCATCAGGATGTCATGTAAAGTACATAGGGCATCTGATGACGTCATCAGGATGTCATGTAAAGTACATAGGGCATCTGATGACGTCATAAGGGGTCATGTAAAGTACATAGGGCATCTGATGACGTCATCAGGGTGTCATGTAAAGTACATAGGGCATCTGATGACGTCATCAGGATGTCATGTAAAGTACATAGGGCATCTGATGACGTCATCAGGGTGTCATGTAAAGTACATAGGGCATCTGATGACGTCATCAGGATGTCATGTAAAGTACATAGGGCATCTGATGACGTCATCAGGGTGTCATGTAAAGTACATAGGGCATCTGATGACGTCATCAGGATGTCATGTAAAGTACATAGGGCATCTGATGACGTCATCAGGGTGTCATGTAAAGTACATAGGGCATCTGATGACGTCATCAGGGTGTCATGTAAAGTACATAGGGCATCTGATGACGTCATCAGGATGTCATGTAAAGTACATAGGGCATCTGATGACGTCATCAGGGTGTCATGTAAAGTACATAGGGCATCTGATGACGTCATCAGGATGTCAATGTAAAGTACATAGGGCATCTGATGACGTCATCAGGATGTCATGTAAAGTACATAGGGCATCTGATGACGTCATCAGGGTGTCATGTAAAGTACATAGGGCATCTGATGACGTCATCAGGATGTCATGTAAAGTACATAGGGCATCTGATGACGTCATCAGGATGTCATGTAAAGTACATAGGGCATCTGATGACGTCATCAGAAGGGTGTCATGTAAAGTACATAGGGCATCTGATGACGTCATCAGGATGTCATGTAAAGTACATAGGGCATCTGATGACGTCATCAGGGTGTCATGTAAAGTACATAGGGCATCTGATGACGTCATCAGGATGTCATGTAAAGTACATAGGGCATCTGATGACGTCATCAGGGTGTCATGTAAAGTACATAGGGCATCTGATGACTTCATCGGGGTGTCATGTAAAGTACATAGGGCATCTGATGACGTCATCAGGGTGTCATGTAAAGTACATAGGGCATCTGATGACGTCATCAGGATGTCATGTAAAGTACATAGGGCATCTGATGACGTCATCAGGGTGTCATCTAAAATACATAGGGCATCTGATGACGTCATAAAGATGTCATGTAAAGTACATAGGGCATCTGATGACTTCATCGGGGTGTCATGTAAAGTACATAGGGCATCTGATGACGTCATCAGGGTGTCATGTATAAAGAGTACATAGGGCATCTGACGACGTCATCAGGATGTATCATGAAAAGTACATAGGGCATCTGATGACGTCATCAGGATGTCATGTAAAGTACATAGGGCATCTGATGACGTCATCAGGGTGTCATGTAAAGTACATAGGGCATCTGATGACGTCATCAGGGTGTCATGTAAAGTAGCATAGGGGCATCTGATGACGTCATCAGGATGTCATGTAAAGTACATAGGGCATCTGATGACGTCATCAGGATGTCATGTAAAGTACATAGGGAGCATCTGATGACGTCATCAGGGTGTGTCCATGCAAAGTACATAGGGCATCTGATGACGTCATCAGGGTGTCATGTAAAGCACATTACATAGGGCATCTGATGACGTCATCAGGATGTCATGTAAAGTACATAGGAGCATCTGATGACGTCATCAGGGTGTCATGTAAAGTACATAGGGCATCTGATGACGTCATCAGGATGTCATGTAAAGTACATAGGGCATCTGATGACGTCATCAGGGTGTCATGTAAAGTACATAGGGCATCTGATGACGTCATCAGGATGTCATGTAAAGTACATAGGGCATCTGATGACGTCATCAGGATGTCATGTAAAGTACATAGGGCATCTGATGACGTCATCAGGGTGTCATGTAAAAAGTACATAGGGCATCTGATGACGTCATCAGGGTGTCATGTAAAAAGTACATAGGGCAATCTGATGACGTCATCAAGATGTCATGTAAAGTACATAGGGCATCTGATGACGTCATCAGGGTGTCATGTAAAGTACATAGGGCATCTGATGACGTCATCAGGATGTCATGTAAAGTACATAGGGCATCTGATCACGTCATCAGGATGTCATGTAAAGTACATAGGGCATCTGATGACGTCATCAGGGTGTCATGTAAAGTACATAGGGCATCTGATGACGTCATCAGGGTGTCATGTAAAGTACATAGGGCATCTGATGACGTCATCAGGGTGTCATGTAAAGTACATAGGGCATCTGATGACGTCATCAAGATGTCATGGAAAGTACATATGGCATCTGGTGACGTCATAAGGGTGTCACGTAAAGTACATAGGAGCATCTGATGACGTCATCAGGGTGTCGTGTAAAGTACATGGGGCATCTGATGACGTGATCAGGTTGTCATGTAAAGTACATAGGGGCATCTGATGACGTCATCAGGATGTCATGTAAAGTACATAGGGCATCTGATGACGTCATCAGGATGTCATGTAAAGTACATAGGGCATCTGATGACGTCATCAGGATGTCATGTAAAGTACATAGGGCATCTGATGACGTCATCAGGATGTCATGTAAAGTACATAGGGCATCTGATGACGTCATCAAGATGTCATGTAAAGTACATAGGGCATCTGATGACGTCATAAGGGTGTCACGTAAAGTACATAGGGCATCTGATGACGTCATCAGGGTGTCATGTATAAAGTACATAGGGCATCTGATGACGTCATCAGGGTGTCATGTAAAGTACATAGGGCATCTGATGACGTCATCAGGATGTCATGTAAAGTACATAGGGCATCTGATGACGTCATCAGGGTGTCATGTAAAAAGTACATAGGGCATCTGATGACGTCATCAGGATGTCATGCAAAGTACATAGGGCATCTGATGACGTCATCAGGATGTCATGTAAAGTACATAGGGCATCTGATGACGTCATCAGGGTGTCATGTAAAGTACATAGGGCATCTGATGACGTCATCAGGGTGTCATGTAAAGTACATAGGGCATCTGATGACGTCATCAGGGTGTCATGTAAAGTACATAGGGCATCTGATGACGTCATCAGGATGTCATGTAAAAAGAGTACATAGGGCATCTGATGACGTCATCAGGGTGTCATGTAAAGTACATAGGGGCATCTGATGACGTCATAAGGGGTGTCATGTAAAGTACATAGGGCATCTGATGACGTCATCAGGATGTCATGTAAAGTACATAGGGCATCTGATGACGTCATCAGGGTGTCATGTAAAGTACATAGGGCATCTGATGACGTCATCAGGTGTCATGTAAAAGTACATAGGGCATCTGATGACGTCATTAAAGGGTGTCATGTAAAGTACATAGGGCATCTGATGACGTCATCAGGATGTCATGTAAAAAGTACATAGGGCATCTGATGACGTCATCAGGGTGTCATGTAAAGTACATAGGGCATCTGATGACGTCATCAGGATGTCATGTAAAGTACATAGGGCATCTGATGACGTCATCAGGGTGTCATGTAAAAATTACATAGGGCATCTGATGACGTCATCAGGATGTCATGTAAAGTACATAAAGGCATCCTCCGCCGTTGCCGGGTCCCAAGCCCGGATGAGAAAGGAGGAGGGTTGGCCCCCCGTACTACCGACGGGCTGGAAAACTTAGGTGGTAACCATGGAGAGTCTCTTAGGAAATAACGATGAAGCTACCGCATCCGGGGCAGCCGATGCGCCAGCACTAGGGAACCAGGGTGTTGGTGAGAAGAATGCTACTGGTCAAAATGCAAGACGACTGGTGACGCCGAAAAAAGAGTTGCGGATCGGAGCGTGGAACGTGAGAACGGGATACTGCGTTGGACAAAAAGAAGTAATTGCCAGGGAGCTGTCGAGGTCCAAAGTATCGATTGCTGCGCTTTCCGAGCTCAGAATGAGCGGTTGTGGAACGGTGACCATCCAGGTTCCAGGAAGTGACGAAAAGATGGTGCTGTATTACTCCGGTGATGAGCGGCATCATCAAGGCGTTGGATTCATGCTAAGCAGGGACGCAGCTGGAAGCGTGATTACGTTTGAGCCGATTTCTGGCAGGATTGCTGTCCTAGTCTTGAGCGGAACGATAAAAACCCGTTTTGTGTCTGTCTATGCGCCCACGGAGTCGAGTTCTGACATCGACAAAGACGCGTTCTACGCACAACTCCAAGACGTTCTGAATTCGATCCCGAGAACCGATGTTACCATTGTAGCGGGCGATTTCAACGCAAGAGTCGGAACTGTTAGAACCGGATGGGAAGGAGTGCTGGGAGGGTTCAGCGTCGGTGAAATGAACGATAACGGTTTACGTCTGCTTTCGTTTGCAGCGTTCAACGGGCTTACGATTGGAAACAGTCTATTTCAACATCCCCGGAAACATCAGTTAACATGGAGGAGTTCGACCGGACATGATATAGCCACCTTAGATTACGTGCTGGTGAACTCTCGTTTCAGGTCTTCACTCAAAGACGTGCGAGCCATGAGAGGACCTGACTGTGGATCGGACCACTATCTCTTGCGCGCTGTAATGAAGCTTCGTTTACGGCGACCCAGGCGTGTGGTGCCTCCTAAAAAGAAACTGGACTGGTCCCACTTGCTGACACCTGGAACAAGAGAAGCGTTTCAAATCGCGCTGTCAAATCGCTTTGCAGTGCTTCAAGATGCATTGTCCGTAGATGAATATGAGGAGCAAACAGTTGATGTCGTTCTGCAATGTGCAGAGCCTCTCTGCCCGGTTATTCGCCGGCGAACACAGCCATGGATATCGGACGAGTCTCTCCGCCTCGTGGATGAGCGGAAACGAGTGAAGCTAACCAACTTTGCACGTTATCGGCAACTATGTCAAGAGCTTCGTCGTAAGTTGAAAGAGGAGAGAGAGTCGTACTGGAACAAGATGGCCGACGAACTGGAGGAGGCGGCTGGAAGAAATAACTACCGCACATTGTACGGTACACTGAACCGTCTCAGAAAGAAAACCAATCCGGCTAGCGATTGCATCAGGAATACGGACGGGTCCTTTGTGCGTTCTGTGGATGAGCGCCTGTTACGATGGAAGCAGTTCTTCAGCGAGCTTTACAGTCACGATGCACCACCAGGCCCGCTTGACAAACCGATACCAGTTGAAGTGTCACAGCAGGCGATGCTTGACTCTGAACCCACTCTGGACGAAGTGAGAGCCGCGATTCAGCGTCTCAAAAACCGAAAGGCGCCTGGTGTAGACAACGTTACTGCTGAAGCGATCAAGGCAGGTGGTGATGTGTTACAACGACGGTTACATCAGCTGATCCTCCTCGTATGGCAGTCAGAAAACGTCCCATCTACCTGGAAAAAGGCTATCGTTGTGCCCATTCACAAAAAGGGTGATGCCAGGGACTGTAAAAACTATCGCGGAATCAGTCTGTTATCAATCGTTGGTAAAGTCTTCACGAGGATAATCCAGTCCAGACTTCAACGCCATCGAGAGCATACCAGTCGCGAGGAACAGGCAGGATTTCGTCCTGGTCGAGGCTGCAGCGATCAAATATTCGCACTTCGTCAACTTTTGGAGGAAAGGATCCGCTGTGGAAAGCGGGTTGTTATTACCTTCATCGACTTCAAGTCGGCCTTTGACTGCGTGTGCACTGGCCTGCCTTGTGGAGAACATTGGAGTGCGAACACGTTCCGGAGAAAATTGTGAAGCTCCTGCAGGAACATACAGCGGTTCAACTAGCTGCATTCGCGTCGGGGACAAGCTGTCCGAAGAATTTGCGGTCAATGCAGGAGTCCGGCAAGGAGATGTGATTTCGCCACTGCTATTCAACACTGTGGTCGACGCCATTATGAGAAAGGTTTTCAAAGATAGAAGAGGGGTCCAATATGGCGATAACGAGTTCCTCACAGACTTGATGTTTGCGGACGACAGCGCTGTGTTCACCGATACTGATATGGATGCTACGAATTTGATGAAGGGTATAGCAGATATCGCGGATTCGTACGGTCTACGGATAAATAAGGACAAGACCAAAGTCATGACGTCAGACGGTTCACGTGCTTCTGTGTTCTTCGAAGGAGCTGAGCTCCAGCAAGTTGAGGAGTTCAAGTACTTAGGATCGGTGGTGCAACAGCGCAAGGTAGTGGCCACAACTGAGATACAGTGCAGGATCGGGCAGGCGTGTGCTGCTTTTGCTTCACTAGACTGGTGTCTGTGGAAAAAGGGCAATGTGTCAATCAAGACCAAGATGCCGGATCTTCCGATCTCTTATAATGCCGATTCTATTGTACGGCTCAGAGTCGTGGACCTTGCTCAAGTTGGATCTCCAGCAAGCTAGAGGTCTTCCAAATGCGGTGTTTGCGGCGAATTCTCGGAACAACGTTAAGAGATCGCATACGCAACGACGTTATACGAGACAGCTGCGACCATCAACCGACAATCGAGGAACAAATCCGAACGAAAAGGTTGCGCTGGTTTGGACACGTATGCAGAATGGAAGCCAGTCGACTACCGCACAGCTTGCTATGGAGAAAACGCCCAAAAGCATGGAAGGTCGAGAGAACTGCCCCGAAGAAGACGTGGGTGAAGCAAGTCGAAGCTGATCTGAAATCTCAACGGTGCAGTGTCGTTAACGCTAAAATAATTGCGGCTAATCGTTCTGAATGGAAGCGTATCGTTCAGGCCACTGGAGCTCCTATGGCACCTACAGCAGTGTACTGGTTGAGAGGTCATCCCGCTCCGCCAGCCGCCAGCTAATGGGAGGAGTGAGTGAGTGACATAGGGCATCTGATGACGTCATCAGGATGTCATGTAAAGTACATAGGGCATCTGATGACGTCATCAGGGTGTCATGTAAAGTACATAGGGCATCTGATGACGTCATCAGGGTGTCATGTAAAGTACATAGGGCATCTGATGACGTCATCAGGATGTCATGTAAAGTACATAGGGCATCTGATGACGTCATCAGGGTGTCATGTAAAGTACATAGGGCATCTGATGACGTCATCAGGGTGTCATGTAAAGTACATAGGGCATCTGATGACGTCATCAGGGTGTCATGTAAAGTACATAGGGCATCTGATGACGTCATCAGGATGTCATGTAAAGTACATAGGGCATCTGATGACGTCATCAGGGTGTCATGTAAAGTACATAGGGCATCTGATGACGTCATCAGGGTGTCATGTAAAGTACATAGGGCATCTGATGACGTCATCAGGATGTCATATAAAGTACATAGGGCATCTGATGACGTCATCAGGATGTCATGTAAAGTACATAGGGCATCTGATGACGTCATCAGGGTGTCATGTAAAGTACATAGGGCATCTGATGACGTCATCAGGGTGTCATGTAAAGTACATAGGACATCTGATGACGTCATCAAGGTGTCATGTAAAGTACATAGGGCATCTGATGACGTCATCAGGATGTCATGTAAAGTACATAGGGCATCTGATGACGTCATCAGGATGTCATGTAAAGTACATAGGGCATCTGATGACGTCATCAGGATGTCATGTAAAGTACATAGGGCATCTGATGACGTCATCAGGGTGTCATGTAAAGTACATAGGGCATCTGATGACGTCATCAGGATGTCATGTAAAGTACATAGGGCATCTGATGACGTCATCAGGGTGTCATGTAAAGTACATAGGGCATCTGATGACGTCATCAGGATGTCATGTAAAGTACATAGGGCATCTGATGACGTCATCAGGGTGTCATGTAAAGTACATAGGGCATCTGATGACGTCATCAGGATGTCATGTAAAGTACATAGGGCATCTGATGACGTCATCAGGATGTCATGTAAAGTACATAGGGCATCTGATGACGTCATCAGGGTGTCATGTAAAGTACATAGGGCATCTGATGACGTCATCAGGATGTCATGTAAAGTACATAGGGCATCTGATGACGTCATCAGGGTGTCATGTAAAGTACATAGGGCATCTGATGACGTCATCAGGATGTCATGTAAAGTACATAGGGCATCTGATGACGTCATCAGGGTGTCATGTAAAGTACATAGGGCATCTGATGACGTCATCAGGATGTCATGTAAAGTACATAGGGCATCTGATGACGTCATCAGGATGTCATGTAAAGTACATAGGGCATCTGATGACGTCATCAGGGTGTCATGTAAAGTACATAGGGCATCTGATGACGTCATCAGGATGTCATGTAAAGTACATAGGGCATCTGATGACGTCATCAGGGTGTCATGTAAAGTACATAGGGCATCTGATGACGTCATCAGGATGTCATGTAAAGTACATAGGGCATCTGATGACGTCATCAGGGTGTCATGTAAAGTACATAGGGCATCTGATGACGTCATCAGGATGTCATGTAAAGTACATAGGGCATCTGATGACGTCATCAGGGTGTCATGTAAGTACATAGGGCATCTGATGACGTCATCAGGATGTCATGTAAAGTACATAGGGCATCTGATGACGTCATCAGGATGTCATGTAAAGTACATAGGGCATCTGATGACGTCATCAGGGTGTCATGTAAGGTACATAGGGCATCTGATGACGTCATCAGGGTGTCATGTAAAGTACATAGGGCATCTGATGACGTCATCAGGATGTCATGTAAAGTACATAGGGCATCTGATGACGTCATCAGGATGTCATGTAAAGCACATAGGGCATCTGATGACGTCATCAGGATGTCATGTAAAGTACATAGGGCATCTGATGACGTCATCAGGATGTCATGTAAAGTACATAGGGCATCTGATGACGTCATCAGGATGTCATGTAAAGTACATAGGGCATCTGATGACGTCATCAGGGTGTCATGTAAAGTACATAGGGCATCTGATGACGTCATCAGGGTGTCATGTAAAGTACATAGGGCATCTGATGACGTCATCAGGGTGTCATGTAAAGTACATAGGGCATCTGATGACGTCATCAGGATGTCATGTAAAGTACATAGGGCATCTGATGACGTCATCAGGATGTCATGTAAAGTACATAGGGCATCTGATGACGTCATCAGGATGTCATGTAAAGTACATAGGGCATCTGATGACGTCATCAGGGTGTCATGTAAAGTACATAGGGCATCTGATGACGTCATCAGGGTGTCATGTAAAGTACATAGGGCATCTGATGACGTCATCAGGATGTCATGTAAAGTACATAGGGCATCTGATGACGTCATCAGGATGTCATGTAAAGTACATAGGGCATCTGATGACGTCATCAGGTGTCATGTAAAGTACATAGGGCATCTGATGACGTCATCAGGGTGTCATGTAAAGTACATAGGGCATCTGATGACGTCATCAGGGTGTCATGTAAAGTACATAGGGCATCTGATGACGTCATCAGGATGTCATGTAAAGTACATAGGGCATCTGATGACGTCATCAGGGTGTCATGTAAAGTACATAGGGCATCTGATGACGTCATCAGGGTGTCATGTAAAGTACATAGGGCATCTGATGACGTCATCAGGGTGTCATGTAAAGTACATAGGGCATCTGATGACGTCATCAGGATGTCATGTAAAGTACATAGGGCATCTGATGACGTCATCAGGATGTCATGTAAAGTACATAGGGCATCTGATGACGTCATCAGGATGTCATGTAAAGTACATAGGGCATCTGATGACGTCATCAGGGTGTCATGTAAAGTACATAGGGCATCTGATGACGTCATCAGGATGTCATGTAAAGTACATAGGGCATCTGATGACGTCATCAGGATGTCATGTAAAAAGTACATAGGGCATCTGATGACGTCATCAGGATGTCATTAAAGTACATAGGGCATCTGATGACGTCATCAGGGATGTCATGTAAAGTACATAGGGCATCTGATGACGTCATCAGGATGTCATGTAAAGTACATAGGGCATCTGATGACGTCATCAGGGTGTCAGGTAAAGGACATAGGGCATCTGATGACGTCATCAGGATGTCATGTAAAGTACATAGGGCATCTGATGACGTCATCAGGATGTCATGTAAAGTACATAGGGCATCTGATGACGTCATCAGGATGCCATGTAAAGTACATAGGGCATCTGATGACGTCATCAGGATGTCATGTAAAGTACATAGGGCATCTGATGACGTCATCAGGATGTCATGTAAAGTACATAGGGCATCTGATGACGTCATCAGGATGTCATGTAAAGTACATAGGGCATCTGATGACGTCATCAGGGTGTCATGTAAAGTACATAGGGCATCTGATGACGTCATCAGGGTGTCATGTAAAGTACATAGGGCATCTGATGACGTCATCAGGATGTCATGTAAAGTACATAGGGCATCTGATGACGTCATCAGGATGTCATGTAAAGTACATAGGGCATCTGATGACGTCATCAGGGTGTCATGTAAAGTACATAGGGCATCTGATGACGTCATCAGGATGTCATGTAAAGTACATAGGGCATCTGATGACGTCATCAGGATGTCATGTAAAGTACATAGGGCATCTGATGACGTCATCAGGGTGTCATGTAAAGTACATAGGGCATCTGATGACGTCATCAGGGTGTCATGTAAAGTACATACGGCATCTGATGACGTCATCAGGGTGTCATGTAAAGTACATAGGGCATCTGATGACGTCATCAGGATGTCATGTAAAGTACATAGGGCATCTGATGACGTCATCAGGGTGTCATGTAAAGTACATAGGGCATCTGATGACGTCATCAGGATGTCATGTAAAGTACATAGGGCATCTGATGACGTCATCAGGGTGTCATGTAAAGTACATAGGGCATCTGATGACGTCATCAGGATGTCATGTAAAGTACATAGGGCATCTGATGACGTCATCAGGATGTCATGTAAAGTACATAGGGCATCTGATGACGTCATCAGGGTGTCATGTAAAGTACATAGGGCATCTGATGACGTCATCAGGGTGTCATGTAAAGTACATAGGGCATCTGATGACGTCATCAGGATGTCATGTAAAGTACATAGGGCATCTGATGACGTCATCAGGGTGTCATGTAAAGTACATAGGGCATCTGATGACGTCATCAGGATGTCATGTAAAGTACATAGGGCATCTGATGACGTCATCAGGGTGTCATGTAAAGTACATAGGGCATCTGATGACGTCATCAGGATGTCATGTAAAGTACATAGGGCATCTGATGACGTCATCAGGGTGTCATGTAAAGTACATAGGGCATCTGATGACGTCATCAGGATGTCATGTAAAGTACATACGGCATCTGATGACGTCATCAGGGTGTCATGTAAAGTACATAGGGCATCTGATGACGTCATCAGGATGTCATGTAAAGTACATAGGGCATCTGATGACGTCATCAGGATGTCATGTAAAGTACATAGGGCATCTGATGACGTCATCAGGGTGTCATGTAAAGTACATAGGGCATCTGATGACGTCATCAGGATGTCATGTAAAGTACATAGGGCATCTGATGACGTCATCAGGGTGTCATGTAAAGTACATAGGGCATCCGATGACGTCATCAGGGGTCATCTAAAGTACATAGGGCATCTGATGACGTCATCAGGATGTCATGTAAAGTACATAGGGCATCTGTTGACGTCATCAGGATGTCATGTAAAGTACATAGGGCATCTGATGACGTCATCAGGATGTCATGTAAAGTACATAGGGCATCTGATGACGTCATCAGGATGTCATGTAAAGTACATAGGGCATCTGATGACGTCATCAGGGTGTCATGTAAAGTACATAGGGCATCTGATGACGTCATCAGGAAGTCATGTAAAGTACATAGGGCATCTGATGACGTCATCAGGGTGTCATGTAAAGTACATACGGCATCTGATGACGTCATCAGGGTGTCATGTAAAGTTCATAGGGCATCTGATGACGTCATCAGGATGTCATGTAAAGTACATAGGGCATCTGATGACGTCATCAGGGTGTCATGTAAAGTACATAGGGCATCTGATGACGTCATCAGGATGTCATGTAAAGTACATAGGGCATCTGATGACGTCATCAGGATGTCATGTAAAGTACATAGGGCATCTGATGACGTCATCAGGATGTCATGTAAAGTACATAGGGCATCTGATGACGTCATCAGGGTGTCATGTAAAGTACATAGGGCATCTGATGACGTCATCAGGGTGTCATTTAAAGTACATAGGGCATCTGATGACGTCATCAGGATGTCATGTAAAGTACATAGGGCATCTGATGACGTCATCAGGATGTCATGTAAAGTACATAGGGCATCTGATGACGTCATCAGGATGTCATGTAAAGTACATAGGGCATCTGATGACGTCATCAGGGTGTCATGTAAAGTACATAGGGCATCTGATGACGTCATCAGGATGTCATGTAAAGTACATACGGCATCTGATGACGTCATCAGGGTGTCATGTAAAGTACATAGGGCATCTGATGACGTCATCAGGATGTCATGTAAAGTACATAGGGCATCTGATGACGTCATCAGGATGTCATGTAAAGTACATAGGGCATCTGATGACGTCATCAGGGTGTCATCTAAAGTACATAGGGCATCTGATGACGTCATCAGGATGTCATGTAAAGTACATAGGGCATCTGATGACGTCATCAGGGTGTCATGTAAAGTACATAGGGCATCTGATGACGTCATCAGGGTGTCATGTAAAGTACATAGGGCATCTGATGACGTCATCAGGATGTCATGTAAAGTACATAGGGCATCTGATGACGTCATCAGGATGTCATGTAAAGTACATAGGGCATCTGATGACGTCATCAGGGTGTCATGTAAAGTACATAGGGCATCTGATGACGTCATCAGGGTGTCATGTAAAGTACATAGGGCATCTGATGACGTCATCAGGATGTCATGTAAAGTACATAGGGCATCTGATGACGTCATCAGGGTGTCATGTAAAGTACATAGGGCATCTGATGACGTCATCAGGGTGTCATGTAAAGTACATAGGGCATCTGATGACGTCATCAGGATGTCATCTAAAGTACATAGGGCATCTGATGACGTCATCAGGATGTCATGTAAAGTACATAGGGCATCTGATGACGTCATCAGGATGTCATGTAAAGTACATAGGGCATCTGATGACGTCATCAGGATGTCATGTAAAGTACATAGGGCATCTGATGACGTCATCAGGGTGTCATGTAAAGTACATAGGGCATCTGATGACGTCATCAGGATGTCATGTAAAGTACATAGGGCATCTGATGACGTCATCAGGATGTCATGTAAAGTACATAGGGCATCTGATGACGTCATCAGGGTGTCATTTAAAGTACATAGGGCATCTGATGACGTCATCAGGGTGTCATGTAAAGTACATAGGGCATCTGATGACGTCATCAGGATGTCATGTAAAGTACATAGGGCATCTGATGACGTCATCAGGATGTCATGTAAAGTACATAGGGCATCTGATGACGTCATCAGGATGTCATGTAAAGTACATAGGGCATCTGATGACGTCATCAGGGTGTCATGTAAAGTACATAGGGCATCTGATGACGTCATCAGGGTGTCATGTAAAGTACATAGGGCATCTGATGACGTCATCAGGATGTCATGTAAAGTACATAGGGCATCTGATGACGTCATCAGGGTGTCATGTAAAGTACATAGGGCATCTGATGACGTCATCAGGGTGTCATGTAAAGTACATACGGCATCTGATGACGTCATCAGGGTGTCATGTAAAGTACATAGGGCATCTGATGACGTCATCAGGATGTCATGTAAAGTACATAGGGCATCTGATGACGTCATCAGGATGTCATGTAAAGTACATAGGGCATCTGATGACGTCATCAGGATGTCATGTAAAGTACATAGGGCATCTGATGACGTCATCAGGATGTCATGTAAAGTACATAGGGCATCTGATGACGTCATCAGGATGTCATGTAAAGTACATAGGGCATCTGATGACGTCATCAGGGTGTCATGTAAAGTACATAGGGCATCTGATGACGTCATCAGGGTGTCATGTAAAGTACATAGGGCATCTGATGACGTCATCAGGATGTCATGTAAAGTACATAGGGCATCTGATGACGTCATCAGGGTGTCATGTAAAGTACATAGGGCATCTGATGACGTCATCAGGGTGTCATGTAAAGTACATAGGGCATCTGATGACGTCATCAGGGTGTCATCTAAAGTACATAGGGCATCTGATGACGTCATCAGGATGTCATGTAAAGTACATAGGGCATCTGATGACGTCATCAGGATGTCATGTAAAGTACATAGGGCATCTGATGACGTCATCAGGATGTCATGTAAAGTACATAGGGCATCTGATGACGTCATCAGGGTGTCATGTAAAGTACATAGGGCATCTGATGACGTCATCAGGATGTCATGTAAAGTACATAGGGCATCTGATGACGTCATCAGGATGTCATGTAAAGTACATAGGGCATCTGATGACGTCATCAGGGTGTCATGTAAAGTACATAGGGCATCTGATGACGTCATCAGGATGTCATGTAAAGTACATAGGGCATCTGATGACGTCATCAGGGTGTCATGTAAAGTACATAGGGCATCTGATGACGTCATCAGGGTGTCATGTAAAGTACATAGGGCATCTGATGACGTCATCAGGATGTCATGTAAAGTACATAGGGCATCTGATGACGTCATCAGGATGTCATGTAAAGTACATAGGGCATCTGATGACGTCATCAGGATGTCATGTAAAGTACATAGGGCATCTGATGACGTCATCAGGATGTCATGTAAAGTACATAGGGCATCTGATGACGTCATCAGGATGTCATGTAAAGTACATAGGGCATCTGATGACGTCATCAGGATGTCATATAAAGTACATAGGGCATCTGATGACGTCATCAGGATGTCATGTAAAGTACATAGGGCATCTGATGACGTCATCAGGATGTCATGTAAAGTACATAGGGCATCTGATGACGTCATCAGGATGTCATGTAAAGTACATAGGGCATCTGATGACGTCATCAGGATGTCATGTAAAGTACATAGGGCATCTGATGACGTCATCAGGATGTCATGTAAAGTACATAGGGCATCTGATGACGTCATCAGGGTGTCATGTAAAGTACATAGGGCATCTGATGACGTCATCAGGATGTCATGTAAAGTACATAGGGCATCTGATGACGTCATCAGGGTGTCATCTAAAGTACATAGGGCATCTGATGACGTCATCAGGATGTCATGTAAAGTACATAGGGCATCTGATGACGTCATCAGGATGTCATGTAAAGTACATAGGGCATCTGATGACGTCATCAGGGTGTCATGTAAAGTACATAGGGCATCTGATGACGTCATCAGGGTGTCATCTAAAGTACATAGGGCATCTGATGACGTCATCAGGATGTCATGTAAAGTACATAGGGCATCTGATGACGTCATCAGGATGTCATGTAAAGTACATAGGGCATCTGATGACGTCATCAGGATGTCATGTAAAGTACATAGGGCATCTGATGACGTCATCAGGATGTCATGTAAAGTACATAGGGCATCTGATGACGTCATCAGGGTGTCATGTAAAGTACATAGGGCATCTGATGACGTCATCAGGATGTCATGTAAAGTACATAGGGCATCTGATGACGTCATCAGGATGTCATGTAAAGTACATAGGGCATCTGATGACGTCATCAGGATGTCATGTAAAGTACATAGGGCATCTGATGACGTCATCAGGGTGTCATGTAAAGTACATAGGGCATCTGATGACGTCATCAGGATGTCATGTAAAGTACATAGGGCATCTGATGACGTCATCAGGGTGTCATGTAAAGTACATAGGGCATCTGATGACGTCATCAGGGTGTCATGTAAAGTACATAGGGCATCTGATGACGTCATCAGGGTGTCATGTAAAGTACATAGGGCATCTGATGACGTCATCAGGATGTCATGTAAAGTACATAGGGCATCTGATGACGTCATCAGGATGTCATGTAAAGTACATAGGGCATCTGATGACGTCATCAGGATGTCATTTAAAGTACATAGGGCATCTGATGACGTCATCAGGGTGTCATGTAAAGTACATAGGGCATCTGATGACGTCATCAGGATGTCATGTAAAGTACATAGGGCATCTGATGACGTCATCAGGATGTCATGTAAAGTACATAGGGCATCTGATGACGTCATCAGGGTGTCATGTAAAGTACATAGGGCATCTGATGACGTCATCAGGGTGTCATGTAAAGTACATAGGGCATCTGATGACGTCATCAGGATGTCATGTAAAGTACATAGGGCATCTGATGACGTCATCAGGATGTCATGTAAAGTACATAGGGCATCTGATGACGTCATCAGGGTGTCATGTAAAGTACATAGGGCATCTGATGACGTCATCAGGGTGTCATGTAAAGTACATAGGGCATCTGATGACGTCATCAGGGTGTCATGTAAAGTACATAGGGCATCTGATGACGTCATCAGGATGTCATGTAAAGTACATAGGGCATCTGATGACGTCATCAGGATGTCATGTAAAGTACATAGGGCATCTGATGACGTCATCAGGGTGTCATGTAAAGTACATAGGGCATCTGATGACGTCATCAGGGTGTCATGTAAAGTACATAGGGCATCTGATGACGTCATCAGGATGTCATGTAAAGTACATAGGGCATCTGATGACGTCATCAGGATGTCATGTAAAGTACATAGGGCATCTGATGACGTCATCAGGGTGTCATGTAAAGTACATAGGGCATCTGATGACGTCATCAGGATGTCATGTAAAGTACATAGGGCATCTGATGACGTCATCAGGATGTCATGTAAAGTACATAGGGCATCTGATGACGTCATCAGGGTGTCATGTAAAGTACATAGGGCATCTGATGACGTCATCAGGGTGTCATGTAAAGTACATAGGGCATCTGATGACGTCATCAGGGTGTCATGTAAAGTACATAGGGCATCTGATGACGTCATCAGGATGTCATGTAAAGTACATAGGGCATCTGATGACGTCATCAGGATGTCATGTAAAGTACATAGGGCATCTGATGACGTCATCAGGATGTCATGTAAAGTACATAGGGCATCTGATGACGTCATCAGGGTGTCATGTAAAGTACATAGGGCATCTGATGACGTCATCAGGGTGTCATGTAAAGTACATAGGGCATCTGATGACGTCATCAGGGTGTCATGTAAAGTACATAGGGCATCTGATGACGTCATCAGGATGTCATGTAAAGTACATAGGGCATCTGATGACGTCATCAGGATGTCATGTAAAGTACATAGGGCATCTGATGACGTCATCAGGATGTCATGTAAAGTACATAGGGCATCTGATGACGTCATCAGGATGTCATGTAAAGTACATAGGGCATCTGATGACGTCATCAGGATGTCATGTAAAGTACATAGGGCATCTGATGACGTCATCAGGGTGTCATGTAAAGTACATAGGGCATCTGATGACGTCATCAGGATGTCATGTAAAGTACATAGGGCATCTGATGACGTCATCAGGGTGTCATGTAAAGTACATAGGGCATCTGATGACGTCATCAGGGTGTCATGTAAAGTACATAGGGCATCTGATGACGTCATCAGGGTGTCATGTAAAGTACATAGGGCATCTGATGACGTCATCAGGATGTCATGTAAAGTACATAGGGCATCTGATGACGTCATCAGGATGTCATGTAAAGTACATAGGGCATCTGATGACGTCATCAGGATGTCATGTAAAGTACATAGGGCATCTGATGACGTCATCAGGGTGTCATTTAAAGTACATAGGGCATCTGATGACGTCATCAGGATGTCATGTAAAGTACATAGGGCATCTGATGACGTCATCAGGATGTCATGTAAAGTACATAGGGCATCTGATGACGTCATCAGGGTGTCATGTAAAGTACATAGGGCATCTGATGACGTCATCAGGATGTCATGTAAAGTACATAGGGCATCTGATGACGTCATCAGGATGTCATGTAAAGTACATAGGGCATCTGATGACGTCATCAGGATGTCATGTAAAGTACATAGGGCATCTGATGACGTCATCAGGGTGTCATGTAAAGTACATAGGGCATCTGATGACGTCATCAGGGTGTCATGTAAAGTACATAGGGCATCTGATGACGTCATCAGGATGTCATGTAAAGTACATAGGGCATCTGATGACGTCATCAGGATGTCATGTAAAGTACATAGGGCATCTGATGACGTCATCAGGGTGTCATGTAAAGTACATAGGGCATCTGATGACGTCATCAGGGTGTCATGTAAAGTACATAGGGCATCTGATGACGTCATCAGGATGTCATGTAAAGTACATAGGGCATCTGATGACGTCATCAGGATGTCATGTAAAGTACATAGGGCATCTGATGACGTCATCAGGGTGTCATGTAAAGTACATAGGGCATCTGATGACGTCATCAGGGTGTCATGTAAAGTACATAGGGCATCTGATGACGTCATCAGGATGTCATGTAAAGTACATAGGGCATCTGATGACGTCATCAGGATGTCATGTAAAGTACATAGGGCATCTGATGACGTCATCAGGGTGTCATGTAAAGTACATAGGGCATCTGATGACGTCATCAGGGTGTCATGTAAAGTACATAGGGCATCTGATGACGTCATCAGGATGTCATGTAAAGTACATAGGGCATCTGATGACGTCATCAGGATGTCATGTAAAGTACATAGGGCATCTGATGACGTCATCAGGATGTCATGTAAAGTACATAGGGCATCTGATGACGTCATCAGGGTGTCATGTAAAGTACATAGGGCATCTGATGACGTCATCAGGATGTCATGTAAAGTACATAGGGCATCTGATGACGTCATCAGGATGTCATGTAAAGTACATAGGGCATCTGATGACGTCATCAGGATGTCATGTAAAGTACATAGGGCATCTGATGACGTCATCAGGGTGTCATGTAAAGTACATAGGGCATCTGATGACGTCATCAGGATGTCATGTAAAGTACATAGGGCATCTGATGACGTCATCAGGATGTCATGTAAAGTACATAGGGCATCTGATGACGTCATCAGGGTGTCATTTAAAGTACATAGGGCATCTGATGACGTCATCAGGGTGTCATGTAAAGTACATAGGGCATCTGATGACGTCATCAGGATGTCATGTAAAGTACATAGGGCATCTGATGACGTCATCAGGATGTCATGTAAAGTACATAGGGCATCTGATGACGTCATCAGGGTGTCATGTAAAGTACATAGGGCATCTGATGACGTCATCAGGATGTCATGTAAAGTACATAGGGCATCTGATGACGTCATCAGGATGTCATGTAAAGTACATAGGGCATCTGATGACGTCATCAGGATGTCATGTAAAGTACATAGGGCATCTGATGACGTCATCAGGATGTCATGTAAAGTACATAGGGCATCTGATGACGTCATCAGGGTGTCATGTAAAGTACATACGGCATCTGATGACGTCATCAGGATGTCATGTAAAGTACATAGGGCATCTGATGACGTCATCAGGATGTCATGTAAAGTACATAGGGCATCTGATGACGTCATCAGGATGTCATGTAAAGTACATAGGGCATCTGATGACGTCATCAGGATGTCATGTAAAGTACATAGGGCATCTGATGACGTCATCAGGGTGTCATGTAAAGTACATAGGGCATCTGATGACGTCATCAGGATGTCATGTAAAGTACATAGGGCATCTGATGACGTCATCAGGATGTCATGTAAAGTACATAGGGCATCTGATGACGTCATCAGGATGTCATGTAAAGTACATAGGGCATCTGATGACGTCATCAGGGTGTCATGTAAAGTACATACGGCATCTGATGACGTCATCAGGGTGTCATCTAAAGTACATAGGGCATCTGATGACGTCATCAGGATGTCATGTAAAGTACATAGGGCATCTGATGACGTCATCAGGGTGTCATGTAAAGTACATAGGGCATCTGATGACGTCATCAGGGTGTCATTTAAAGTACATAGGGCATCTGATGACGTCATCAGGATGTCATGTAAAGTACATAGGGCATCTGATGACGTCATCAGGATGTCATGTAAAGTACATAGGGCATCTGATGACGTCATCAGGGTGTCATGTAAAGTACATAGGGCATCTGATGACGTCATCAGGGTGTCATCTAAAGTACATAGGGCATCTGATGACGTCATCAGGATGTCATGTAAAGTACATAGGGCATCTGATGACGTCATCAGGATGTCATGTAAAGTACATAGGGCATCTGATGACGTCATCAGGGTGTCATGTAAAGTACATAGGGCATCTGATGACGTCATCAGGATGTCATGTAAAGTACATAGGGCATCTGATGACGTCATCAGGATGTCATGTAAAGTACATAGGGCATCTGATGACGTCATCAGGGTGTCATCTAAAGTACATAGGGCATCTGATGACGTCATCAGGATGTCATGTAAAGTACATAGGGCATCTGATGACGTCATCAGGATGTCATGTAAAGTACATAGGGCATCTGATGACGTCATCAGGGTGTCATGTAAAGTACATACGGCATCTGATGACGTCATCAGGGTGTCATGTAAAGTACATAGGGCATCTGATGACGTCATCAGGATGTCATGTAAAGTACATAGGGCATCTGATGACGTCATCAGGATGTCATGTAAAGTACATAGGGCATCTGATGACGTCATCAGGATGTCATGTAAAGTACATAGGGCATCTGATGACGTCATCAGGGTGTCATGTAAAGTACATAGGGCATCTGATGACGTCATCAGGGTGTCATGTAAAGTACATAGGGCATCTGATGACGTCATCAGGGTGTCATGTAAAGTACATAGGGCATCTGATGACGTCATCAGGATGTCATGTAAAGTACATAGGGCATCTGATGACGTCATCAGGATGTCATGTAAAGTACATAGGGCATCTGATGACGTCATCAGGATGTCATGTAAAGTACATAGGGCATCTGATGACGTCATCAGGGTGTCATGTAAAGTACATAGGGCATCTGATGACGTCATCAGGGTGTCATCTAAAGTACATAGGGCATCTGATGACGTCATCAGGATGTCATGTAAAGTACATAGGGCATCTGATGACGTCATCAGGATGTCATGTAAAGTACATAGGGCATCTGATGACGTCATCAGGATGTCATGTAAAGTACATAGGGCATCTGATGACGTCATCAGGATGTCATGTAAAGTACATAGGGCATCTGATGACGTCATCAGGGTGTCATGTAAAGTACATAGGGCATCTGATGACGTCATCAGGGTGTCATGTAAAGTACATAGGGCATCTGATGACGTCATCAGGGTGTCATGTAAAGTACATAGGGCATCTGATGACGTCATCAGGGTGTCATGTAAAGTACATAGGGCATCTGATGACGTCATCAGGATGTCATGTAAAGTACATAGGGCATCTGATGACGTCATCAGGGTGTCATCTAAAGTACATAGGGCATCTGATGACGTCATCAGGATGTCATGTAAAGTACATAGGGCATCTGATGACGTCATCAGGATGTCATGTAAAGTACATAGGGCATCTGATGACGTCATCAGGGTGTCATGTAAAGTACATAGGGCATCTGATGACGTCATCAGGGTGTCATGTAAAGTACATAGGGCATCTGATGACGTCATCAGGATGTCATGTAAAGTACATAGGGCATCTGATGACGTCATCAGGGTGTCATGTAAAGTACATAGGGCATCTGATGACGTCATCAGGGTGTCATGTAAAGTACATAGGGCATCTGATGACGTCATCAGGGTGTCATGTAAAGTACATAGGGCATCTGATGACGTCATCAGGGTGTCATGTTAAGTACATAGGGCATCTGATGACGTCATCAGGGTGTCGCTAAAGTACATAGGGCATCTGATGACGTCATCAGGATGTCATGTAAAGTACATAGGGCATCTGATGACGTCATCAGGATGTCATGTAAAGTACATAGGGCATCTGATGACGTCATCAGGATGTCATGTAAAGTACATAGGGCATCTGATGACGTCATCAGGATGTCATGTAAAGTACATAGGGCATCTGATGACGTCATCAGGGTGTCATCTAAAGTACATAGGGCATCTGATGACGTCATCAGGATGTCATGTAAAGTACATAGGGCATCTGATGACGTCATCAGGGTGTCATGTAAAGTACATAGGGCATCTGATGACGTCATCAGGGTGTCATGTAAAGTACATAGGGCATCTGATGACGTCATCAGGATGTCATGTAAAGTACATAGGGCATCTGATGACGTCATCAGGATGTCATGTAAAGTACATAGGGCATCTGATGACGTCATCAGGGTGTCATGTAAAGTACTTACGGCATCTGATGACGTCATCAGGGTGTCATGTAAAGTACATAGGGCATCTGATGACGTCATCAGGATGTCATGTAAAGTACATAGGGCATCTGACGACGTCATCAGGATGTCATGTAAAGTACATAGGGCATCTGATGACGTCATCAGGATGTCATGTAAAGTACATAGGGCATCTGATGACGTCATCAGGATGTCATGTAAAGTACATAGGGCATCTGATGACGTCATCAGGGTGTCATGTAAAGTACATAGGGCATCTGATGACGTCATCAGGGTGTCATGTAAAGTACATAGGGCATCTGATGACGTCATCAGGATGTCATGTAAAGTACATAGGGCATCTGATGACGTCATCAGGATGTCATGTAAAGTACATAGGGCATCTGATGACGTCATCAGGGTGTCATGTAAAGTACATAGGGCATCTGATGACGTCATCAGGATGTCATGTAAAGTACATAGGGCATCTGATGACGTCATCAGGATGTCATGTAAAGTACATAGGGCATCTGATGACGTCATCAGGATGTCATGTAAAGTACATAGGGCATCTGATGACGTCATCAGGATGTCATGTAAAGTACATAGGGCATCTGATGACGTCATCAGGATGTCATGTAAAGTACATAGGGCATCTGATGACGTCATCAGGGTGTCATCTAAAGTACATAGGGCATCTGATGACGTCATCAGGATGTCATGTAAAGTACATAGGGCATCTGATGACGTCATCAGGATGTCATGTAAAGTACATAGGGCATCTGATGACGTCATCAGGGTGTCATTTAAAGTACATAGGGCATCTGATGACGTCATCAGGGTGTCATCTAAAGTACATAGGGCATCTGATGACGTCATCAGGGTGTCATGTAAAGTACATAGGGCATCTGATGACGTCATCAGGATGTCATGTAAAGTACATAGGGCATCTGATGACGTCATCAGGATGTCATGTAAAGTACATAGGGCATCTGATGACGTCATCAGGGATGTCATCTAAAGTACATAGGGCATCTGATGACGTCATCAGGATGTCATGTAAAGTACATAGGGCAGCTGATGACGTCATCAGGATGTCATGTAAAGTACATAGGGCATCTGATGACGTCATCAGGATGTCATGTAATGTACATAGGGCATCTGATGACGTCATCAGGGTGTCATCTAAAGTACATAGGGCATCTGATGACGTCATCAGGATGTCATGTAAAGTACATAGGGCTTCTGATGACGTCATCAGGATGTCATTTAAAGTACATACGGCATCTGATGACGTCATCAGGATGTCATGTAAAGTACATAGGGCATCTGATGACGTCATCAGGATGTCATGTAAAGTACATAGGGCATCTGATGACGTCATCAGGATGTCATGTAAAGTACATAGGGCATCTGATGACGTCATCAGGATGTCATGTAAAGTACATAGGGCATCTGATGACGTCATCAGGACGTCGTGCCAAGGTGGTGCCAAGTGCATAGGGCATCTTCTGACGTCATCAGGACGTCGTGGAAAGTGAGTAGCGCTTCATTTGTAGCGTGCGCAACAAGTTTGTTGCTCACTGATTATTATAGCAATCCATGCTATTCGGAAAATATTGAAGATTTTTCAGGGATATTACTTCGTAATATCAATAAAAAGTGAACAGTTCTATCAAAAAGGGGTCTTCCAAGCAAAAGAGGTTAGGCTGGCGTCAGAAACGTTCCAACAAAAAAGGAAAAATAGGTAAGTAGAATGAGGAGAGTCTACAAAAAGTGAACAATATTTTCTGAGACTGATTTTCCTGGCCGATACTTCTTAACAGCAAAAACAAACCGTTGTGGTATATCACGAGGAAGAGTTCAATGGTTTCCAAGAATGGACTTCAATTTTGACGAGATTATAAGAAAATACTCTCATTAGATGCTGCACTTTGGTTTCGCTTCTCGTAGCAACTGGAGCTAACCGTCCGTCTGTGTTTTTGGCATCATCTTCTATTCTGATGGTAAGTATTAGGTTTACATGCACATACATTTAAACGGTTCTCGCGTAATCTAGACCATTTTTGAAACCACAGAGTGCTTCCGTGTAGAACACCGCAATGGTTTGTTTCCGCTGTTAAGAAGTATCGACCAGAAAAATCAGTCTCAGAAAATTTGTTCACTTTTTGTAGACTCTCCTCATTCTACTTACCTATTGTTCCCTTTTTGTTGGAACGTTTCTGACGCCAACCAAACCTTTTTTGCTTGGAAGACCCCTTTTTGATAGAATTTATATTACATGTAACTTAAATTTATATTACATGTAAGTTACACTTATGTTACATGTAACTTACAGTTATATTTTCACTATGGGTGGCCATCACGTGACGCAGACGACACGCGACGCAGAGAGCGCGTCCCAGACCACACACTACGCAAAATTAATGTTGTGCGGGGCCGTCACTGCTGGTGTGGGATCAAGTACCTCAAACTTGGGTAATTGAACCAACAGCAACGCCAGTCGTAAGCCCGACCCCGCAAGTGCGTCGTACATTCCCCCTGGAAATATCTTCTCGGCCGATTTAGGTTACTTACGACTTATATTGTGCCATTTAAGTTACCTGTAGCATATCGGAGGCGCAGTGCACATAGTGTCCTCTCAGAAATCGAAAACAAGTTACTTGTAACGTATCTGAGCCGATGTAAGTAACTTGCAAGTTATCTCAGATCATTTAAGATACATGTAACATATCGGAGCCGCACCGCACGCAGTATCACGCCCATATGTTACATGTAACTTAAATGACCTGAGATAAGTCGCAAGTAACTTACATCGGCTCAGATATGTTACAAGTAACTTGTTTTCGGCCTTTTATGTTACAAGTAACTTGTTTTCATTTTTCTGAGTAACGCCTGCTCACAGCTCGCTGGGATATGATTCATTAATCGTCTAACTCTCCTGCTAATCGATCTACATGTTCACAAAATGCCTTCGCGACTATCGCACGACGCCCACGCCGACCGCTTGGGCGGACAATCTTAATCGGACAGACTCTAGGTCACGCAAGCTACAGCCCCTCCTAACAAATTGCCTCGCAATCCCAAGAACCTTCTACCTGACGATCCTGACTTGAATTTGATGTACCTATTTCTTCGGTAGATCTCCCTCTTTGATTCTAAAAATAGTAGAATTTCATCAGTGCGGTTTCCTTTGCTCATTTTATTGTTGCTCATAATCCATCAGTAGTTCTTATTACAAGCAATCAGATGAAAGCGGAAAAACAGGTGGAATGAACAGCTATCGAGGAGTGTTTTCACTGACTTGATTCGTGTATGCCTATTTCGGAGTGAAATCTATTTTGTTCCTTCGCGAGCGTGTGCGAAGCGAGATGTGTGGAGAATTAGAAGACGCTGCATACGCGCAAGCGATCAATTTTACTAGGAAATGGAGGATACAGGATATATGCAGAGATCGCGAAAAGAAGTCATTGCGAATCTCGGCCTACAGTGATTACAGTCCTTTATAACGGTAAAGAGGGTAACTTCACGATATTAGTGCCACGAACGAACTAGCTTGATATTCCAGACCAGCAGAAGCTTCCTTTTTGGCGGGCCGCCCTCTTTAAACGAAGAGTTTCAATCAATATGAGACGTTGAAGACGAGGAATAGTGATTGTGATGGCACCATGGTTGGGTACGTTGATCGCTTTTGGTTTGCTTTCGGTGTCACATCTTATGTCAAAATGGCTCAGCCATTATTATGGCTCTGAGAGGAAGTCGAAATTTGAATGCCACTAAAAACAGTTTCCACCCAGTCGCTTTTCTTAAAGTTTTCTCTCTCTTTACCCTTTAACTAAGTTTGGCTTCTCTTGAAGAGAACCCAAAACAGGTTTTACATCATGGGTGTTGCCTTTGAGATGCAGAGGCCGCAATATTATCCTGCCGTTCGCTGTTGTTCAAGCAATATTTCACATTTCGGGGCTATTGGAAGCGTGTTCGATTCATGGCTACTCTCACTTTACCGTCAACATTCCAGTTTGTGTTCGTGGAATTTTCAGTCCAGCGAAATTGTTAATGAGGTTACTTCTATCGATTTCGCCTTTACCATTGTTGTTTTTGACTATTCACGGCTTGCAGTGGCTGTTTACGGGAACATATCAGGTTGGCTAGAATGGAATTAAAAGTTTGAATTTGTGTATTTTTGAGACTTTCACCGTTTGCCACTTGGCCAAGCGCGATACCCATTAGAAAGCGTAATTTCTCAACTATTTGAAGCTTCTTTCTATTTCGAGAAAAACCTTGTGGTTCTCAATTTATATGCTGAATATCAGAGGAGAACTTTAGCACTAGGAACTTTTGATTGCTTCTTTTGCTTTGAGGCAAGCCGCCAGAGCTTCCAAACTTGATAGAACATTTGAGCCCTCCGAGGGATAGGTGATGTCGTTCGCAGAATCACTCGATAGAGCATAAATATTGACTTTTTTTCTAAAATTTTAAATTTACAACTTTGGTCGTTTCTGCCTTAAGCATAGTGCATACTACGTCGCGAGTGCGACGAAGTATGCACTAGGCCTTATCAAACCAGTTCCGAAACGTCACGAAACTTTTAAGCTGGCCAAAACTAAGTAATATTGGCAGGTCTCTACACGGTAAGATTTTTTTGTCAATTAACGATAGTTTTTTCGAGAACTCGATTTTTTTTTGAATTTCAAAGATCGAAAATTGACGGGAAAACATTACCGAGTAGAGACTTGCCCATGATATTTAATTTTTGGCACGTCTAAAAGCTTCGCGGTTGAAACTGGTTTGCTAAGGATAATACGACCGGAATTGCAGATTTATAATTTTTGCAAAAAATCAATAGTCATGCTCTGTCAAGTACATCAGCGTAAGGCCCCCGTCAGATTTCGTCGAAAAACCTGCTGAGTCCGAATGAGGCCGCGGCGGAAAACCCGTCCTCGACCGTCTGCAACCGACTGAGTCCGGTTGCCCCAGCGCCAACCAGTTCCTCTGCGAAACACGCAATCGATAGTCAGCGGCAGCAGTCTGTGGGGCAGAGCGCAGACGACGAGAGCCGGGATATGGCGGGACTCGGCAGGTCGCAGTCGGCCGAAGAAAATGCACCCAAATAACGTGAGAAACTCCTATATCGAAAGGGTGGGGTGAGGATATGATTCCGGATGGGATGCAGCGGGACTCAGTGGGACTCAGTCGGTGCATTGGCCCCACCCTTGTACGCATGAGAACCATCAGTATCGACCGGGGGGGGGGGGATTGCGATGGGCATCAGACGGTCGCAGTCGGACTCAGTGAGTTGATTTTTTGCACCCATCTCCCACGAATTCGGTGCCTATCGACCCGGTGGAACTAAGTAGATCCACCGCCTCTGACGGGGGCCTAAGCTTTTACCTAACCCTCGGAGGGCTCAAATATTCTATCAACTTTCGAGCGGCTTGCCTTGAAGTGAATAGAAGCGCTCAAAATTTTTCAGTGCTAAAGATTTTATCTGATTTGAGAACCACAAGGTTTTTCTCGAATTGGTAACAAGCATCTTATGAGGAGGAAGTTACATATTCTAGTGGTGTACTGCACTTGGCCAAAAAGCAAACAGTGAAAGTTTGAAAAATACACATAGTGTCGCGAAAGCGCGATGCTATCGCTCCTCAAGGAGGCCTGGGCGCGGTCGGTCCCGCGACGAATGCCGACGCACGGTAGAGACGCCGTCGGACTGGCTCGGGCGGCGCTGTCTCGATTTCTATCAGTCTTCGCCCTGCCGCGACCAAGCGTGGTCCACCTTCCAGCAGCATGCCGCACGCGCTCTTTATTCCTACCTGTGCTGTGCTTTTCAGAATCGTCTCGGGGCAGTGAGCGCTCTGGCCTTTCAGAACACTACTATTCCACCTGCTGTACGGCTGGCTCACCAGGAGCATATTCACTATACTGTCGAGCAGTGTCAAAAACTGGCCATGGCCTGTCTTATCGTTCGTGATGCAATACTTCAGCGAAAACGATACTAGTTCAACTTATTGTTCTTTATTTCTATACATCTCTTCCTCTAAGATCTCTCCACATTATCCTTGTTAACAGCTATAAACTAAACACCTGGCTCTAACTTGTACCAATGTAGCTTGCGCCTTCTTGTGTATGCAAGAGGGACATATATATTTTGCATATTACATACTACAGTCGGGATCTGTGTTCATTAGTCCAGAGAAGTTCAAGTGTGTGGCAACTGGTGCCAATTACGCGTTATGTGGTGTTATCGTGGTCATGTTCCCTATTACAGTATACAGCTTGCCGGGGGTAATTAGTACAGTCTGCTATGTTATCGGTAGGGAGTCTGTAGGTTGGATCTCCCGGGACTGACGTCTGGTGTCGGACCCGGGGGAGAAAACCACCGATTCGCCACACAAAGTCAATCTTTCAGTTTCATTCTAGCCAACCTGACATTTTGCTTCGAATCTTTTCATTTCTCGGATCTAATTATATTCTTCAATTATAGGAAGATTCCAGTTCGCTCACAAATCTCAACGTTTCAACTCTTCTTCTTTTCTTTTTGGTTATTATTTAGATATGTACCACCACATTCCCACTTCATGGTCTCTCACATTTCACACCATTTTTTCTTTCTTTCTGCCGCTAATCAACTATCATTAGTACACCGTATTTTCTCTATCAGAAGTACACCCTTAAAGGCAGTGGTCGCGATCAAATATGCTTGTCGTCTTTGTCTCTCTAAACCCTTTTCTGGGTCTTGAGTAGTAGGACCTACAAGAAAAAATCGCGGAAAAACCATTGTTTTGGGCAAAATTTGAAGCCTGAACTTTCTTGTCTTTTGACGGTGGACGAGCTCACTCCATATCATCGGCATCGATGACCTCTTATATCAAGAACATAAGCTGGCTTGAAATCGAATTTCAATCAATGCAGCTTCAGTTTATGTACACATCTAGTCAAGAACATTGACTGGCAAAAGTGCTTGCTTTCATTGTTCAACTGTTTTTATTAGTTAAATTTGCATTTATTTCGTCCTCTCAATCTCGATGGGAAGGCCATTTTTGACTGCTCACGGCATCATGGAAACATTCTTGGAACGCACCACTGGAAGCGGAATCATTCATTCTTCAAGTGCACGTGTGGCCCCCGAACATGACACATAGCTTTGGGCCTTAGAAACTCAAAACTAACATAAAACCGTTTTCACCGCTAGCAAATGATTAGAGATGTTTCAGAAATGTTTTTATCTAAACGGATTTACCGCAAATGTAGTTTTTCTATAACGTTTTCATCGTGACCACTGCCTTTAAAGGCAGTGCACGCGATCAAACATGCTTGTCGTCTTTTTTCTCTCTAAACCCTTTTCTGGGTCTCAGTAGTAGGACCTATAAGGAAACAAGCTGCTCCCGAAAATTCACGCTGTTCTGACGCGCGGCAAGGTTGAAGCCTGAGATTACTCAAATTGTCTTTTGATGGTATGGACGAGCCCACTCCACAACAGTCGGCACCGATGACCTCTTATATCAAGAACATCAGCTGGCTTGAAATTGAATTTCAATCACTGAACCTTACAGTATTCAGCTTTACACAATTAGTACAGAACTATGTTATTGGCTGGAACGCTTTCTTTCATTGGATCTCACTGACGTCTGGTTTATTAGGTAAATTTACATTTAGTTTCTTCCTAGCCAACCTGACATTTTGCTTCGATGATCTTTTGACTGCTCGGCTAATGAGACGGCGATTATAGGAAGATTCGTCATCGCTGTGCACAAATGTGCACGAAGTGGCGATTTTGGGCCTTAAAATCTCTATTTCTAGCCCGTTTCACCGCTCTACATGGTCTCTCATAGTTTTCAGCTGTTTTTGATCTAAGCTGATTTTTGTAACTTTTTCGATAACGTTTTTCATCGTGACCACTGCCTTTAATAGAAGTACAAGTACACCAAAACGAGAGAGCCGAAAAATAGACACGGCGAAGAAAAGTATAATCGGGGCATTCTCACAAGGCTAGACAGCTCTCTCTCCTCGTTGTGCGTTTATAGTCAGACCTATTCGATTGCTGCGATCGGTTTTATAGTCCTTGTCACTCAATTAGTGATCCGAGACGCAGCTGCGCGGAAAATATGGCATCGTGAAGGAATGAGGGTACGCACAAAGACTTTACTCTCGCTAATAGCGTCGCGGCTTACTGATTGAATGGCATGGTCAATATGTGCACTATTTTGTAACAAGGTTCACATAGCCCAATTCGGACTCAGGGCCGTGCATGCTGCTCTCTTCTTCTCCCCCCCCCCACCATCACTATCTGTACATATAACTCATCATTAGAGAAGCTTTGGGTCATTTGCCGTATTCATGAAACTATGGGAGCCTTCCGGAATGGTCCGCATTCCGCCCAACGAAACCTTCCAGCAGGGCTACCGTAATTCCATTAATAAGGTCATAGAAATACTGAAGAAAACCTGGTCAAGCATCCATAAAATGGAGGAAGTGGGCAGTGCTCACACGTGCGTACTGCGTCGCGGTCGGTGAGCGTCGCGCGCGACGAGATGGGGGAGGCGCGACATCCCCGCTTTTAGGTGAAATCAGATAAATTGGCATGTCCTGGAGCGTTGTTAGCTTTCCTGTGTTTGTTTCTTGTCATAATCGATAGATATTTACTATTATAGAGCGCTGAAGACTCTTCTAAACGGTGGTGTGTTTTCAGCGTTCGCCGCGCGCGTGACACACACCGGGCCGCGAAGCATACCCACGCGGGTGAGCAATGTCATGGACCCATAAAATGCAGGTCTGTTGATTCTGAACCTCGTAACTACGAAGTCGCCGACGAGCTGTTGGTGGTCCTGCTACAACCACTACCGTCACCCACTGATGGCGAATCGCCAGGAGCCGATTGGTCAAGCTCCGTGAGCTACACTCCCTTGCAAACGCCCCCCCTCCTTCCTGCCCCGTATTACAAACAAAAGTTGTTTTGTCAATATTGCATGCCAGTGCATGAATATTTAGCTGCTCTCCCTATCAACGAGAATCGGACCTCTGTTTTCTTTCCTTCTGACTTACTTCCGTATTTGTATGACTCTCACAACTTCTTAGCTTTCATGAATTCAATTCTAGACAAAATTACTTCGAAATTTGACTTTCAGTCATTGCGAGGGAGTGAAAGTGAAAGTGTTACACCACAGAATGCCCGCTTGGTTGAAATACATGGCGGAATTAGCGGTAAAGTGATTGTGATAGCGAAGCTAATAGACTTTTAAGGCTTGTACTAGAACGCTTACGTCGTTGAAGGCGTCAAAAACGAGTCAAAGTGACCGGATTGGAACGATCAATCTGAACGAGTTTGTTCCGAGGGATGGAGACTGCAAGGCGA
The DNA here is from genome assembly GCA_029168955.1 of Aplectana chamaeleonis. NCBI lineage: Eukaryota > Metazoa > Nematoda > Chromadorea > Rhabditida > Cosmocercidae > Aplectana > Aplectana chamaeleonis. The sequence goes on along the minus strand of JAPDOI010000124.1, from coordinate 360,031 downwards.
TTGGACGGGGACTGTGATTCGATATGGCTCGAACTTTGGCGGCTTCAATGTTCGTTCACCACAGACTCGGATATTTGTACCGTCTATGGTGTTCTATGGTGTTGGCCCCCAGTCAAAATAATGACTTTTCCTTGATCTTAGACTACGCTTTGGGAATGCTGTTGTAGTGCTTCAGCAGGGCTCTGCCGGTAGGAGAGTAACCAAATTTCTGATTTAACTCTCTCGTTTTCCAATGAAGGTGATGACGCCGAAACCCGTCAGTCAGTAATACAATCTAACAACCTCAGCGTCGAGCTCAGCAGCAGAAAATTATACCTCTTGGTCATGTCGAGGTTAACCAAGGGTCATGCATGGAGACTGTGCGGACCTCGCTGAGATCTCTCCTCTCTTACTACACATCCATAATTTCTACTAGTAATCAGTTTACGGGTTCTCAAAGGAACTTGTTTTCTCCGCCTGACGTTCTGAATGAAATTCTTCAGCCACGTCTCGTAACTTCGTCAGCATGCCAAAGTGATTCTCGCTCCAGTTTTCTACTTGAGTTTTTCTCTTCATTTTAGCCCCACTGCACCATCTTGTCCTCTGTCCCATTGGTAGTCAGTCTCAAGCTCACTTTTTTTCGGTTTTCGGTTGTTTAGGGTTGCGAAGTGCTTTCCAAATATTTTGGCAAAATTTTTGAATCGTACCGTGCCAAAATATGCCCATCTCTGAACATATTGTGGGTTCCATTCTTCTCATCGAATCTCTCACTCAAGACTCGCTGACTTTCGAGCAGGAGAGTCTGTATCGAAATCAATTGTGTGTCGAAGCCTGACGAGCCTTCAATTTACGGAACAGATCCATTCCGATAGGCTCATTGTGGAGTAGAGATTATCCTTTTGAAAACGAAACATCGCGGAAGTCCTTAAAACTTTCACTAAAAGAATAAAAGTAAAGTTCCCAGCTTAGGGCAATCCCTGCGTCACAGATTCGACGTTCGTTCAAAGTTTTACGTTTTTTTGAATGTGTTATCGGTGTATACAGTGACTTTCAGGCTAGCAGACATTCATGACGGTTATCTTATCCTCACCGACAAATCTGATACCAATTCACCGACCCCGGAAGGGTGGAAGGCTAGGTTAGTGCTTGGCGAGGATTGATCACTCGGCCTCGTGGATAAAAGTGGCGCCTTTTGCCTGTGCCCTACACGCGCCATAATAAGGAATACGAGAGTAGAATGCTGTGAGTCACAATGGCATCGGCCAGCGTTCGGAATGGCTGATTCCGTGAGACTTTTTTGGTTTTTTGGCTACGCTCAGACCAAAAAAAAACATTGAAAAAAACCTGGAGCATAGGTGCGCCCGACCTTCTATCGTTCCGCGCCTACCTTGTCAACATTTTCCAAGAATCTTCCCATCACTGATTCTCGCAAAAAGGTAAAAAAATGACTGAATACCCGGAAATCTCTGATAATTAGAAAACCCAGAAAGCATCTTCATCTGCGTCCGATCACAAAGTTTTCACCTATGTGTATGTGTTCGGGGAATGTGCCTCTGTTCTAAAGTAGCCTTATTGGAGCTGATCACTACGTTCGAAAGCTGGAAAGAGGACCGTTAAATGAAGCTGATCACGTACAGTACCGGTCATGAGTCCATTCACATGGCCTTTCCGCGAATATGTTTTCATACATATCTTGGCTTGTCCTTAGCGAAACTTGATGAAACTCTAGTATGTTATGGGGCATCACAACCCTTGATCTACACATACCTAAAATTGGTTTTGAGCGCTTTTTTTGAATGTGCGATTTATTCATCATTTTGTCGTAATATCTCAAGTTAGGACTATTCCTTTAAAACGTGGCTATTACAATTCCAAACTCATAACAATCATTTGCCATTCGAAGGTCTTTGGAACCGTTGTATAACATTGTAAAATTAACAAATTCGAAAGGAAATTATGCGATATCGCACCTATTACGTATCTCTCTTGGACGTTATCGAAAAAGAGCAAAATTTATGTTCCAGTTGTACTTTGTCAAAGCTTATAAAGCACATATTCTGGAATGGTTCTGGGGTGAATAATTAAATAGGGTGAATTTCCAAAAATTAACTCTAACCTGTTCAATTTTCGGTCTTCTAAAAAATTTTGATAGAGACTATTCTCTCACAAAGCTTTACAACGGTTCCGAAGACCTTCGAATGGCGCATAACTGCTACGGGTTTGGAATTGTATTTGCCATGTTTTGAGGGAATACCTCTAATCTGAAATAATACCACAAATTGATAAATAAATTCCATATTCAAAAACTGCATCCTGAAAAACCATTTTTGTGCATGTGTAAAGCAAGGGCTGTGATCAGGGATGAGCGGAATTCCGATTTCCGATTTCTGCAGGTTTTTAGGGTTCGGAATTCCGCTCTCCGATTTACTAAAAATGGGTGCGGAAATCGAAACGAAATGCGGAAATAATCTTAATCTGCATCCACTGACAGAAGTTGACGAGTTTAGACTCGTCAACTTCTCTCAAGACTTCCTAAGGCAGTGTTCACAATAGAAAACCTTATTCTAGTTTTCAACGTTTCTGAGCAGGCAAGACAACGAGGTAAAAGATAGTAGCTTCCCACGGAATCCTTAAATATCTGAGAAAAACTGTTTAGAAAAACCTCTGAAATATTTAATAACGCGCCTGCTCGGTGTGTTCCGGAAAACTGCGGACTTTGAACAATCCGGACGTCGGAAATGGTTGAGCGCTTCGAAAATCTTGAGCAGTTGACTTTGTTTTATGTTTCTTGTACCGAAACCCCCCTCCCCCCAAAAAAAATAAGATGGTGGAATGAACATGCTTAGATGTTCGAATCTTTCGGAATGAAGAGTAATCATAAATTAGGCAACTTAGTAGTTAGTCGTTCCACGGGCCTAAGCCCTTTTTAGCCATTAATTCTTCACCCGAACTAGACTTTGACAATAAGCACTATTGAGGCCTAAAATAGCCTTCAAGAGTAAGGAATAAAGACGGCTTAAATCGCTGCATCTATTACTAAAATTTCATAGGAGCTTTCAAGACAGAACGACGTTTAAATCACGGATTTACACATGAATCATGGTCTCAATGAGAGCCTACTATCCATAGGTATACGCTTCTGGTTTTGTTCTTCCGGTGAAAAAAATCATCGAGAAAAATCGAACTGGTACATATTTTCCGAATTTTTTCGCTTTAGATAACTTGCAATCATTCGAATGTTGATTGTGGCCTGCAGACAGCGCTCGACATTATTGAGTTCAATGCGAACTCCACTGAGCGTTCTATATAGTGCATGCTTCGCTTCGCCGAATGTGAATGCATTGAAGGCGACCGGTAGAGCCTCGATTCGTTGTAGATGTCGCGTCGAGGCGATCGAGTTCTGTTATAGATAGACTTAGCGACTGGTACTGCGACGACACGTGCTGCGACGCGACTCTTTACATTGAAATGGCGCGGCACATAAAAACTGGTGCGTCTCTCTGAGATCTGGGGTGGTAGTAATCGACATGTTTGCCGCGAGTTGACCGCCGCTAAGCGGGTGGCTATCACCCGGTCATTGGGTAGCAGATCGCCAGCTTCTTTGGGAGCAAATATGGTATGAGAGAGGTTTATTCTCAAGGAATACGAACTATAAGGGCTTACTCTTAAGATTGGAAGTGGGGGAAGGCGAAAAACTTAGCTTAGAAACTGCTGCTCCTGTTTTAAAATGAAAAATTGCGTAGTCATTGAGCGGCTTTCGAACGCAATTTCACTCTGCGGCGAACACAGCGAACCACAGGCTGAAGATTCTTTGGCAGACGGTGAGAAATATACCTGCAGTGGAGAGACGAAGAACGGTCGCGCAAAAAGTCCTATGGAGGACTTTTTGTGAGCGGTTAACACAACTCCTTTTCTAGCTTTGATTTCTCGAAAACGCACACTTTTTATAATTTCTTTTTCTCGCTGTATGTAGAAACAAGGGCTACCAAGGTAAGAATGATTAATGCATTACCAATTTGTTGTTTTATAACATAAGATTGAATGAGAAAATGCAGTTTAGCCTTATTTGGTGCTTTTAATCATGTCCTATACAGATAGTATAGTACAAATTAGCAGCTGCAAGAAAATGTACAAATTGTCATTCTTTTTTCGACTTATTGCCTGGAAATTGAGAAAATTTCATTGTTTCCTCCAATTCCCAACTCTCCATATGTTGTCCTGCAATTATAATGATCGATGAGATCGAACCGTTTCCAGTGGTCTACGAAAACCTCAGCGAACTGTTATGAGTTAAGGGTTTAAAAGAGAATGCGGATGCGTTCATCGCTTTTTACATGACTTGCTGTGTAGTGGTGGCGTTTCTTTAAGTAACGCATACTTTACATTTGAAAAACGAGTTGATCCTTATTACAGAGGTGGTTAGTCCGTGGCTAAGCTGCGGCTGATTCAAGGTCAACCAACGGTCAAGAGCGCGTAGTTGACTCGTGTTAAAAGACAAGATTACTACCACCCCTGGGATTGCTAATAGTCGTCTCTACGTAACTATTCCATTCCAACGACTAATTCGAAAACTTTTTTTTGAGAAATTGTAGTACTGTTCTTTGCATATAGCTAAAGATGATTTTCTAGTATACATTTCTGAACAATCTTTTTCGAGTTCTTGAATGTAACTGATCAACACAGTGTAGAATGTTCACAGAATGGTCCCGCGGCTTGGGCTTCAAAGAAGTTGCTTAGATTCGAAAACAACTTTTGGGTTTATAGCTGCACAGTTTCTCAGGGATTCACCCTCCGAATTATTTTGGATTCCTTGCGACAAGACTTCAATTTCACCATTTCAGGGATGTAGCGCTTTTGTTAACCACCGAAGCGACGCCGCGCCCGCTGCATGACGTTACCCTCCTAGTCTCTAGTCGCAATAACGTAAATCCCTGCTGGGATCCACATGAGATTAGAAAATTGATTCACAATGATCTATTGTCAAGAATGGAGAAGTATTTGGCTAGTGATGATCTGATAGTGGCAATGCTTTTTACATCGTCGTTTAGGAACGTTTCGACGCCAGTTGCATGTATACTTTGTTCCGTTTTCCGCCTTCCGATTTCCACAGTTTTTTGGCCTCGGAATTCCGCTTTCCGATTTCCGAAAATTTGTAACTCGTTTTCCGTAATTTAAATTTTGTTTCGATTTCCGATTCCCGTTTTCCTTATTTGAAGTTTTGTTTCAATTTCCGAATTCAGATTTCCGAAATTCAACATTTTTATTCCGCTCATCCTTGGTGGTGATGCCCCATAAAATACTGAAGTTTCATCAAGTTTCGCTAAAGACAAGCCAAGACATGTATAAAAACATTATTCGCGGAAAGGCCATGTGAATAGATTAATTACCGGCACTGTAGCTCTTTATTTTGTCTGAATGGTGCACGGCTCAATCTTCTACTCTCCATTCACTTCAAAAAGGATTTAGCTCTTCGAATTGCAGTACAATTCTAAACAGAGGCTCAGCGAAGAGGACAGACCCTACATGGTGAATAGGCACTTGCGTATGCCAGCGAGATAGAATTTTAATTCTTCTCGTCATAATGTAAGCCCGACTCTCCTCTAACCTCGGCATTCTGTTTCTAATTTGCTTTTCTTCAATTTTTTTGTGTTATTTGTTGACTCTATAGCAACCTACATTTAGTGCGTTTGAAGGCAGCACACGCTCGAGAAAGTTGTTGAGATAGCGACGCTAATGGGATCGTACGTCCCTAGTAAAACGCCGACGCCGTTGTATGCGTCCAAAAACGGGTTAGGCAGATCAACTTTGAGCCATATTGATCACCAAAACATGTAGTCTCAACCCATTTTCTTTGCAGTTCCCGCCCCTCAATACAAACTCGCCAAATTTGAACACTCAAATACGGTCCATTTGGCTCGATTTTGATGCTTTTAACAATTTAAAGGCAGTTTTCATGATGATTTTTGTTCCCGAGTTTACCACTCAAAACAATGCGTTGGCAACCAAGTTACCAAAATCACGAAGAAACGGCGAGAAATGCACTAAAACGTCTTATTTCTGTGACACTATTCTCTGGCCTGGGCTAGTTGTCCGATTGTATGGACATGTTCACGGTGGTTGTCACCGGTAAAAAATGGGACTAATCGAAAATGGTAGAATGTTTTAGGCTAAACAGTGTTAATGAGGGTCTGAAGGAAGGACCGGAGCAGCAGAGAGTAGAGAATCGCAGAAGATGTTTTCACAAAAGATTTCATTGTCACAACGAGCAGTTTCTGTGAGAGTAGAGACGCGGGGTGAGAGTAAGGAATTTCGCGCCCTTCTAGTCCGTTTTTCTCGGTTTCTTCGTCATTTTATTTCTACCTGGGGGCCAAACAATCGATTCAGCAACTAACCTCGAAATCGAAGATAATCGTGAACTCTGCCTTTAAGCGTTCCTGCTCAGGCCTTAGGAGACTATTACCTTCACTATCGCAACCACTTTACCGCTAGCTTCGGTGAATCGGGCGATCCTTCTACGGTGTAACTCATCCACTGCCTCTCCAATACAAAAACAACCCGCTGCTTCCGTACTTGTCCCGTTTTCGTCGTTTTTTGTAATTTTCTAGTAGTACCAGCTCTAAACCATCGATTTTTCTCATAAAATCGATATCATTTTTGAGCGTGCAAGCTGCTAGAGGTGAAACCATGTTCCATTCGCTTCCCGAGGGCCAACCTTGACACTCAACCACCCCGACCCTAGGTTACACTACCCTTCAACAAAAAACATCCTCTAATGTCGCCATTGATTTCATGTAACATCCACATTGGAGCGCATTGTGTCCCGTTTTCCTTCTTCTTTTGCTTTTCGAATTATTTGATAGCCTGTGCTAAGCGCGGGACCTGTTTCTTTTCAACACCAAGCGGTTCCTCCGAGAGAAGCTTCGAGGAATTTCTATGGGTTCTCGATTTTGATTATCGCTAACGGTGAGCGGTCGCTTACTCGTTAGGCCCCCGTCATAGTCTGTGGATCTACTGAGTCCCACCGGGTCGATACGCATCGAATTCGTGGGAAGTGGGTGCAAAAAAATCAACCCACGAAGTCCGACTGCGACCGTCTGATGCCCACCGCAACCCCCCCCCGGTCGATACTGATGGCTCTCATGCGTACAAGGGCGGAGCCAATGCACCGACTGAGTCCCACTGAGTCCCACCGAAATCATCCTCACCCCACCCGGTCGATACAGGTGTTTTTTCACGTGATTTGGGTGCATTTTTTTCGGCCGACTGCGACCTGCCGAGTCCCGCCGCATCTCGGCTCTCGTCGTCTGCGCTCTGCCCCACCTGCTGCTGATACGGAAATCAGATTCAGACATGTTGAAAACAAGAAAAATCAGCCACCAAACACGTTCCGATTCACAGCTGAGGTGATAATCGTCACTATCAATTGCGTGTTTCGCAGAGGAGTTGGTTGGCGCTGGGGGCAACTGGACTCAGTTTGACTCAGCAGGTTTTTCCACCCCGGACTCACTCGGACTCAGTCGGACTCAGCAGGTTTTTCGACGAAGTCTGGCCGGGGCCTTAGAGCATAGCTATCACCGGTTATGTTTCACCCGAGTCCACCACTCCGCTGCTGGTGATATTCGAAACCGAGAGACCACTCCAATTTACCAGGATTTAGGAAGGGGTATGTGAAGGGCCTGCATGATTTTTTTGGTATACCTTTAGCGCTTTTTGTAATTTCTCCGTTGTCTATTGGGATGCTTCATGAGTTCTTGCCGTTTTTTCAAAAACAATTTTTTCTTCGCTCGGCTGTGCTATTTTCGCAAAGTGTGATAATGCATTCGAATGCGCATTTCTTCCTATAACGCTTTCTGTCGCATCTCGTGAAACTCAATCGTTTTCGAGTTACACATTTGAATGAAGTGTGTGGTCCAAATGATTAATATTTCAAACATTTTGTATTCGCTTACTGTCGGAGCACCAAATCAGCCAATGTCGATTGAAAAACTTGATCCCTCTTAAGGCTAGATTTGTCGAACATTTTTTCAAAAATCGGAAAAAAATTCTAACCCGATTTCTGACAAAAATTTAAATTGAGCATCTTTGATTGGGTAATGCCTCGTAATACCTAAGTAAGAAGTTTGGTGCCCTAAAGTGTTCGCATTGAAAAGGAGTTGCGGAAGTTGCAGTTCCTTGACACTTGAAGGCACAGTAAAACCTCAGTCATGAATTATGAGATTTTCATTTTCTTTTGTGGTACACCCCTCCTATATAACACGTACCAAGTGCGAGATCTCAACTCCTCCAGATATAAGCGACCACCATAGGCCCGACCTTCTTCGCTCACCTTTCACGGGCTACACCCCTTACTAGATTTCCGAACTCGATAGCGGCTAACTGGATGGATGATTTCTCATCAAGCGTCGACCCTCAGTCCATTTTCGGACTGTCTACTTATGTATCCTGACTCGTTCTCGAGCAACGATTGCGAATGAAGAGAAATACAGGCCAGAGACAACTCGTCCACCAATTTTTCACCCTCAAAAAGTGCGAATTTTTGAGGAGCCAGAACTCTGTTCAGAGGAGGTCTTGGACGATTCCAGAGATACCACTGTGATCAGCCAGTGACTCTCTCCAACATCCTTTCGAAAACCGCAACATAATTTCCTTTGTGCTCTGTGCCTTTAAAGGAAGTGTTCACGATGACAAAGTTGCCCGTTTTTTGGCACAAATGTAAGCTTTGGGTTCCTCTAAAAAAAGTGGGGACGGAAGTGTGATAAAAAACAGCCTGGCAGTGGGTGAAAATCTTATGAGCTAGCCAACCCAGTGAGCCACCCCGCCCACGTCCTATAACAGTTGTCGACGTCCGTTTTGCCGTAGGAACAGGCACCGAATTTCCGAATATTTTTTTATCGCGAAAGGTTCTAGCATCCCATCATGTACAATAGCCCCCATTATTTTTGAAGAATTTTTAGTCCAGGAAACAGAAAGCAGAGCCACTTACCTGAGGATTTTGAAACGCGAAACTATTTGACTGACGTTAGGTTCGATGCGTTGTCTGCATTCTCCGAGACACGCAAACAGGCACAGGCAAGTTTTTCAGGGATTTCCTTAAACGGTTTTCCCCGTATTTGAGTGTTCCGTGGGGACTTTTCCCTATATCCCCTACTTAGTAGACTAAGTTACTCGAAAACATCGACAACTAAAGTACGGTTTTTATGGTGAACACTGCCTTTAAAGGCAGCATACACGCTCGTAAACGTGGATGAGATAGCTACGTGAATCGAACCGTATGGCTTACAACATAATGCCTACGCATTTTGAAGTGTCAAAAACGACCCAAAATGCCGCCACATGAGTTAGAAGTTGGCCCCGCCCTGTATTTTCACGCCCCTGTATTTGCCATTTTCCTCCAACGCAGGGTTGTTGGGCCATCTTCGCCGTCAGTGACGTGTGTGGTTCACTTGTTAGGCAATCTACCAACAGTACCGACGGTGAATATGACCCAGCAACCTTGCGTTGCAGGAAACGGGCAAATACAGAGGACGTGAAACAATGATCTGATGGTTACTTTTCAATTTCCAATAAAGTTGCCGTCGACTGCGGTAAGTTAGCCATCGGTCAACTTTGTTTCAGATTTCGCTGAAAATTCCGAGTTCCGAGTAGAAAGTGACTTGGGGGGGGGGGGGATGGGGAGCTGAAAGCCTGCCCAGGCTTTCGTGCGACTTCGCCTAGGTGGTAATTTGGGGGGTGGAGGCTGATCACGAATCTGATACCCATTTTCAAATTTCTCACGAAATTTCCCATGGCTGCAACAGTCAACTTTGCAAATCAAAGTCTCTGCGTGCGCGGAAAGTTCTCCATGACGTTTATTGATGCATTACAGACCTGAAATTCGTCCAATTTTGATAATTTCTATTCTTCATGCTGGCTTTGCACGGTACAGTCCTGACCATTTGCAGTAACCAACAGAAATTTCTAGAAGTCGAGAGATAAACGTTGAATTCGTGAGCAGCACGCCCGAAAATTTCCGAAAAGTCGTGTTTCAAAGCACCTTGTGCGTGCAAAGTTGAAATGCCTTCCGAATTCGGAACACACCAGTTCCGTAAGAAAGTGAATGATCATTAATTGTCCATGGCTTTTTTTCAATTCTTTGTAGAGCGCTATACTCTTAGGTTGAGTGGAAACGGAATAATGATTGTGCACCATGTAAGAAATCCTGCCCCAATAGAATGGGTTTAGCGGACCGCGTGTCCACGCATGTCACCGACGGAAACTACTCAGTGAAACTCACGGTCGGTCCGCGGCAGACGACCGGATCAGTGGTGTGCGTTTTTAGTTTTTCGATTTTTCGGGTTTTTCGTTTTTTCGCCCCTTTTTGGCGAAAAAAATCAATATCGAAAAAAAAACGAAAAAATTATTTTTTTTTCGGTTTTTCTCGGTTCGAAGTTTGCGGTTCTGATGCGACTTGCAGTTGATCCTTCGCTGCCTATAGACGTCTGCAGCAAGTTTGCACACGTCTTCCATTTTATTTCAGAACCATTTCGCGCAAAAGCAAATGTATAATCTGCCCCTTGCACAACGGTTCCTTTTACTACATCACTTTCGATAAAAGAATAGATTGATTGGGTAAAAATTTTTTGAATGTCCTGTTTTTAATCAGACTAGAACGACTACGGCGCATCTTTTGAGCATCGCCATATTTTTTCAGGAATAATAAAATATGAAATTCAACAGGCGGAATCATCACCAATCTAATAACACTAATCGATTCCGCATAGCTGACAACCTACATTGGCATTTTAAAGGCAGCGATCACGATAATCGTTCTCGGTGACTTTCACAGTAAAATGATATGCGAGAAGAACCCTAAATTCTCAGTGTCGAAAAAAACTGTTTGAAAATAGCTATGAATGGGAAAATAATGGATGTAAACAAGCGTTCTGAGGTCACCGAAACGCCTCGTGCCCCTTTCCCGCCCCCTCCACGTGAAGAGATGAACATTCGAGGTTGTGATAACATGAAATAATCAAGTCAAGGAAGCGCTGATAAATGAGCTGATCGCTTGATTGCAGTGATAGGCATCATCCTTCATAGCGGTCGAATCCTCCAAAGCTCAAAGTCAACGTTTGCAGAGGTGACTCTCTTTTAGCACAAAAACACGGCTTTCGAGTTCCCTTCAAGCATGCCTCGCTGTATAGGGCACCAGAGTTTCCGTAAACGGTGGAGGTATCAAAAGTAAAATCTATCGTGAACACTGCCTTTAAGGTCAGGAAAATTCATCTTCGTTTAAGATGTTAATGAAAAAGACGTCGACAGTTGCTCTCTGGAGACTCATAATTTGCAAACGGAATCCTTTCCGAGATTCCTAGGAGCGACGTGAATTTTTTGCACCCTCTATCGATCCATAACAGAAGAAACTGCGGATTAAAACTTTCTTGGGGGAGCGGCATCATGTATAGTTCCTTACAGCTGAAGTGGTAGAACTGAACCTCTATGCAGACGCGACTCTATGAGTGTGGTTGAGTCGCGGCCATTGCCGTCCAATAGCGCCGAAAGACTGAGCTACTGATCAATGCTGACCACGGCTCGACCGCTTGAATTGAAATTCAACATGACAGCTCAAGAATTTCACGCAAGAGTGTGCTGTGCATCACGAACAAATGATGTTCGTCTCTGTACGTTTGTTCCGTTCAGGTCCATGACTTGCCCACGATTTTCAACTTCTACGAATTCGTTTTTCTTCCATAGCCCAAAGTTTCGGTCTAAAACGCGATAAACGTAGACATGAATGTTCAGAGAACTACCGCAATTTAGAGCATAAAGTCAACTATAAGATTTTCGGAGGGTGTTCAGCGCTGAAATTTTGTCAGGATTCACCACTGCAAGAAGGGTAAAATTCCTTACATTAATACATTAATTGCATAAACCTTTGTTTCACTATCAAAACATAATTCTGTCATTAATTGAAGATTACGTTGCCTTGTTTTTCCAGTCAAAATTATGTAATTACGAAAAGAAGACGTTTCGAAAGGCAAAAAAAATTCGGTTTTCTCGGAATTTTTCGAATTCAAAACCGAAAATTTTTCGTTTTTTGGTTTTTTCGGTTTCAAAGTTTTTTCGCGCATGCCTGGACCGGATGATCTCTCGCCGCTGGTAAAGCGCCGGAAATGCGCCGCGGACCGTCCAGCTAGCGTCGCGAACCGTCCACCTAGCGCCACGGATCGTCTTGCAAGTGCCGCGGACAGTCCGTACCAGGGATGTGCGGAAAAAATATTGTCGAGAACAGAAAACAGAAAATGTAGTTTGACAGAATTTTTTTTTCAAAACTGGGCAGAAAACAGAAAACAGAAGTATTTCAAGAACCAATAAAGCGTGCTCATCGTACACTATACGAGATTTGTCACAACATTGAACTTTTTTTGTACATTTTCAAAAGTGATCTATGCTTCTTTTGCTGGATTTCCAGAACCTAAGTTGGTCTGAACAAGAAGTACAGACGCCTAATAAATGCAGATTATGAGTACGAAGAGATGACAAATGTTCCTCTTACCTTCATTTCCCCACGCAAAAAATACTTCCGTGCAAGGAGAACGTAGATACAGTCGGAGCAAGCTTTCCCTTCCCTGGTATATATCTTTTGAGACTGATTTGTGGAATAACTGCTAGTTTGAACACTGTACTACTCCTCAGAGCCTAAAGTCACGCGCGTACCGCTCGGCTGTGCCGTTCGAGTATAAGTGACCTGACGCGCCGCTCGCTCCACCGTTGAGAGCCTCTCGTACCTCTACGGCAGAATTATCATATGCCCCATAGCCTCACAATCAATTTCTTTGCGCTTCATCTTACTTGAGTTCTGCACCATCTGCGTTGCAATGAGTTAAAAGACGTATTTATAGTTTGCGTGCATGGCACAGTTGTGGGCAACACTAGCGCGGGAGAGTTCCTAAGCCATGTTTTGAGTGCATCGCTGCTGTTTTTTAATTGCAGCGATTCTGCACCCGCTGCTGCAGCGATATAGCAGCGGCAGCAATTCTGTTCATAGTGCATAGCCTCACGGATGATTGAAAAACTTTAATCAATCAGTGAAATTAATGGCTGGAAGTCATCATCAACACGTTTCGACTTGTAAACACTAATCTAGTCATTTGAAACGGTCAACGTTCACTAGACGAAACGTGTTATTCACTGGCAATCGCTCTATCGCTGGGCAGCGATGGAGCGATGATCAGCGACCATCGAGAATCGCTCCTGCAGCAGCGAAGCAGTAAAAAATAGATTTTCGTCGCCGCGACCCAGCGATGTAGGACGTCTGCCACGAAGCGATCACAATTGGAGCGCCTTTCCATTACGCGCCATGAAAAAGGAACAATTGTCCCTCTCATGGCCGTAGCGACCACCTGCAGTCAAGGCATGGCTTTAGTCTTTGCCCACATGTAGAAAGTATTCATACTAGAGCGAGGCGCCAGTGCGGGTGTGGTATTACTGGCTCATTATTCTTGATATACCGTCACATTGAAGTTTTCGCGTCATTTGACTCCATCGGGTATTATTTGAGGGATTCGTCAGCGGTAAGCTTCTGGGTAAAGGCATCCACTATAAGATAAAGATAAGGATCATCATTTTGATAAGCAGCGCATTCGACGTCGTATTCGCAGAGGCTTGGATGATTTTCGCGCCTATTCAGTGGCTTGCGGGGGCCAGCCAACTTCCCAATGGGTGCCTTCATCTTCATACATGAATCCGTAACCAAACAAAGGACCCCGGAGGAATAGTTGGTTTGGTTCACCTCGGCGGGGGTCGAACCCAACCGTATGCGGCGAACAGCAGCGCTTCCTCCCAACACGCCACACGCGCCCTAACGGATAACCACCACAGCGAAATGAAAGTGTCTAGCGTGGGGGGTTGCAGAGAGTCTAGGTAAGATTTACCCTTCAATCTATTGGCTTAGCTCCGATAAATCCGGTCACTTTCTTCTAGGGCAATCCTGCTCCAAATCGCGGTTCACGTTTTTTTGTGTTATTTGTCCAAATTTTGCCTATTTTTACAGAAAACAGAAAAAAGTGGCCAAAATTGGGCAGAAAACAGAAAGTTCCACACACCCTGGTCCCTATCAGAGATTTGCCGCCGCGGATGGGCCGTTAGTTTCAATGAATACATATTAGCAGTAAACCTCACCGGTCGGCTGTGATTCGCAGTGGAGCAGGGGGCTTGAGTGTTAAAGGCAGCATACACGCTCGCAAAAGTTGTTGAGATAACAACATTAGTGGGGTCGTACGGGCCCTAGAAGAGCCCTCACGAAGTTGGAAGAGTTGAAAACCAGTTAAAATGACCGTATTTGAGCTGTATTGAGTCACAAAATCATCCTTTCCCCGCCCATCGATACGGGCTCCGCCCCTCAATACAGATGTTCAACGCTCGATTACGGTCACTTTGGCTCATTTTTTACGCTTCTAAGGTCGTAGAAGTTCCATAAAGGGCCATACGAGTACATTAGCGTCGTTATTCCAACAAATATGTCGCTAGCTCCGCTATTTCAGCCAATGCGGTAAAACTCGTCCACTTCTGGGCCAATATAGAACGAACCGTCATATCTTCATTTCAGTTGATTTTTTCCGGTTTTTTCGTTATTTCTTAATATTGACAGCTTCAGACCTTTGATTCACTCCATAAAATTGATATCATTTTTGAGCGTGTATGCTGCCTTTAAGAAATGCAAAACTCAGACGATTGAAAAGTTTTCGCAAATCTGCTCTGGTGCTACCATGTAGTCCTAAGACGGATCAAATGTTCAGCCGACCATTTGGTGCTTCGATATCAGGCTGATTTAAACCCCTCAATATTTTTAGTACTTGGACTATTCAGTGGATTTAAATGCAAAATTCGAAGGTGATTTAGTTTGAGAGGATGTGACAGAAAGCATTAAACGCGGAAATGCGCGTACTAATACGTTATTTGATTTCAAATGAAGGTTTCGCGAAGAAAGGACACTTGCTATCCTTCATGCCACCCAAATGCTGCGCCCATTTCCCAACCAGTACATAGACTTTATAAACAGCACTCACGATAGCAATGCCGTTTGTTGCAGTACACTAATAGAACAAGCAACATGTGGAAATGAGGACACATGACAACATTCTTGCCTTCACTCCTCTTCACCACATCTTCACTGAGAACTCAAAAAACTGCGGTGAAAATCAAGCCGGAAGGTGTTTGCCACTGCGAACAGGTTCTCCGAGCGCAGGAAGAATGGTTGGAACATCACTGTGCATCTCTCAACACCCCTCGAAGCTCCTATTATTGCGACCGCCCATTGTTGTTCTCTGATATTCAGAGTGGCCGATAAGTATTGGCGCCTAATTCTTGATTTTTAATAGGATTTCTCTGAGCTTTTCGTAATAAAGTTATGCAAATCATCCTTTCACCTCCGTGAAATTGGTCGCCCACATCGTTCTTTGTACATGAATGGATCTTTTAAATTGAAAAACCACAGTTCACCATATGAATATTTGAAAAGTCGCAACGATCACTACAGGTAAACTTTAAGAATTAGATCAGTACTGTCCAGAATTCAAGCCCAAAAACACTGTCTGCCGTTCTAGAGAGCACGCAAGAACTGCGAAGCGAAGTGCAAAATGGCCTAATTGTACTGCGGGCGTAAATGGGGACCGTGACATCACCAAAAAGCCTCTTAAAAGCGACGTGTGCGCTGAAAATCGCTTCTAATTTTTCGTGCTTAAGCAAACAATTTGGGCCGCATGGCATCACCTGAGGCTCTGAAAACGCACCTGGTAAAAGTTATGGCCACCTGAAAACGGCTGTTTGGTCAATTATCCAGCACCGTCCACAGAATATTGATGATACCGACAAAAAACATGGAAGCAATCATGGCACGAACTCCACATGCAGAAAACTTGAAAAATGACGTTGCCGAAGTCTACAAATGCAGAAAAACGCCGAAAACGATTTTAGCTCGAAATTCAAGTTCACTCTTACAGTGTATTCAAACTGGTTTTCCTTCAGAAATGAAGGCTTCTCAGGGGGCCTTCCGGCATTTCCGCTCACTAGAGAGGGCAAGCTATACGGAAACATGAAAAAATAATATATGGTTTTCGCGATGGTTCGAGCTTGAACCTGACGTTCAAAGATGTCTACGATCAGATTATCGATTTTTTTCACGCTCAAAGCTACATATCCTTTGTTTCAGAGTGAAATTGTTTTCAGTTTACCGCGTGCGCCTGCGCGCGATGCTCCGTCTCTTTCTTACCCACACTTTCGCGCTGTCTCCCCCCTCGCTCGCACAAGCGCGCAAAGGAACGGAGTAAATTTGGCTCCGAAACAGAGGATGTCTATGAATATCCGATATGAACCGCAGGAAAAGCAAACACGAACGCCGGGTTCGTTAATAGCACTAAAAATCGCTTCAGCCGCGAAGCGGCTGGAGAGGTTTGGTTTTGCCCGGGACTTGTGATCACTTAGAATTCTGTAAAATAGTTAATAAAACCTGTTAAACAAATTCTCCAGAGATTTCCATCGGGATATAGGTGAGAGGGTCCAGGAGGCACATGCTGAGAAAATTTGAGCCAAATCGGTTCAAAACTAACAAAGTTAGATCGGCGATACCTTAGCAAAAATTCTTGTTGTGCGTGTAACTCGTTGCTGCTTCCTGCTTCCTGCTTCCTGCTTCCTGCTTCCTGCTTCCTGCTTCGCGCTTCGTGCTTCGCTCCTCCTCGTGCGTTACGCACCCTTAGTAGTGGCCACTGGCAATGGTCGCAGGCGATCAGTTGGGCAGGCAGGTAAGTTGGTATGTGGACAGATAAGCGGGCTGGTGAGTAGGTAGACAATGAGTACTTACTGTTTAACACTAACTAATTAACCTTTTACTACTTATCATATCAAGTGATATTATCAGTTGGTAGGCCAAATCGCTAAAACACGTCGTAGGCTGTACTTTTCGATGGGAAGGGACAAGGGAAGTGACTAACAAGTTTGTTACCTACTGTTTAACATTAACAACTTCACCTTTTACTACTTATCATATCATATGATCTTATCAGTTGATAGATCAAATCGCTAAAACACGTCGTAGGCTGTACTTTTCGATGGGAAGGGACAAAGAAAGTGACTATCAAGTTTGTTACTTACTGTTTAACATTAACTACTTCACCTACTACGGCTTATCATATCAAGTGATATTATCAGTTGGCAGATGAAATCGCTAAAACACGTACTTTTTCGTAGGGAAGGGACAGGGGAAGTGACTAACAAGTTTGTTACCTACTGTTTAACATTAACTACTTCACTTATTACTGCTTATCATATCAAGTGATGTTATCAGTTGGTAGATCAAATCGCTAAAACACGTCGTAGGCTGTACTTTTCGATGGGAAGGGAAGAGGGAAGTGACTAACAAGTTTGTTACCTACTGTTTAACATTAACTACTTCACTTATTACTGCTTATCATATCAAGTGATGTTATCAGTTGGTAGATCAAATCGCTAAAACACGTTGTAGGCTGTACTTTTCGATGGGAAGGGAAGAGGGAAGTGACTAACAAGTTTGTTACCTACTGTTTAACATTAACTACTTCACTTATTACTGCTTATCATATCAACTGATGTTATCAGTTGGTAGATCAAATCGCTAAAACACGTCGTAGGCTGTACTTTTCGATGGGAAGGGAAGAGGAAGTGACTAACAAGTTTGTTACCTACTGTTTAACATTAACTACTTCACTTATTACTGCTTATCATATCAAGTGATGTTATCAGTTGGTAGATCAAATCGCTAAAACACGTCGTAGGCTGTACTTTTCGATGGGAAGGGAAGAGGGAAGTGACTAACAAGTTTGTTTTCTACTGTTTAACATTAACTACTTCACTTATTACTGCTTATCATATCAAGTGATATTATCAGTTGGTAGATCAAATCGCTAAAACACGTTGTAGGCTGTACTTTTCGATGGGAAGGGACAAGGAAAGTGACTAACAAGTTTATTACTTACTGTTTAACATTAACTACTTCACTTACTACTGCTTATCATATCAAGTGATATTATCAGTTGGCAGATGAAATCGCTAAAACACGTACTTTTTCGTAGGGAAGGGACAGGGGAAGTGACTAACAAGTTTGTTACCTACTGTTTAACATTAACTACTTCACTTATTACAGCTTATCATATCAAGTGATATTATCAGTGGGCAGATGAAATCGCTAAAACACGTACTTTTTCGTAGGGAAGGGACAGGGGAAGTGACTAACAAGTTTGTTACTTACTGTTTAACATTAACTACTTCACTTATTACAGCTTATCATATCAAGTGATGTTATCAGTGGGCAGATGAAATCGCTAAAACACGTACTTTTTCTTAGGGAAGGGACAGGGGAAGTGACTAACAAGTTTGTTACTTACTGTTTAACATTAACTACTTCACTTATTACGGTTTATCATATCAAGTGATATTATCAGTGGGCAGATGAAATCGCTAAAACACGTACTTTTTCTTAGGGAAGGGACAGGGGAAGTGACTAACAAGTTTGTTACCTACTGTTTAACATTAACTACTTCACTTATTACTGCTTATCATATCAAGTGATGTTATCAGTTGGTAGATCAAATCGCTAAAACACGTCGTAGGCTGTACTTTTCGATGGGAAGGGAAGAGGGAAGTGACTAACAAGTTTGTTACCTACTGTTTAACATTAACTACTTCACTTATTACTGCTTATCATATCAAGTGATGTTATCAGTTGGTAGATCAAATCGCTAAAACACGTCGTAGGCTGTACTTTTCGATGGGAAGGGACAAGGAAAGTGACTATCAAGTTTGTTACTTACTGTTTAACATTAACTACTTCACCTACTACTGCTTATCATATCAAGTGATATTATCAGTTGGCAGATGAAATCGCTAAAACACGTCGTAGGCTGTACTTTTCGATGGGAAGGGACAAGGGAAGTGACTAACAAGTTTGTTACCTACTGTTTAACATTAACTACTTCACTTATTACTGCTTATCATATCAAGTGATGTTATCAGTTGGTAGATCAAATCGCTAAAACACGTTGTAGGCTGTACTTTTCGATGGGAAGGGACAAGGAAAGTGACTAACAAGTTTGTTACCTACTGTTTAACATTAACTACTTCACTTATTACTGCTTATCATATCAAGTGATGTTATCAGTTGGTAGATCAAATCGCTAAAACACGTCGTAGGCTGTACTTTTCGATGGGAAGGGAAGAGGAAGTGACTAACAAGTTTGTTACCTACTGTTTTAACATTAACTACTTCACTTATTACTGCTTTTCATATCAAGTGATGTTATCAGTTGGTAGATCAAATCGCTAAAACACGTCGTAGGCTGTACTTTTCGATGGGAAGGGAAGAGGGAAGTGACTAACAAGTTTGTTACCTACTGTTTAACATTAACTACTTCACTTATTACTGCTTATCATATCAAGTGATGTTATCAGTTGGTAGATCAAATCGCTAAAACACGTCGTAGGTTGTACTTTTCGATGGGAAGGGACAGTGGAAGTGACTAACAAGTTTGTTACTTACTGCTTGACATTAACTACTTCACTTATTACTGCTTATCATATAAAGTGATGTTATCAGTTGGTAGATCAAATCGCTAAAACACGTCGTAGGCTGTACTTTTCGATGGGAAGGGACAGAGGAAGTGACTAACAAGTTTGTTACTTACTGCTTGACATTAACTACTTCACTTTATTACAGCTTATCATATCAAGTGATATTATCAGTGGGCAGATGAAATCGCTAAAAACACGTACTTTTCGATGGGAAGGGACAGGGAAGTGACTAACAAGTTTGTTACTTACTGTTTAACATTAACTACTTCACTTATTACAGCTTATCATATCAAGTGATATTATCAGCTGGCAGATGAAATCGCTAAAACACACGTACTTTTTCGTAGGGAAGGGACAGGGAAGTGACTAACAAGTTTGTTACTTACTGTTTAACATTAACTACTTCACTTATTACAGCTTATCATATCAAGTGATATTATCAGCTGGCAGATGAAATCGCTAAAACACGTACTTTTTCGTAGGGAAGGGACAGGAAGTGACTAACAAGTTTGTTACTTACTGTTTAACATTAACTACTTCACTTATTACAGCTTATCATATCAAGTGATATTATCAGCTGGCAGATGAAATCGCTAAAACACGTACTTTTTCGTAGGGAAGGGACAGGGAAGTGACTAACAAGTTTGTTACTTACTGTTTAACATTAACTACTTCACCTATTACAGCTTATCATATCAAGTGATATTATCAGCTGGCAGATGAAATCGCTAAAACACGTACTTTTTCGTAGGGAAGGGACAGGGGAAGTGACTAACAAGTTTGTTACTTACTGTTTAACATTAACTACTTCACTTATTACAGCTTATCATATCAAGTGATATTATCAGTGGGCAGATGAAATCGCTAAAACACGTCGTAGGCTGTACTTTTCGATGGGAAGGGAAGAGGGAAGTGACTAACAAGTTCGTTACCTACTGTTTAACATTAACTACTTCACTTATTACTGCTTATCATATCAAGTGATGTTATCAGTTGGTAGATCAAATCGCTAAAACACGTTGTAGGCTGTACTTTTCGATGGGAAGGGACAAGGAAAGTGACTAATAAGTTTATTACTTACTGTTTAACATCAACTACTTCACTTACTACTGCTTATCATATCAAGTGATATTATCAGTTGGCAGATGAAATCGCTAAAACACGTACTTTTTCGTAGGGAAGGGACAGGGGAAGTGACTAACAAGTTTGTTACTTACTGTTTAACATTAACTACTTCACTTATTACAGCTTATCATATCAAGTGATATTATCAGCTGGCAGATGAAATCGCTAAAACACGTACTTTTTCTTAGCGAAGGGACAGGGAAGTGACTAACAAGTTTGTTACTTACTGTTTTAACATTAACTACTTCACTTATTACAGCTTATCATATCAAGTGATATTATCAGCTGGCAGATGAAAATCGCTAAAACACGTACTTTTTCTTAGGGAAGGGACAGGGGAAGTGACTAACAAGTTTGTTACTTACTGTTTAACATTAACTACTTCACTTACTACTGCTTATCATATCAAGTGATATTATCAGTGGGCAGATGAAATCGCTAAAACACGTACTTTTTCTTAGGGAAGGGACAGGGGAAGTGACTAACAAGTTTGTTACTTACTGTTTAACATTAACTACTTCACTTATTACAGCTTATCATATCAAGTGATATTATCAGCTGGCAGATGAAATCGCTAAAACACGTACTTTTTCGTAGGGAAGGGACAGGGGAAGTGACTAACAAGTTTGTTACTTACTGTTTAACATTAACTACTTCACTTATTACAGCTTATCATATCAAGTGATATTATCAGTGGGCAGATGAAATCGCTAAAACACGTACTTTTTCTTAGGGAAGGGACAGGGGAAGTGACTAACAAGTTTGTTACCTACTGTTTAACATTAACTACTTCACTTATTACAGCTTATCATATCAAGTGATATTATCAGTTGGCAGATGAAATCGCTAAAACACGTACTTTTTCTTAGGGAAGGGACAGGGGAAGTGACTAACAAGTTTGTTACCTACTGTTTAACATTAACTACTTCACTTATTACTGCTTATCATATCAAGTGATGTTATCAGTTGGTAGATCAAATCGCTAAAACACGTCGTAGGCTGTACTTTTCGATGGGAAGGGAAGAGGGAAGTGACTAACAAGTTTGTTACCTGCTGTTTAACATTAACTACTTCAATTATTACTGCTTATCATATCAAGTGATGTTATCAGTTGTTAGATCAAATCGCTAAAACACGTCGTAGGCTGTACTTTTCGATGGGAAGGGACAAGGAAAGTGACTATCAAGTTTGTTACTTACTGTTTAACATTAACTACTTCACCTACTACTGCTTATCATATCAAGTGATATTATCAGTTGGCAGATGAAATCGCTAAACACGTACTTTTTCTCGTAGGAAGGGACAGGGAAGTGACTGACAAGTTTGTTACTTACTGTTCAACATTAACTACTTCACTTATTACTGCTTATCATATCAAGTGATATTATCAGTTGGTAGATCAAATCGCTAAAACACGTTGTAGGCTGTACCTTTCGATGGGAAGGGACAAGGAAAGTGACTAACAAGTTTATTACTTACTGTTTAACATTAACTACTTCACTTACTACTGCTTATCATATCAAGTGATATTATCAGTTGGCAGATGAAATCGCTAAAACACGTACTTTTTCGTAGGGAAGGGACAGGGGAAGTGACTAACAAGTTTGTTACTTACTGTTTAACATTAACTACTTCACTTATTACTGCTTATCATATCAAGTGATGTTATCAGTTGGTAGATCAAATCGCTAAAACACGTCGTAGGCTGTACTTTTCGATGGGAAGGGAAGAGGGAAGTGACTAACAAGTTTGTTACCTACTGTTTAACATTAACTACTTCACTTATTACTGCTTATCATATCAAGTGATGTTATCAGTTGGTAGATCAAATCGCTAAAACACGTTGTAGGCTGTACTTTTCGATGGGAAGGGACAAGGAAAGTGACTAATAAGTTTATTACTTACTGTTTAACATCAACTACTTCACTTACTACTGCTTATCATATCAAGTGATATTATCAGTTGGCAGATGAAATCGCTAAAACACGTACTTTTTCGTAGGGAAGGGACAGGGGAAGTGACTAACAAGTTTGTTACTTACTGTTTAACATTAACCACTTCACTTATTACAGCTTATCATATCAAGTGATATTATCAGTGGGCAGATGAAATCGCTAAAACACGTACTTTTTCTTAGGGAAGGGACAGGGGAAGTGACTAACAAGTTTGTTACTTACTGTTTAACATTAACTACTTCACTTATTACAGCTTATCATATCAAGTGATATTATCAGCTGGCAGATGAAATCGCTAAAACACGTACTTTTTCGTAGGGAAGGGACAGGGGAAGTGACTAACAAGTTTGTTACTTACTGTTTAACATTAACTACTTCACTTATTACAGCTTATCATATCAAGTGATATTATCAGTGGGCAGATGAAATCGCTAAAACACGTACTTTTTCTTAGGGAAGGGACAGGGGAAGTGACTAACAAGTTTGTTACTTACTGTTTAACATTAACTACTTCACTTATTACAGCTTATCATATCAAGTGATATTATCAGTGGGCAGATGAAATCGCTAAAACACGTACTTTTTCGTAGGGAGGGGACAGGGGAAGTGACTAACAAGTTTGTTACTTACTGTTTAACATTAACTACTTCACTTATTACTGCTTATCATATCAAGTGATGTTATCAGTTGGTAGATCAAATCGCTAAAACACGTTGTAGGCTGTACTTTTTGATGGGAAGGGACAAGGAAAGTGACTAACGAGTTTATTACTTACTGTTTAACATTAACTACTTCACTTATTACTGCTTATCATATCAAGTGATGTTATTATCAGTTGGTAGATCAAATCGCTAAAACACGTTGTAGGCTGTACTTTTCGATGGGAAGGGACAGGGGAAGTGACTAACAAGTTTGTTACTTACTGTTTAACATTAACTACTTCACTTATTACTGCTTATCATATCAAGTGATATTATCAGTTGGCAGATGAAATCGCTAAAACACGTCGTAGGCTTTTTCGATGGGAAGGGACAGGAGGAAGTGACTAACAAGTTTGTTACTTACTGTTTAACATTAACTACTTCACTTAATACAGCTTATCATATCAAGTGATATTATCAGTTGGCAGATGAAATCGCTAAAACACGTCGTAGGCTGTACTTTTCGATGGGAAGGGACAGGGGAAGTGACTAACAAGTTTGTTACTTACTGTTTAACATTAACTACTTCACTTATTACAGCTTATCATATCAAGTGATATTATCAGTTGGCAGATGAAATCGCTAAAACACGTACTTTTTCGTAGGGAAGGGACAGGGAAGTGACTAACAAGTTTGTTACTTACTGTTTAACATTAACTACTTCACTTATTACAGCTTATCATATCAAGTGATATTATCAGTTGGCAGATGAAATCGCTAAAACACGTTGTAGGCTGTACTTTTCGATGGGAAGGGACAAGGAAGTGACTAACAAGTTTGTTACTTACTGTTTAACATTAACTACTTCACTTACTACTGCTTATCATATCAAGTGATATTATCAGTTGGCAGATGAAATCGCTAAAACACGTACTTTTTCGTAGGGAAGGGACAGGGGAAGTGACTAACAAGTTTGTTACTTACTGTTTAACATTAACTACTTCACTTATTACAGCTTATCATATCAAGTGATATTATCAGTGGGCAGATGAAATCGCTAAAACACGTACTTTTTCTTAGGGAAGGGACAGGGGAAGTGACTAACAAGTTTGTTACTTACTGTTTAACATTAACTACTTCACTTATTACAGCTTATCATATCAAGTGATATTATCAGCTGGCAGATGAAATCGCTAAAACACGTACTTTTTCGTAGGGAAGGGACAGGGAAAGTGACTAACAAGTTTGTTACTTACTGTTTAACATTAACTACTTCACTTATTACAGCTTATCATATCAAGTGATATTATCAGTTGGCAGATGGAATCGCTAAAACACGTACTTTTTCTTAGGAAGGGACAGGGAAGTGACTAACAAGTTTGTTACCTACTGTTTAACATTAACTACTTCACTTATTACAGCTTATCATATCAAGTGATATTATCAGTTGGCAGATCAAATCTCTAAAACACGTTGTAGGCTTTACTTTTCGTTGGGAAGGGACAGGGGAAGTGACTAACAAGTTTGTTACTTACTGTTTAAGATTAACTACTTCACTTATTACAGCTTATATCAAGTGATATTATCAGTTGGTAGATTAAATCGCTAAAACACGTACTTTTTTTCGTAGGGAAGGGACAGGGAAGTGACTAACAAGTTTGTTACTTACTGTTTAACATTAACTACTTCACTTATTACTGCTTATCATATCAAGTGATATTATCAGCTGGCAGATCAAATCGCTAAAACACGTTATTACTTTTTCGTAGGGAAGGGACAGGAAAGTGACTAACAAGTTTGTTACTTACTGTTTAACATTAACTACTTCACTTATTACAGCTTATCATATCAAGTGATATTATCAGTGGGCAGATGAAATCGCTAAAACACGTACTTTTTCTTAGGGAAGGGACAGGGGAAGTGACTAACAAGTTTGTTACTTACTGTTTAACATTAACTACTTCACTTATTACAGCTTATCATATCAAGTGATATTATCAGCTGGCAGATGAAATCGCTAAAACACGTACTTTTTCGTAGGGAAGGGACAGGAGAAGTTACTAACAAGTTTGTTACTTACTGTTTAACATTAACTACTTCACTTATTACAGCTTATCATATCAAGTGATATTATCAGCTGGCAGATGAAATCGCTAAAACACGTACTTTTTCGTAGGGAAGGGACAGAAGAAGTGACTAACAAGTTTGTTACTTACTGTTTAACATTAACTACTTCCCTTATTACAGCTTATCATACCAAGTGATATTATCAGTGGGCAGATGAAATCGCTAAAACACGTACTTTTTCTTAGGAAGGGACAGGGAAGTGACTAACAAGTTTGTTACTTACTGTTTAACATTAACTACTTCACTTATTACAGCTTATCATATCAAGTGATATTATCAGCTGGCAGATGAAATCGCTAAAACACGTACTTTTTCGTAGGGAAGGGACAGGGAAGTGACTAACAAGTTTGTTACTTACTGTTTAACATTAACTACTTCACTTATTACAGCTTATCATATCAAGTGATATTATCAGTGGGCAGATGAAATCGCTAAAACACGTCGTAGGCTGTACTTTTCGATGGGAAGGGAAGAGGGAAGTGACTAACAAGTTCGTTACCTACTGTTTAACATTAACTACTTCACTTATTACTGCTTATCATATTAAGTGATGTTATCAGTTGGTAGATCAAATCGCTAAAACACGTTGTAGGCTGTACTTTTCGATGGGAAGGGACAAGGAAAGTGACTAATAAGTTTATTACTTACTGTTTAACATCAACTACTTCACTTACTACTGCTTATCATATCAAGTGATATTATCAGTTGGCAGATGAAATCGCTAAAACACGTACTTTTTCGTAGGGAAGGGACAGGGAAGTGACTAACAAGTTTGTTACTTACTGTTTAACATTAACTACTTCACTTATTACAGCTTATCATATCAAGTGATATTATCAGCTGGCAGATGAAATCGCTAAAACACGTACTTTTTCTTAGGGAAGGAACAGGGGAAGTGACTAACAAGTTTGTTACTTACTGTTTAACATTAACTACTTCACTTATTACAGCTTATCATATAAAGTGATATTATCAGCTGGCAGATGAAATCGCTAAAACACGTACTTTTTCGTAGGGAAGGGACAGGGGATGTGACTAACAAGTTTGTTACTTACTGTTTAACATTAACTACTTCACTTATTACAGCTTATCATATAAAGTGATATTATCAGTGGGCAGATGAAATCGCTAAAACACGTACTTTTTCTTAGGGAAGGAACAGGGGAAGTGACTAACAAGTTTGTTACTTACTGTTTAACATTAACTACTTCACTTATTACAGCTTATCATATCAAGTGATATTATCAGTGGGCAGATGAAATCGCTAAAACACGTACTTTTTCTTAGGGAAGGGACAGGGGAAGTGACTAACAAGTTTGTTACTTACTGTTTAACATTAACTACTTCACTTATTACAGCTTATCATATCAAGTGATATGATCAGCTGGCAGATGAAATCGCTAAAACACGTACTTTTTCGTAGGGAAGGGACAGGGGAAGTGACTAACAAGTTTGTTACTTACTGTTTAACATTAACTACTTCACTTATTACAGCTTATCATATCAAGTGATATTATCAGCTGGCAGATGAAATCGCTAAAACACGTACTTTTTCTTAGGGAAGGGACAGGGGAAGTGACTAACAAGTTTGTTACTTACTGTTTAACATTAACTACTTCACTTATTACAGCTTATCATATCAAGTGATATTATCAGTTGGCAGATGAAATCGCTAAAACACGTACTTTTTCGTAGGGAAGGGACAGGGGAAGTGACTAACAAGTTTGTTACTTACTGTTTAACATTAACTACTTCACTTACTACTGCTTATCATATCAAGTGATATTATCAGTTGGCAGATGAAATCGCTAAAACACGTACTTTTTCGTAGGGAAGGGACAGGGGAAGTGACTAACAAGTTTGTTACTTACTGTTTAACATTAACTACTTCACTTATTACTGCTTATCATATCAAGTGATATTATCAGTTGGCAGATAAAATCGCTAAAACACGTACTTTTTCGTAGGGAAGGGACAGGGGAAGTTACTAACAAGTTTGTTACTCTCTGATGACGTCATCAAAGTGCATGGGGCATGTGACAACGTCATCAGAACGTCGTGCTAAGTGCATAGGGCATCTTATGACGTCATCAGGATGTCGTGTAAAGTACACACGGCATCTGATGACGTCATCAGGATGTCGAGGAAAGTGAGTCGCGCATTATTTGTGGCGTGCGCAACAAGTCAATCACTTACTGATTGTCATATCAATCCATGCTACTTGGAAAATATTGAAGATTTTTACAGATATTACTTCGTAATATCAATAAAAAGTGAACAATTCTATCAAAAAGGGGTCTTCCAAGCGAAAGAGGTTTGGTTGGCGTCAGAAACGTTCCAACAAAAAGGGAACAATAGGCAAGTAGGATGAGGAGAGTCTACAAAAATTGAACAATATTTTCTGAGACTGATTTTCTTGGCCGAAACTTCTTAACAGCGAAAACAAACCGTTGTGGCATTTCACGAGGAAGAGTTCAATGGTTTCCAAGAATGGACTTCTATTCTTGACGAGATTATAAGAAAATACTCTTATTTCATGCTGCGCTTTGAGTTCGTTTCTCGTAGCAGCTGGAGCTAGCCGTCTGTGTAGGTGAAGTTGAAATCATTTTCTCTTCTGATGATAACTAGTAGGTGCACATAATTATACATTTTTCTCGTTACTCGCATAATCGGAGACTATTTGGAACCACAGAGTGCTTCCGTGTGAAACAACGCAACGGTTTGTTTTCGCTGTTAAGAAGTTTCGGCCAAGAAAATCAGTCTCAGAAAATATTGTTCAATTTTTGTAGACTCTCCTCATCCTACTTGCCTATTGTTCCCTTTTTGTTGGAACGTTTCTGACGCCAACCAAACCTCTTTCGCTTGGAAGACCCCTTTTTGATAGAATATCACTTGATATGATAAGTAGTAAAAGGTGAAGTTGTTAATGTTAAACAGTAGGTAACAAACTTGTTAGTCACTTCCCCGTTCCCTTCCCTACGAAAAAGTACGTGTTTTAGCGATTTCATCTGCCCACTGATAATATCACTTGATATGATAAGCTGTAATAAGTGAAGTAGTTAATGTTAAACAGTAAGTAACAAACTTGTTAGTCACTTCCCCTGTCCCTTCCCTACGAAAAAGTACGTGTTTTAGCGATTTCATCTGCCAACTGATAATATCACTTGATATGATAAGCAGTAGTAAGTGAAGTATTTAATGTCAAGCAGTAAGTAACAAACTTGTTAGTCACTTCCCCTGTCCCTTCCCTACGAAAAAGTACGTGTTTTTAGCGATTTGATCTACCAACTGATAACATCACTTTATATGATAAGCAGTAGTAGGTGAAGTAGTTAATGTTAAACAGTAAGTAACAAACTTGATAGTCACTTTCCTTGTCCCTTCCCATCGAAAAGTACAGCCTACGACGTGTTTTAGCGATTTGATCTATCAACTGATAAGATCATATGATATGATAAGTAGTAAAAGGTTAATTAGTTAATGTTAAACAGTAAGTACTCATTGTCTACCTACTCACCAGCCCGCTTATCTGTCCACATACCAACTTACCTGCCTGCCCAACTGATCGCCTGCGACCATTGCCAGTGGCCACTACTAAGGGTGCGCAACGCACGAGGAGCGAAGCACGAAGCGCGAAGCAGGAAGCAGGAAGCAGCAACGAGTTACACGCACAACAAGAATTTTTGCTAAGGTATCGCCGATCTAACTTTGTTAGTTTTGAACCGATTTGGCTCAAATTTTCTCAGCATGTGCCTCCTGGACCCTCTCACCTATATCCCGATGGAAATCTCTGGAGAATTTGTTTAACAGGTTTTATTAACTACTTTACAGAATTCTAAGTGATCACAAGTCCCGGGCAAAACCAAACCTCTCCAGCCGCTTCGCGGCTGGAGCGATTAGGTTGGAAGAGGTTGAAGATGAGGATCCGCCACCAGTTCTCACCAGTCATCTAGCACTTTTTCATAGAAAGTGGATACGACCGGCAAACAACATGCCATAACAAAACAGTTACGGCACAAATTCCACATGTAGAAAAACTTCGAAAATAACAGTGACGAGGCCCCCAAATGCAGAAAAACCTCAAAAACGATTTTGGCGCGAAATTCAAATTCGTATTTACAATGTGTTCCGAATGAATTTTCTTTACAAATGGACGTTTTTCATGGGCGCCTTCGACATTTTCGTTCACTAGAGGGGCCAAGCTACACAAAAACATGAAAAAATAATATACGGTTTTCTGCGCGTACGATGCCTCCAACCCCGTCGTGGCTTCAATCAGTTTTTTTTTCTCTGCAGGGAAAGAGTTTTCAAAGCTAAAGCTGCCGCAATGATCTACATCGTTGCTAGACACATAGACACAGAAAAGGAAAAATCGATTATCCGGACGTTACACAGTGGCGTGCCTTCCGAGCCAGTATGACCTACCGGTGGGTCTAGGTACACGGTGACGCAATATTGCATGCGGTCGTGAATAGGTTAAACTGGCCTACGAGTGACCAGGTTTAATTGAAGCGTTCAGAGTAATTTTGCGGGAAAGGCCATCTAATGGTAAAGACAAGACACATAGATTCTCGATGTACTCGTGTGTTTCAAAGTGTCTCGCGTGTTCCCGACAAAAATAATCTTCGTCTCAGTGCGATACAGGGATGAGCGGTATTCCGCGTTTCGCGTTCCGAAAACCGCAGAAAGTGCTGCGAAACGCGGAAAACGCGTAACAAAATATCGCGGATTATTGAAAAAACTGTCATATTTTCATTATTTTTCTGTTGCTTTACTTGTTTAGTTATCTCTTCCTGTGCTCCGCATATGTATATTGTGTTGCGCGCCAAGCGCGTACCAGATTTGGCATCAAGGTGCAACCTTATAATTCTGGAAACAATGATTGGAGTAACTGTGTAAAAAGCGGTTTTCATTCCTTTCATGAGAGCGCAGAAGTTGATTTTACCTCCCAGAAAAGGTCTAGAATGGTTTCTTGAGAATCGAGAAGAATGAAAAAGATACCGATTTCGGTGCTTATCTCCTTTTAATCTCAGACGGCGTTTACGATCTTGTGGGAACACTTTTCGTTGAGCTAGGAAGCTAATGTTTCGAAAGTAGGCTAGAAATCGGTGCAGCTATACTCTGTCCCAAACGTTCTTTGGCAAGCGGAGAGTCCAGAGAAGCAGCGCTTCCTCTGCGTCTCTGACGCTGTAAGACATGCTGCGCCAAAAACGTCAGAGACGCAGAAGGAGCGCTGCTTCTTTGGACTCTCCGCTTGCCAACTCTGGGACAGAGTATACATATCTTCTATTCCAATTCGAAGCTGATCGCTCAAATTTAGCGGTACTTCAAAATTGAGGTCGAAGACAGACAAAACATGTAAATATCTTATTATGAGCCACCCGACGTTCCCTCCTCCGTAAAAATGGAAAGTAATGGGAATCAGCGCCGTATTGATAGGATTTCGCCCAGGTTAGCGCTTTTTTTCAGACAGTATTACGCTCCAAGAAATACGACGGATTTTCGGAAGTAACTTTTTCGGAAGCCGCACGGTGTGACTAGAGTTTTAGGAATGTGCGCAGAGCGTTTCTAAAGGTTCGGATTTCGTAAGCTTCTCCGTTACAGTTATCAAAACAAAATCAAAGGCGCTATGGAACTACACAGTAGAACATTTTTTTCCGAGTTGTTGTACGGCAGCCAACACTAGTGAAGCTGGGAAACCGCAGGGCTCGAATCCATATCGCGCTTGAGTCTGCTTTGATAAGTCTAATGAAGAAGCTTGTGCAATCCGGTCCCTCGTCTAACACTACTTATCGATAAATGGTCCATGTTTGACCACCAAATCGCATTCGTAATCATTTCACTGTATTTCCCAGTTTTTTATTAAAGGCAGTGTTCACGATGATTTTCGTTCCCGAGTTTTTCCCATAAAACAATGCGCTGGCCTCCAAGTGTTACCAAAATCACGAAGAAACGTCGAGAAACGCATTAAAACGTCGTATTTCAGTGACGTTATTCTATAACATGGACTAGTTGTCCGGTTGGATGAACATGTTCATGGTGGTTGTCACTGTTGGAAAATTGGGTCAATCGAAAATAGAAGAGTATTTTGTGCAAAGCAGGTTTAGTAAGGGTCCAAAGGAAAGAGCGGAGCAATCCAGAGTAGAGAATTGCAAAGGACGGGTCCACAAAAGATTTCATTGTCACAACAAACACTTCCTGTGATACTTAAGAGGTGGAGTGATACTTATTGATTTTGTGTACTTCTGGTGCGTTTTTCTCAACTTCTACGTCATTTCAGTTCTACATGGGGACCACTGAATCAATGTAGCGAACAATCTCAAAATTGAAGATTGTCGTGAACACTGCTTCTAAGCCAGATTATTATGAGCCAAATTTTTTTCATAAATGTTCCAGGATATTTTTCACCTTCTTTGACCTTTGTTTTATCGTAAATATTGAATTGCCAAACCATTACTTTTGTCAGAGAGCTAAAGCATCAGAAATTTTCTTCTGTTCAGTTTGATATGTTGGTTCTGAGATCTCACAAGGGACCGCTTTGAACGAAAAATGGAGTTTCGAAAAACGGTCTTTTGGGGGTTGTAGAGGAGTTAGAAAGAAACAATTTGAGATTTTAAAATTTCACTCAGTCTTCACGGGTAGATCAAAAACGATCAAAAAAAGAAAGGAATCAGAACGTTGGATTGGGGGGACGCAGCACAAATGTAAGCTATACAGTGGCCTTGAAATCATCTGAAAAGGTTCTCCTAAAAGTTTAAAGATGAAATCTAGCTAAGTTCTTAAGTTATGACTTGTTCATTGATCCTCTGAACAATGCTCGTTGCATGCAAACCACCGATCATTGCAATCAGATAGTCGGGGTGAGATGGCAACACACCGTGGATCAGCCGGTTAGGCGTAGGATTACGAAGCAATTGAAGGATGGGTCGATTACTTCGGGTTCATTACTGCATTATGGCTGATAGTAGTGACATTTCTATGTGTTCGCCTTACTTGTTTTTAGTTTTAACAGAGTCTCTTGTTTTTTATACCTCTTTTCTTATATCGCAGAGGTTACGTGATATAAACGGAAAACGGTTCTCATCAACGTTATAAACTGGAAATTCCGAGGTTTCGACAATTGCTGGAATATCAAGAATATCCTTACCCTTCTCCCCCACATATGCCACAGAAATATCGTCCTTAACTCGGAGAAACACTTTAAGGGACTTATTTGATATATGACGCTGGAAAAAAGTTCGGACAACATGAAACTTCGTGAACTTGTTCCTTGATCAATGACCAATCTTTTTTTCCAACAGAAATAGTTATTTTAAACAGAAGTGGGTTCACCAAAACTACAAAATCCATTCAAGCAACCTAAGACTTTAGCGCCCGACTCGAAGACTCAAGAAAAGTGTTTCATTAGCAATTCCAAAATTTTGAGTTGAACCTAACCACTCTTTGAGAGACGCTTTTTACAAGAAAAATATTTTTATTGAGCCTGGCCATT
Source organism: Aplectana chamaeleonis (assembly GCA_029168955.1). NCBI lineage: Eukaryota > Metazoa > Nematoda > Chromadorea > Rhabditida > Cosmocercidae > Aplectana > Aplectana chamaeleonis. Next base: position 327,137 of record JAPDOI010000124.1, on the reverse strand, counting down.
CTGGATTAAATGTAGTTTTCTGAAACCATTTTGGACGTAGAATACGAGTATGCTCTTCGCACCTTCTCTGAGAAAAAAAGAAACCACTCTGAAAAAAGTTACAGGCGTTCTTCCAAGCCTAGCGGCAAGGCAAGGGTACCACCCATCAGGGAATTTTTAGCGTGGTTTGGAAAAAGTTTCGGATTCGGCTCAAAACTTGTATATAGGGGTAATCTAGGGTGATGAACACGAATCTAGAGATCGTTTGTCGAAATTTTCAGGTTTACTGTAGATTACGGTAGTTGTCATGACATTGAGGGCCTAAACCTAGCTTAATATTTTGAAACTTGACAAGTGAACATCAAATTCGTATTCAGCACCCCGAATAACCCCCGTTCAAAAATTTTGAGTCAAATCTGAGACTTTGACCCAACTACCGTATACCCACCGTAATCTATCGTAATCTGTCGAAAATCGATAAACTGACCTCAGATCCGTTATGAGCACTTTAAACAACCCCCGAGAGCGAAGTTTGGGTCTTCAATTTTTTTTTCGACCTTTGGAGCCCCATGAGTAGTAAAGCTCAATGCCATTTCTGGGGGTCAGACATCGAAAAAAAAATTTCGCCCAAACTCCGCCCCAGGGGGTAATTTGGGGCGCTCAACACGAATCTGAGGTCCGTTTCCTGTTTTTTAGCGGATTTCGTCAGGTTAGGGTGCATTGAATGACATTTATCTACCGCAACCTACTGTTTTGGTGGTTTTTGATCTACTCGTGAGGACTGAGTGAAATTTTGAAATCTCGAGTTGTTCCTTTTTACCCCCTCTACAACTCTCAAAAGACTGTTTTCCAAAACTCCATTTTTTGTTCAAAGTGGCCCCTTGTCAGACGCTTCCTTTCTGGGGATTTTTTTTGAAAATTTCCGCGTTTCGCGTTCCGAAAACCGGAGTTTCGCGCATTTTCGGGCGTTTCGCACCCGACTTCCGAGAACCGAGAAAAAAATTAGGTTCCGAAACCCGAAAACGGATTTCCGAAATCTTGAATTTTTATTCCGCTCATCCCTGGTGCGATAGCTTCGAGCTGTGTGCGGCAACAGCGGTTGTCCGCGGACCGCAATTTCACTCCGATATAGACAGCGAATTGAAGCGCAATGAAGACAGCGTCGCGCATCTTGTGTTTCTTCGAAGAAATGCCTATCTTTAAAAATGCGCAGATCCATATGGCACAGGCCCTTGAAATTTTATAGTGTGGCTGAAGCAGAAATTTTACAAATTTTGTCGGAATCAAATACTCTTTTTAGTCTATCGATTGGCAGAAACGAGCCATAAACTGCTGGACGGTCAGGGCTGTTTTTGCCAACCTAAACCGACTCTTTCCGAAGGGTTTGGAGTAAGTGAGCCGAATCGTCAGATAGGAGGCATTGTAGACGTAAGGTAAATATGCGGATGTATGAAAATACATGGTCGCATTCAAGCGAACCACAGTTCTGTTTCGCAACAGCACCTTGGCAAACCCCGTGCTTATCGTGTTTTGCAGTGGTATCTGATAAGAGACGCTTTGAACGCCCAAGTGAAGCACGCCTACTTATAAACTTTTTTCCAACTGACTGGCGACAAAGTTTACAGCACACATTCCATTTCGCAGGAGAAATTATTGCTCTTACTCCACCTCCTGACGAAAGACATAATGCGTATTCATGAAACCACGGGAGCCTCCCGGGACGGTTTTCAGAACCAGCCGATGTATGCGGCTGGCGGACTCTGGACTTTCCCGGGAGGCTCCCGTAGTTTCATAAATACGGCCACTGATCACAATACTGAAGCTCTTTGAATGACTCACCATACTTTCTTTGTTAGAAGTCAAAAGTCTTATTCTCCTGTAGCATGGTGGTGGGAGCCGACGTTGTTTTTCTCCTCGGGGAAAACAGTTCTGCATAATTAGTTAGCGTGAGATTCCATCTAAACTTCAGTTGATCCGTTCTCCCACAGATTGCTTTTTTGTGCCTCCTTCCTTTCCCGGCTTCTGGGAAAGACTCCGTGAGCAATGAATCATGTGCCAAGGCATCGAGAGTTGTCAGCCAAGGTTAACTTGGGAACTTGGTTCTTTTTCCACCCTCTTTTCCAGCCACGAATTGATTCACCCATCTTTCCTTCTATAATCTATCCGCATATTTCAGCTTTTCGAGACACGAAGGGGAGCGACAGTTTTTTTACCGCGTAAAAGTAAAGCTGTTTTTTAAATTGAGAAAATCCAAACCAACTTCACGCGTAAAATATGTGTGAGATCTGAAATCTAGGTTCATGATTGAATAAGGAGTGCGCGACAAAGGTAAAGGGAGTTGAAGGTTCATTCAGTAAAATCTCATCGATGACAAAATGATGTTTGCATGGTGTTTAAAGGCATCGTGTGCGCTTAAAATCTCTTCCATTTTTTTATGTACAAGCAAACAATTCGGGCTTTCTGACATCACCCATCAAACTTGAGGCTTTGAAAATGCGCCTTTTTAAAGGCAGTGGTCGCGATCAAATATGCTTATCGTCTTTTTCTCTCCAAATCCTTTCCTGGGTCTCGAGTAGTAGGACCTATAAGAAAAAATCGCGAAAAAACCACTGTTTTGGGCCGAATTCGAAACCTGAACTTTCTTGTCTTTTGATGGTGGACGAGCCCTCTCCACATCATCGGCATCGATGACCTCTTATATCAAGAACATCAGCTAGCTTGAAATTGAATGTCAATCAATGAACCTTCGAATTTATGTACACATCTAGTCACAAACATTGACTGAAGTGATGCTTTCATTATTCAACTGTTTTTATTCGTTAAATTTGCATTTATTTCGTCCTCTGAATGTCGATGATTTTTGACTGCTCGGCATGAGACTGCGATCTGTTTCGTCATCGCTGTGCACGTGTGCACGAACTAGCTTCTTTGGGCCCTAGAAACTCTATTTGTAGACCGTTTTTCACCGCGCTACCTTCATAGTTTTCCAGCTGTTTTTGATCTAAGCTGATTTTTGTAGTTTTTTCGATAACGTTTTTCATCGTGACCACTGCCTTTAAAGTCATGGCCACCTGAAGACTGCTGGCGGTCGACCATCTACCACTTTTTCATAGAAGGTTGATGCGAACGTCATACAACATGAAAATCAATTGTGGTACACACTCTACATGGAGAGAAACCTCAAAAATGGCCGGTCTCCAAATGTAGAAAAACTTCAAGAATGCTTTTGAACGTCAAACGTCAAATATAGTGTATTCAAACTGTTTTTTTACAAGTAAAGGGTTTTCAAGAACTCTTCCGATATTTTCGTTCACTAAAGAGACCAAATTACACAAAAACATGAGAAAAGAATTTATGGTTTTTTGCTTGTACGGAGCCCTTAAGTTACTACCTGGCATTGTGAAAATCTAATTTCTAGATTCCGTAGGCTGAATCGTTCAAGGACTAAGGGAAGCAAGATTAAGATTTCATTTGTAGCTCGAAGGGAATCATCAGAGCCTGTTCTTTCACTTGTATAGCCGGATGATCTTTTTTACCTCCTAAACTCGATATTACGCCAGTACCTGTACCTTCTGTTTTGTGAAGTTTCACACGTATAACAGAGAAGAGGCTTTTGTGCTTCTAGGTCCGCGTTGCAAGAGCAGAAAGAGCATCTGTACATATTCTCCCCAATCCGGTTCATGCTTTCTGTAGATTACCTTTATTTTTGTTTATTGAGCTGGCTTAATGAAGCAAAATCAATAAACAATATTGTTTAGGCTGGTCCGAATCTCTAAGAAAACTCCTTAAAGACACTGTTCACGATAAACTTCGTCCTTGATTTTTTTTTGAAAACAGTGGCGGTAGCCCTCAGAAGCAGAACAGTGTTGAAGAAACGGATTCGAAAGCCGTCCCAGAGGCGAAAAACAGTTTTGAATATTATCCCAGAGGCATGTCCAGCCTCCCCGAGTTCAGTTATTGTCATCAACACCGACCCGGCTCTATGACGGCCACGCTTTGACCTGCGATCATCGGCAGTTGTTTTTCCTTCTCAGATAAAACCACCCCACTTCTCCCCGGCCAAGTCGGGCTAGCCGACTTCGCGCGGCTCCAATTTTATGGGCGTGTCACAGCGCCCCACTTCCCGCGGAGAGACAGGTTTTCACGTCTTCCCGCGGAGTGTCGGCCGGCAGTCGGCTATTCCTGCGGGTCATCGAACACTCACTCATCGATTCCCACTTTGATATCATCATTGCACCACCCACTAGAGTGGAGCCAATGAACGATTGCTGAGCAGAGAACGCTGTTTTGAGACTCTTTCCAAAACCCGCGCTGTGTGCGACGCTGGTCTTGGGCAGGTGAACCACTGTCCGCTAATGGCATCTGCGAGTAGGAAGATGGCAAGAACCAGTGAGTGTAGGAAGCACCCCCGTAGAAGCTCAAGCTCATCCTTACTTATCAAGAGCAGTTCAAACTGAAGTTGCCACAAGGGAATTTTTGAAGTTTTGTTTTGATAGATTTTTACTTAACGGCAACATACACGCTCGTAAACGTGGTTGGGATAACAATGTGAATCGAACCGTATGGCTTACAACAGAATGTCTACCCATTTTGAAGCGTCAACAACTACCCATAATGCCGCTACATGGGTAGCAAGTTTGGTCCCGCCCGTATTTTCATGCCCCCTATCAGGGATGAGCGGAGTTCCGCGTTTCGCGTTCCGAAACCCGCAGTTTCGCGCATTTTTGGCATTCCGCGTTCCGCATTCCGAAAACCGCAAAAAAACGCTGCGGAATGCGAAAGTATCGGGTCATCTGGGAGGAAGAAAGTATCATATAATTTCTGAATTTTTCCGCGTTTCGCGTTTCGAAACCCGCATTTCCGCGCATTTTCAGGCGTTTCGCGCCCGATTTCCGAAACCCGATAAAAAATTTTAGTTCCGAAACACGAAAACCGATTTCCGAAATTTCATATTTTCGTTCCGCTCATCCCTGCCCCCTATATTTGCGTCCTTCTCTAAAACAGGGGTGCTGGCCCATCCACGCCGTCAGTGACGTATGTGGTTAACTTGTTAGGCAGTCCACCAACAGTACCGACGGTGAGAATGACTCTGCAACCTTGCGTTGGAGGAGGAGGACAAATACAGGGGCGTGAAAATACGGGCGGGGTCAGACTTGCCACTCATCTAGCAGCATTATGGGTCGTTGGTGACGGTACAAAGTGCGTAGGCGTTGTGTTCTGAGCTATACTAGTCTATCTCCATAGTTATCTCAAACACGTTTATGATCGTGTGTGCTGCCTTTAAAGGGGGATTTTTAACTGTGCCGCAAACTGCGTTAGGATTGTCTTCTGTCAGTCACCAGATTGGCCGTAAGGCGGTGGCAGAAGGGCCGCAAAGTGCTTGCTCACCGCGTACGGGCAGGCAACGAAACGGCGCTGCCGACTGCCCACGACCGATCTGTTGGCCTTCCGCGGGAGGGGTTACGGGACGTCGGTTAGTGGTACCGCGGGAAGTGTGGTGTCTCTATCTGAGTTGAAGGAGATGCTAGATTCAAGAATTAGTAAGAGAAAACACCAGGCAATCGTCAGGCAAAAAGCTGTCCAATCCATGGCCTAGTTAAAGGCAAGGTCCGGTCAGATTTTGACACCACCGAAATTCGGGTTAGATAGATTGGGCTGGTCTAGCTGGACACCGTCCAGAATTTTCACAAACTCTAATTCCGTATTTCTGGAGAAAACAGCCTGAAAGTCAGGGATTACGGTATTCACAGCATGATAATCAAGGCTGGAATGACCGATAATTACACAGCACTTTAAAAAAATGCGTGGACAACGGCTAAAATATGGACGATGGCCACACTTTTCTGACTTTTCTGGATCATCGGCTCTTGGAAGTGGCTTTAATAACTTGAAGAAGACCGGTTTTAACGCAGTTTTCGCATGTTCCTTCGGACTACCAGTACCCTGAGCACAGATTCAGCGGAAAATCTCAGAATCGAAATTCTGCCCGGACCCTGCCTTTAAATAAAAACTACTGCTGATGATCGCAGTTCAAAGCGTGGCAATGATAGAGCCGTGTCGGTGTTGACGAAAGCAACTGAACCCGAAGAGACCGGCCTTGTCCACTGGGATAATTTTCAAAATCATTTTTCGCTTCTGGAAAGGCTTTCGGATCCGTTTTTTCAACACTGTTCTGCCTCTGAGGGCTATCACCATTGTTTTTCGAAGAAAAATCAAGGACGAAGTTCAATGCAGCGTACCAATAAATGATAAATAAAATGTGATTTTTTTTATTTTGAATCCATTTTTGTTCGAAGCTGCTTTTATGATGTGCGCTTTTGTTGTTTTACTTCTCCAAAACCGCTTTTCCTCAATACGGCTCTTTCTTTTGTTGAAGATTTCGACGTCTAGGATTCCCGCTGTTTCTGGAATTAAAACTTTAGCAAATGGTCGCAGCATTTAAAGATCGAAAACTGTTGAAAAATGACGTGACAAATAGGAAAAACCAATAAAATTTGAAAATCTCACATGATCGGCAGATGGGGGCAGGCGCGGAAGCTCGTGCGAAACCGATGCGTCGCGAGTCCGCAGCGCGAGTCCGCAATGGCACACACTAAAATTTACCCAAGACCAGAAGATACCTACCATCCTTGATGCTTTTTTCAACCACAACCACAATGTAAAAAATATTGCTGAATCGATAATCGTTTGCAAAGATAATTTTTTGTTTCAGCATTCTTGGCATCTTCGGCTTTGCCGATGATTTGACTGCCTCCACTTTTTGCAATGCCACCTCTGCCGATTCCATAATTACCAATACGAATCAATTAGCTTTCATTTTAACCGTTTCAAATATAGAAAGAAAACCTCTGTGTCTTATTTTTTGACTTGGAACGACCTTTACCATAAATTTACCAATGATTTTTCAAATAAATTTCGTCACTTCCAACTCAGTTTAAGAAACATTTCACTTAAAGGTAGTGTTTACGATGATTTTTGTCCCTGAGTTTTTCACATAAAACAATGCGTTGGCCTCCAAGTGTTACCGAATTTCCGAAGAAACGGCGAGAAACGCATTAAAACGTCGTATTTCAGTGACATTATTCTATAACATCGACTAGTTGTCCAGATGGATGAACATGTTCATGGTGGTTGTCGCTGGTGGGAAATTGGACCAATCGAAAATAGAAGGATATTTTATGCAAAGCTGGATTAGTTAGGGCCTTAGGGAAAAAACCGAGCAATAGAGAGTAGAGAATTGCAAAGGACGGGTCCACAAAAGATTTCATTGTCACAACAAACATTTCCTGTGATACTTAAGAGGCGGGGTGATACTTAAGAATTTCGTGTACTCCTGGTTGAAAACGCACCAGGAGTACTTTTTTTCAATTTCTACGTCATTTTAGTTCTACCCGGGGGCCACTTAATCAATATAGCGAATAATCTCAAAATTGAAAATTATCGTAAACACTGCCTTGAAGCTGCAATGTATATTTGAACTCTACATGAAAAAGTACTGCTAGCAGTGTATACCACCATTCAGGATGCTCCAGTTCGTCCCTCCTCCTAGGCTGAGACCCCCTCTTCCACCCCTCCGCAGCGCCCCCCCCCCCCCTTGTAGGGACCTACCCCCTCGTCGTGCCCTTATACAGTGTCAGCAGAAGAATTCGGCTCATTCCCCAGCACGTCGTTTAACATTCCAACGAAGTCGAAAACGTTCACTTTCAAGAGCTATCTTGACAATTTCCCATTCATTTTCAAGGAAATCGAGCAACCGTCAATCGCTGGATTTGGATATGTTTTAATGTTCAAAAACATTAAACCTGCAGACAGTCATGCTTAACAGTAAACCCCCCTCCACATTTTTGGATTCCAAAAACTGCTACTAATTTTTTTTGTCGTCGCTGCACCACATTCTTTGTTTTGCATGTGCGTATGTACAGTACCGTTAGAAAGTCTATTCGCGTGGCATTTTCGCGAATAATGTTTTCATACATATCTTGGCTTGCCCTTAGCGAAACTTGATGAAACTTTAGTATGTTTATTTATTTATTCATTTATTCGGGACGTGGAACAAGCCTACGTTGTAGTGCAACACAACTCATGTTTTACACATTCACAAATTTGGTTATTGAGCGTGCAGTTTTTGAATATGGAATTTATTTATCATTTTGTGGTATTATTTCAAACAAGGATTATTCCCATGACATTTTGTTTTTGCAAATGCTTTCTCTTCTGCTTTTTGAATATTTGCTAAACTAAGAGATTCTAATTGACTAACGTACTACAACTAAGAGAAAGCGTTTATTTTTTTCCTTTTTGTTTGCACCCATTTCTATTCTAGGAATCCGAATAAGATCATCATTTAGTCCTTTAATTTCGATGCTGTATTTTTTCTGAGGAGCAACAAAAGACTGAGGTATCCCTGAGCATTCATCCTACCTGTGTAAAGAATTGCCTAGCAACCTGTGTTTGAGATTATCTTTCTTTCCGGGCGTATTGAGGGCATTCGCAGGAATTATTTGGCTAATTATTCTCGCATGCATCGACTTAATCTTTGGAAAAAACCTTTCAAGTATGCATTCCACATCTTTGAACCTTTTCGTGCAAGACGTATTTGTGAGCGATAATGTCGAAGAATTCCACTATTTTATTTGATAAATTTTATTATTTTCTGAAATCTAGTTCCTTACATACATTCCGGTGCACCATGGAGGATAACTTGGTTGACGGCTCCGTCAATTATTCCCATACCGAAGTGAAAGGCGAGAAGAATCTCAATTTTGATTGTTACCGCTAAATTGGAGCGCATTCCAAAGGTTACCCCAGGAAATGAGCGAAAAAACGCAGGAAAACGGTCGTCAGCAAGTTATTTCGGCCATTCCTGTCAATCTCTTAATCAAAAAAATGTGCCCGTCGTCCACATCTGCGCTTTCTTCTTTGCTCGCGGTGGAAATCGTTTTCTAGCAGCGCCGACAATGCCGTGAGTGCGGTGGCCCCGCCGCTTGGCGACGAGACGGCCACCCGTATGCATACCGTAGAAACATCGATCTTTTGACGGCCTCATCATGCTGTGAATACCGTAAATCCTTACTTACAGGCCATTTTCTCATAGGAAACGGACTTCTAGATGGGGTTCACCTTGTCCAGGTCGACCTATCTAACCCAAATTTTGGAAGAGTCAAAATCTCACCGAATCTTGCATTTGAGTTTCAAGTACAATACCCGCGCTGAATTTCGGAGCAACGGTAAGCAATTGGCAAACTTGGCAGAAAACGTGTCCAATGCTTGTAACATTCTTGCACGGAGGTTTTTGAATTGTGGAAATACTGTTATATTTACAACTCAAATTGCTACCTAATGATCAGCTTTGTGAACGAAAATTTCCTTAAATCGCTTGGTTTTCGTAGGAAATTGTTTTTGCGATAGTTTTCAGAAAAATCGCGAGCGACGAGCTGCGGCAGCAGAGCAGTCAACACGCTTACGACAAGTGAGCATCTCTTTGGCAGCAATTCTTAGCCGACCCCCACAGGACCCAGCTATTTCTCTGTAATTCAACTGAGCTGAGGTGTGAAGCTTTGCACACGTACATACATATACTGCTCAAGGAGGTGAATAAAATTATGCGGGGAAACCAAGGCGAAATTTTCCAGGGAAGATACCTTCCATTCATGAAGAAAGCATAGAGATTGCTCGTTTATTACTTGTAGAATAGCTGCTCAAAGTTTCGCCGGAGTTTCCCACTCGCAACATTATTGAGAAACGATCGCAAATACAGTTTCCATCGGAAACGAAGCGATTCTGGGAAACTTCGCCCCATTTGGTGCTTTTTTTTGTCGTTTTTTTCGACACTGCTGCTGTCATGACCCCGCACCTTTCGATTTCCGATGAAAACTCGGTTTCCATCGTGGACACTGCCTTTGAAGGCAGTGGTCGCGATCCAATATGCTTGTCTATTTTTTCTCTCTAAACCCTTTTCTGGGTCTCGAGTAGTAGGACCTAGAAGAAAAAACAAAAAAAAAAGAAAAAAAGGCGAAAAAACCACTATTTTGGGCCAAATTTGAAGCCTGAACTTTCTTGTCTTTTGATGGTGGACGAGCCTACCCTTCATCGGCATCTATGACCTCTTATATCAAGAACATCAGCTGGCTTGAAATTGAATTTCAATCAATGAATCTTCGGATTTATGTACACATCTAGTCAAAAACATTGAAGTGCTTTCTTTCATTGTTCAACTGTTTTTATTAGGTAAATTTGCATTCCTTTCTTCCTCTGAATGTCGATGATTTTTGACTGCTCGGCAGGAGACTGTGATCTTTTTGCTCGGCGCTGTGCACGTGTGCACAAACTGGAAACTCAGGATCTTAATAACTCTAATTCTAGCCCGTTTTCACCGCGTTACCTTCATAGTTTTTCATCTGTTTTTGATCTAAGCTGATTTTTGTAGTTTTTTCGATAACGTTTTTCATCGTGACCTTCCTTTAAAGGCACTGTTCGCGATAGAAATCGCTTTTCTGTTTTTTCGCCTATCTTGATACCTGTCCCATTCTGATTCCAGTGATGCTTCTGGAATCTTACAAGACCTTCTGGGAATGAAGTTATGGTTCCTAAAAAATTGAGCTAGAGAAAATGGTGAACGAGTTGTCCGAGGCTTGTAACTTCCGTCTTCTGTAGCCGATGTATGCGAGCTGAAAAGAGTAAAGAGAGGAGTTGAAAATGAAGGGAAGAACGGGGCTTTTGATCGAAAACCATCGCTCAACTCACGATTTCGAGTGTTCCTTTGTTTACGTCGAGGGGCGGAAAGGGGCGGGCTTGCCCACAATGGCGGGGTTTGCGCACTTTTCTAAGCCGTTTTGCGGCTCCTGGGTAGCTTTTCGTTCCGTTTTTTCGACGCTGTTCTGCTTCTGAGAGCCACGAGGAGCGTTTGTCATGGAAAATTCGAGGATGAAGTTTATCAAGAACAGTGCCTTTAAGTCGAATCTGGAACATTCTTTGAATGCTTTCAGAGCCCTTTATTTGATAGCAATAAACGCTCAAATGAAAATCCTTATACGTCCAAAACGCTATCCCTCTGTGCGAAGTTCGGAAAATGTGCTCACACCCAAACTTTGCTCAAGGAGGTTGTTTCTAGCGCTGAACACGATTATGAGGTCCGTTTCCAGATTTTCCAGAGACTAGTGACCGTTTTTGGAAGTACAGTAGGTTTGAAAATCTAGCGAAAAACGCCTACAACTTTTTTTCAGCGTAGTTTCAGGCAGTTCCGAAGAACATACCTAGATTCTACGTCAAAAGCGGTTCTAGTGAAGTACATTTTATTCGTAATGGACGTGACTGACGACGACTAATGACTAATAGTAATTTCCTTATGAGACTGATCACCGATCATACTGTCCTTATCCGAATGGGACAAGGGATAATCGTGCCAGGGCCCGGTCGTCTCAGCACAATTATCTTCATGCTGCGTGCCGCAACAGCGGCTGTCCGGAACTGCGGAGCGGACTTTTGCTTCGAGAAGACGAGTATGTACGATTGGACGGTGGTCATGCGAAAGTCGATGGCTGGCACATTGGGTGGGAGAGAAAGGATGAGAGAAGGCCGCTACAGATCGCGTCGTCGTGGTGCACTACCGTAGTGTAGAGCTAGTACACGCTTGATGATTTACTCTATTTTTCATTTCAAAACTCCGCTGACCAAGAGGTAATGGGACCGCCTGGATGCCAGTTACTCAAGCCGCGGAGTGGATTTCGAGATGAAATGGTTCGAGAGCTTTTTTTTTCAAAAAAGCAGTTTTTTCTTCTGATATTTTTGAGATCAAAGTACTTCGTCTACATATTACAATACGCTTTTTACCTATTGACATCTCTCAGTCAGCGACCAGTTCGCCCAAAAATTGCCGAAGCTTAGCTTAGTTCAGATTGCTTTCGTGGTCCATCTTGTATGAGATCCTTTTTATTGTGACCATGTCCAACTTTCAGGATGGGCACACCGGAATCCTCGGCCGTTTCTGCCCCACCACGCATACGAGAGGGGTTTCCGGCCAGAACTTCGTCTACCAGTAGTTTAGCAAATGGTGAGTAAGGGTTTAGCCTCTGACTGCCTAGGCGAGAATACCGTGGACTACTACCACCGTCTCAGCGGAATGATGTCGCCCCTCATTTTAAAGGACTCTAGTTCTAAACCCTGTCGTATGCTTCATTGATCTGGAATTTCGCCGCACCAAAGATGTGTTCCCAAAAACTTTTCGAAACTCTGTGAGAGAACAGAAGTGGGCTTGGAAACGTCTCCATCGACGAACCTGCTTTCTATGGCTTAAGATTCAAGCACAAAATTGTTTGCTTTGCAGTGTGGTTGCGTTTCCCTAAAAACCTTTCCTTGGAAATGGTTTTGGAGCGCACACCAAAACGGCTGTGATTACTGGCCATGGTCTCCCTCAGACCCGTTTGTCTGTCAGCGTGGTTCCGAAGTCTATATCTCATAGCAATGCACCTTTTCTCCTTACAGTCAGCAGCTATTTTGCATATACCGAAACAAGAATGTCGGGCGTTTAACTGCGCCTTACCTTCGATGCCCCACAGATGACAGATCTGCATTGTACTAGGGTGTCAATTTAACATGTAGTCGGATGCATGAGTACCATTACCCGACCTTTAGCGGAGGCCATACATCTGATTTATACTCTCTTTATTTGAACGAGTTTATTGAGCTTATCAAGAAATAACTTCAGAAACGTCTCCACACCGGGTGTTGGCATCGGTATCGTCGACAACCTTGGAGCCGGCCACTCGCTTCGCTACTGCTGATCTCGTCGCTTCTGTGCTACGGCTCGATTTCTGGGATGATGCCCATCCGAGCACTATGTAAGAGTTTATGTAGCGTCTTCAGAAAAACAGGATAACAAATGTTCAAGAAAACGAAAATTGAACTTTGCTTGGTAGTTCTGACCTTATAGTTTTTTTCACCACCTTATTCTTTACAATTTCGGTAATATCAAAAAAATTTCCGGTAATACACCGATTAGCCCCCATATAATGCTGTCTCGCTCATATGAGTCCGGGAGGAGCAAGAGGCGGTCATGGCAAAATATAAGAGTGGTATGAAGGTTTCGACATAATAAGCGCGATAGATCTTCCTTTGTCCGGCTTGCGATGAGGGAATAGGGTTATACGTCAAACATGGCTCGCATTGAGAAATGAAATTCAAATGAGAAGAGACGAACTCGGATGGGAGGATACAGGATCTGGAAATCATATGTAGTTCCCATGATGAGATATTATTCCCCTTTATGTGCTTTTTGCAAAGCCTTGTTTAAAGGCAGTGTTCACGATGAATATCGCATTTGAGTTCGACCCAAAAATGGGATTGTTTGGTCGTGAGGTGTCTAGTAGTGAAGAAACGGCGAAGCAAAACGTCCAGAATAAGCTCAAATAATGGTTTCTAAATTCAGGGCGTGGGCGATAATCATGGGCCCTCCTGATTTTGGCAAGCGCGCGCTAATCGCGAATTCTGCGCGGATTGATCATGCTGGACGCGGGAGAGTTGCTTGGCAGTTTGCCATCGAAAACGTGAGCGGCGCCACAAGCTCGTCCGATTTGGGGGCGGACCGGGATAAGTAGGCGCACCGAAATAGCTTTCAAAGCCGTTTTTATTGATTTCTGGCTAGTTTTCATAGCTTTCTGCGACCCTATCCTCTACAGCACCTGCCAACTTAGTGTTTCACACCGAGACCTCGAGAACGAGATTCATCGTGAACCCTGCCTTTGGATGTAGTCGCTTCAAATCCAATTCGCGATTTGGAACCACTCACAATCATTACCATCATTAGGCGCTCTGAATATTCCAGCACCCATTCACAGGTGTTTTGGAGTCGACGAAGCGCCGGTCGCTTCGACTAAACAAATCTTGAGCCCCTTTCATAGCGATACTGCCGCGATCTCAAATCGCTCCGTGCCGGGACTTGAGACCGCCTCGTCCAGCGATTTGAAATCGCTCGGGCGGAAGCAATTTTGAGTGGAAAAGACGGACAAATGCGGACGACACAGCGGAGATAGAAAAAAAACAGTTTTTTTACAAACCTTTGCTCATTTTGAATGCGAAAGTTATTTGAAAATTAGGCGTAATATTCGACTTATAATAACCATTTGCGAGTTTTACGATAATTTCTACTGAAGTCTAAAAATGTTTTGTTAACCCCTTCTTTTGTGTCAATGATGTCATTCTCATGTGTTTCGATGTTTTCCGAATCAAAAAGTTCTTTTCCCAAAAAAGATTGCAAGAAGAATGGATGCGAAGAACTCCAGGAAAGCAAGAAGGATACAAAAAAATACAACACTGGAGAAAACACTGAAAATTCACGTCAAAAGCGTGTGAGGTCTGCAATTTGGCTCCGAATACCCTACCCCTTGACGAAGCATTACGACCGAGTCGCTTCGACTAGAAGAATCGCTTCCATCATGGAAGCAAAGCGACTTAAAGGAGCAGCCCAATGTCAGAATCGTTCTTCTGTTTTTTTGCCTATCTTAAAAGCGGACCAACGCGGATTCCAATGATGTCTCTTGAATCGTACTGGCCCCTAGGAACGGATTATGGCCCGTCAAAAATTGAGCTCTGGAAGCATGATGGACGAGTTTTCCGAGGCTTGTAACTTCCTTCATCTGCAACTGATTCATGCGAGCCGACCTGAACAAGGAGAGAAGTTGAGAATGAAGGTAAGAACGGAGCTATTGATCAGAAACCAACGCGCATCTCGCCACTGTTGGGCTCGAAAAATCGCAAAAGGGGCGTGCCATAGTGGCTGTGGGCGCCCTAGTGTGGCTTCCTCCTATATCTCGCTTATTCGGTGGAATTGAGAGCTCCCTCTTGGCAAATGCTATATAGGATAGATCTACTTCATAATTATGTGGAAATCTCAGATTTCGTTCCTGAGCTTGGACTGTGCCTTTAAAGGAATCAAGCAGGTCGCTTCGACCACCTATGAAATACACATCTCAGACGCTTAGCGATCGCGACTGAAACAGCCAACTGTTTCAACCCACCGCGATTCAGTGCAACATCTGTTACCGCAGTGAGTTTTTGTAACTGTTGACAGGGCCTCGACTAGTCGAAGCGACCAGCTATGAAAAGGGTTTCAGCCGTCATGGCAGCGACGCGACTAGTCCAAGCGACCTGCGAGGTTTGACCACCCTCGAACTACTCCAATCAATCAGCGTCCTTGACCGAAGCTACACTCTATTAAGGCCTGCTGCGAACCAAAATAATTTGTGTTGTTGCGGAGTTTTTTGTAACGGTCGATATTGCGGCAACTATGTAGTCGAAGCGGCCACTTCTGAGCAAGGCTTGAAATATTTCGTAGACGGTGTGAAATGTTCATGGAGACTGAATATGGTTTCAATGATGAGGAGTGGTTTAGCTGGGCAGAAAATGTCTGAATTCTGTAATATCTTTCAGATTAATGTCGAAAGTGACATTTGGAATTGCTGTCGCTCACTTACAAATCCCGGACAGAGTCACTCGCACAATCAAAACTCATCTTGAGGTTTGCTTCCACTTCCGATTCCGAATGAATTATAATTTTTTGAAGCTTCTTATGCTCTTTGCTGAGCAGGTTTAATCATGATCGGTGTGCCCCGGTTCTTCATCAAGAACTTTGTATTTCGAATTTCATCAGTAGCAGAAGCGCCCGTGATGCGTGCCTTCCATCAGTATATTTGTAAGAAAAGTCTCGGAATGTAGTCCTGAATGGTGTGCAGCACGAAACCTCCCTGCTAATGAAACTATGTATACATGCAGTTATCCCTACAAACGACTCCAAAGATTCTATTCAGTCGTTCAACCATTTATTTGACTAAGGTCCATTCAGCAGCTTTGACTTTATAAAATGGAGGCAATACTTGATCAAACTTTGCTTTGAAGCCATTCGATAGGGGAAGAATTACTCCGCACCAATTGATCCTTGTAACTGTGCATACACATTCATTATCAGAAGTCAGCTGCAGGGCGAAGAAAACCTTCCTGATATCGCTGCATTGATAACCACCATCAAGGACGACTCTTTGGTCAAAGAACATGGAACAATAATTGTCCTGGGAGGACTTCTGATAGCATTTGTCAATTCAGGTTGCTTACATAGTCTCAAATTTTCACGCGGGCATTTTGTGAAGGTGTTACTTCCAGGTAATTATGACGCTAGGTATCGAGTACTTCTCAGACACATTGCTACTCTATTGTGCGTTGTGTGGGAGGAGTTTGAAGATGTTAGTCATTATACACTCTGTTAGGCTAGCTCTTTTCTGGAAATAGTAGTTGGATGATTTCAGGTCGAAGACTCCTTAGCTAGTACAATCGTAGACGAGGTTTTCGTCGAGTCCAAGTAAGTAGCAAAATTGATTTTTGAATAGGCTTTATACCAAACCGAGCACGATATTGCTCAACTGAATGAAAGTAATTGCTTTTTAGAGACAGCCGTCTAGCGTAAGTTTAACGTGTAGTGGATAGTGTCGTGTTGCGTAATTCTGCAAGCTATATATAATTTCCCCCTTCTCATTGAGCCATAGTAAGCAGTTGTTTAGGCACTCACGACTTGCTCGGGAAAGGACTCAACGGAACAAGAAAATCAAGCGAATTCTTCTCGTTGGAGCTGCTGGTGGCGTGGGAGGAGTACTCATAGGTAAATTCATGAAATTGCTGTTGAGTTGGATACAAATGTGCACGTCACGGGATTGATTCGGCACGATCAAGATTCAACTGGAGATGATAAAATTATCAGAGAATCTTGGGTAACAGACTGCATCATCAGCAGGGGTCAGCACGCGGAGGTGCAGACGCGGACTTTTACCCTGTCGTGCCAGGCGTGCGCACCTTTGAGTGTGGTAGATGAGGGGCGGAGACTGGGTGGTGGTCGTTATGTGTTCAAACCGAGAGGAATTGGGTAGGAGCGACGGGTGATGATTGGCGGTAGCCGGTGTTTCCTCCAAACACTATCCTTTACTCCTCCCCCGCCTTATTCGCGGTTTGGACACTACGACCACCACCCACGCAGGCCGGTTGCCCTCCCACTCGGACACTCGGAGCGGAGAACTGAGGGGAAAAGGCGTGTGAGGTGGACTACCGAAGCTGTTTTTTTCGAGGCGCCCTGATGAGGATGCTGTTCCGAACTGCTGGGCTTATCGCCGTGCTGCGTATAGCGTCGCGTGCGCAGTGCCGTCAGTTGACGTTTCCGACACAACGTTGGATGCTAAATCAAACTCGCGGTACATACGAGCCGCGTTGAAATGGGGCTCTGCCACTCTTCTTTGAAATGGGTGCGCGGTACCTGCCTCGCAAAAAAAAGTGGGCGCTATATAAAACCCGCTCCTTCGATTCTTTGTATATAATATAATAAATTCGAATGAAAAATGTCGTAAGGTGAGGAGCTCTTGGCCCTAGAGCGGTTGCGTCCGTTATCTGTAATCGCCCCTGGTTCGACCCTCCAAAACCTCATAAACCATACGTAAGTTCGATAATTTCAGCAGCGTGCATGATTGTGCTCACTCAAAGGCAGTGTTCGCAATAATCATCCATTCTGAGATTAATTGCTAACTCGATTGTTTGGCATCTTGGTAGAACTGAAATGAATAAGAAGTCGAGAAAAACGCATCAGAAAGGCACGAAATCCTTAAATCTCACCCCGCCCAGGGGTCGAGCAATCGTCCCAGCAGATAATCTCGAAATTCTGTATTATCGTGAACACTGAAATTGCAACACAGCCCTGTGCAATTCGTATTAGACAACTCCATTGGTTCGAAAGGCCCTCAACCGTTACCCATTTCCAGGGCTCACAGGTGGCCTTGCAGCACCTCTTGTCGCAGCTGGAGCAGGTGCAATTATTGGCACTGGAGCGGCAGGACTGGCAACTACAGCCGGTGCCGCCGTACTAGGAACCACGTTTGGAGTAGCTGGTGCTGGCCTTGCTGGATACAAGGTAAGTCTAAATCTCAACACTGATGGAGAAATATTACCAACAAATGGATGTCTTCAAAATATTTACATTCGTGTAAAACTGATCATGTAAGCCTATGCATATCGGAGCGAATTCTGCAGTATGTGAGCAGAGAGGTTGACAGAGAAATCGCATTTTGAAGGCACATAACAACATAGTAATGCCTTTCGAGATTTTCTGGTCTTCTTGAAGACGGCACTATGATTCTAATGATGTTTCTGGGGTCGTGTGAAAGTCCCTGAGAACGGAATTATAAGCTCTCAAGAATTTTATTTATTTTATTTATTTATTGAAGACGCGGGAAACCCGGGTGAAAAACAACGCAGGAAATGAACGAACTCATTACTTAATGGGTAGAATCCAAGTATACAAAAATTATATCAACAGAAAACTCGTGACCTTGCTACTGCGAAAAAAAGAGGCGAAATCATGGTGTACGAGTTTTCTGAGGCTTGTACTTAGTTTCCGTCATTTGCATCTGATGTATACGAGCTGACCTGTGTGAAGAGAGAGGAAGGGAAGAACGGGGCTATGGATAGGCAACCATCGCACATATCCCCACTCCAAACGCCGTCAAAGGTGGCGTGCCAAAGTGGCTTCTTCCTATGCTTCGCTTTTGGAGAAATTGAAAGCTCGCAATTGGCAGGTGTTGTATATTGTGGGTCTACTTCCCGATTATGGGGAAACCTTAAATGCAGTCGCTGAGGTTGGACTGTGCCTTTAAAGGCCCCACCTCTTCAGGATAAGCGAGAAAAATCGAGCAACCATTTGTTCCGCCCACTTCGAAGTTGTCGGACTCAAAAGGGACGAGATGCGTCATGGGTTTCGATCGAAATCCACGTTCTTCCATTTGCTATCGATCTAGCTCTTTATGTAGTGTGGTCTGCTCCAGCGCGATGGTAGCGATTGACGAAGAAAAACAGGCCCAAGACAACTCGTCCACGAATTTCTCATCGTCCGAATTCACAACCTTTGAGGGGTGATAACTCCGCTCGTAGTGGGTTATGAGCGATTCTAGATATGTCATTGTGATCAGCCCCAAATTCTCTCCAGAGTAGGCAGAGACACTGAAAAACGATTCTGAGTTTGGACTGTGTCTTTAACGTGACTTCACAATTCAAAGAAGCAACTAAACTGGCAAGCCCTTCTGCACAGTTTGTATTTCAGATGAACAAGAGAGTTGGAGCGATTGAGGAGTTTGCCGTGGAAACGCTTTCCGAGGGACTTAGTCTTCACTGTGCTCTAGTTGTCTCGGGATGGATTGAGGAGCATACAGTAAGGAGGACCGCTTAATATCTTTGTGTGGTATAGGAGCACTCATGTTTCAGTCATGCGAGGAAGCCTTCGAGCACCAATGGCGGTATCTGAATCTTGCCCGTGAGCAGTACACACTCCGCTATGAGAGCAAATATCTAATGGAGCTGGGTAAGGCGATGGATTACATAATGGGTTTCGCCGTCTCTGTTGCCATTCAACAAACTCTCATGGAGACCATCCTGGCAGGTGAGCTGCGTTTTTTGAGTTTTCCTCCGAAAATTCAAATTGGTGAACCACTTCGTAAATGATTCGTAAGGAGGCCTGAGATCTAGTCTGGAAAACAGTTCCCTTAACAACAATTTTGGATCGTTCGAACTAGTACTGTTAACATACGTAACTCTTGTCAGAGCGATTTGAAAAGGAGTATCATGGAAGCATTTTATCTGTTTTTGTTCATTTCTCCCATTTCAGGTTTGGTGGCGGCAGTTGCGTGGCCAGTAGCCCTAATTTCGGCAGCTTCTGTTCTCGACAACCCTTGGAATGTATGCATAGCCAGAGCAGCTGAGGTTGGCACCAGGGCTGTGCGTTATAACGTTAACGTGTTAACGCCTTAACGGGTTAACGCGGTTTATCTTGGAAAATTAACGATTAACGCTCAACGAAAAAATCCTAAAATCACGTCAACATGAGATCGTTAATTGCAGTGGAATTATGGCACTGATTGAGCTGCTTCAATGGCAGTTTCAAAAACTGGGGCCGTGCACGTCGCGTCGGCCTGCAGAGCTGTCAATTTTCGGTTGCTGTGAAGTATATAGCTGACCTCAATGTGTCCCATTCCATTGTCTATCTATTTTAGTTATTTCTTCCCAATATCTAAGAATTCGAATTCGTGTTCCGAAAAGGAAATGTGAGGCATGATCTACCTCTCTACGGTTGAGTAAGCTATCGAATGAGGGTTGGGAATGGGGATTGAAGGCCTCACATTTTCTATCAAGCGGCACACGCTCTGTATGGAGTGCACTACGCGGCGCACGTTTCATAAGAAGCGCTACTCAGTTTCTCCTACGCATCGAACGTTCTACATGAAGCGCTACTGACTTTCTAGGACGCGACGCACGCCCCTAATCACTTTCTTGGACGCAGCACACTCCTATTTTTCACAACGTCATGCTGACGCCATCTGAGCGCTCATCCACTTTCCACTACATCCTGACATCGTCTTCTGAAGCCTTGCCTTTTTTTTATCACGTGCTGCTGACGTCATCTGAAGCCCTGCCTACTTTCCATGGCGTCATCCGAAGCCCCACCCATTTTCACGACGTCATGATGACCTCATATGGAGCCCCACCCACCTTTCACGACGTCCTGACGACGTCATCTGAAACCCTAGCTATTTCCCACGAGGCCGTGCCTACGGCTTCTGGTGCCCTACTGCTTTCCTCGACGTCCTGCTGACATCACTAGAAGGTGTGTGTTATTTTTCTGGGACCTCTGGTGATTTATAGATTTTCTTTGTGGTCAAGTAATGTTTTGAAAATTTTTAACGAAGTGCAAAATTAACGTGTTAACGCATTAACGGGTTAACGCGGTTTTTTCTCGAAAATTAACGATTAACGCTTAAAGGCAGCATACACGCTCACAACGTAATTGAGATAACTGCGGAATTAAAATGGTATGGCACCGAACACAACGCCCACGCGTTTTGAAGCGTCAAAAACGACCCACAATTGTGAGTGTGAAGTTGGCCCCGCCCCTGTATCTGCCCACCCCCTGTATTTGCGTCCTCCCCTAAAACAGAGGTGCTGCGTCATTTCCACCGTCGTCGATGTGTGTGGTTTACCTATTGCACCTATTCCACCACCTACAACGATGGTGAGAATGGCCCACCACCCCTGTTTTGGAAGAGGACGCAAATACAGGGGCGGGCAGATACAGGGGCGCGGCCAACTTCTCACTCGTGTAGCGTCATTGTGGGTCGTTTTTGACGCTTCAAAATGCGTGGGCTAAAATTGTGTTCTGTGCCATACCATTCTAATTCCGTAGTTATCTCAATTACGATCTCAAGTATGCTGCCTTTATCGAAAAAATTATTTTTCTTTAACGCACACCCCTGGTTGGCACTGATAATTTCGAAACAGCATACATTCTGCCTAATTTCTATTCGTACAACACTGGTAACATTTTGTTTTGAAAAAGGAAAGAATCGTTTCTGGTGCCGATTCGCCATAACTGCTCAATTTGGTTCATTTAGGAATCCAGATTTATAGTCCTTCCGCAGACCAGCGCCAGGCAGGGCGTTGCAGCATCTCGAAGAAGCCACGTCCCCCCCTTGGTAATAAAAATTCTTCGTAAATATTAAAAACTTTTACATCCCTCCAGGTTCTGATTTTTTTGACAATTTCTGCAGTGAATTTTTTCAGGGAATAAAGATTTTGACCTTATTTTTTATTTAATAACAAAATTACTGCACTCCCTACCCTAGTGATGAGCCTTTGAGAACGTAGTATTGACTTGCTCTTTGCTAGAGAAAATTTCTGTATTGAGAAAGTGGTGATTGAAAACCTGACACAGATCGCCTCCCAATGTCACTATGGCAATACGAGGACGGAAGATGAGGGCAAACCAAATTAGTATTCTATCAAAAAGGGGTCTTCCAAGCGAAAGAGGTTTGGTTGGCGTCAGAAACGTTCCAACAAAAAGGGAACAATAGGCAAGTAGGATGAGGAGAGTCTACAAAAATTAAACAATATTTTCTGAGACTGATTTTCTTGGCCGAAACTTCTTAACAGCGAAAACAAACCGTTGTGGCATTTCACGAGGAAGAGTTCAATGGTTTCCAGGAATGGACTTCTATTCTTGACGAGATTATAAGAAAATACTCTTATTTCATGCTGCACTTTGAGTTCACTTCTCGTAGCAGCTGGAGCTAGCCGTCTGTGTAGGTGAAGTTGAAATCATTTTCTCTTCTAATGATAACTAGTAGGTGCACATAATTATACATTTTTCTCGTTACTCGCATAATCGGAGACTATTTGGAACCACAGAGTGCTTCCGTGTGAAACAACGCAACGGTTTGTTTTCGCTGTTAAGAAGTTTCGGCCAAGAAAATCAGTCTCAGAAAATATTGTTTAATTTTTGTAGACTCTCCTCATCCTACTTGCCTATTGTTCCCTTTTTGTTGGAACGTTTCTGACGCCAACCAAACCTCTTTCGCTTGGAAGACCCCTTTTTGATAGTATTTCTTGCAGTGCGTGTCCTAGCAGCAGTTGTCCGCAACTAAGGACTAAAGTTTCACTTCGATGTGGACAGTACGTCGAGCTCATGCTTCTTCTCAATTTCACGAACTCCATTGTGGACGGCAAACGTCAGAAGCCGTTTCTACATAACGATAACGAAGCTTGCAAAATTTGCCTTGGGCGATTCGGGAAGATGAACGCATACTTCAGCAAACCAGCTATACTATGACGTTTTTGACTTCAGTGCTCGTCAACGTTCACATCAAAGACCAGACAGCGTCTCTGTGATAGTTTAAGCACTCGAAAAAATGCCCTTGCAATAAAAACGTCGTGGTTTCCGCGATACATACATTCCTCTTATACTCACTGTGCTACCATCTATCTCGAAGCGAAGATTTTTTTCACTCGCACGCGTGCGCGGAGCCAGGGAGGGATAACGGGAGAGTGTGCCGATGAAAGAGAAACATTTGACGCGCGCGGGGTGGACTCGAGCAAATAAATTGTGAATCATAGGATATCCTCAAAAATCATGTCCATTTTACTTAGTGATCTAGAGCTCAACTGATTGAACCAGAATGAGCTACCCTCGTAATTTGATCACAGATTATCTATTGGGCGCCTGCGAAACATGACGTTTTCAGGTGGGAGAACATTTAGCCGAAGTGCTCCTTAGCCGCTCCCACGGCAAACGACCAATTTCATTAATAGGATTCTCACTAGGTGCCAGAGTCATCTACCATTGTTTGCTCGCAATGAGTAAGCGCTCAGAATCGGCAGGTGAGAAGGTATTACCTTAAAAAGAGCTCATCTGCTATAATATTGTGATCGATTCAGGCATAATTGAGGATGTGATTCTTCTGGGCGCCCCCGTTTCTGCTTCACCCAAGCAATGGGGACAGTTATGTGACGTCGTTGGCGGTAGGATAATCAACGGGTACTGTGATACGGATTGGCTCTTACGGTATGCTTCTCGGACCGTCCTATCTTATCATCTCGTAGGGCATTACTTCTCAGCGCTTACTTTTTGATTTACTCTTTCCCTTCGTTTATTTCCACCAAACTTGGCCCTCTATCCTCAAAGCAACATCTCTCTTATAGTTGCTTTCCGTGCAGTAAAAATTTTCATAGTCCACCGCTCGTGCAGAGCTTCACACGCGTGCCTCGCTTGCGACGAGGACTACGCAAGGTGAATTTGGTTGCATTCGCGACGCAACAATCGTCAGCGTCAGCTGATAGCGTCAAACTGGGTAGCCAGAACCTCCCAGTAGTTGTTTATTCACTTCAATTCAAAGGCGCAGTACACTCGCAGACATGAATTTTGTGATTTTCACGAGATTGCGTAGGTCTCTTTTGTATAACACCTGCCAAGGGCGAGATCTCGATTACTCCAAATAAGCTACTAGTTACAAGCGAACCCACGTGCCCGACTCCCTCCAGTCACCACCACGGGCCACGCCCCTTTTCTTGATTTTCAAACTCAATAGCAGCTAGATGGATGGATGAATATTATACTTGGGCAAAACTGTAAAAATTTTCGAATTTCGGATTTTCGAATATATTCGAAAATCATTTTTTTTTCGAATTTCAAATTTTCGAATACAAACGAAAATCAAATTTATCGAATTGCAAATTTTCGAATAAATTCCGAAATCACTTTTTTGAATTTCAAATGTTCGAATATATTCGAAAATCAAATTTTTCGAATTTCAAATTTTCGAGTAAAATCGAAAATGATATTTTTCAAAATTCGGATTTTCGAATATATTCGAAAAACTCATTTTTCGAATTTCAAATTTTCAAGTATATTCAAAAACCAAAGGAAGCGAATAAAGGCTTCGAACATCAGGATGATGCCAGTTCGATCGAGCTCGAGTTGCTACGTTTTTATGTTGCTGTCTGAGATTTGAATGCATACAAATTTTTAGTGTTATGTTGAAAATCTCTGCGGAAATTGCATCCAGTTCACCATTGAAAAATCGAAAAATTACGCTGATTAATAGAAGTACACATCTAATGGAAGTACACTAAAAAGAGGGGGCTGAGAACTGGAAGTACACCCTCTATCTGAAGAACCACTCTAATGGAAGTACATCTGAAAAAGAGGCGTGGGAATTAGAAGTATAGTTTACCGCAATGTTAAAGAGACATGGTGCGGTTGCGGACTCGTGCTAACATACGGTAGTCTGCTTGTGTTATCACTTATTTCTTTCGAAATAACTGAGGTTGGTCGGTGAGTTTCTGTTTCTTGTCTCACATTTTCACCTGTTTTATTGCTTCCACAGATGTATAGTTAGGTCCGTGGCCTGTGTTCTCAAGAAAAAACGTTTAAATTCAAACCGCA
This sequence comes from Aplectana chamaeleonis, assembly GCA_029168955.1. NCBI lineage: Eukaryota > Metazoa > Nematoda > Chromadorea > Rhabditida > Cosmocercidae > Aplectana > Aplectana chamaeleonis. The sequence goes on along the minus strand of JAPDOI010000124.1, from coordinate 302,371 downwards.
GCTGGCGCGACGGTATAATTCTCAGAGGTTGAGATTTAAACCGCCACGCCAGTCGCGTTTTGAATTCACACGTTTTTTTCTTGAGGAAACATGCCGCGGATCTAACCATAGTCGTATCGGTGGAAACACAGCCTAAGGCCCCGGTCATAGTTGGATGAGCCGACGTATCCAGCCCGGTCGATACACACAGAAAGCATTGGAAATGGTATGCAAAAATCACCCGGTGTATCCCTCCAACACCCCCAACACCCTCCCCCCCCCCAACACCCGCCGTCACCAGCCCGGTCGATACGTATGAACAATGTGGTGGGGTAAGGTTAAGAAAATCACTCGGTGTATCCGACGCGGTCGATATCCATGCTATACGTGGATGACGGCGGATGAGAAAATCACCGGGTGAGCGGGCCGATGATAAAACATTGCGTATCACTAGAAAGCTGTCCACACTGCTACCTCCGTTTCTTCACTATACTCTCCTTCACTATTTCTCTGAAGAGGTGCAATCCTGTTGGCCACGTAATCATCGTCATATCTAGTTGGATACACCGAGCGATTTTCTCAACATGACCCCTTCATTTTAATCATACGTATCGACCGGTGGCCGTATTAATGAAACTTCAGAAAGCTTCCCGGATAAGATTAAACCTTCCCGCTGTCGGACGAGTTTTCCGCCATCCATCTACCCGGCTACCCGGCGGGTAGACGGGAAGGTTCCTGGCTACCCGGCGGGTAGACGGGAAGGTTCCTGGCTACCCGGCGGGTAGACAGGAAGGTTCCTGACTACCCGGCGGGTAGACAGGTAGGTTCCTGGCTACCCGGCAGGTAAGCGGGAAGGTTCGTGGCGATAAGACGTGGAAGATACACCTCAAAAGCAACCTGAAAATCCTCGAATTATCTTCCCGTCTACCCGTCGATTGAAGACGGATAATATCTTCCCGTCGATGAACTTTCACAGTTTCCGTCTTCCATTCAATGAGTTTTCGTGTTGCTTTTGAACTTGGGCACTACTCCTACATACGGACTCGGGTGGTCAAGACGGTTTTCAGAGTTTGGGAGATTACGCTGGGCTACGGTACTTATACCGTAGTAGCTCGAAACGTTTTCGCGCATCATTTGATCAGGCAGCGTCCATACGTAGCGAGAGCGTGCGTTCGCGCTGTTGTGCGCCTCTCGACGCTCTCCAACGCTGGAGTAGCCCGTGCCCGCAATTAAACACCGACAAACACCCCCATTTCGTTTTGATTCGATTGACAATCTTTGACCGGGTGATCAATCGCTCGAATCGGCGCGACGGCTGATCATTTCCCAAGGTTTGTGCATTCTGTGATTGGGTTATGGGGTACAAGGGCAATTACGTGCAAGATCGAAATTTGCTGCTTCCTTCTTTGAGCTGGCGTAAGCGCGCGAGAGCGAGCGGGCGTGAGCGCGCAAGAGGGAGCGCGCGTGATCGGCAAGCAAAACGTGTGTCCTCGATGAACATGGATTTTGCGTAATCGCACGCTCCCGCGACGTATGGACGCTGCCACAAAACTTTCCCGCCACTTACCACATTTGAATTTCGCGCCGCATCTGATTTCGAATTGGAACGCTTTTGTCCAACACTAAATGGACGTTTTCGAAAAGGAGGGCTGCTGCGAAAGTGCATTGAGTCTTTCGTCGTGTGCCGTCGACAGTTTCTCTCTGGTTAGATCCATAATTCCTTTAGTTTAGCTCCCAAAGTGAATTGACCGCCCAATTTTTACCTTTGTTTCGTAAAAGTTGATTTTTTCTCGTTCAAGCCTCCTACCCAAGAGGTTAACTGCGGCGCTTAGCGCAAGTGGAAAACTTCCCGGATTCGCTGTTGAATCCTATTGAGCTGTTGAATAATGTAGACCGGACCCGGACAAAGCGCCGCTTCGCGGTTGGAGCAGAAATACAGTGAGGATAACACAAGTAAGACACCGATAAGGCTGGAGGAAATGTAAACGACAGAAAGAGAACTTGATTGGAGAAAGCCGGGTGCCGGGACGAACGTCGAGATGATAATGTTATTGATTCGATATGCCACGTGTACTAGCAGATGTTGTCGATTACTTGTTACATCTTGTCAGCTCTCGAAGGTAGCAGTTAAATTGTTAGTCTTCTCACAAGTTGTGGGATCGTTATTCACAACTGTAACCCCTCTTTTAAAGAGGGTCTTAAGTTGTTTTCCAGGTCCACGCGCCCGAATAGTGGGTGTTTAGTTGAATGGGTGATTTTTAGCAGGGATTTCAGATGAAAAAGCGGGGTTCAAGTTGAAACGGGCCAAAAAAGCTGGTCGTTTACTTGTTTCGGGGGTTTTAACGAGTGTTTAGGTTGTTGAAAAACTTCTGAGACCAAAGAAATAAAGACTCCTCCAACAGACCACGTCTACTTCGTCGTGTAAGTTAGGGTGGGCTACACTACCACCCTCGTTCATTAAAGGGAGGGTGTTTACAATAACGAAGGCTCCGAAAACAAACCGGGAATCGGAATGCCCTATCTCCATCTGTTGCAACATTGTTGTCGAAAATATGACTAAAAACTAGCCAGAAATGTCCCTATACGACAGCAAAACTAGAATGTAGCATGGTCGCCCCGAAATCTTTCAAAGCATGTTGTTGCAATAGACCTCGGACGTTTCAATTTTCGAAGAAAACTCAACGGTTGTTTTCATGGTGGACATTGCCTTAGTTTAGTGCTTCACACCTCCAGCATTTGTGGAGTTGTTTGTTACCACCTTAAAGGCAATGATATACCTTCTTTTGCTCTTTACAATATTAGTACTAGAATAAGGAAAAGCAGATCGCCTGAGAAATGGCCTTGAAAGTTTCAATCCTAGATGCCCTTAAAGGCACAGCCCAAGCTCAAGGCTGAAATCTGAGATTCCCACATGGTTGTGAAGTAGAGCCACCCCATATAACACGTGCCAAGTGCGAGCTCTCAATTCCTTCGAATAAGCGAGATATAGGAGGAAGCCACCCTGGGGCGCCCACACCCGGAAGCCACTTTGGCACGCCCCTTTTACGATCTTTCGAGCTCAACAGTGGCGAGATAAGCGATGGTTTTCTATCACTTCCACCGTTCTTCCCTTCATTCTCAACCTCTCTCTTTGCCCAGGTCGGCTGACATACATCGGCTGCAAATGAAGAAAGTTACAAGTCTCGGACAACTCGTCCACCATACTTTCGTAGCTAAATTTTTGAGGGGCCATAACTTCGCTCCTAGGGGGTCTTGTAGGATTCCAGAGACATCATTGGAATCAGTGTAGGACCGTTTGCAAGATAAGCAGAAAAACAGAAGAGCGATCCTGAGGTTGGACTGTGCCTTTAAAGGCACAGTCCAGCATCCAAGTCGATTTTTCGTTTTTCTGCTTATCTTGGAGAACATTTCACTCTGTTAACAAGGGCTTCTTCAGAATCGCTCAGAACTCACTACGAACGGAATTATGGCTCCTCAAAAGGTTTGAATTTCGACGATGAGAATTTCGCGGACGAGTTTTCTCCAGCCTGCTTCTTCTCGTTTATCGCAGACGTCGTTTTGAAGCAGGCCACAATATGAAGCCAGACTGAAAACAAATGGAAAGAAAAACATTTCGAATAAACTCAGTTGCGCTTCTCTTTTCTACTGTGATCGGAAGCTTGTCGGTGGGCGTAACCCATTTTTTCTTTCATGGAGACGTGGCCGGCTTCTCCTCGCTCTTTCCCGCTGATTTGATTGTAAACACTGCCTTTAATGAACGAGGGTAGTAGTGTAGCCCACCCTCACTTACACGACGAAGTAGACGTGGTCTGTTGGAGGAGTCTTTATTTCTTTGGTCTCAGAAATTATTCAACAACCTAAACACTCGTTAAGACTCCTGAAACAAGTAAACGACCAGCTTTTTTGGCCGTTTCAACTTAAACAACCGCTTTTTCAACGGAAACCCCTGCTAAAAACCACCCATTCAACTAAACACCCACTATTCGGGCGCGTGGACCTCGAAAACAACTTAAGACCCTCTTTGAAAGAGGGGTTACAGTTGTCAATAACGATCCCACAACTTGTGAGAAGACTAACAACTTAACTGCTACCTTCGAGAGCTGACAAGCTGCACACGACGAAGGACTCAATGCACTTTCGCAGCAGCCCTCCTTTTCGAAAACGTCCATTTAGTGTTGGACAAAAGCGTTCCAATTCGAAATCAGATGCGGCGCGAAATTCAAATGTGGTAAGTGGCTGGAAAGTTTTGTGGCAGCGCCCATACGTCGCGGGAGCGTGCGATTACGCAAAATCCATGTTCATCGAGGGCACACGTTTTGCTTGCCGATCACGCGCGCTCCCTCTTGCGCGCTCACGCCCGCTCGCTCTCGCGCGCTTACGCCAGCTCAAAGAAGGAAGCAGCAAATTTCGATCATGCACGTAATTGCCCTTGAACCCCATAAGCCTATCACAGAATGCACAAACCTTGGGAAATGATCAGCCGTCGCGCCGATTCGAGCGATTGATCACCCGGTCAAAGATTGTCAATCGAATCAAAACGAAAGGGGGGTGTCTGTCGGTGTTTAATTGCGGGCACGGGCTACTCCAGCGTTGGAGAGCGTCGAGAGGCGCACAACAGCGCGAACGCACGCTCTCGCTACGACGCTCCCTGATCGAATGATGCGCGAAAACGTTTCGAGCTACTACGGTGTAAGTGCCGTAACCCAGCGTAATCTCCCAAAATCTGAAAACCGTCTTGACCACCCGAATCCGTATGTAAGAGTAGTGCCCAACCTTAGCCTTACTATCGGTGTATCTTTGCTCTCGGAAACAGTAAAAGCTCATTGAGGCTCTCACTCTAACACCTTGCCAAATCGAGAAATGTTGATTGATTTGGTTTAGAGTATACTCTTTTGGAAAGAGGTTTGATTTAGCCTCTTTTCAGAAGAGTATACCCCTGGCTTCTCACTATCGGTTCAACATTTTCACACCCACTCCCCGAATTTGCAAATCTTCAAGCATTATTACGTCTCAGTTGTCCAGCGGGACAGTGCGATAGAGTTATCGTGAAATTTTTGGTCCAGAATTCGGAAAAGTAGTGAGGGCCTCCGAAAAACCGGGAAATTATAAAATCGGTCTGCAAGTTCTGCGGTTTTTTTTGGATCATCAAGGGTGTCACAGATCGGTGCTATCGCAAGCCTTTGGCTACTGTCTCATCGAGCTTGACCACGACTATTTTTTCGCGCCGCAAAGTTTTTGAATACACAGAGAATACGTGATTCAAACTGGCCCAGGCCCAGTAGTTTGATGGAGGTGTTTAAAGGCAGTGTACACGATAAAAATCGTTTTCGAGTTTCCACCAAAAAACGAAGGTTTAGAGTCTGACTGTTTCATCAATGAAGAAGAATCGTAGAAATGCTGTGCAACATCCAAAATTAGCTCCTCATCTTGAAAGCCACATTTCAAGGGTGGATGAGATGCGCGGGCATGGGCCTGAAGTAGACAGCGTGTGCAAATGCGCCCCAATGCTAAAACTCAGCCGCGCTCGCGCTCTAATGGTAATGTAGAAGCGGACCAAACTGTTCCTTGGAAAACTCGGCCGCGAGCGGAAGGGCTAGCGCGAGCGGACTCCGAAGCCGTATGGAGCTCCTTCAGGCTCGTTTTTTTCGTTCCTTCGACCCCAGTGCTCTAATGAGACCCTGAGCTTCTGATTTCCGGCCAAAAACCGAGGACGAAAATTATCGTGGACGCTGCCTTTAACTAGTTAAAGGCACTGTTCACGACAAACTTCGTCCTTGAGTTTTCTTCGAAGAACAATGGTGGTAGCTCCCAGAGGCGGAACAGTGCTGAACAAATGGATTTAAAAGCCTTCCTAGAAGCAGAAAACGGGTTTGAAGATTAACCCAGAGGGCAAGGCCGGCCTCCTTGAGTTCAGTTGTTGTCATCGACACCGACACGTCCCTATCCCTTCCACGATTTTACCTGCGATCATCGGCGATCGTTTTCCGCTGAAAAGACATTAGATTTGAGAATAAATTACCGAAAACATCCGGAAAACTTCGTCAGGCAAAAATCTGTTCAATCCATTGCCTAATTCAATATAAAAACTGCTTATGGTCTCAGATCAAAGCGTGGCAGTGATAGAGCCGTGTCGGTGTTTATGAAAACAACTAGACCCAAGGAGACCGGCCTTGCCCACTGAGATAATCTTCGAAACCGTTTTTTGCCTCTGGGAAGGCTTTGGAAACCGTTTTTCTCAACACTGTTCTGCTTCTGTGGGCTACCACAATTGTTTTTCATTGGAAAATCAAGGACGAAGTTTATCGTGAACAGTGCCTTCAAAGAGAGAATGAAGACTTGTTGAAAGGAGGTCTTCACGTTGTTGATTGGAGCGCATCAAGCTGTCAGAAAGAGGTGTTTAACTTGATAGTAGATGACCGACAAGTAGTTGAAAGGAGGTCTTTACGTTGTTGATTGGAGCGCATCAAGCTGTCAGAAAGAGCTGTTTAACTTGATAGTAGATGACCGACAAGTAGTTGAAAGGAGGTCTTTACGTTGTTGATTGGAGTGCATCAAGCTGTCAGAAAGAGCTGTTTAACTTGATAGTAGATGACCGACAAGTAGTTGAAAGGAGGTCTTTACGTTGTTGATTGGAGTGCATCAAGCTGTCAGAAAGAGCTGTTTAACTTGATAGTAGATGACCGACAAGTAGTTGAAAGGAGGTCTTTACATTGTTGATTGGAGTGCATCAAGCTGTCAGAAAGAGCTGTTTAACTTTATAGTAGATGACCGACAAGTAGTTGTAAGGAAGTTTTTCACTTAATGATAAGGAGGCAACAAGTTACTGAAACCGGCTTTCAACAACTAGAGACCTACTCTAGGTCAAGTTGAGGCCTACCCTTGGATAAGTTGAGAAGCACTTTCCTGCAACGTTCCGACGCCTTATCGACAACTTAACGAGGCAATCGTTAAGTTGTTGGAATAGTGGATGTTAAGTTGTTGAAAAATTCCGAGGTAGGCTCCTGGAGTTAAGAAAATGCATATCAACAACCTCTGAGCAATGACATGATCAGGAAGTGGTGAAAAAAGTTTGAATTTCACGTTTAGTTAAGTGACGATACATTAAAGGCTGAAAACCACTCACAGTTTTTTTTTCGGTTCAAATGATTCTTTCTGGGCCCACCTGAGAGTTTGTTGGGTTAAAAACGCCTGTGTAGATAAATGAGGTCAAATGTCTCAAATTCCGGCGAAAGAGGCCGGCCGTCCGTCGGTCATCTGGCACAATTTGCTGTCGGCCATCGTATAGGTAACTGATCAACAGCTGATCAAGTACAAATGAGGGTAAGTTGATGAACTATATTATACGATTACGTGAAGAATGACTTTTCTATATACATATGTGTATATTTTACCCCAATGTTGAAAGGGCATGGTGCGGTTGTGGACTCGTCCTAACATACGGTAGTCGGTTTGTGGTATCATTCATTTTTCCGAAGCAGCTGTGATAGATTGGTAAGGCCCCGGTCAGAGTTGGTGCTATTTGCATCTGTAACCCACCGACTCCCCCCAGCACCTCCCAACACCCACCCGGTCGATACGTATGATTTAAATGAAGGGGTGAGGTTGAGAAAATCGCTCGGTGTATCCAACTAGATATGACGATGATTACGTTGCCAACAGGATTGCACCTGTTCAGAGAAATAGTGAAGGAGAGTATAGTGAAGAAACGGAGGTAGCAGTGTGGACAGCTTTCTAGTGATACGCAATGTTTTATCATCGGCCCGCTCACCCGGTGATTTTCTCATCCGCCGTCATCCACGTATAGCATGGATATCGACCGCGTCGGATACACCGAGTGATTTTCTCAGCCTCACTCCATCATTTAAATCATACGTATCGACCGGGTGGGTGTTGGGGGGTGTTGGAGGGATACACCGAATGATTTTCTTAACCTTACCCCACCACATTGTTCATACGTATCGACCGGGCTGGTTTCGGAGGGTGTTGGTGGGTGTTGGGGAGTGTCGGTGGGATACACAGGGTGATTTTCGCATCCCATCTCCAATGCTTTCTGTGTGTATCGACCGGGTTGGATACGTCGGCTCATCCAACTATGATTGGGGCCTTAGGCTGTGTTTCCACCGATACGACTATGGTTAGATCCGCGGCATGTTTCCTCAAGAAAAAAACGTGTGAATTCAAAACGCGACTGGCGTGGCGGTTTAAATCTCAACCTCTGAGAATTAAACCGTCGCGCCAGCTGCGGTTTGAATTTAAACGTTTTTTCTTGAGAACACAGGCCACGGACCTAACTATACATCTGTGGAAGCAATAAAACAGGTGAAAATGTGAGACAAGAAACAGAAACTCACCGACCAACCTCAGTTATTTCGAAAGAAATGAGTGATAACACAAGCAGACTACCGTATGTTAGCACGAGTCCGCAACCGCACCATGTCTCTTTAACATTGCGGTAAACTATACGTCTAATTCCCACGCCTCTTTTTCAGATGTACTTCCATTAGAGTGGTTCTTCAGATAGAGGGTGTTTTTCCAGTTCTCAGCCCCCTCTTTTTAGTGTACTTCCGTTAGATGTGTACTTCTATTGATCAACGTAATTTTTCGATTTTTCAATGGTGAACTGTATGCATTTTCCGCAGAGATTTTCAACATAACACTAAGAATTGGTATACATTCAAATCTCAGACAGCAACATAGAAACGTAGCAACTCGAGCTCGATCGAACTGGCATCATCCTCATGTTCGAAGCCTTTATTCGCTTGCTTTGTCAGGTCGATTTTTCCAAAACTGTATTGGTGCGGCATCGCTTTTGTCGACGCGTGCTTGACGAGGAAGATAGAGGCGGCTTTTGATTTACTTGAAAACACCTCTCCCAGAGCGGAGCCCTTGCATCCACAACCCACTTTACGTAAACGTCCATGAGTGGTGGTGCCGGATATCCTCGTCGTGTATACGATTTCTCTACATGAATCATTCAGTCTTAATAACGCTAGCGACTACTGGGTTTGGAAGGACTGTTATGGTCAATGTTTAAGGCCACAAAAAGTTAACTTTGAGTGATTATCACCTCATGAAATCAAAATTGCCGTAATGTAACTAAATGAACTTCGTACACTCGCCACAAGTAACCGCAGCATTAGTGTTTAGCTTTGAGATTTTCTTGTCTATTTCGCTAAAGTGGAATCGAAAGTTCTCCCATACAAACAATCCTCAGCCGAAAAAAGTAGCCGATATTTCACTTGCGAACATTCAAATTCCGAGCATATTCGAAAGAAAACACCTCGAGCAATCTGGCCTCTCTCAAATGCCACACCCGGATGGCCAAGAACCTATCTGAAAAGGTGTACTTTTAGTAGGTGTGTACCTCAATAGAGGGTGGACTTCTAATATTCAGCCCTCTTTTTTTTGGTGTACTTCTATTAGAGGTGTACTTCTAATAGAGGTGTACAATACGGCTGATATCCAAGGGGAGTAAACGGGCGAAAACGCCAAAGTGGGCAACAGGATTTGGCGTGAGTTGTGATGTATCACCGGGGGGGGGGTCGGATCCGTCGACATCCGGTGGGATGGGGGGTCGGACCTTCGGTCTACCAAGCACCAAGATGAACTTCTATCAGGGCGGGGGGGGGGTTGAGAGCTATACCGTTTGTATAAAAAATGATGGCAAACAGAGACAGCAAAATGAGACAGGAGATCAAAAAACAAACTGAATAGTGAGAAACAACTGCGAAGAAACAAATGATGCAAGATACGAAATGGAGATGTAAAAATAAGGCAGGAACACACAAGAAGAGGTTACAATACACTGGTGATAAAGCATGCAAGACAATAGACGACAGTAGCATGGCCATCGTTAACACTTAAGAGGCCGCGTGTCCACACTGCGCAGCCACGCCATAAAACTTTTAATATTTTTTCTATGACGTGGAGTCTTTCTTAATTACGGATGAGTTCTTTATAATGTAACCTATATACACTCACAGTGGTAAGAAATGGTATGCATTCAAATCTCAGATCAACGGGAGTTTGTCTGGACGGATAACGTATCGAACTGGTGGACGATTTCTGTTTTTTGGGCTGTTTGCTGAAGAACGATGGTAGTTATGCAGCGGATATTCGACAACGATGTGCGAAAGCTACGTCTGCATTTAATTCTCTAACCAAGTGTTTGTGGGCTACCACCATCGCGAAGGAAGTCAAATTGCGCGTCTACCTATCCGCTATTCGCCCTATCATGATGTACGGATCAGAGACGTGGGCAGCACCGAAGATGCAGATGGAAAGGTTGGATTGCACGGAGAGGAAGATTTTTAGGCGTTGGCTTGGATATTTCTGGCCGCGTGTATGCCATAACGAAGACCTTTACAAGGAAATCGACGCAGTACATCAACGCTTGACACGAGGGAGGTGCCAGCATCTCCTAACGCCATCTCAAGCAGAAATGGAAAGTCGACTTCGACTGCTCGGGCATATACTAAGAAGAACGCCGGATCGTCTCGTACAACACGCTTTAAGAATGCTTCCAAATCCTGTCTGGAAACGGCCACCTGGGCGTAGGCGAAAGTTCTGGACGGATGTGATTAAAGAGGATTTGAAGTCACTCGGCATCGAAAGACAGTTCAGGCGCGATGTTTCGTTTCGAAGGAAATGGAATAGTGACAGCTGGATGGAATGTGTTCAAATTGTGGCTGAAGACCGTGAAAAATGGACACGGCTGACTACTAGGACGGCACACCTCGGTGAAGATGCGGAATGACCGCGTCAGGCGAAAGCCAACCGATTAAGTCAAGTAAGTAAGTCAGTGGTCAAGCATTTTGAGTGCTCCTAGTAATTTTACAAGCATCTCCGGAAATGGCACTTTTCGATTTTTCGAGCTTCTTTAGCCGCGAAGAAATCGTTCCAAACGTGGCTAAGAAGGGTTATCAATGATGCTTATTACGGAACTGATGTTCTATAGTTGATTGTCGGAATAGTAGCGCCACCTATTTGAGATAACCGTAGTTGGTCATCATTTCAAATTTTGCTGCCTTGACCTCGTGGGTTACTCGAGTCGCTCCACAAGGTTCTGGTGTTTACTTTTCAATTTCCAATGAAATTTCCTTGGACTGCGGTATATTAGCCATCGGTCAACCTTGTTCAAAATTTCGCTAAATTTCGAGTGGAGGTTAACTTGGGGGGAAAGAAGTGAAAACCTAGAAATAGTTCAGTGCTGATGATTTTATTGAACTTTAACTACGGGGTATATTTGGAGAAGCTGAACAATGAAGTGGTGTATATTTGACAGTTTTCTAAGGCTTCGCTGGCGTCTGCCGTTTGTTATCCGTTTGTAAACGTTTCAGGTTTTGGTGCGACTTCGCTCACGTGGTCATTGGGGAGGAGGGGGTGCTGACTATGAATCTGATTCCCATTCTGAGATTTCTATGAAATTTCTGTCGGTCGCATCAGACAACTTGGTAGATCAAAGTATTTGAGTTCGCTGAAAGTTCTGCATGAGGTTTATTAGGGCATTACAAAGGAGAAGTTCGTTCATTTTTCAAATTTTCAATACTCTGGGTCGGCCTAGCACGGCTCAATCATAATCATTAGCTGTAACCTGAAGAAAATTTCTGAAAGTTGGGCTCCGCAGAAAAGGTCAAGAATTTGGCATTGCTCTTAAATGTCGTGAAATTGTTTTATTGGATTGGGCTCTCAACTTGATTTTTCAAATGTAGTGAAATTGTTGAATTGATTTGGCTGTGATGATACTATATGCAGATAACATAATCATTAAATGTAGTGAAATTGTTGCAAACGAATTTGGCAGGAGTTCTATGAATTATCACAGTCAAATCACGCGTCAGAAGGTCCTCTGGCGAGCAAATAAAGACAAAAAGAAAACAGCCAACAATGAACGAAACCTGGCCTTATCGACTAGAAATAAGGTTTTCGAATGTTATTCTGCCTTTTCAGTGTAGCTCCTACTAAGGTACCAGACCTTACTTCACCGATTAGATAAAGATCATGAAAACGAAATCTAACGCAATTTATTAGCTACTAATGCTATGTCTTCGTGTCCTGAACGCTTTCACGGTTCACATTGTATGAGAAGGTTTTTCTGCTAGAGTTATTCTTGTTCTCATTTGATTCAATATGCGCTCCAAGAGAAACCCCTTCTGACGCGTGATTTGACTGTGATAATTCATAGAGCTCCTGCCAAATTCGTTTGCAACAATTTCACTACATTTAATGATTATGTTATCTGCATATAGTATCATCACAGCCAAATCAATTCAACAATTTCACTACATTTGAAAAATCAAGTTGAGAGCCCAATCCAATAAAACAATTTCACGACATTTAAGAGCAATGCCAAATCCTTGACCTTTTCTGCGGAGCCCAACTTTCAGAAATTTCACAACTTTTTACAAGGGTTTCCCTTCTACAATATCGTCAAGCTATAAAAGGCAAGTTGTTTTTCTTCAAAACATAGTGGTAGAAATGAAGAAACAACCGCTCCGCTGCTAAGACTGCGAGATAATTGTTGCAACGCGGCTTCCTACAAATAGATGGAAGGCATATACTTTTTGAATTTAAAAGTCGAAAAATGAAGAAATGAGTTTCAAAATGACCCAATTGTACAGGTTCTAGGCACTCTTCTGGACGGGGGGGGGCACGCACCATTCAAGACAGAAATGAAATGAACGGCCCATTGGTGAGGCTACCAGTCGAAGAAGTATTTCCGTAGAGCTCTAATAAAAACAATGATTGATAGCGCAGTATCAGGCCTCTTTTATCAGAGTTTTTCATCATTTCTATGAGTTTTTGCGTAGCTTGGCCCCTCTAGTGAAAGAAAATGTTGAAGGGGCCCATGAAAAGCCTTCATTTGTAAAGAAAAGTCAATCGGAACACATTGTAAATACGAATTTGAATTTTGCGCCAAAATCATTTTCGGAAGTTTTCTGCATGTGGAGTTCGTGCCGTAACCAATTTTTCCTGTTATCTTACTGTCGCACCAACATTCTAGGAAAAAGGGCTAGATGACTGGTGAGAATTGGTGGCGGATATTAACCTCATCGTCCAACGTTTTTGACGCGCCAAAGTTTACCAGTGTGGTCTACCGGGCTCAATCATGAAATTGAGCCTGAAAAATGGAAATTGATTTCCAGCGCGAACGATAGTTAAGTGCGCCAGAAGAGGACTACCGTAATCTTAGGAATGATGTTATTCGGCTCTCGTAAACAAATTTGATGATACCCAATTGATCAATGATAAAGTATAAAAGAAGTGAAGAGCGGTGTGTCTTGATTCACACACCGTCCTTCTCTAGGGGTCAGCAGTTGAGGATCTGCCTGGACTAAAAAGCAGGAAAACATCACCACCTGTAGGGAAGATGAAGCGAATTCGGAGTCAGAACTTAGAAAATTTTAGAGCCAACTCGAGTGAGATTACGGTAGCCCTGTTCTGGCGGACTTAACTATCGTTCTTGTAGATTCGGAGGCCTGGCTTGCATACGGTGTCCTGAACATTGAACTGAGGTCCTGCACACCCCTACTGAGATCCAGCACACATTCCATGAAGTCCTGCTCATCCTTACAGGGGTCTTGCACACGTTTCATGATGTCCTGCACACTCCTACTGATGTCCTGCACACATTCCACAAAGTTCTGATCATCCTTACAGGGGTCTTGCACACGTTTCATGATGTCCTGCACACTCCTACTAAGGTCCTGCACACATTCCATGATGTCCTGCACACCCCTATTGGGGTCCTGCACACGCTTCATGATGTCCTGCACACATTCCACGAAGTTCTGATCATCCTTACAGGGGTCTTGCACACGTTTCATGATGTCCTGCACACTCCTACTAAGGTCCTGCACACATTCCATGATGTCCTGCACACTCTTATTGGGGTCCTGCACACGTTCTATGATGTCCTGTGTAATTTTACTAAGGTCCTACACACATTCCATGACGTCCTGCTCATCCCTACTGGGGTCCTGCACACGCTTCATGATGTCCTGCACACTCCTACTGATGTCCTGCACACATTCCATGAAGTCCTGCTCATCCTTACAGGGGTCTTGCACACGTTTCATGATGTCCTGCACACTCCTACTAAGGTCCTGCACACATTCCATGATGTCCTGCACACCCCTATTGGGGTCCTGCACACGTTCTATGATGTCCTGTGTAATTTTACTAAGGTCCTACACACATTCCATGACGTCCTGCTCATCCCTACTGGGGTCCTGCACACGCTTCATGATGTCCTGCACACTCCTACTGATGTCCTGCACACATTCCATGAAGTCCTGCTCATCCTTACAGGGGTCTTGCACACGTTTCATGATGTCCTGCACACTCCTACTAAGGTCCTGCACACCCCTATTGGGGTCCTGCACACGTTCTATGATGTCCTGTGTAATTTTACTAAGGTCCTACACACATTCCATGACGTCCTGCTCATCCCTACTGGGGTCCTGCACACGCTTCATGATGTCCTGCACACTCCTACTGATGTCCTGCACACATTCCATGAAGTCCTGCTCATCCTTACAGGGGTCTTGCACATGTTTCATGATGTCCTGCACACTCCTACTAAGGTTGTGCACACATTCTACGACGTCCTGCACACCCCTACTGGGGTCCTGCACAGGTCCCATGATGTCCTGCACACTCCTACTGATGTTCTGCACACATTCTACGATGTCCTGCACACCCCTACTGGGGTCCTACACAGGTTCCATGATGTCCTGCACACTCCTACTGGGGTCCTGCACAGGTCCCATGATGTCCTGCACACTCCTACTAAGGTCCTGCACACTCCTACTGAGGTCCTGCACACATTCTACGACGTCCTGCACACCCCTACTGGGGTCCTGCACACGTTCCATGATATCCTGCGCACTCCTACTGAGGTCCTGTACAGGTCCCATAATGTCATGCACACTCCTACTGAGGTCCTGCACCCCTACTGGGGTCCTGCACAGGTCCCATGATGTCCTGCACACTCCTACTAAGATCCTGCACACTCCCACTGAGGTCCTGCACACATTCTACGACGTCCTGCACACCTCTTACTGGGGTCCTGCACAGGTCCCAAAAATGTCCTGCACACTCCTACTGGGAGGTCCTGCACACCCCTACTGGGGTCCTGCACAGGTCCCATGATGTCCTGCACACTCCTACTAAGGTCCTGCACACTCCTACTGAGGTCCTGCACACATTCTACGACGTCCTGCACACCCCTACTGGGGTCCTGCACAGGTCCCATGATGTCCTGCACACTCCTACTAAGGTCCTGCACACTCCTACCGAGGTCCTGCACACATTCTACGGCGTCCTGCACACCCCTACCGAGGGGTTGCTGTAGTTCCACGACGTCCTGCATACCCTACTGCGGTCTCGCATAGTCAACCGACACTTCCAGCACACCCTGCGACGACTTCTTATCTTTGGTGCGCATGGTACAAACACGCGCCACGCTCAAAAACAACCTTTCCGCATAGCGTCCTGTTCCAAGCCGGACGTTTAGAGTACACCACCCTAGAGAGCAAGGTATTTATATGGAGTCTCTAAGAAAACAATGACTGATAACGAAAAACCCGTCATTTTTATAAACTAATCTTGAGAGGCCGGTTTCCGAGTTTCAAAACGCCCGTTAGGGCCCAGAAGTCATTATGGTGAGTTCTGACAATTATTTTCGTCATTCCCATGGCCGATTACCTCTAGTCACAAATTTTCGAGCGATTTGGTCCACGCCTTCCAAAAAATGGTTTTCGACGGACGGAGGTGGAGGCGGAGGCGGAGGCGGAGGCGGAGGCGGTGGCGGAGGCGGAGGCGGAGGCGGTGGTGGAGAACGTTTTTGCATACTTTGAGAGGTCATAACTTTAGAAAGCGGGGACCAGTTGGGATGAAAAGTTGCACACATATGTAATTTCTTGCAGCGCGTCGAATAGTGTACAGCTCATACCTCTGTTGACGGTATGAATAGGTGATCTCATTGTAGGGCATCCGCGCGGGAAGAGATCAAAGCCAAATCCTGGTGAGCGCTTCGCGCTCACCACAATTCTAGAAGTCGACAAACAAACGCTCATTTCGTTGCCAGCCTTCTGCATGTAGAGCTGAAATAACTTCCAAAATAAAAAAGCAGGTCAGCGAAAAAGTGGTGGATCATTGCTTCACCATGGCCTCACTCCAGATCTCTGCGGAGCGACATACTCTCAGGTGGAGTGGAAGCGGAATACTGGTTGTCTGAGCAAGAAAACCTGCTCCGATCAAAATGGGTCCCAGCGGACCGGGTGTCCACACATGTAACCCACGGAAACGATTAGCCGTGGAGCGCACCGGTCGACTGTGGAAATCCGCCTTGGAGCAGGCGGTCTTTTAAGTGTTAATGACTCTGACATGGATGAGGAGTCTTGGCCAGGCAAAGTGTGTCGCCAAAGCGCTCCTGGATATGTCAGCGGCAGTGGTGTTGAGTATGCGCTGTCATCGAGGTCATTACAAGCGGACTATCCTGTCAACGAGATGACACAGATGTTCTGGAATTTCGTAATCTAAGATGCATTTTTAGGCGATTCAAGAGTTCCGCCAAAGGTCAAAAATTTCGCAATGTTGGGAAACGATGGATAGCTTACTGTTTGAGAAGAGCATTGTTCACTGTTATATCGCTTGCTCTACTCCACGAAATTGACTCGTTTGGCAGTTTCCAAGATGCGATATCGCCTGAAGCATAGGACGTTTATGCCCTGAGAGCGCATAGGTGCGGTTGCGGGCGCGAAACCCACATTTTGAATACGAATGTCCGCATGTGAAAACGCACTCAAAATTTCATGGACGCGGCTTCAATCCCAACAGCGCTAGATAGGGTGGGCGACTTTTCCTTCTCCACAAATCACCTGAAAAAAAAGATCAACTTCGTTTGATCGTGAGATCGTTGGTCTGCGCAGCGATCTCTAACGATCGACTCTTCCTTTCTCAAAAGTCGATTAAAAATTTTTTGGTCCGCAAAAAGAGTTTTTAGTGATTTTTTTTGGTTTTCTCAACGTAGCTGTTATATACATAGTAGAGTATATCAAACGAATAAAAATTGTCGGATATTCGAATAAACGAATAATTTGAAAAAATGATTCTTTCGAATATTCGAATAAATGAATTATTCGAAGAATTGACTTCTCTGAATATTCGAATAAACGAATTTTTCGAAAAATTGACTTCTCCGAATATTCGAAAATTTGACTTTTCGAATAAACGAATTATTCAAAAATTTGACTTTGCCGAATAATCAAATTATTCGAATGATTTGAATACGAATAATTCGAATATCCGGCCAAATCACGAGTATTCGAATAAGAAGTGCGGACCGAGTACGCATAATCGAACCCCCGTTCGTGGCACTACCAACTTTCTTGGCCTTTTTTGTATGGTATTATACAGATCAAAGCTATGCCAATGTACTTCCACGAAAAAAATTCACATTATAACATTAGAGTATGCGAACCAACTATTATCACTGTCTATGAGTAGTTGTTAAACGATACGGTCAAAGTCTCTGGATTTCCTAGACAACATCTACCAACAATATCCGAATTTCTTATCAGTTTGGGGTCCTATCTAAGCAGGGGGGCACTGTTGTATCGCACCTGGCCACGCCCATTTTTCCGTGCTTCAGTCCTGATTTTGGCAGGGGAGGGAAACCCCGGGTGATGCTCAAATTTAGCGCGGCACGGTAAAACGGGCGGGGCCAAGTGCATCCAGTCATAGTGGCCCCCTCCGCTCAGATAGCACCCAGCTTGGTTGTAGACATTTCACCTCTGGACCGCAAAAATGGACATGAGCCGGAGACCCCTTCCTATTTTTCTGGAATTATTCGTTTACTCGGCCGAATATTCGAATATTGGGCCGCTCGGATATTCGAATAAACGAATTATTCGAAAATTTAACTTTTCCGAGTATTCGAATAAACGAATTATTCGAAAAATTGACTTCTCCGAATATCCGAATAAACGAATAATTCGAAAAATTGACTTTTTCGAGTATTCGAATAAACGAATTATTCGAAAATTTGACTCGTCCGAATATTCGAATAGACGAATTGTTCGAAAAATTGACTTTTCCGAATAATCGGATAATTCTAATATTCGATTATTCGTTTCTTCGGCCGAATATTCGTTTTCCAAATATTCGTTGACATCCTCTATTACATAGGGTCACATTATATATGGAAAACTCGAAAACGAAATCCATCGTCAACGATGTCTTTAACATAGAGATTTTGAGACTGGAAAATACGTAGATGGTATGTTTTAAACGCATTGATTTGTACTGAACCATGTTGGAACGAAAAAATGAAACAAAACTAGAAACAAAAGAGCCAAAGCCGGGATAATTCTGCAAAATTGTACACTTTCAAGTATGCCCAGCGATTTTTCTCCCAATCTGAGTTGAATGAGAGAAGATTTCTAGAAGATGGAATTTATGAAGGCGTCAAAAGTGAAGCTCGAATCGATCGTCGGAGCTGATCCTCGCGGGCGATGGAAATGGTCGAGATCATTTCTTGCCGTCGCTTGCTGGCAGCGTCACTGCGGGAATCGCTGCCGTCGCCGCGGCGGTAACACTCTGCGAAGCTACCTTGTCGCTGCTCCCGCGCGCCTAGTCGCCACCTTCGCCCGCTGCGTGGCATCGCCTATTCTCCTTCATTGCCCAGCCGCAGCGAGACTCGCCGCGGTGCCACTATGCAGAGTCCTCAAGACGTTGCCGATTGGCCAACAAGTGAACCGCCCGTACTCCTACCTTCCCCAGTCCCGAATTCCGTTCTGGCACTATCTGTACGGTGTAATCCATCAGAATAAAATTCAGGTGAAACTTTTCCTTCGTCTCGACACCCTCTCACCACCTCTTCCCCTCGCAGCCTCAATTCGCGAGGAACCATGAGGACGTGACTCGTGGACCGAATACACAGATAGATCGAGAAGCTTTGGATGAGTTCGCCTTGCATGGGTGGCACGCATAGCGCAAAGCCGCTGCGTTCACGTCGACGCTTGAGCGTGTTAGACGTAGGCTTTTTTTTGGGCCCACAGTTAACACGCTCCAGTGGCAACGTGGACGCAGGGGCTTTCCACCGCACGCGTCGCGTACGCTGACCGAATTCGTCTGATCCTCTTACCGTTCTGTTTATTCGGTTCGCAAGCTATAGGGTTTAGTTTGGATGCTGGCTGCATGATGTTAAATTGAAGCCAATAACAGCCACTGGGTGGCTCTGATTACGGGATCACCTGACACGAGCGAGTGTTGCGTCGCGAATGCAGCCAAGACCACCCGCAGCTCCTTGGCTAACAAGACAAGAAAGTGTGCGGAGACTGTACCTCTCTTTCAACTCGCTTTTAATTGATTGTTTCCAGATTTCTATATCGTACAATGAGCGTACAGTTTACAATTGCTGGAACTGGCCCAGTAGGGAACAAGAACAGGAAGATTGTCAATTATAATCTCAGTCATATTGTATGTAAGGCTTCGATGCATTTTTAGATTTCGTTCTTACTTCTATATAGCAAACCGTCTTTGCAGGTGAAAGGTCACCTCGATTACTCAAGAAAACTCTCTGAAGTGCTTGCTGCTGTAGGGGTCAGTGTGAAGAGACTTTCGCCGGCTGAGCTATCCGGAGACTTCCGGGAAGCTATTGGTGAAGCGCAGGAGGCTCTCACAATGACTAGCTCAAATGCGGGTTGTACTCGAAGGGAAAGTCCACCAAGTGAGGCCGAGCCTAAGCTCAACAAAATACAGGAGATCTCAATTAGGGACAAGTAAACATTCAGTAAGCAGCTGTTGTTGAACGGGAACAATCTTTTGTGAATTACTAATACAGAGAAAGAACTTGTACAATGTGCCACGAATGTGCAAATATCTTCCTTTATCAGTATTGGATGTGATCTTCCGTTACAGGTTTTCAATTCTAGTCTTATACACTTGTTTTCCTACTAAATGATCCTAATGAGTTTCCAATAAAGATTTATATGAGTGTGTCTTAATAATAATAGTCATACATCAGAAGAGAGCGTTGGGTAGTTCTAGGAATAGACAAATCATTTAGAGATAAAGCGAGCCCGAGTGAGAAAGCTGATTGATCGGCACAGTGCTTGCTGCCAGGCGGTGCCGGCCCCGCTCGTAGTCGATGGCGGTGGGGACTTTTCGCACGCTCGTCCGAGAGCGGCAAACGCTACGGCCGCCTTCCAAGTACGCCGGCCGCATGGGCCGCCATTCTCATTCGGACGCACCTTAGAACATCATGACGGAAGAAATCGAGTCAACAGAGTTGTACAACATTCAGGCGGAAAGCGAAATGAATCCTGGAGACGAAAATCTTGACGTGACTCAAGATACCTTTGTTTATTGTCGTGTTTTCTCTAAAAGTGACTTCATCCAGACTAGCAATGACTTATTCAATATTCGTTGGATTGAGTCCTTCGGATCTTGAGACAGTTAGGGAAAGAAAGGAAATTTTCGTTGAGGTTTTAGCTATGGTTACGTGCGTTCATGGTTCGGGTTCAAGCAAACCGGATATATTACCCCCACACTTATAGTTAGTAAAAATAAAAGCTTAGAGTATCTTTATAAATTCACTAAATTCTCTTGTGTTGCTGGACGGGCTGTACAGTGTTTTCGGGCAGATTCCTTGATGAGCACGAAGAATTCAACAGGAGATTCGGGAGAAGAATAATTGACCCCAAAGATAAAATGCTTTCTTTAGATATGCAAAGTTTTGACTTTTCGAAAATAGAACTGGGATTGGGCTCCTCAGAGACATGGAAAAAATATGTAGCTCTCGTTGAAGCTGATGTTTAGCCAAATATTTTGGAAACATATCGTAGCCAGAAGATGGACATATTTCAGATTTATATTCCTGAAGTAATGACTCCATTCAGGCCATTCCCTTGTTCCCAGCCAGAAAATTTCTAAAAAGCATTGAAAAACTACCTCGATTCCTTCCATTTACACCTGGCTTCATTTCTTGATCACTTATCTCTTGTCATTGGATATCCTTCAGCGTATAAAGTGTGTCTGAATGAGATTGTCTGTCCACGCGGTCGGCGTCCGTGCGGGGCAACCATTGCAGGAGCGTTTATTGGATGAGCTTTCCCCACTGCCATTTGTGTGATAATCCTCTAGGTCCAAAAAATGCCTTCGCCATACCCGCTTGACACGCACGCCGACCGCGTGGACGGACAGTCTCGTTCGGACAGACCTATCTGCAATCGGTCTGTGATGTTTGACAAAGTGCCTTCTCGATGGAGGCACTCATTCTGGCAGCCAAAGGAACTGAGGAACTGTTATCATTACTCCCGTTTTCTGCCGATTTTTCAAACAAAAAACGCAAGCACATAGTTATCCACTTTGGAATGAAAAACGGGTAGTACCGACCTCTCAGCATGGTTTTGTCATTGACAGATCCGCCTAAAGGCAGTGTTCACGATGATTCTCGCTCCCGAATTTTCCATTCAAAACAATGCGTTGGCAACCAAGTGTTATCAAAATCCCGAAGAAACGGCGAGAAACGCTCTAAAACGTTTTATTTCAGTGACATTATTCTCGGGCCTGGACTAGTTGTCCGATTGTATGGACATGTTCACGGTGGTTGTCACCTGTAAAAAAGGGGGCTTATCAAAAATGAAAGAATATTTTAGGCTAAACCATACCAGTGGGGGTCTGAAAGAGAGACCGGAGCACCCGAGAGTAGAGAATTGCAAAAGATGTTTCCATTAAAGAGTTCATTATCACAACGAACAGTTCCTGTGAGAGTAAAGACGCGTGGTGAGGGTAACGGATATCTTGCCTTTCTGGTCCGTTTTTCTCGGTTTTTTTCGTCATTGTAGTTCTACCTGGGAGGCGAGACAATCGATTCAGCGACAAACCTCAAAATCGAAGATTATCGTGAACACTGCCTTCAAACCATTCTATTCGAATGCATCATTTGCTGGTCTTAAGTCCTATATGAACAAGGAGCATGCGATATTATATGTATATGGTCGGCACGGGTCGTACGAATAGTACTTAGCGTTCCTTGTTGTGAGTTACCCCGAACTTGGTGCGCATTCGTTATAACAGATGCGCACCGAGCTAATGCCAAGGCGCTATAAGGAAAGCAAAGTATCAATACGATCCGTACCGACTGCAACATATTTTGACCTCAGCCACATCCAGGAGTCTACATTACACTCCGCTCAACAAAACTTACCCCATTTGATAACCGGTTGCCTTCTTATAGTCGGGTTTTCAACACTTTCATCGGTAGCCGCTGAGGAAGGCGTGAACGGATATTAAAGTTTAGAGCCGTACAGGGCTATTCTGTGCTCGTTCTTACCCGTTTTCAGCATTATTGATGCAGTGAGCTTCGGGTCTTTCGACTTACGTTGATAATCCAAACTGTTTTGATCGTGGACACTATCTTCAAGGTATTCCGTGTGATATGGCTTACGATCGTTTGGTTGTGTTAACTCTAAACAACTTCTGAGGGAGTGGGCATGTTCATGTTCTTAGAAGGAGAGAACTCGCCTTGTTGATCATGAGTATGGTCGTAGTTATCTAAGGGACCACTTTGAGCAGTGTTCCTACACTGTGCTGGCCACAACACAGAGCACCAGCTGTGGCGACGAGTGGAGGACGAGGGCAGCACGCGCTACTCGATTAGCAGCTCGTTCCCTTGTTCTGCTCTCGCTGTTTTAGTAGAAGTGAGAGTTAGTTGTGCTCCATGACAGCCCACGAACGTCTGAGATGAAGACTGTTTGATTGCTTAAAGGCAATGTTCACGATGTTTTTCGTCCCCGAGTTTTCCACATAAAACAACATGTTGGATTCCAAGTGTTACCAAAATTACGAAGAAACGGCGAGAAACGCATTAAAACGTCGTATTTGAAAGACATTATTCTATAACATGGACTAGTTGCCCGGTTGGATGAACATGTTCTAGGTGGTTGTCACCGGTGGAAAATTGGGTCAGCCAAAAATAGAAGAATATTTCATGCAAAGCAGGATAAATTAGGGACCTAAGAAAAGAACGGAGCAATAGAGAGTAGAAAATTGCAAAGGACGGGTCCACAAAAGATTTCATTGTCGCAGCAAACACTTTCTGTGATACTTAAGAGGCGGGCTGATACTTAAAGTTTTCGTGTACTTCTGGTGCGTTTTTCTCAATTTCTACGTCATATTAGTTCTACCCGGGGCCACTTGATCAATATAGCGAATAATCTCAAAATTGAAGATTATCGTGAACACTGCCTTTAAATTATATGCACCTTGTTTGGGGGAAAAAAAGAGAAAAGGGGAATTGACATATAGCTATCCAGATGCTTGTATGTGCAATTTTGTAACAAAGAGCTCTCCATGCTGATTGTGAATATGCTCGTAGCTGTCCAAATGGACCACTTCGAGCAATGTTACCACACTTCGGTTGCCACAAAAAAAGAGCAGCGGCTGAGGCGACAAATGGAGGACGAAGGCAGCACGTGCTGCTAAGAGCGGCACAAAGGCAGCACGTGTTGCTTGAGCAGCAGCTCTTCCCCTCGAGCTGCTTTCGCTATCCTCGTCGAGGTAAAAGTCTATTGTGCTCCATTACGCCCGCAATCTTCTAAGCCGCGGGAAGTGGGGCGCTGTGCCACGCCCACGATATTGAGGCCGCGCGAAGTCGACTAGGCAGACTTGGTCGGCGGGAAGTCGGCTGTTTTTATCTGAGCAGGCGACTGGCCATGCGGGGTTGGCGGCCTCACTGGAGAATGAAGTTTCGATTCGCGCGGGGTGATCTACCGTCGCAGTCCCGTCTATTCATCAGACTAAAATTATTGCGCGGACCTTATGTAGGAGGAACAAGTCTTCTGCAGATTGTTTCAGAATGCAATTAAAATCATTTGTCAGTGATCCCCACAATGGCAAATATCATTGGGTTCTCAGAAAAGTGCCTAATTGTTGTATTCTGATGGGACTTTATTACATATAGACTACCCTAGCGTGTGATGAACCCCATAGCTCTGTTCTAATTAACCATAGTAATTAAAAACAGGTCTTCGTGCACCTAAAATGCAATTACATGACTCGAGAGTGATAAAATACACCTTTTTCCAATTTCTACCCCCATCAATTTCCTGTGAGCAAAAACCACCACACCTATTAAACGCACGATCGAATTTATGAGAGGCATTTTGCACGACAGTTTTTCGACTGCACGTCATCTTTGATCGGAAAATAAGACTTTGTGTTTTTCGTTTCTTTTTTTTTTACTTTTTACAGAACTAAGCGACTATGACGCATCTTCAGAGTCCTATCCTTATCTGCAGGATCGTCCGTGAAAAAAACTGAAATTCGATGAGGCGAAATTTTCAAATTCTGATAACGCCAATAGATTCCTCATAGTTGATAAAATATAATGAAGTTTTTATCAACCGGATTCGTTTCTATTAAAAATTTACGCGAGGAAATATTTAAAAGAATCCAAATCTTGGAAGCCAATAAGTTGCATAAATAGAATTTTTTTCTAGAAAATTAGCAACTGAATTTTTTTAGTGCTCTAGCAATCTAATTCGAGAAAAAGTGCTATTTCAATTATTTTCTCTTCCGATCCATTAAAATTCTTACGCGAACAGTCTAACGTACATGTTCTTTCCTTCTCATTTCATTATGACTACACATTCAAGACCCGCGCTAAGTTTTGTAAAAACGGGGAGCATTTGCCAAACCTGGCAAGAAAACGTCCGATGCTTGTAACGAGGGGTGTGCGGCAATTGCCGTTTGCCGATTGCCGTTTGCCGGCCATTTTTGGGGTTTGCGTTGCCGTTTGCCGAAATTTTCGCTCAAGACGGAAAATTTTCGGCAAAAATGCGTTAAGACGACGGGGTTTGGTGTGCTCCCTCACCGCAGTTTCTGTGTTGGTCAGCGATTCGAAGCTGCAACAAATAATTATTTTGACTAGCTCCATCTAATATTTCCAGCTCATGTTTTATGTAATTGTACCCGATGAATCTGTAACTAATGAAACTGTTTTGTTTAGGTAATCAGAGGGGTTAGTTTAAGTTCTAAGTTATTTGGTGTAGAGATGAGAAAATGAAAAACCTTTAAAGGCAACTATTAAAATCGCCTTCAACTTTTTACCACGAACCGAAAGGTCTGAGGACCTTTGCAACAACAATTTCGAGAACCAGCCTAAAACAAGCAACCAATAGCAATATACGACCCCGAAAATTGAATGTGGTGTGCACCTCCCACCCACTTCCTCGGTAGCCACAGGGGAAATTGGTGGGGCGGCCCACCACATTCAACTTTTGCGACCGCATAAAGCGGTTTATTGCCCGTTTTCAGCTGACATTGTTGTTGTAGTGGGACGCTTGTAAGCTGAATACACAGAATGGGGAGCGCTCAAGAGCAGTTCGGCTGGCTAAATGCACTGTACGCGGCCCTCCAGCGAGAACGTGAGCGCAGCAGCTTGCGCGTCGCTTGTATCAGTCAAACTATCACTAGGTGCCTCTCATTCTGTGTATTCGATCAACATGCCCCTCGGAGCCTTCGATTTCCGGTGAAATTTTGAAGGCTGCTTTTATCGCGAGCTTTGCTTTCAACTCGATTAGTTTCACTCCACTCCTGTAGCCTCACAAGGGAAACCATCCAAGCGTAAATTGAAGTGAGCGAAATAAAGAACTCTGAGCGTACTTGCTTAGACATTCGCTGTTATGAACTCGATACCAATAGCATATGTTCCGCCGAGCACCTGCCGGAGCATATCGTATTGGTTGGCGGATGATAACAGCAGACACTTTCTGTTATGAACTCGATGCCAATAGCATATGTTTCGGGAACATATCCGTTTGGTTGCCGGAAGATAAGAGTTTTAACCAGCTATCAGTTTCCCTTAGGTTTCCAAAGCTGTTCTATACCACGAAAACGTGATTTTTCAACACCAAAACGTTGAAACACTCATCGCTATAATTGTACCTTGTTTTGGAACGCTCATAAAGTACAATTTCACAAAACAGTTATGGATCTCCGCATAAGTGTTCTACATAAAACAAGAATTCTACCTTCTTACTATGCATGCTACTCTTCTCGATAATATATCAACTTCTACGGAAATACCTACAAAACAGTATGACATCGGTCTTTGGTTGTAAAACGAAACAAATACTACGTAATCTTTTCAAGAATCGATACAACATAGTATTCCACAATCTATTCCCTATTTGAAAATCATTACAAATCCGTGTGTTTCCTAAAACAGTCCAAGAGCGCTGCTCTGTATCCGATGCGAGTAATCATTGCCAATACCTAAACACTTTCCGTGGACTACTGTGAATCCACAACCCTTCGACTGTTTCTACAAGTGTAGCAGATACAATATTGTGATGTATCGGATTTCTTCTTCAAATAAGATTTCGGGAAGAACACAACATTATTGTGATATATCCGTGAACTGAAAACGCAAACAACGTTTTCAACAACGCAACATTGTGACATAACCAGCCGGGAGCGTGGTTTAATCTGTTTTACTGCAAATTTAAAGAAGAAGAAACATTTATAAAAATGGTATGGATAGTAAATTAGATCACGGACGAGAGTTTAGGCAGCGTCCATACGTCGCGAGAGCGGGCGTTCCCGCTGTTGGGCGCCTCTCTCCTCAACGCTGGAGCAGTCCCTGCCCGCAAATTAACACATGTAAACACCCCGTACCTCGTGTTGATTCGATTGAAAACTTTTGATCGGGTGATCAATCGCTCGAGTCGGCGCAACGGCTGATGATTTCCCACGGTTTTCGACTTCCGTGGAGGGATTATGAAAAACAAGTACAGTAGTTTTCATACATGTTTGATGCCACCTACAAGACTCGCCCTAATTTACTCAAAGAAGTCGCGAAAGTCGCGAAATCGCGACTTTTGCGACTTTTCGCCATAACTCGTTTCTTTCTCCATTTTTCCCCATAGTGTGTGGTACCATTCGAATGTACACGTCGCCCTCTATCCGATTCGATGAAGAAGTTCTGAGAAAGTTAATTTTCGTTCTGCTCGCCTACTTGAAGTACCTGAGGTGAGCCATAAACGGGCGCGCCCGAGATAATTACTCTCCTCTCGGCGAACGCATGCATGCTCACGAGAAGAGTCAGCCACTAACGTTCTTTCGTGGAAACACTGCGAACAGAGATTGGCAGAGTAGTTGTTTCACGGAATAAACATCACTCGTATTGAGGTTTAAATTTTGGAATGTAATGACTTTGTCTAAATTCAGTTGAGGGGCTGCAGACTTCTCACCGCGCACTTTCCGCTAATTCGGAGAATTTTCGCAAACTTCCCATTTCAGGCTCAATGCGAAATTCGTGACCTTTTAAATAGCTATTTACACTTATGTGTGCACAATAATTAACCGAATTTAATTCTAGTTTTTTCGTTTTTTGTTTTTGAACAATTTCAATTTCTTTCAGATTTTGAGAATTCGAGTTCAATTCAAAAATTGAATTTAATTCAAAATTATTTGTGATTCTGAACTTCCCCTTTTTTCGAATTTTCGATTTGATTTTGTTTTTGTTTCGGGAAACTCTTGATTATTTAAAGTTTTGGGAGCTCGGTAATATGTTCAACTTTTTAATACTACAAATTCAATCAATGTCAATAATTCAGAATGTGATTCAATTTTACTTCTGATTTCCGAATTCGATTCTTTTTTGATTTTCTAGTTCATTTCAGGTTTCGAAACCCACTCCACGCAGGCAACAACAGTTTGTATCCGCTTTACTAGAATCTGCGTAATTATCAACTGAATAATAACAAGTTTTTTAGTTTTTTTTTTAATTTGCGACTTGTCTCAGATTTTGCTAATTTGAATTTAGTACGAAAACCGCAATTAATTTGACTTTTAACATTGGAAAACTATTGGAATTTCGGAAATTCTCAATTTTATTCTGATTTTTGAATTCCGATTTGATTTTGAATTTTTCCATTTTTGTCAAGTTCATTTCAAATTCATTTTTAACCTCGGAATCCAAATTTATTTATGATTTAAAAATTCTCTTTATTTTTTCGGATTTTCAAATTTATTTCAGGTTTTTTGTAGATCTCTTGACTGCTTTAAGTTTTGAAAAGTCGGCAATTGATTCAAATTTTTAACACCGCAAATTTATTCAAATCTTAAAATTCTGAATTTAATTCAAATTTAATTCTGATTTTTTAATTCTGATGTTTTATTTGCCATATTCTGATTTTATTTCAGCAATCTAAAATCTATATATTTCAAATTTTCATAAACTGAGTTCGATTAAAATTTTGACACTTGAAACTTGAAGCGAATTTTGAAATTCCGAACTGTCCAAATTTTCGAATTTAATCAAAATTTCGGATGTATTTCAAATTCTGAGAGGGAGACAAATATTTCAGCATTTGTAAACATTGTTGAAAAATAAAAAAGCGAATCTTGTCAAATTCATCATTTTTCATCGCGATATTAATCCATACTAAATGCATTCAATATTTTGTTTCTTTTATTTCTTTATAATTTCAAAATTTTCAATTTTAGCTATTTATTGATTTTATCATTTTTATCATCTCTGATCGATCCAAAATGCATCTAGAATCGGAGAACTTCCAAGATTTTAGAAGTTCTAGGGCTTTTATGAGTGGTGGTGAACAGATTTGGAGCCTTGCCAACGCTAGCCCTTTGCGTGACCCTTCACCCCTCGCATGCCGGCCCATTTACCAACACGGGCTGGCCTTCTCCGCCGCCACTGACCAACACATATCGACTGGACGGCCCACACGAGACCGAAATATGGAAGAATCTACAATAAATATACGTTCCCATTCACTCAGCGGTCAAAAAATAGACGACTTCAGAGAATTTTCAAACCTTTTTCTAAATTCAAAATTTAAATTTTTCAGAATTCATGAAAATTTTATCGAAATATTCCATTTTAAATGTTATTAATGTACGTTTTTTCTGTGATGATTTCTATTTTTTTCATTCATCATATCTATTATATTAAATATTTCCAAGTATTATTTACTAAAATCTTTAAAATTTATTTTACTATTCATTTTACGAATTTAGTGCAAGCATTCAAAAATTGTGAAATAATCCGAATTCTGGATATTATACAAGTGTCAGAAATCAAGAACTCCGTCTGAATTTTTAAACTCTGCATTTGCTTCAAATTTCAAATTCTTGTCGAATTTTGATTTTAATCCGAAGTTTAAAAATCGGGACTGTCTGTGAGTGAGTCTTAACAATGTTTTAATCAAACATTTCAACAATATTCGCAATTTTGATTTTGAAAATCAATCAAGACATGGTACCGTGAGTTTTCTCTCAAACCTGATAACTTGGTAACTACAATGAAACTGACTCTCGGCGAGAGTCAATTGGAGGTTCTCGTTGCCTAATTTGCACCTCAAACAACACCACATCGAGTGTTAATTTGTGCGCAGATCAGAGTGGGAGGAACGTACAAGTGTCTCATTTGCTGGAGCTACCATTTAGCGTGGTCCTCACTGCACGTTATTCAGCGCTACACCCCGAAGTGTTTAATACTATCACAATAACTTCGTCTTCTCCCCACTGTACTTTTCCTGATCAATGCTTCTCCCAGATGCACTGATTTGCTGATCAATTAGAGTTTTCATGTTTCTATGAACATATGAAACCTTTTTTTCTGATCAGCAGTATGATGCTATATCTTCGTATTTTTCACTAAGGATAGTCTAAAGGCAAGTGGTCTGATCTTCACTATTTTTATATCCTAATTTGCTAAAATTTGAAATGTATGATTTGAAAATTAAAATAGATCTTGTATTTATAAATAGTGTCGAAATTATTATTTCTAAATTTCAAAAAAAAAAGCTCCAGAATTTCCCTTAAGTCGTCTATATTTTGACCGCTCAGTCAATGGAAACGCATATTTATTGAAGATTCTTCCATATTTCGGTCTCGTGTGGGCCGTCCAGTCGATATGTGTTGGTCAGTGGCGGCGGAGAAGGCCAGTCCGCGTTGGTAAATCGGCCGGCATGCGAGGGGTGAAGGGTCACGCAAAGGGCTAGCGTTGACAAGGCTCCAGATCTGTACACCACCACCCGTAAAAGCCCTAGAACTTCTGAAATCTTGGAACTTCTGGGATTCTAGGCGCATTTTGGATCTATAAGTGGCTTTAATAAATAGTAAAATAAATTTTCAAAAGATTGGTAAATAATGCCTAAAAATATTTAATATAATAGAGATGATGAATGAAAAAAATAGAAATTATCACAGAAAAAACATATATTAATAACATTTAAAATGGAATAAATTTCGATAAAATTTTCATGAACTCTAAAATATTTTTAAATTTTGAATTAAGAAAAAGGTTTGAAATTTCTCTGAAGTCGTCTATTTTTTTGACCGCTGAGTGTATGGGGACGCATATTTATTGAAGATTCTTCCATATTTCGGTCTCTTGTGGGCCGTCCAGTCGATATGTGTTGGTCAGTGGCGGCGGAGAAGGCCAGTCCGCGTTGGTAAATCGGCCGGTATGCGAGGGGTGAAGGGTCACGCAAAGGGCTGAATGCGTTGACAAGGCTCCAGATCTGTACACCACCACCCGTAAAAGCCCTAGAACTTCTGAAATCTTGGAACTTCTGGGATTCTAGGCGCATTTTGGATCTATAAGTGGCTTTAATAAATAGTAAAATAAATTTTCAAAAGATTGGTAAATAATGCCTAAAAATATTTAATATAATAGAGATGATGAATGAAAAAAATAGAAATTATCACAGAAAAACATATATTAATAACATTTAAAATGCAATAAATTTCGATAAAATTTTCATGAACTCTAAAATATTTTTAAATTTTGAATTAAGAAAAAGGTTTGAAATTTCTCTGAAGTCGTCTATTTTTTTGACCGCTGAGTGTATGGGGACGCATATTTATTGAAGATTCTTCCATATTTCGGTCTCTTGTGGGCCGTCCAGTCGATATGTGTTGGTCAGTGGCGGCGGAGAAGGCCATCCTGCGTTGGTAAATGGGTCGGTATGCGAGGGGTGAAGGGTCACGCAGAGGGCTAGCGTTGGCAAGGCTCCAAATCTGTTCACCACCACTCATAAAAGCTCTAGAACTTCTGAAATCTCGGAAGTTCTCCGATTCTAGATGCATTTTGGATCGATCAGTGGCTTCAATAAAGTTATAAATAGGTGTTCAAGAAAATTGTATTCAATACATAAAAATGATAAAATCAATAAATGGGTAAAATTGAAAATTTTGAAATTATAAAGATATAAAAGAAAACAAAATATTGAATAAACTTAGTATGAAATAATATCGCGTGAAAAAATGATAAATCAGACAGGATTCGCTTTTTTTATTTTTCAACAATTGTTACAAATGCTGAAAAGTTTGTCTCACTCTCAGAATTTGAACTACATCCGAAATTTTGATTAAATTCGAAAATTTGGACAGTTCGGAATTTCAAAATTCGCTTCAAGTTTCAAGTGTCAAAATTTTAATCGAACTCAGTTTATGAAAATTAGAAATACATAGATTTTAGATTGTTGAAATAAATTCAGAATATGGCAAATAAAACATCAGAATTCAAAAATCACAATTAAATTTGAATTGAATTCAGAATTTTAAGATTTGAATAAATTTGCGGTGTTATAAATTTGAATCAATTGCCGACTTTTCAAAACTTAAAGCAGTCAAGAGATCTACAAAAAACCTGAAATAAATTTGAAAATCCGAAAAAATAAAGAGAATTTTTAAATCATAAATAAATTTGGATTTCGCGTTTGAAAATGAATTTGAAATGAACTTGAAAAAATGGAAAAATTCAAAATCAAATCAAAATTCAAAAATCAGAATTAAATTGGGAATTTCCGAAATTCCAATAGTTTTCCAATGTTAAAAAATCGAATTAATTGCGGTTTTCGTACTAAATTCAAATTAGCAAAGTCTGAGAAAAGTCGCAAATTTAAAAAAAAAAACCAAAAAACTTGTTATTAAATTCAGTTGATTATTACGCAGATTCTAGTGAAGTGGATACAAACTGTTGTTGCCTGCGTGGAGTGGGTTTCGAAACCTGAAATGAACTAGAAAATCAAAAAAGAATCGAATTCGGAAATCAGAAGTAAAATTGAATCGCATTCTGAATTATTGACATTGATTGAATTTTTAGTATTAAAAAGTTGAACATATTACTGAGCTCCCAAAACTTTAAATAATCAAGAGTTTCCCAAAACAAAAACAAAATCAAATCGAAAATTCGAAAAAAGGGGAAGTTCAAAATCACAAATAATTTTGAATTAAATTCAATTTTTGAATTGAACTCGAATTCCCAAAATCTGAAGGAAATTGAAATTTTTCAAAAACAAAAAACGAAAAAACAAGAATTAAATTCGGTTAAATATTGTGCACACATAAGTGTAAATAGCTATTTAAAAGGTCACGAAGTTCGCATTGAGCCTGAAATGGGAAGTTTGCGAAAATTCTCCGAATTAGCGGAAAGATCGCGGTGACAAGTCTGCAGCCCCTCAGCTGAATTTAGACAAAGTCATTACATTCCAAAATTTAAACCTCAATACGAGTGATGTTTATTCCGTGAAACAACTACTCTGGGGGATAGGTAAAGAGGCACTCCGCCGTGGGCGGAGCATGAGGGGCGGTCCGTCTCCGCCCCCGCGCGGAAGAGCCGCGCGGCCGAGTGCCTCTTTCTCGGACGACTTGTCGGGTTTGTCAGATGGACGCCGCATTACTTGGCTAGCGTCCAAGTCTTTCCAGTGGCTATTATTTCTTCAATTTTCTCGGCATCATTCTCTATTTTCGTCTGAATCAACTGAGAATTATTACTGATGGTTACCCTCGACTCCTGTTTATTCAGCTAGTGCAGCAAATAACCTGCGAAATTCACTTATTTACCTGTATTTGCTCTTCATGGAATGTCTTAGAAAAATTCTAGATATTCCTTGTATTCTAGTAAGTAAATCTTTCTTTTCTCCTTCCCTACACGTGATCCATCTAGTTTCCTATCACGAAGGTGTTCATGAAATGTTTTTGTTTTCATGAAGCTTTTTTGACTAGTGAGACTATGCACGTTTTATGTCAAACGTTTTAACGTTTTATTTATATTTTATCGTTCATTTTCTTTGCCTTACTGGGTTACCCATAAATGTGAGAAAAAACATCATAGTTTGGTTTCACTTTCAACAAGCAGCGGCAGAACCCGCCTCTGATATTCATACAGTAATGGGTTTATCTATCGATTTATCTATGCCCATTATACTGTGTTTAAGAGAAAAATTCGGAACAAGATGCAAGTTCCATATACAGTTGAGAACTTATCAGAGTTTAATTCCCAATATACCCCGTTCTTTTAGTAAACCCAGGATCAAGTGAGGCGTTGCATAATTTTCGAAATCGAAGCGAACTCTAACATCAATTTTTTTTTAAATTCGAAATTTTTACGACCCCCCCCGATGTGCGATTTCTGGACAGCTTATATTTCATAACTAAAACTGTCAGATGCCTAAATATCGTTGAACTTTATTTCCGAATGACTTTTCATTAACTTGTGACCAAAGATGGCCACTACTATTTTGGGGGAATTTTTCTTCTTTGTTAGGTCGAAAAATCGATGTTCGTGTCAAAAAGAATCTCCCGCCGTGCAAAAGTAGATGCGAACTTCTGAGAGTTCATTTTCATTCTGCGTGGACCAAGATGACTGCAACCCTCAAACTGATCAATCCAAATTTCAATAACAAAATGAAGCTTAATAGCCATTCAGGTTTTCTTGAGCGTTTTTTTTTTTCTCCAGGGGCCGGATCCATCAGCGATTTTACCATAGCGTAAGAGTGATCGGAGTTGAGAGATAATGGCATGCATAAGTGAACCTTACACAGAGTGTGGGACAAAACCTACGCTAAATCCGCAATTTTATCGTTCATTAATCCAAGCCCATGATGATCCATTTTGAGCGTTTCCAAAACGTTTTCACCGAAGAAGACAATACCTTTGCGCCATTTTCTGAACGCACCATTACCCTGAAGGTTTCAGTGTCGTTTTGGAAATGGGAAAGGCGACTCGCATTGCGTCTAAACGTTCCAAGTCAGTGCTGATAGTACGCGATTCTGCAAAACTTCCTGGTGTGATGCTGCACAGCAGGGCTGTGCGTTATAACGTTAACGTGTTAACGCATTAACGGGTTTACGCGGTTTTTTTTCTCGAAAATTAACGATTAACGCTTAACGGAAAAGTCTTGAAATCACGTTAATTTATAATTCGTTAATTGTAGTAGATTCATGGCAGCAGGGTACTGCACGAGGTGTGTGTCGGCCAGTTTTGCTGAAACCTCCCACTCCAATGCCAATTTCGCTCAGAACCCCCCCCCCAGGAGCGTGAGTAGGTCAAGTTTTGACAGTGTTCTACCCCTCCCCCTTCCCACCTAGAGCTGATGTGTTCAAACAGTGTTTCTCTAGCAGGTTTGCCTCTAGTGTTTCATTGCAGTTAAATTAATCTTGTCGTATTAAAATGGTGAAGCTAGTGCTATGCGAAAAAAATGCGGATGTTTGCGAGGACGAACAGCGCCCATCGCATTTATGTAAAGAGGGGCTGAAAGTGCAAAAGTGTATGTATAGTGCAGTCCAGCAAATTTTGTTCATGTACTTATCAATGAGAAGAGGTCGGCAGAAGATCAATATGCATGAATTCTTAAGCAAAACGCTAGCTACCGATTGAGCGAGAGCGGCTGTGCTGCCATGAGTTTCAAGCACATCGATCTTTGACTAAACGCTTCTCATTGGTAATGATATGGGCAACTTTTGGTGGACTACGCTATAACTGATTACAGCCTGTGCTGTGTAATGAAATGCGGATCTTTGAGGGAGGGGGAGTTCGATCCCGCTCGAAGTTCATAGTTATGCAAAGTACG
Source organism: Aplectana chamaeleonis (assembly GCA_029168955.1). Lineage (NCBI taxonomy): Eukaryota > Metazoa > Nematoda > Chromadorea > Rhabditida > Cosmocercidae > Aplectana > Aplectana chamaeleonis. The sequence goes on along the minus strand of JAPDOI010000124.1, from coordinate 267,498 downwards.
GATCACCATAGAAGGATATTTGAGTCAAGCGGGGTTTATTTACCCTTTGTATACACTTTCAGCGTCTAGGATGGAGGGTGAACACTGCCACAGTGTACGGGCTCACACTTTCTCAGGTGTGGTACCGCCGGAAGTAGACAATTTTGAAAACTAGTAGTCACGAGAGTAGGATATTTGAGTCAAGGGTCGCTGATTTACCCTGCGTACGAAATTTCACCATCTGAGATCGACGCTGAAGTACTGAGAAAACGCGAATATTAACGCAGAACCCACACTAAGAAAAATTTCGCGAAGGGCACACTCCAGATGTGCCCTAGGCATCTAACGGTAGGGTACAGAAACTAGTTTCCTGAAGCTACGTTGTTTTTTCCATGTACCTCATTTGAGACTTAAGTTACTGCAGTTCTTAAAACCCTACTAGATTCGTGAACTTGGATATTTTTTGTCTTCTTCCTCTATCAGTGTAGCGGATTTCGGCATTCATTTCATTTTAGACGCTGAAACCCAGAATGAAATAAATCGGCCACGCTGGACTCAAATATACTACTCCCGCGACTCTTAGTTTTCAAAATTGCTGACTTCCGACGGGACCACACCTGAGAGACGTGTGAGCTCTCATATTTTAGCGGTGCTCGGCCTCAATCCTAAACGAGGAATTTTTTCGTACAGGATAAATCGACCACGCTCATTTCAGATATCAACTCTACGAACTCACAGAAATCTTTCGCAGAAATCATTTAGCATTTAGTAGGCAAATTGCTCTAGGCACTTCACATTGGTGATTCATATGTATTGTCTATCATTTTGAGAACGCCCTCACGATGACTTCACCCTAAGCTTCCTAATTGAACACCGTCACTCACAGCTCAGTTCAAACAGCATTTCAGTCAAATCGCAATGCATAGTTGAATTCCATGTGAAAATTGCTCCGGGCGGTTTTCACTCAGATACACAATTGTCCATTGGGTCTTCCTCCGAAGGTCAGATATCTCCGGAGCCCTTCATCCTTCGGAGCTCAGAACCCCCTGTGGGGCCCTATCCCGCGCCGAACTCTGTATGGGACTGATTGATATGGGAGATCTGATAATTTATTGATTCTTGACGTGGTAATGTTTCTCCCTTTAATGGTTTAACGAAATGCAAAATTAACGTGTAAACGCATTAACGGGTTAACGCGTTTTTTCGAAAATTAACGATTAACGCTCAACGAAAAATAATTTTCATTAACGCACACCCCTGCTGCACAGTTCGTGCCGAAAAGTTTTGAAACATTTAAAAATTACTGACAAATCAGTGAAGAAAGTGAATAAGGTAATTCTGTTACTCACCGTGCTGGCTAACATAGAGCATATCTGCTCTGTGAAGAGCGATGAGCCTTGCCTGTTCCTCTGAGAAGTCGTAGGGGACTGCGGCGAGATTACCGTCTACTAGTCGTACTATCTTGCACAGTCCTGAGGGCATCGAAAGCAAATCACCCTCCTGCAGGGTAGACTGGTTCGTGTGAAAAGACATGTTCGCTGAAAATAAGTTCATCAATCATCTGATCAGTGTGCTATCCGTGGTTTATCGTTATGAACTGCATGTATAGAATTTATAGGGGACAAATATGTAGTGGTGATCCGCAGTTTCAGGAATTCGGTACTGGTGAATTTCTGACAAAAATTGGAATTGCAAATAATATACTACAAAAGTCATCTGATCAGTGTGATATCAGTGTTATTTTCTTTGAAGGAGCTAGCAGAGGAATGAATATGTTACGGGTGGTCCGAAATTAGTAGGCGCAGCAGTTCAAGGATAATGGTGAAGTTAACCGAAACTAGGCATACTGAAGTGATAACTATAGGGCGTTAATTACTAGTTACACCCGTTGAGAGAGTGGAGGAGAATGCTGAGGGTGAAGAGAACTGCTATGAGGAAGTATTATGATGACTCTGATGGGGTGCAAGGGAAATGAAGTTAAAGAGCTAACGTAGTCTAGTCACCACGACCGTCATGTAATAATAATGCTTGTAACTTAGATGTGACCCATCATTTATCACCTCTGTTCGCGCCATGCACATATGTTCGCACCTCGTTGATGGATAGCTGGCGGACCCTTAACACATCATAATTGCCCATAGGCAGGAATGGGCCCGCCAATACGTTCCATTGATGCTGAGGCCACGCACAGCCAGTTCACGTGATTCTACGAATCCTCGGCAGTAGTTTGCTGAGATGATCGATATTGTGGTGAACTGAAACGCTCAAAAGTGCATACGCTTCACAATAATTTACCTCAATAAGCGAACAGAGAGCATAATGGGCAGGGAAAGGTGGGTCCATGTAGAAACGAAACAATGAAATTTCAAAAAATAGGAAAAAATAGCAGTGAAACCAACCATCTACAATCTCCACCAGTTTCTTCATACGTGACGGAATGGTTGGAAGACGAGAGTAGGGAATGGGGACACACAAGTAGCATTGTCTCACTGATCAAAAAGGCTTCATGAGACCAACCTTATCATGAAAACCTTCCTGAGTTAGCGAGCAAGATGCGTTGATGGGGGCGTGGAGGAAGTGGGGGTCGTAGTCGAGCAGGAATGAAAGGAAGAGTACGGGGACCTGAAAATGCTAGGATTATTATAAAAATTATTAAACAAAGTGTTTCAAAAATAATTTTATACCACTTCGATGGATTTTTCAATTGTTTTTCTCGCAGAAATATTATCCATTAAAAGGCATTTTTGTCTATAACGACAAAAGAGCTTACTCGATATTTTATAGAAAGGGAAAATTTCAAGAGAAAAGGGTTAGGTGTGTAATTTTAGAAAGCATTTTTAGAAAGCTTTTAAAAGGGAAATTGTTACGTAGAGAAGTAGTCGAAAGTTTGCCGCATTTCGCCAATGCTGTCACTGATCTAAGTAATCCACCAATCATGTTATCGTTAATATTGAAAAAAATAACGCCTGTTGTGCTATGAGGGTTTTAGAATGGTGCACATTTAGTTGGGAGCTCCACTTGAAATTCCTCCATAATGATGAAATTATTAATCCATGAATATGAAAATTTCTCCAGATATGAGATGCCTGGTAGCGTTATCAGTTATTATTTCCCGGAAACCCTACGGAATTGTTTCGATTTCTGAAAGCGGTATCATTCGTTCTTCACTTGAATTCTCATCTCCCTCCTCCCAACTAGTTTTGCACGTGTAGAATTTGAAATTTTGTATCCCTGAAAGACTCGAAAACATGAATAAATGCAATTCCCAAACGCAATAATATCCAAAATTAACATGATTAGAGTTCTCTGCTACAGCTTCACGTTCGAGATTGTAACTAAATGTTGTAAAATTAGCGTTTCACACTGATTTTAGAGTGAAAATTGGAAGTTTTCAATAGGATGTAGCAATAAAAAAATACTGCTGACAAAAGCCAGGTTTTTATTGTGGATGAAGAATAAAAACATTTTTTTGCAATAAACATTCATATGGCTGATTTAAGAGAATGTATGAAAATGGTTTGTTATGAAAAGAAAATCAATTGGAGAAAATGACCGTTTAATTAAACAAACGAAACAAACCTTCGATTTGAAGCACTCGAGCAATATTTAACCATTTCAGAGGTCAGATGAATAGGTTAGTGAAAAAATAGCAGTAGCAGAGAATACGATGATGTAGATTAAAATACAGAATACTAGTAGAAGCAATGAATACGATAAAGCAGATTAAAGGGTAGGAATACTAGCAATAGCCTAGAATACGACGAAGCACGCATTGAAGAATGCTAGCCATGGCAGGGTAAAGGACGATGCAGACGAATACCATGAACAACGAATGTAAGGAATAACTGGTAGCATGTTTTTCCGAAGTTGGTAGTGTTGAGAAGATAGAATTATATCCATACACTTCAATAAATAGGTTTAGAAAATCAATCTTGGCACTCGTGTGTTAACTCGTCCGAGAAAGAGGCACTCTGCCGCGCGCCTCGTCCGCGACGGGGGCGGAGACGGACCGCCCCTCACGCTCCGCCCACAGCGGAGTGCCTCTTTGTGCGCACCCACTACTCTGCCAATCTCTGTTCGCAGTGTTTCCACGAAAGAACGTTAGTGGCTGACTCTTCTCGTGAGCATGCATGCGTTCGCCGAGAGGAGAGTAATTATCTCGGGCGCGCCCGTTTATGGCTCACCTCAGGTACTTCAAGTAGGCGAGCAGAACGAAAATGGACTTTCTCAGAACTTCTTCATCGAATCGGACAGAGGGCGACGTGTACATTCGAATGGTACCACACACTATGGGGAAAAATGGAGAAAGAAACGAGTTATGGCGAAAAGTCGCAAAAGTCGCGATTTCGTGACTTTCGCGACTTCTTTGAGTAAATTAGGGCGAGTATTTACTTAGTAATGGAGCAGTACGCTTGAAACTTGCTGCTTGCTCCGTGGTGCTGGCGCAAGCGAGCGGGCGAGGGCGCGCGAGAAGGAGCGACTGTGAGCGGCTAGCGAATCGTGTGCACACGATGACCATCGATTTTGCGTAATCGTACGCTCTCGCCTCGTATGGACCGAGCCTTAAACAGTGTACTTCTACCAGTCCACATCCCCATTCAGAATAGTTCTTTTGGTCTATCGGCAAAGTTCAGACCCCACCCCTCCGCAGCTCAGACCCCCATGAGGAGCCCCACACTCCGCGCCCAACCCTGACGCAGGTTTAAGCAGCTGGGACACGAGGATAAAAAGACAATGCGTAAAATCTATGACCTGTTATCCTACAATGCTTGAAATCTATGACCTCACGTCCTCGTACAGTCAACGGCAACAAAAAAGTCGGTGGTCGCGTTTTTTCTGCTTCTTATATTTTTTTCATGTTATTCCTGCGTAGTGTTTTTTGTTGTTCTGTTGCCTGCGGGTGCAGCCTCTCGTAATTAAACCCCTCGCATACATACATTCCGGGTGTTTCTTGATTGAGAAATAAAGTTATCGAAATAAACCTATGTGAGTTTTTCGGCGTGTTTTTGTTGTATGAGAAACGGACCATTTTGCAGTATCCCCGGTGCTTTTCTCTCCAATATAGAGCATAAAAATTACAATTAACCGTCGATTAGGGGTATGGTATACTTTTGCGACACACGGTCGCGTCGCTCTGCACAGCGACAGCGACCACCTCCCGCCCTTTAAATCTGTCGCTGTCGCAGTGCACTGCATAGCGACAGCGACAGTGGTAGCGACAGGCTATGGCACATTTGCAGTATGTCAGCCCTCCGCGACACGTCGCTGCGACCTCACGCGACATGTGTTCCTACGACGGCCGTTGCGGTTGCTTCAGTGCGGGTCCCGCCGCGATTTGTGTTAGACTGCATGCATGTCGCTCATTACAGCGACAAAGTATATATACCCCTTATGACAGTGCCTCCGCGGTGCCGCACACAAGCACCCTATTTAACGGATAATTTTTAATATTCTTCCCAATTTTGAGAAAAAACACTAGTTAAAAAAGTTAACTTCAAGAATAACCCATTTTAAGTACCTGTAGGAGAAGAGGTAGGACGGAATTAATCAATAATCACTGGTAGAAGTGAGAAAATTGAAAAAGTGGGCTTATAAAAGCAGAAAACAGAGGAACAAGGCGTAAATAATAGAACGAAACAGAAATCCATCAAAAAAATTTCATCTACTACGCTAGAAGCTTACAGCATGAAAAGCGAGCGGACTGATCGTCAACTCGGAAAGACGTTTTTGGTTGGCGGATCATAACAGACAATCGTATTCGTTGGCGGTTCATAACAGCCTACTGTTTCCACCAATACCAAACCTATAGCAAACCAATACACTGCGAACGTGGCCGCGCTTTGGTTTGCAGTAATCGATTTAGGTATCCTATTGGTTGGCGGTTGATAACTACCCTGCTTTTTGGTACCGAGTTCATAACAGTGAATGTCTGAGCGCTACTAAACTTGAAAATTGTGAATGACTCCGGTCATAACCTAGAGCGCGCGCTGCCGATCGCGCAGTAGACTGTCCTCCTCCATAAATGTAGAACCAGCCATCGCGTATTCATTCATCTATTTGCGCCTGAATGTGGTCTCGGCATCGGGCCCAGTCTTCAGGTGGGAGCGCACTTCCACCGCACCAAGCTTGCTTACCGGTTGCTGCACATCCCTGGATTGTTTAGACTGGGTCGCACTGGCCCCAAGCCCTAGTCAGAGTAAATATTGCTGGTCTATCACGCTTTGCACTGCTCAAAAAGAGGTACATCGTTTAAATCTCTAGCATTGATTTGTACGGAAACTTCAATTAATGGCGAGAATTTAACAGTCCTATCTCCGGCTAGGGATAAGATATTGCATGGAATACCACGCAACTAAACAAATGTATGTGTATTATAGCACAGAACAGCTTTTGCCGTTTTGACTTTTGTCGACCATTTTTGGGGTTTGCCGTTGCCGTTTGCCGAAGTTTCAAATTCCTTTGCCGCACACCCCTGCTTGTAACCCTTTTGAACGAAGACTTCTCTGGAATCTGGGAACGCTATCACAATCACAGCACAAAGTCCAACCTAATAATGTGCATTGTGAGCCGAAGTTCTCTAAAAAGGCTTCGTTTTTAAATAAAATTGTTTTTGCGGTCGTTTTTCCAAAAACGTCGCGCGCGGCAAGGCGCGGCGAAACTTCGATTTGTAATTGTACAAGTAATAGAAGGGCAATCTCGATGTTTTCTTCGTGGATTAGTTGCAGGTGGTAGAATCTCGAGATCAGTTCAGGAAGAATTTTGAAAATCCTTCATTAAACACGCCTGGGAACTTCCTGACAAGTCTGACTTGTGTGAAGCAAACCCCAAAACGTTGAAGGACAAAGATTCCCGAAATTCAGCCTTCTAAATCTTGAGACTGCCCCACCTGCAATTAATCCACGAAGAAAACATGGAGATTGCCCTTCTACTACTTGTAAATTTACAAATCAAAGTTTCGCCGCGCCTTGCCGCGCGCGACGTTTTTAAAAAACGACCGCAAAGAAAATTTCATACAAAAACAAAGCGAATTAGGGAGCATCGGCTCCCAAAGCACATTATTATGTAGGAATTTGAGCTGTGAATATTATAAAGTTTTCAGAATTCAAGAAAGTCTTCGATCAAAACAGTTACAAGCATCGGACTTTGGCCCGTAGTAAAGCCGGCGAAAATTTCAGTTCAGCCTATCTGAACCCATGTTCTGAAAAGAATTCAGATGAGCCACACACATTTCAGACGTACGTGTTGTAGGATAGCGACCTAGGCTAAACAGAGAAAGGCAGCAACAAACAAGTTAAGCTGAATCACTCAGTCAGATCTGACTGAATCGATTCAGTCAGATCTGACTGACTTCTTTGCTAGAGAAGAGAGAAACAGCGTGCCAGGTCAGGAGTGCGCTCGAGACTGTTTTAAGGAGCAAAGGAGTAACTTAATTGATTCAGCTGAGATATCCGCTTATCAATGTATCATTATCAATATCAGCTTCCACGAAACAAACAGCATTTCATTTATTGAGAAACGGAGCATGGAGTTGGTCGGTTCGTGAACGACCACGTAGAGAATAATGGTCGGTTGTTCTTGTAATCACAGGTATCATCATGCCCCCATCATCAAGGCTTTGCAAGACCGACCGCTTGAAAGCGATCTATCGCTCGATACGATTTCGGACTCGTCTGAGCCCTGTCTGAATCGTTTCGGGCTCGTCTTATCACCCATTCAGATGATCCTGACTGAGTGGTGGGTTTACTACGGGCCTTTTTTGCCAAGCTTGGCAAATGCTCCCCGTTTTTACAAAAATTAGCGCGGGATTGTATTTTCCATGCGGCTGTCTCAAACGAGGAACTTAATCAGGTCGAAATCAAATCAAAATGTTAAAAGGTGTGACAAAACACTTTCTTCATCGTCGATCATAGATGTGCTTCTCTACTTTTCCGCAATTTTTTAAAGAAAATAAATGCGGTAAATTTGATGAAGCATTTAGGCTTTCACTTGGCTGCATGTATTGCTAACAATACAAAAATTTGCGAAGAAATTTATGCAGGAGTTAGCCCAGTGTCACCTATTCCGCATAGTGGGTTTGGGGGGGTGCTAGAAGACCAGGAATTTGACCCGGGGGTGAAAGTATGGTAAAGTTGTTTGATGCTGTTGTACTCGACACGAGGTTGATAGCAGTTCTTTATTGCTTACGTTTAGGAGCAACCCCCTTCTTGAGAGCCTAAAAAGATCAAATAAGAACTGCGTTTACCCGGCCAAACATTTCCTAAACTCTACTGAAATCGAGAACCTTTCAAAGTTTTCGAAAGGGCGCGCAGAAAAAACATTCTTCCCAATCTATCTCCTGCCCAGCTGCGCGGTATCAGGGAAATTCGTTCACCTGTAGAGTCTGAAGTGATACGCTTGTCCGTCAGTGACAAGGGAGGGGGCTCGTGGTAATTCCTAATCAAATTGGCACTGCAATTACGGAAAATCACCTCCAGGATGTGTCAATTTACAACCCTTCATCCGCAATGGAATTTCAAACGCAGTATCGCAGACTAAACAGGGAGTGGGTAAAAGTGGGAAAGGCGGCTGGTTTGAGCACTAGTTTTGTCACACGTCTCAAAACTGAGACGCCAAGCTGCCCTGTCCTCTATCTACTCGTAAAAACGCACAAACTTCCACAGGGAGAGCATCTGGCCTCAATTTCAACCCCACCGCGCTCAAGGTTAGGCCAATTATCAGCTACGTGGGCGGACCTAGTGATAGAATTGCTTGGTTCGTCAATTGCGTCCTAAAACAACTGCTAAACTTTGTCGCACTCAGACAGTAGGTGCGGGCGGATCGCTGGCTTTTGGCGGGCGGATCGACATCCCCCCGCCATCCGCCCGCCAGTAGCCAGCGACCCGCACGCCAGTAGCCAGCAATCCGCCCGCCACTAGCCAGCGAGCCGCCCGCCATTAGCCAGCAATCCGCCCTCGATGCCACATGTTGGTTTCCGGTGGTTAGCAGCAGGGCTGGGCACACGTCCCGGCATGGCGATTCTGAATATGCACCCCCTTAGCTCGGAAATTTTTCGGCACCCCCTATGGGTAATCGAAATCGGCTCTTTCCGAAAAGTTGAGCACAACAGCCATGATTTTGACTTCCTGATTTTGATAAACAAGAATATAAAAAAGCACTGAATATAGAAAATTCCAAAAATGTCAACAAAAAAGGTAGTGTAATTTCCAAACTTTAAAACAATCCCATGAGGAAAATTTGTTAGTAAGACGGTAAGTTATGACGAAAGATAAAACAATTTTCATTACAAAACAATTGAACAATTACAAACAACAAAACTACTACTATTGCAATGACTTACTTACTTGACTTAATCGGTTGGCTTTCGCCTGACGCGGTCATTCCGCATCTTCACCGAGGTGTGCCGTCCTAGTAGTCAGCCGTGTCCATTTTTCACGGTCTTCAGCCACAATTTGAACACATTCCATCCAGCTGTCACTATTCCATTTCCTGCGAAACGAAACATCGCGCCTGAACTGTCTTTCGATGCCGAGTGACTTTAAATCCTCTTTAACCACATCCGTCCAGAACTTTCGCCTACGCCCAGGTGGCCGTTTCCAGACAGGATTTGGAAGCATTTTTAAAGCGTGTTGTACGAGACGATCCGGCGTTCTTCTTAGTATATGCCCGAGCAGTCGAAGTCGACTTTCCATTGCTGCTTGAGATGGCGTTAGGAGATGCTGGCACCTTCCTCGTGTCAAGCGTTGATGTACTGCGTCGATTTCCTTATAAAGGTCTTCGTTATGGCATACACGCGGCCAGAAATATCCAAGCAAACGCCTAAAAAGCTTCCTCTCCGTGCAATCCAACCTTTCCATCTGCGTTTTCGGTGCTGCCCACGTCTCCGATCCGTACATCATGATAGGGCGAATAGCGGATAGGTAGACGCGCAACTTGACTTCCTTCGCGATGGTGGTAGACCACAAACACTTGGTTAGAGAATTGAATGCAGACGTAGCTTTCGCACATCGTTGTCGAATATCCGCTGCATAACTACCATCGTTCTTCAGCAAACAGTCCAAATAACAGAAATCGTCCACCAGTTCGATACGTTGTCCGTCCACACAAACTCCAGTTGAAGGCCTCTGAGAAACCCACATCTGCTTGCATTTGTCGGGACGAAGACGAAGTCCATAGGCTGCGGCATACTTCGAAACGAGGTTCACAATCCTTTGCAGTTTTGCGTTGTTTTCAGCGAATAACACAATGTCGTCGGCGTACTCCAGGTCGACAAGGGAGCGTCCTGATGGTGTTAGGATCACATCCGCAGGAAACTGTTCTGCAACTCTACGCATGATGTCATAAACGGCGAAGTTGAAAAGAAAAGGTCCTGCAACGGCTCCTTGCCTTACTCCTGTTTTCACCTCGAAAGCTGACGTAAATCCAACAGGTGTACGAACTGCTGCTGTTGTTCCTTTGTTCATGTCCTCGATTAACCGAACATACTTTTCCGGGACTCCATCTGCTCGCAGAGCATTGAGCAATCGATCACGATGAGGAGAGTCGAACGCGGCTTCAAAGTCCAAAAAAGCAAGCTGTAATGGCTTCGAAAACCGCTGCCACGATTCAATTACTCTTCTCACGACGAACACTTGGTCGATGGTCGATCTTCCAGGTCGAAAACCGGCTTGCTCATCTCTGGTCGTTCCTTCACGATGTTTGATAAGTCGCTCGAGAATGATACGTTCTAAAACCTTGTACATGACACGAAGTAGAGAGATTCCTCTGTAGTTCTTAGGATCCGTGACGGATAGCTTCTTGTGAAGAGGTACGATGATCGCATGTCTCCACGAATCGGGTATCCTTTCGCTCATCCATATGGCACGGATGGTGTTGGTCATTTCACGAATCCCAGACGGAGGAAGAGCTTTCAGCATTTCAGCAGTGATGTTGTCATCTCCACCTGCCTTTCCATTCTTCATTTTCCGGACACAATCCAAAACTTCAGACTCAGTCGGCGGTTCCTCACTGACATCGTAATGTGCTCTCTGAACATGCGGGAGCTCAGGTACTGATGGCGCTAAACGGTTCAGTAGTGAACTGAAGTAATCCTTCCATATTGGCAGCGTCGCATCACCAACTGCAACTCCATTGGTAGTGTTCAAGACAGGAGAACATCTCTTCATCTTCCCGCTATACTGTCGCAGCAACGTGTAGGCTTTCTTCGGATTCTTCTCCTCCCAAGCCTTCTCGAACTCCTTAGCTCTACACGTCCACTCTCGTTCGCGGTCACTTTGAAGCTGCCGACGCAACTTCCTCCTCAGACGCTTCTCCTCCACGAAGTTTCCTGCAGTTCGTAGAGCACATACTCTGTTGTAGGTAGATGTTGTTTCTTCTGAGACGTAGGCGAACTTCTTCTTAGGCTGTACAACCGGGAGTGCCTCTTTCGAAGCGTCCTGGATGCCTTTGACAAAAGAATCCGCGTCGCAAAGTTTCTTCTTAGTCCGTACTCCGATGTGAATAGAAACGCGTTGTCGAAAATTCCTTCTGCACTCTTCATCTCTGAGACTTGTCATGTCAATCCTCTGGAGAGGCTGAGCCCCTCGCTTCCTCTTATGAATCCTCGCAGTGAAGTTCAACAGAACAGGACGGTGATCCGAATCGAATGCGACATCCCATACAGCTCTAGACCTTCGAATGTCCGATACTGGAATATTCCTCGTCAGGGCATAGTGAAGCTGTAGCTTCAAAGTTGTCATCTTCCGCTTCCGCTGCTCTTCTGAAGATAGCCGGGTTGGTCCCTGCCACGTAAGCTGATGGCGGCGATGATTCCTCTTGAATGTCGATGCAATAATCAGACCACTGCGTTCACAAAAGTCGACAAGGCGGTAGCCATTGTCCGATGTTTGCTCCACTGGGTAGAACCATTTACCGAGTACTTCGGATTCCTGATCAAGTCCCATCTTCGCATTTGCGTCAATCCCCACGACAACAGCATGTTGACAAGGTATCCTGGCCAGCAACGTATTGAGTTCCTCATAAAACGCATCCTTCGAATTGTCTTCGGCGGTTTCAGTGGGCGCATGAGCACTCACTATCCACAGATTGAATCCTCTGTGATCCCGCAGTCGTACGAATGCATTCCGACACGACGTTGAGCCGAACTCCTTGACCATACCATTGAAATCCTTCCTTACAGCTATTGCACAGCCTCCCACTCTCCTATCGTCAGCGTTACCGCAGTAGATGGTGTACTCTCCGACGCTGATGACGGGTCTATCCTGAGGCGGGTTTCCTGCAAAGCAGCAAACGGTGCATGGAAATAGCTCAGAAGTCTGGATAGCGCAGTTTTTGGATATCACTCGACAGCGATCGACAGTTCAGGGTGGCGAAATTGTGGCTTGTGGCCAAAGACTCCATGACTCCCTAGGTACGGATCCTAAGGTGTTATGGACCAGAGGCCTTAGTGTGCCGGACGGCAACACCTTTATGCAATGTGCGGGATACTTTCGCGATATAGTTGTGCACGCTATATCGCTCGAACGTTCCCTGTGTACACTCAAACGTCTGCTGGGTTCAGTAGAAGCAGGGGCACCAACGAGCAGGTACCAACAGACTTGTATACACACCCCCACTATTGCAATAATTAATGTTTCCAGTCGAATGTTGTCACAAAACTATGAAGGATTAGTTAATCTGTGTTTGGTTGTTCTGATGTGGGAATCAGAACTATTTTGTGTTGTGGAACAATTTTAGGATTCATTTGAAGCGTAGGGAGTGGGAAACCCGAGTTTTACCCTCCTAGAAAGCCGCAATCCCTTGAAAATTCGGCTTGCCGTGCGATACGGTGTTTGTACGCAGCTACACAGCGCACACGGGAGTGAACGCGCACACAATATCAATAAAAATGTATTTTATTACAGACCGGGGAGGAGAAAAGGATTGAAGCAGCCCGGTCGATAAGCATCTACATCATGCAAATAGGGTGAATAAAATGTAGTCGGACTGAGCAGGCCTGTGCTGTCCGTGGCCATCCCTGTCCATAGGCATTCAACAAACTGCTCACTCAGATCGACCCCCCCCCCCCAAATGTAGCCGGACTGTGCCCGCCTGGTCTGTCCTGATCCTGCTAAGGCCCTCTCGGTCGATAGGCATGCGTTGCACTCCTCACTGAAGTGGAAAATCCCCCCCCCACGTTGTGGCCGGACTAAGCTGGCCGTAGTGCGCTCAAGTACGCCGGCATAATCGGCTGGCATGAGTCCGACACACTACGGGGCGGCGCAGGGCGGAGCAGGATCACTAGGTACGAGAGAGAACGGCTCAGGGTTACTAGCGACGTTAGAGAACGGCTCAGTCCGGCCTTTGGCCGACTATGGCGGAGCCTAAAACTAAACTGCTAGGCCACAGGAAAACACCTAAAGCTAAACTGCTAAGCCACAGGGGCACACTTGATACTTCTCCCTGAGCGTCAACTCCGTTTACGCGTTGGAAACTAGCCATTTGAGCGACTTTGGATAGCCGAATTTCAGGGCTCCCCCAATTGCTACTCAGGTGATTCTCATTGCCCAGACGGTAACAGTAGAGGCCCGAAGATTGGCAGAACGAGCCGAACTGTCAGGTGGCTCCGACTCCTGTTCGGTGCGGCCTGGGGCCTAGAATCGCCTCAGTATGTTACTCTTGTTAAAGGCAGTGGTCGCGATCAAATATGCTTGTCGTCTTTTTCTCTCCAAATCCTTTCCTGGGTCTCGAGTAGTAGGACCTATAAGAAAAAATCGCGAAAAAACCACTGTTTTGGGCCGAATTTGAAACCTGAACTTTCTTGTCTTTTGATGGTGGACGAGCCCTCTCCACATCATCGGCATCGATGACCTCTTATATCAAGAACATCAGCTATCTTGAAATTGAATTTCAATCAATTTACTTTCGAATTTATGTACACATCTAGTCAAAAACATTGACTGAAGTGATGCTTTCATTATTCAACTGTTTTTATTCGTTAAATTTGCATTTATTTCGTCCTCTGAATGTCGATGATTTTTGACTGCTCGGTATGAGACTGCGATCTGTTTCGTCATCGCTGTGCACGTGTGCACGAACTAGCTTCTTTGGGCCCTAGAAACTCTAATTCTAGACCGTTTTTCACCGCGCTACCTTCATAGTTTTTCAGCTGTTTTTGATCTAAGTTGATTTTTGTAGTTTTTTCGATAACGTTTTTCATCGTGACCACTGCCTTTAACCTTTGTGACCTCTGCCTAGACGTAGCCTTCCCAAATGGTGGGCCAGGAACTCTCATAGAAGCCAGTTTCGGCTTCACTAGAGTTCTTTGCTCGATTTTCCTTGACGCCAATCAAGTTTGAGAATCAGGACAGAGGCTCGTGATGAAAACCTCAAAAACGAGGTTCTTCATGAAGTGTTCTTAGACTGCATTACGCCATGGACGGCAGCTATTGAGGCACACGCAGCTCTCAAGCGGATCTGGTACCCAGCTCCTCAAACTCCGATCGTGTGTCCCGCGTTATAATAATACAATCAGGTCGAAAATTGATAATCAAGTCGTGCTGTGCGATGCGGTGTCTGTACGCAGCTACACAGCGCACACGGGAGTGAACACGCACATAATATTAATAAACAAATGTATTTAATTACAGAACGGGGAAGAGAAAACGATTGAAACCGAAGGAAATGGAAGATGATGAAAATTGTCTATTCTGTATGTACCCATTTTAGAAATTTAATGTAAATGAACAAAGTTAGAGTGGGGGTAAGTATTTAGCCGTGACAAGGTTTATTCAAACGAGCCTAGTTGATTAAATATAGCATTAAACAAGAAAGCAAAGAATATTTTGAGAAAGATGAGAACCTGGCAAACAATTTAATTTCAACATGATCGATTTTTTATGTGATTTATGGACCTTAATTCTCGTACCGGTTTTACCCCGAAAACCGGGACAGAACCGGGACAAAACCGAGACGAGTTTTGAGGTCTTTAAATCACATTGAATATCAAACCTATGGCCATTAAAATGTTTTCCCGATTCTCCTCTTTCTCTAAATGCTCTTAGTTCTCATTTTCAATGGTGTTTTTAATCAACTAGGTTTATTTGAATGAACCTTATCAAGTCCGAAAAATTCACTCCGCTCCAACTTATTTTGCTTACATTAAATTTCTTTATTGGATACATTGAAAGTATCCTATTTCTGCCTTCTTCCATTTACTTCAAAACTAATCATTTTTTCCACACCGTTCTGTAATAAAATACACGTTTTATTTAATATTGTGTTCGCGTCCACTCCAGTGCGTGCTGTGTAGCTGCGGTAAAACACCATATCGCACGCCAAGCGTAGTCTATGAGAGATTGCGGTTTCCAAGGTGGATAAAACTCGGGTTTTTATGTACAGGATACTTCTCAATGAGGACGACACGATCAGTCGCTTCTTTCATAGGAACTTGCAATCTTCAATTTTCACAGTTGGCTCTCTTCACAAGTCACATTCTCATGAATTGAAATCTGTTGACTGGTTGTGATACTGACTGTGCTATCTGTACTTTTAAACTGTCGAAACAAATCCTAGCCTGCTCGGATGAGTCCGGGCAGAGTAAGCAGCGGAGCGGTCGGTCATAGCAAAATGTAACACTGATAAGGAGATTTTGACAGGATAAGCCCGATAAGTCTTGCTTCGACCGGCTCAAAATGAGCGACCTAGGCTATACATCAGTTCGCTAATTGTGGTGAGCGCGAAGCGCTCACCAGGATTTGGCTTTGATCTCTTCCCGCGCGGATGCCCTACAATGATATCACCTATTCATACCGTCAACAGAGGTATGAGCTGTACACTATTCGACGCGCTGCAAGAAATTACATATGTGTGCAACTTTTCATCCCAACTGGTCCCCGCTTTCTAAAGTTATGACCTCTCAAAGTACGCAAAAACGTTCTCCACCACCGCCTCCGCCTCCGCCTCCGCCTCCGCCTCCGCCTCGCCTCTGCCTCCGCCTCCGCCTCCGCCTCCGCCTCCGCCTCCGCCTCCGCCTCCGCCTCCGCCACCGCCTCCGCCTCCGCCTCCGCCTCCACCTCCGTCCGTCGAAAACCATTTTTGGAAGGCGTGGACCAAATCGCTCGAAAATTTGTGACTAGAGGTAATCGGCCACGGAATGACGAAAATAATTGTCAGAACTCACCATAATGACTTCTGGGCCCCTAACGGGCGTTTGAAACTCGGAAACCGGCCTCTCAAGATTAGTTTATAAAAATGACGGGTTTTTCGTTATCAGTCATTGTTTTCTTAGAGACTCCATATAAATACCTTGCTCTCTAGGGTGGTGTACTCTAAACGTCCGGCTTGAAACAGGACGCTATGCGGAAGGGTTGTTTTTGAGCGTGGCGCGTGTTTGTACCATGCGCACCAAAGATAAGAAGTCGTCGCAGGGTGTGCTGAAGTGTCGGTTGACTATGCGAGACCGCAGTAGGAGTATGCAGGACGTCGTGGAACTACAGCAACCCCTCAGTAGGGGTGGGCAGGACGCGGGAGAATGTGTGCAGGACCTCAGTAGGAGTGTGCAGGACCTTAGTAGGAGTGTGCAGGACATCATGGGACCTGTGCAGGACCCCAGTAGGGGTGTGCAGGACGTCGTAGAATGTGTGCAGGACCTCAGTAGGAGTGTGCAGGACCTTAGTAGGAGTGTGCAGGACATCATGGGACCTGTGCAGGACCCCAGTAGGGGTGTGCAGGACCTCAGTAGGAGTGTGCAGGACATTTTGGGACCTGTGCAGGACCCCAGTAAGGGTGTGCAGGACGTCGTAGAATGTGTGCAGGACCTCAGTGGGAGTGTGCAGGACCTTAGTAGGAGTGTGCAGGACATCATGGGACCTGTGCAGGACCCCAGTAGGGGTGTGTGCAGGACCTCAGTAGGAGTGTGCATGACATTATGGGACCTGTACAGGACCTCAGTAGGAGTGCGCAAGGATATCATGGAACGTGTGCAGGACCCCAGTAGGGGTGTGCAGGGACGTCGTAGAATGTGTGCAGGACCTCAGTAGGAGTGTGCAGGACCTTAGTAGGAGTGTGCAGGACATCATGGGACCTGTGCAGGACCCCAGTAGGAGTGTGCAGGACATCATGGAACCTGTGTAGGACCTCAGTAGGGGTGTGCAGGACATCGTAGAATGTGTGCAGAACATCAGTAGGAGTGTGCAGGACATCATGGGACCTGTGCAGGACCCCAGTAGGGGTGTGCAGGACGTCGTAGAATGTGTGCACAACCTAGTAGGAGTGTGCAGGACATCATGAAACATGTGCAAGACCCTGTAAGGATGAGCAGGACTTCATGGAATGTGTGCAGGACATCAGTAGGAGGTGCAGGACATCATGAAGCGTGTGCAGGACCCCAGTAGGGATGAGCAGGACGTCATGGAATGTGTGTAGGACCTAGTAAAATTACACAGGACATCATAGAACGTGTGCAGGACCCCAATAGGGGTGTGCAGGACATCATGGAATGTGTGCAGGACCTTAGTAGGAGTGTGCAGGACATCATGAAACGTGTGCAAGACCCCTGTAAGGATGAGCAGGACTTCATGGAATGTGTGCAGGACATCAGTAGGAGTGTGCAGGACATCATGAAGCGTGTGCAGGACCCCAGTAGGGATGAGCAGGACGTCATGGAATGTGTGTAGGACCTCAGTAAAATTACACAGGACATCATAGAACGTGTGCAGGACCCCAATAGGGGTGTGCAGGACATCATGGAATGTGTGCAGGACCTTAGTAGGAGTGTGCAGGACATCATGAAACGTGTGCAAGACCCCTGTAAGGATGAGCAGGACTTCATGGAATGTGTGCAGGACATCAGTAGGAGTGTGCAGGACATCATGAAGCGTGTGCAGGACCCCAGTAGGGATGAGCAGGACGTCATGGAATGTGTGTAGGACCTTAGTAAAATTACACAGGACATCATAGAACGTGTGCAGGACCCCAATAGGGGTGTGCAGGACATCATGGAATGTGTGCAGGACCTTAGTAGGAGTGTGCAGGACATCATGAAACGTGTGCAAGACCCCTGTAAGGATGATCAGAACTTCGTGGAATGTGTGCAGGGCATCATGAAGCGTGTGCAGGACCCCAATAGGGGTGTGCAGGACATCATGGAATGTGTGCAGGACCTTAGAAGGAGGCTGCAGGACACCATGAACCGTGTGCAAGGCCCCTGTAAGGATGAACACAACTTGGGGGAGTGTGTGCAGGACATCAGTAGGAGTGTGCAGGACATCATGAAACGTGTGCAAGACCCCTGTAAGGATGAGCAGGACTTCATGGAATGTGTGCAGGATCTCAGTTCAATGTTCAGGACACCGTATGCAAGCCAGGCCTCCGAATCTACAAGAACGATAGTTAAGTCCGCCAGAACAGGGCTACCGTAATCTCACTCGAGTTGGCTCTAAAATTTTCTAAGTTCTGACTCCGAATTCGCTTCATCTTCCCTACAGGTGGTGATGTTTTCCTGCTTTTTAGTCCAGGCAGATCCTCAACTGCTGACCCCTAGAGAAGGACGGTGTGTGAATCAAGACACACCGCTCTTCACTTCTTTTTATATTCTTTATCATTGATCAATTGGGTATCATCAAATTTGTTTACGAGAGCCGAATAACATCATTCCTAAGATTACGGTAGTCCTCTTCTGGCGCACTTAACTATCGTTCGCGCTGGAAATCAATTTCCATTTTTCAGGCTCAATTTCATGATTGAGCCCGGTAGACCACACTGGTAAACTTTGGCGAGTCAAAAACGTTGGACGATGAGGTTAATATCCGCCACCAATTCTCACCAGTCATCTAGCCCTTTTTCCTAGAATGTTGGTGCGACAGTAAGATAACAGGAAAAATTGGTTACGGCACGAACTCCACATGCAGAAAAACTCCGAAAATGATTTTGGCGCGAAATTCAAATTCGTATTTACAATGTGTTCCGATTGAATTTTCTTTACAAATGAAGGTTTTTCATGGGCCCCTTCAACATTTTCTTTCACTAGAGGGGCCAAGCTACGCAAAAACTCATAGAAATGATGGAAAACTCTGATAAAAGAGGCCTGATACTGCGCTATCAATCATTGTTTTTATTAGAGCTCTACGGAAATACTTCGACTGGTAGCCTCACCAATGGGCCGTTCATTTCATTTCTGTCTTGAATGGTGCGTGGCCCGTCCAGAAGAGTGCCTAAACCCTGTAACATTGGGTCATTTTGAAACTCATTTCTTCATTTTTCGACTTTTAAATTCAAAAAGTATATGCCTTGCATCTATTTGTAGGAAGCCGCGTTGCAACAATTATCTCGCAGTCTTAGCAGCGGAGCGGTTGTTTCTTCATTTCTACCACTATGTTTTGAAGAAAAACAACTTGCCTTTTATAGCTTGACGATATTGTAGAAGGGAAACCCTTGTAAAAAGTTGTGAAATTTCTGAAAGTTGGGCTCCGCAGAAAAGGTCAAGGATTTGGCATTGCTCTTAAATGTCGTGAAATTGTTTTATTGGATTGGGCTCTCAACTTGATTTTTAAATGTAGTGAAATTGTTGAATTGATTTGGCTGTGATGATACTATATGCAGATAACATAATCATTAAATGTAGTGAAATTGTTGCAAACGAATTTGGCAGGAGCTCTATGAATTATCACAGTCAAATCACGCGTCAGAAGGGGTTTCTCTTGGAGCGCATATTGAATCAAATGAGACCAAGAATAACTCTAGCAGAAAACCTTCTCATACAATGTGAACCGTGAAAGCGTTGAGGACACGAAGACATAGCATTAGTAGCTAATAAATTGCGTTAGATTTCGTTTTCATGATCTTTATCTAATCGGTGAAGTAAGGTCTGGTACCTTAGTAGGAGCTACACTGAAAAGGCAGAATAACATTCGAAAACCTTATTTCTAGTCGATAAGGCCAGGTTTCGTTCATTGTTGGCTGTTTTCTTTTTGTCTTTATTTGCTCGCCAGAGGACCTTCTGACGCGTGATTTGACTGTGATAATTCATAGAGCTCCTGCCAAATTCGTTTGCAACAATTTCACTACATTTAATGATTATGTTATCTGCATATAGTATCATCACAGCCAAATCAATTCAAAAATTTCACTACATTTGAAAAATCAAGTTGAGAGCCCAATCCAATAAAACAATTTCACGACATTTAAGAGCAATGCCAAATCCTTGACCTTTTCTGCGGAGCCCAACTTTCAGAAATCTTTTTTTTGAACTTGAACGATAGCTTTCCTGGGCACTGTCTTTGTATCTTTGCCTCGAATCGGTAGTCACCCGCGTAATCAATGGACGTTGCACCAAAGAAACATGGAACCACATCAATCCTT
Source organism: Aplectana chamaeleonis (assembly GCA_029168955.1). Lineage (NCBI taxonomy): Eukaryota > Metazoa > Nematoda > Chromadorea > Rhabditida > Cosmocercidae > Aplectana > Aplectana chamaeleonis. The sequence continues at coordinate 247,185 of JAPDOI010000124.1, read as the reverse complement.
ATTTGCTACAAGATACCAGAGTAGTAATTATTCCTTCATCTAAACAAATTTCGACAGCAACTATGAATTACTGCGAACACATCCTGCAACTCTATCAATAATTTGAATTCTTCAAGTGTTCGACTCAAAAAGCGGAGAAGAAGATATGACAAATCAGAAGAATAGTGTGTATTATTTTTCCCTGTAATTCGACAGGACATGTAATTCGTTCTTTTTTTTTGGTGTTTGGTTTAGTCACCCCCCTTTGCCCTCTCTGCAACGTCTAATATGCACCCTCTAAGGTTAACCGGGACGCGTGCTCAGCCCTGCTCAGAAGTTTTTCAACAACTTAACATCCACTATTCCAACAACTTAACGATTGCCTCATTAAGTTGTCGATAAGGCGTAGGAACGTTGTAGGAAGGCGCCTCTCAACTTGTCCAAGGGGAGGCCTCAACTTGATCTAGAGTAGGTCTCTAATTGTTGAAAGCCGGTTTCCGCAACTTGTTGCCTTCTTATCATTAAGTGAAAAACTTCCTTTCAACTACTTGTCGGTCATCAACTATCAAGTTAAACAGCTCTTTCTGACTACTTGTTTCGCTCTAATCAACAACTTAAAGACCTCTTTTCAACAGGTGTTCACCCCCTTTTTAACTAGTTAAATACTTCCATAAAACTACTTTTCTCCCACTTATCAACAAGAATACACTATACTAGACATCGAATAGGTTAGAATCATCCAATAAATGGACCTCATTCTGCCCAGGCCTGACTTATGGGAAGTTTTCCCCTTACTGAGACTAGGGAGGAAAATTCATTTATCGAATGATTGGGAACCATTCGATGCTCAAGTATAGAACACATCACTCGCGAGAGAATTGAAAACCAAAAGAAAATGTTTTATCAATATCATAAGGGATCACAAGTACCCTCTGAGCATACAAAATCGTCCAAAGCCATCATTCTATGGGTAGAATAAAATCGGTTATGGCACATGGAAGAAAATTTTCTTCATAATATTCGTCCCCGAACATATCCTGCCTGAATTTTATGTGGTAGGGTAACGTTCCACAGCCAAGGCGACTGACTTTGCTTGAATTTAACCTCCAAATCATTTTAAAATTCATAAACCCCATCCATTTATATTTTTTATGTCCTATTTTTATTTTTTATCTTCATATTTATAGTTAGAAAGTATTAAGAGCTGCTTGAACGGGTGCGCACATGTAGGTGTTTTCGAGAGGGCGGAATGCCGAGGTAAGTGGACAAGGACTCGGGTTCCTGGCGCCAGAAGTCATGAAGAGTGGGCGGGGTTCCATGTCAAAAATGGCTATGAGGTCTCCGGGTATAGTGCACGGTATACAGTGGAGGGTGGGCAGCAGGGTCTAGCGAGGTTACGACCGGGCACAAGGAGGGTTGGGAAGGGGGTGGTACCAGTAAAAAATTTGTCCTACAAAGGGAAAATATGTAAATTTGGGGAGAGCACCGCAGGCATTCCAGGCTAAATTTCAAAACAGCAGAGGAATTTTGGTTTCGAAGAAGTTCCTGGATTTAGTGTACAGTACCATCGCAAAGACTAGCCGCGGGATCATTCTAGTCGTGCGGCCACGCGGTCTGATTGCCGTGACTCTCCATTATCGCCAGTCGTGGACTAGCGTGGCAGATGCCGCTCTCCCCCAACCACAACCCACTGAACCAAAAATTGAGCCGTAGAGAGGAGGTAAAGCGAGCCACCGTGTAGGACCTCAGCGAAGCTACGAGAAATGCCATTTCTCCATTTTTGGTCCCAAAATATTGCTCTAGGAGAGAGACGTAAACAGTTATTATATTTTTCAAAAATTTCGGCCACCAGGATGAAGGCGTAGCTCCGTTGATGGCTTCAAAAAGGGTTGGTGTGATCCTGTACCCCGCCCTCGGGGTGAGGCGGGGTTGCGAAATGTCGCAACGAGGGTGTGGCGGTCGCGAAAATTCTGGCCCGAAACGGAGGTTAGGGGGGTCGCCAAAATTTCGGACAGAAAATGAAACTTTGGTGAAGATATCCCAAAAATTCTCGATATTTTCGGTCACCAAAGGGGAGGGTCGTAGGATCGTTCAGGTTTCAGACGCTTGAGTCCGACTACTGAATGAATTATGGGCGTCTGACCATTCTTGTAATCAAATACAAACTGCCCAGAAATCGCGCCCCGGGGTGGTCGCAAAAATGTGGATAGTTGGAAAAGAAATTTGACGGTGGGGGGTCGCTCCGATTTCGAAAAATTACGCAACGCCCCGCTTTACCCTGCACGCCCTTTATCCAAATTTCAATTTCGAGGTAGGAAATTCACTATCAGCTTTCCATCCGCACAAACGCAGTCACAATACCAAGTGCAGCTGTTTTGTTTCTAGCATTTTCAGAATTTTCCTAGCTCTAACTTAAGATGTGTGTTTCTGATATCTCTTCGAAATATCAGAAACCAGTCCTCCAGCCGGCTCCGCCCGCCTGACTTCGCCCCCACACCCCCGAATTTCCGCCTCCGGAGGAAATTATCAGGTTGTTTTTGCATATATAGAATCGGCTCAAAAATTATTTTACCCCAATATATTTTATTGTAGACATAAAGGTTGCCTGCCGCACATGTGTACACTTGGAAAGTCGGACAGCGGCAAATTATAGCGAGAAAAGCAATAGATCAGCTTCAGTTGTGCACGCATATAAAACCAATCCGAGGTGCGGCAAATCCTGTAGATTAGCGTTCTCGAGCTCGTTTCAAAGACAATTTTCTTTCTGCGGCGTCCTGCGCATTGCTACGTAGTACCGCACACTTTCTACGGCGACCAGAGCACTCCCCCTGAGGTCGCGCACATTTTCTACAGGCGCACTCCTAAATGCGTTCCGTACACTTTCGATGGCGTCAGGCGCACTCCTAAATGAGTTCTGTACACTTTCTATCGCGTTTGGCGCACTCTTACATGGGTCCCGCACTTTTTCTATGGCGTACGGCGCACTCTTACATGGGCCCCACACACTTTCTATGGCGTCCGGCTCTTTTTCCCAGTTGGGTCCCACACACTTTCTACGGCGTCCGGCGCACTTCATATAGCTCCTACGATTCCTCCTGAAACCACAAAACTCCCTGGGGGCACAATCTTACGATCGTGAAGATTGTGCCCCGGGAGTTTCTGGAGGGAATCGTAGGAGCTTCATTTCAAAAACCGAAATTTCTTAGAGAATACGTGAAAGTTTTCAAAAATATTGGTCACAAAGGGGAAGGAATCATACCTCTGCTGAGATCCTACACGACGGCCCGCTTGACCCTGTTTCCTCAGTCACTGGTTTAGCTCCGCCGAGGTCCGCACAACGAACTTTTAATTAGATTCATGCTGAAATCATCGGCTGCTACCTTTTTTGCGAATGCACCAAAATATTAATATCATTGCAAAAGGTATTCGCCACTGTTTACAGGACACTTTTGGGAGAGGGGAATATGTGGCAGATGCCAAAACACGTTACAAAATCGCTTTCTAAGCAAAATTGCACTTCAAGACTAAAATGTCGCTTTTCACAACGTTTATTGCAATTGAATTCCCAGAATGTCTCCAAAACCGCTGTTTCCATTATTTGGTCCAGAAAAAGCTCCGAATGCTTCAATCCAGGCTTGGCACATGGTGTAATAGAAGGCAATTTCGGCTTGTCACCTTTGTTCAAGAGGCTCGCAAAAGGCCTAAGCAGCCGGAGAGGACCGACTCATAATTATCTAATAAGCCTCTCTCCAGGGTCCAGAGGGTCGTCGTTTCGAACCTCAGCGCAGCTATGACCCCCTACACTTAACGACTAGAACATTTTCAAAATTCAACTATCCCCAACCCAAATTTCATTTCTGGACCAGAATTGAAACGATTCGAGACCAATGTTTCTATTGTAGGCTTGAATTTTTACGACCCCTTCACAATACGTTGTTTCGCCCTCTTGCAGACTCTCCCTCTCTCTGATCACTACGCACGTCCGATTTAGGGGACTAGGTGTCAGCCAGGTCGCAGTTACCCCACAGGATGAAGCGCAGTTAGGTAACTTCTCAGCGAATGATGAGGAGGGCCGTAAACATTTCAGCCTAGAAACAAAAATTTGGATGTGGATCGCAGGCAAACTCTGAAAATTGTGGAAGTAGTGGTGAGGGGTCATGGCTCTGCTAAGGTCCTACGCAGCGTGCCGCTCGACCGTATCCCAAAGGGGAGGGGTCTGAAGGCCCTTGAGCACCATGCATTAGATGACGTTGCGCCGGAAGGGGGTCAAACACCTTAAGATGAACGTTTTTCACATGAACGGACAATATCTATATTCATAGGTCTAAAAATTTGAAGAAGTGAAAGCTGAATGGCTTGCATTCAGATCTACGCAAAAAAATCATATATATTCAAGAAACCTAGTCTCAAAATACTTGAGAACTCGCGAAAAGCTGAAAATGTGGTCGTGATTGGGATGTCTTGAAACGAGAGGATGAAAATACTTTTTGAGGCTTAACCGCAGCGATGGGCTGAAAGAAAGAGCGGGGGTTGACAACCTAGGTGAAGGCTAATATGGTGGGTGTATCCACGGAAGGGGTAGCAGCGGACCACTCAGCAGGCCGCGCGCCTGTCGCGTACGCCGATCAATCACCATGTTTCTCGTGGGCGCACACGACGCAGCGCAGTCTGCTGAGGTGTCCGCAGCTATCCCATTTCTGGTCACCCGAACTATACGCCTAGTGCCACATTATGTAATAGGGCAGGGTCAAGCGAACCAATGTCTCGGATCTTGGCGAAGCTTAGACCCCCCTTCCAAATGACCTCAACTTTCGAGAATAATTCCTGTCTCCTCCCAGATCATGGTTTTCGAGCGGAAATGCTTATGATGCGCTTTACTGATTTTCCCTTTCCGGATGAAAATTCTACGACCCCTCACGATCTATGGGAAATCACACCAAAGCGTTGGTCCCGAAGTTACTAAACCTCGCACCACTCCATGCAGTTTTATTCATTATTTTATTTATTTGATACGTCACATAAGGTGAACATGGAACTAACACCATATGCAATACAACGATATGTACTAAAATATGCTGACTTGCCAGAGGGTGTTCTGCATATGGTGGGGAGGGGTATTATCGCATTGTGATTGGCCGAAGTATACGTGCGCAATCAGGGTCCAGCCAGGTTAAGAGGGCTGTTGTGCAGAACTTCATTTGGGCTACGACCCGTCCACTGAGTAAACGAAAATTCCGGATTTTTCCCGATCTGATGTTGTCTTTTTGCAGCAATTCTTACGATCCCCACCCAGAATTTTCAATTTGTCTCAAAAGTTTTTACTAACCCCTCCCCCTCTCACCGCCCAGTGAGAAATTACACAACAACGCGGCACCATGGGTCCGGCGTCATTTTGAACTCGCTACATCTTTGTCCACGATGAATCCGATACTATGTGTTGCCATACCGGTGCTGCATACTCCAACTCCGGCTGCAAGATTGCCTTGTACGTGGTCAGGATCGTCTCCTTACTGCTTCCCCACGACGTACCTCCCAGGGCTCGTAAGACGTTGAGCTTAGCTCTCACCGTAGCCTGTTTCTGCTCAGTGTTTTTATGGAACCTGTGCGAAGGATCCAATACTAGACCAAGCAGCTTTGGGAAACGTGCGGCAGGCAGACGAGCGTCTTCCCAGTTCACCACGGGGTGAGCACAGTGTTCCTTAGGGTCAGTGGAGAAAACAGACACAGATGATTTAGCGGCAGAGAGAGTGAGCATCATATCATCGAGAAAGGTCTTCAGGGCGACGACGTAGCTATTGATCTTGCGTGCAGCTACATTAATGTCTCTGTCCCGGCACAAGATGGTGATGTCATCCGCGTACGCAACGACTTTAATGACACTTGGGGGGACGGGCAAATCTTCAAGGTAAAGACTGAACAGAGCAGGCGATATGATTCCTCCTTGAGGGACACCGGCAGCGATCGGGACGCTATTAGAGACATGTCCCTGGAACAGCACCTTTGCTCGGCGCCCTTTGATGAGTGTGGTTATCCATCGTTTCTGCCAATACGACTCCTTCCCTATTCCACTAATTTTCATCTTGGGCCAAAATTTTGCGACCTCAACTCCCGTTGTGACCGGCAACGACCCCGGGCAGGACCCTGCCTGTAGCACCCCAATTGAAAAGCTCATACAGGCTATAAAACGGGGAAATTCAAATGGTTCCTACGCGAGCTGGTGTGGAGCGGAGGTTAGAGACAGTGAGAGAGCGCTGGGCAGAAGGAGGCTGAGGCATCGCGCGCGCCGCTCGCGCCTCGAATGATGTGAATTACTGTGCTTATCTGGGCCAAATTCCGGTCCGCAATCGCGTCTCGACACGCTTTGCGGCCGCACGCTCACGAGTCAGAACAGCTTTAAGCGCCGCAGCCGCCGATCTGCTGACTCTAGGTGGGTTTTGGAAACTGGAAACTAAGAAAAATTGGAGAAAATTGTATAAAAATGCCCTATATAGTTGGCTTTGGATCTGGAAACCCGACTGACTCGAGCGCGTGCGGCTGCAAGGCGTGTCGAGACGCATTTACGGACCGAAATTCGGCCCAGATAAACACAATACGTATCATAGAGGGTAAGCCAGTTAAAGTCGCAGTACGACCATTACAGAGAATGCAGGGCACGGCACGAGTACAAAGCTTGCCTAGAGTTCAAATACGCTTCATGGTACCCAAACCGAGTATTGCATTAGGTGTGGAGAAGGCAAAATTCACTCAGACCCCCCCCCACAAGAGCATGATTTGATCATATATTTCGCGATGTTCTCAGACTCCCCCCGAAGCGTGACTTGGTCGTTTTTTGCAGAATGTGAAAAACCCGAGAATTTGAGGAGCAACTTATTAAAAGAAACAAGACATTCACAGTGAAAATGGTCCACTTGGTCTCCCTGCGGAGCTGAGACCTTCTCCCTTCCTTATGCAGATCGGATCCCCCCCCCAAGAACCAGGCTATATTCACGGGTGAGGATACAAATGTTGATGGGGTCGTAAATCAGACGAGACCTTTGACAACGGGCTACTAGACTTGGGAGGGTAATGAGAAATTATATCAGAGTTGACTTCTAAATTTTTTTGATAAAAAAAAAGAATTTTCAGAGGTAATTCAAGAGCTAAAATTCCACGCGAATTGTGAAAACGCTGGAAAACTAAAAATATCGCAGTGCTCGGAGAAAAGTGTGAAAGTCACAAAAAACATCCCGAGGGAAATCTGCGCCTCTGGAAAGTTCACCATACTATGAGAAATCGATACCGTGGGACCGTTTGAAGAAAAAAGTGGAACTGTCAAAGCCGCCTGAAGGTGCAAAATGGTTCCAGTGCTGCCGAGATGTCGTACGTTCGTGCCGTGGCAGTGTGGAGGAAAGAAGACAACCTCCGTGCAAACCGACGTCAACCCCTCCGCGTGGAGGGTTTCGTCATGGGAGAGACGCTGGCTGGCTGCAGCTCCCCTAAGGATTCTACTACAAATGGCCGGCGTCGAGAGGAATCCAAGACCCGCTCAGAAGTAGCCATGCGCCACGTGCGGCAAGGATGTCACATGGAGGAAAACAAGCGTCCAGTGTTTCGGATGTCGAAGGTGGGTGCATCTCTCCTGTTCGGGTCTCAGCTCTGTGAGGCATCACGATCCTTCCTTCCTTTGTGTTCTGTGCTCTGCCCCCAGTAACTCTGATTCCTCATCTACCAACCGCCCCCTCTCTATTGTTCATATTAACCTCAATGGCCTTCGTGCCAAGTTGTGCGAACTCCCTCTTTTTGCTCGTACTCATCATCCTGATGTCATAATGGTTCAGGAAACCAAACTTTCTCCTTCTACTACCGCACGTCACCCTAACGTTCCTGGCTACACTGCTTATCATGCTCCAAGGTCAGCTCTCGGCGGAGGAGTTTCCACTTTCGTATTATCAAATCTACCCTCTCATATCATACCGAACACACCAAAGGACGGTACTCTCGAGCCTACCTATCCATCCTTAAAACACCTATATCTATCAGGTTGTCCGATAAGTTCTTGCCGTTTTTTAAAATTTTTTATAATTTTATTTTTAAACATAAAATAACAACAATTTAATCAATAATGTATTCTCCGTTGTTTGTTATGACTTGCTCCTGTGTGACTTATGACTTGTTATGTTATGTTATGTTATGACTTCAAAAAAAGGGCTCGTCGTCTTGACCGCGTGCGGCTGTGTTTTCGTCCGCTCCCGTCACCCTCACCAGATTTTCTACTCAACACCTTAACCCTTCGTCATCGGCCTTACTGGTACCTTCCATCTGTTTGGAAGTATCAGTCCTATACCTACTGTGCCTCACCAGACCCAAGTATCCTGAAGTTCAAGTTCAACCGGAAGTATCCATCAACGTGCTGTCGACTTCTATCGATCAACCGATTTTCCAATAGCTGTTGATTTTGATCGCCACCGGCATGGATACTCCTGTGCTCCAGACGTCTAAATCGAGTAAACGTGCCCGTGTTGCTACTCCTGATGATAATTCTGACTCTTCGGATCTGCTGGATGCTGTGAAAGAGGTCAACGAGTCTGATGAAGTGCCGGCGTGCGTCAAGAAGCTGTTGATCACAATCGCATCGAAGTTGAGTTCAGTTCTTTCCGAGAATGTTACACTTCGTAGCCAACTTGAAGCGTATAAGAATGTTGAAAAGGAAAATGAGTGTTTGCGTCTGAAACTTAAGCTCATTGAAGATAACAAAAAAATTGTTAGTAATGTTGACTTGTCTGCCACTGATTCTGATTTTTTGAATATGCCTTATCGTGAAGTTGAGCGTAGACGCTCTGTTGTTATTAGTGGAGTTCGTGAACTTCGTTCCGCTTTTATTAGACAACGTGTCGATAATGATTATAACTGTGTCGCTAGTATACTTTCTCATTTGAATGTCGAGTGTCTGCCTATCTCTGTCTATAGGTTGGGTCAACCCAAACCTGGTAGAGATAGGTTACTGAAGGTCATTTTACCTGCTTCACGGTTTCAGAGGGCTGCGGTTAAGAATGCTCCTCGCCTTCGCACTTTTTCTTGTAGGGGAATCTTCCTCAGGGAGTCTCTCACCTACCAGGAATTGAAGCAAAGGCGGGATGCTCGCTTGACTACAGTAAGAACCAGTGCTTCTGCTGAGATCCAAAACAATCATAATAATATCACACAAATTCCATCTCAGTCGGCTCACGGGTTCGCCTCTGAGCCCGCAACCAAAAGCGTTACCACCACGCAGCCGGTTGCGGGAAACCTCTGAATTATCCTCGGTCTAACGGCGATGGAGTCAAATGTATGATGTCAAACGTCCGCTCAATCGTAAAAAATCATAATCACCTTGTTTCAGTTATTTTGCATGAAAACTATGACATGGTTTTTCTTACTGAATCTTGGTTGGGATCTATGCACGATTCTGCTTCCCTACTTGGTCTTGTTTACTCGCAATATTCTGTTATAAGATGTGATCGCTCTCGTAAAAAAGGCGGTGGCGTATTTGCACTACTAAGAAAATCAATCGCTGTCAATGAAACATTTCAAGAGTCTGTGCCAGATGCCTATGAAATTTCCATTTTTGATGCTTTTCTCTCACAAGGTACTATTCGATTCATTTTGCTTTACCGTACTCCTAGCTGCAGCTCAAATGACTCAATTCTTCTTCGTAAAGTCATCAGCGATTTTTGCATTCACGATGGTCCTTGTATAGTCCTGGGAGACTTCAATTTGCCTGATGTAGCATGGAATTTGGATCGAAATGTATGTATGGTTTTGGTTTTCATTTTAGTCTGACGCATGGAGCAGGCGGCTGGCCGTGCGGGGTTGGCGGCCTCAGTGGAGAATGGGGTTTCGATTTGCGCGGGGTGATCTACCGTCGCAACCCCGTCCATTCATCAGACTAAAATGGTTGCGCGAACTCTACCTCCTCAAGAGAATTTCTAGATTTGTTTTCTTCGCATGGTCTTAACCAACTTGTTAACTTTCCTTCAAGGGGTACTTCCTATTTAGACCTGGTCCTTTGTAATCAGGACAGCCTGATTAGTCAAGTTAGTGTGGGTGCACCGATTGGCACCAGCGATCACGCAACAATTGATTTTCGAATAGATACTGATGTCTTGCGTCCTTCTATGCAAATCCAAAGGGACTTTAGAGCGGCTGACTATTCGGCGATTGAAAACCATCTGCAGGATATTGACTGGATTGGGTCTTTCGGTGGAGCTGCTTCCCTCAACGACAAATATGAAATGTTTGTATTCATTTTGCACCATGTAATCGATTTGTACGTCCCTTTACGTAGCTCTGACATCAAAAATGTTAAACTTCCGGCTTATTTAGAAAGGTTGTTGTTGAGACGCAATAGGCTCTGGAGTAGCGCTGCTGCAAATGGTTCCCAAAGTTCGTGGGCATTGTATACCTCCTCGAATCAAAAATTTGAAAAGGCTCTTTTGAAATATAACACTTATATTGAGGGTAAATTGTTGGAGTCACAGGATCCCTCCAAATTCTACAGTTACGTCAAAAAGCGACTAAAAAATACGAAACATGGAATACCCTCACTTGTGGCTGAAAACTCAACCCTTGCCGTCACTGATAGAGACAAGGTTTCTGTCTTTGCAGAGGAATTTAGCAAGTCATTTGTGGAAAGCGTTGGCTACTCTGAACGTATGGTTCGTAGTGCCCCTATCATGGAGCAGAATGTTTGGTTTTCTAGAGATGAAATTTTCGAAATCCTGTCTAAGTGGCATGATTCTTCCTCTGTCACTCCTGATTTTGTACCATTATCTTTTATCAAGAAGATTGCAAGCTATATTGTGTTTCCACTAGAGATCCTTTTCAATTTGTCTTACATGTTAGGTGAAGTCTCGTCTAGGTGGAGACACTCTTTTATCGTTCCAGTGCCCGAAAAGCCTCCTCTCTCTTGTCCAAAAAAAACCGACCTATAAGTATAACTTCCATTTTCGCTAGAACATTCGAAAAAATTCTTAAATCTCGACTTTTGGCACATCTTAACCAGCACAAAATCATACCCGAAAATCAACACGGCTTTTGCAGCGGAAAATCTGCTGAGACAGCGCTGCTGTCTTCTTTAAATGACTGGACCAAAGCCGTCGATGAAAAGAAGCAAGTCGATGTTATATATTTTGATTTCGAGAAAGCCTTCGATAGAGTTCCTATCGCGAAATTACTTTCTAAACTGGAAGCAGTTGGATTTTCACCTGAAGTGCTAAGATGGATCACAGCTTTTCTCACAGACCGTACCTGCCAGGTTCGGCTTGGCAATGATTTGTCTTCTATTCGTAGTATTACAAGTGGCGTCCCTCAAGGGGGCGTGTTATCACCGATTCTTTTCATCCTCTATACGGCTGAACTTCCTGCACTTATCTCGGAAATAGGGGTTCCATGTACTATGTTTGCCGATGATGTAAAAATCTATAATGTAATCACTTGTAATGACGATAGAATTAAACTCCAAGCTGCTGTAAACATAGATAATCAGTGGTCCATACGGTGGGGTTTACCCCTCTCTGCTAATAAAACCAAAATTATGCACATTGGTAACAGGTCTGAAGATACTGCTTATAATATTGGCGATGTTCAGCTTGAGTCCGTCACTGAAATTAGAGATCTAGGTTATCTTATCACAAACAAGTTGAGTTTTGCAAATCATTACAAGTCAATTTGCTCTAAGGCCCTGTATAGAACCTACAATCTTTTCAAAGCCGTAAAATCTAGAAATCCTAAAACTCTTCTTAGAGCATATAAAACGTACGTTCGTCCCCTACTTGAAAATGGCACCACTGTTTTTTCTCCATATTTGAAAAAAGATATCAACTTATTGGAGAGTACCCAAAATAATTTCACACGTAAGCTGGTAATGCGCTGCTCGGGCATTGGATATCAGTTCATTCCAAATGGTCTTGAACGGCGCCGATTATTTGCATTGCCAAGCTTGGCTAGTAGAAGAAAAAAGAACGATCTCATCGCTGCTTTCAAGATTTTATCAGGAAGAATTGGGTTGAGGTGCGGACATTTTTTCACTAAAATACCGTCTAGGACTAGGGGTAGCAGAGTCAAAATCAAGATCCCATTAACTAGAACACAGATTAGGAAAAACTTCTTTTCCATCCGGGTTTTATCCGCCTTGAATAAAGTTTACAGCGAAGATCTTGAGCAAATGCCTTTGCCATCATTCAAACGTCTAGCCGCACAATTGGTTGATTCTGAGGTTACCTGATGCTTTCCTGCTCTTTCCCTACCACCGTTTTTGTTCATTTTTTATGCGTACTCTTTGTTACTATTTTTCTTGAGTTAATTCTTTTTCTGTCTGTTTTAATATTTGCTTTGTTGTTTCACGTTGGTTATCCTGCGTCTACAAAATAAATAAATAAATAACTTGCTCCTGTTATGTTATGACTGTTATGACTCGAAATTGCCACTTTTGAACTTCGCAAACCAATATCGAGCAGTTCTTTCAGCTATGGCACCCTCTCCGTATACGGCAAAAATCTCTCTAGCAGCTTCCGTGGCTTTGGCACCTCGGTTAAACGCAAAAAGTAGATGGTGTCGAAAATGCTCGTTTTTGTCGACTTGACACACCATTTTAATGCTCTAAAAATTAACAAAAACTAATCGAAACAAAAAAACCAAATAGACTTTCTTGTAGAGCAAAAAATTCTCTTTCGAATAACACAAAACATTGTACCAAAAAATTTAATTTCGATCGCTAATTTTTTAATTTAAAAAAACGGCAAGAACTTATCGGACAACCTAATATTTTTAATATCTAAATCCCTCCTACCACGTCCTGTCCCCAATCTTATGACCCTATTCCCTCACTCAAGCAATTGTACGACTGCTCCCTTTCACCCTCTGTTGTCTTCGCAGGCGACTTCAATGCTCATACATTCTGCTCGTCGCTTGACACTGACGCTAGAGGAGACGTCGAAGAATGGGCAGAAGAGTGCGATCTGGTCATTCTCAACGATGATCAGCCCACTCGTCTCCCGGCCAACGGCCGATCCTCTAGTCCAGACAGTCCATACATATTCCTGTCGGCCGCGTCAAGACTTTCTACCCAAATGTCACAAGGGAGATCCTCGATAAGATCAGGACAAGAGATGCCAGGAGAGCGGTCAACCATCTAGACCCCGTCGTTGCTGAACTTGACGATGAGATCAGAAAGGATTTAGACAGGCACAAGAAAGAAGAGTGGGAAGAGTTCACCGGGTAGTTGGATTTCAAGACGGACAGTGCAGCTACTTGGAAGGTATTACGGAAGCTCTCGGGTAAGAGCTTGATTACTACCGTCTCCACAATCGAATTAGAACGGTGTATTCAAATCAGGAAAAGAAGCCGCTCATGCGCTTGGGAGAAGTTTTTTCATCACCAGTGCAAAGCGTGGTCCCCAGAATAGAGTGACTGTACGAGAGCTGTGCCGCCTCCCGCTTATGAGCACGGCCGAAGCGTTCACTACGACGCAAGTTGAGAAAGTTATTAAGGATATGCGGAATTGAAAGGGTCCAGACGGGATATGTCCTGCTGTCTTGCAGAAGATACTGAACGAAATCCTTCCGCTTCTCACTGATTTGATCAATACCTCGATCAAATCGTGCACCATCCCACAGAACTGGAAGACAGCTAACGTTGTGCCACTGCCCAAGCCAGGGAAACCTCAGGCTTCAGTCAAGGGATACAGACCTATTAGCTTGCTGTCCACGTTCGCGAAGGTAGCCGAAAAACTGATCGTAAAGCACTTGGCGGAGCACAATGAGAAGCAAGTGATTCAGCATGGATTCAGAAAGCTGCATTCCACCACGACAGCTCTGCTGGAAATCACAAGCTTTGCCATCGATGGGTTCAATGCCCAGAAGCTACAGAGAACTGTGGCTGTTGCCTTAGATCTCACCAAGGCGTTCGACACAGTAAACCATGGAGTTCTGTCAAGCAACTTACTTGAATCATCAATCTCGCCGTGGCAGAAACGCTGGATATCGGCATTCATCAAGGGCAGACGAGCCAGAGTTATGTTCCAGAACCATGTCTCCAATAGTATTCCTATTGCAGCTGAAGTTCCGCAGGGCGGCGTTTTATCGCCTGCCCTCTTCAGTCTGTACCTCGAAAACATGCCCGCTCCTCCCCAGGATATCAAGGTGGTCGCCTATGCCGATGATATGACAATAATGTGTCGGTATCGGGATATACATGTGGCCGCCTCCAAGATTAATGAGTACCTGGTCACACTGAAAAGCTTTTTTGATCGCAAAATGCTAAAGATCTCTGCATCCAAATCGTCGGTATCCGTACTCACAACGGATCCATCGGAGCACAGCGCTCACCCGCATGTCGGGTGGGACAGAGATCGATTACCTGCTGCTCGCTTTCCCAAACTGCTCGGTCTGGTGCTCGATCCATCGCTCAAGTTTCATAAGAACACCGAGCAGAAGCAGGCCGTCGTCAAAACGAAGCTTAATGTGCTCAGAGCCCTGGGCGGTACATCATGGGGCAGTAGCAAGGAAACTATTATCACGTCATTGAAGGCAATACTTCAGCTCGCTCTGGAGTACGCTGCACCTGTGTGGCAGCACTTGGTATCAGAAACCTCCTGGACCAAGATGCAGCGTGTACAGAATGCCACACTTCGTATAGCTACCGGATGTGCAAGAAGTTCCCCAGGCGAGCACTTGCATGCGGAGACACGATTATTACCAGTAAAAGAGCACTGTCAGCTCCAGGCCAGACAATTTTTCATCAATATCATAAAGCAACCCAACCACCCCTCATGGAGAGTGCTGAACCCCGTCAGGGACGCATCAGAAAGCCATTCGCCGATGCTCCAAGCAAAGTCAATCTGCAAAGATGGCACGATTCACAGCAACAACGACTCCGTCTGTTGCGCGAGCACACACAGTTCGTACGGTGTCATATGGAAAAGGCGGCGGTAAATCCCATCCTGGGAATGGTGCCGCCCCGGATCTGCGCATCCGAGTCTCAACTCGGAAGGAGGGCCAGATGCACCCTGGCATCGCTGCGCTGTGGTCACTCTACTATGCTTATGGCATATGTTAGCAAGATTGACAGCAGCAAATCGGACGTTTGCCCAGACTTTGGATGCCACGGCCACGATACGGCACATTTGTTTGATTGTCCGGAGAGACCAACCACGCTGACCACAATGGACCTATGGACGAATCCATTATTGGTCGCCCAGTTCCTCAACCTATGACAGCACCCTCGACGTGGCTGCAAAGAAGCAGAAGAAGAAGAAGAACAAAACCAGGAGCCCCAACTTCGAAGCGGTAACCAGGTTCAAGAAGGGCGTTCTATAAGGCTTCAACATGCCTACCAGGGACGTGCAGAAAATAATTTTTGAAAACAGGAAACGGAAAAAAATCTTCAAAAAATGGGCAGAAATCAAAAAATTTCTTACACCCCTGATATCTAGAGTTTTTGGCCCAAAATTCTGGAGATTTCCAGTCGAAATTTTCATTTCTGTGCCCAAAATTCTACGAACCCCTCATAACCGGTGGAGAAACTACACAACTGCGCATGACCCTATTTCTATTTCTTACACGGGGAATCCGTGTGATGAAGAACAGCTCGTCATGAGAGTGATTTCCAACTGTAACGAAGGATAACCAGGGGCAACGGTGCTATCTTAGCGGAGGGGGAAACTATGACACGACGCACTTGGCCACGCCCATTTTACCATGCCGCATTGAATTCGAGCACCTACCCGGGGTTTCCTTACGTTCCAAAACCAGGAAAGTCGTTGCCGAACCAAAAAATAGGCGTGGCCATATGCGATACCACATTGCCCCCCCCCGCTGCGATAGCAACCATTTAGTATGTTCGACGTGCTCCTGTCCGAATAGGGGGATCGATAATCATATTTCCAGCCAAACGGGATGAAGAGTTGCCACAACTTTATATTTTATCTGCGAGTCTCACCTGAGCAGTGGCACGCTTGTGGTCAAGTCGAGTCATAGCAGAGAAGTTTCGAGCAAGAATTCTGGGGCAGCGTATTTGGTACCGATGAAAGTATTTGTTCTAGCCGGATTTCCGACAGCAAGCATCCAAAATCGCATATCAAGCGTCCAACAGCGAAGGATGACAGCGTACTAAATTCACCTTTGTTGTGACCTTGGCATAGTCAGCAAGAGGCTTTCTTTGGGATTTGAAGATCTTCACATTGACGGCGAGAAAGTCCTTGCGTTCCACTCCTACCTTACGAGGCATAGCTCCGATCTGGAATGCATAGTCGATGTCAGTGAAGGCCTCCTTTTCGGGGGTTACGCATTTGACGCCTGAAAAAAAACGTGCCTAGGCGTTAACCTATTCATTGCAAACAACAGAAGTTTAAAAAAAATTGTATTGACCTGTGTCAGTTATTCTCTGGTTCCGAGCAAGATTTACTTTGTTCCCTCGCGCGCTTGTGCGGAGCGAGGGTAGAGACAGCGAGAAATTGTGGGGAGAAGGAGACGCAGCGTACGCACGCAGACGCACGCGACGAACGGAAATAAATCACACTCGGAAACAGAGGATAGCTGTCACCATTGCGAGGGTGCCTGAGGGTGCTATGTGGGAAAGGGGGGCCACTATGGCGCGATGGACTTGGCCACGCCCATTTTACTGTGCCGCACTAAAATTGAGCACCTACCCGGGGTTTCCCTCACCTGTCAAAATCAGGAGAGTCATTGCGGCACGGAAAATGGGAGTGGCCAAGTGCGATACAACAGTGCCCCCCCCCTTCCCACATAGCACCTGCCTGAGGATGAAATGTCAAAGGGCATCATTTGGCAATTGAAATTTTTCTGATATCACCAACACTAATAAAAATACGGTCCACCGACTCCGCAGATAACCTACTCATTCACATTTTATACGGGGCAGATAAGGGTGCATTGATGTTACGGTTCGTCTACCAGGGGGGGGGGGGGACATTGCTCACCCGTGGTCGCGGTCGGTGAGCGTCGCGCGCGACGAGATGTGCGGCAACGCGACATCCCCGCTTTTACGTGAAATCAAATAACTTGACATGTCCTGGTGCATAATTGACTTTCTTGCGTTCATTTTTGTCACAAACGATAGCCGTTTACTCGTATAAAGCGCTGATGAATACTCTAGACGGTGGTGTGTATTGTGTGCTCGCCGCGCGACACTGATCGGTCAGCGACGCGTACGCACTCGGGTTAGGCCTCTTTCAGAGTTCGATCGCTGTGCGACGCGATCGTGTGCACGGCCGTGGAAATCGCAGACTTTGGAAGTGTGAATGCCCAATAGCAAACGTTGGTGATCACGCCCTTTTACGCACACATTCTAACCAATGCCTAATAAGCATAAATGTATACAGCAAATAGATTCAGCTAACTGCAGCTGTCTTTATGTGATGTATTCATCTATGCATGAAAAATTTTGTGAACATATATTTGTGAGTTTGCCGGCGGTGGGCGGTGTTGAATGTCTTTAACAAAGACTTTTTGTTTTTTTTTCTCTTTTTTTTATTTTAAAGCTTCATATGGGTAGTGTCGTGCATTCTATGAATCATAATTGAGAAGCATATCTGCTCAGTAGCGCACAAACCGAGAAGATTGAAAAACGAACACCGCAAAAATAAAATCCACCTTCAAAACGTGTTCAACACTGCCCATGGACGCTTAACTATTGCAAACAATTACTGAAAATTCTTTCATAAAAAACACTGACCTTAGTCATGCGGGAAAAGAATAATATAGATGAATGAAGCGGGTGAATTCCTTCTTATGCCACAAAAGGAAACGAAGGATAAATTAAAAATTAATTTTCTCAAGAAAAAGGATATCTTCCTTGATGCCAGCCAGTACCTAGGCTGTCGAGAATGAAGGTATGGTCGATCACTGGTCGAGAGAGCGCCGCGTCGAACACATGTGGCACGCACGCAAGCGAGAAGGTAATGATCCCATCACTACCTCCTCGCTTGCGTGCGTGCCCCATGTGTTCGACGCGGCGATCTCTCGAGCAGTGATCGACGATATGCTATCCGAAAAACAAGAACTAAAAAAGAAACAGGAACAGCGGGAAAAAAAACGACAGATTTGAGAGCAAGAACATGAAGCGATCGCGGCGATCGGTCGCGTCGCCGTGCACTGCACGGCGACGCGATCTGGCAGTGGCAATCGCGCGATGGGGCGACTTTCCCCGCGATCTAGTCTGAAAGGCCTGCGACCCGATCGCGCGACGCGACTGGATCGATACGCAGGGTTTTCATTCAGTCGCATCGCACAGCGATCAAACTCTGAAAGAGGCCTTAGCAATGTCATTGAGCCGCTCTCACGAAGTGCCAAACTGACTGTGGCATGTACAATACGAGCAGGTTTTGTGAAAATGATCAAAAATACAGTTGGTAAGGGGAAAACACGGAGCGCGATGGGAATAAACAAGGTTTCAACGCCAGTCTCACACAACTTCGTGATTGGTTTGCCTGATTCATTGAAGGAACGCTTCCTTCATAAATCTTAACGCGCTCCTCTAGAAAAACACAAATGATTGGGTGGAAAACTAATTGGAGGGGGTACTCGGAATTCAAGTGAGGTATGATACCGCTTCAAAAATCAATCAAATTCCATGGAATTTCTAGGGAATTACGAGCGATAACGTTATCACATATATGTAGTTAGATCCGTGGCTTGTTTCCTCAAGAAAGGAAACACTTAAATTGAAACCGCGGCTGGCGCAACGGTAATTACCAGCCAGCCGCGGTTTGAAATTATGTTTTTATGTTGAGGAAACAAGCCACGGACCTAACCATATGTGATAACGTTAGAAATTTTCACTTTCATGCATGAATAATTCATTTCTATGGACAAATCCTGAGTGCCTCCACTACTAGTTTTGCACCAATAAATGGAAAACTTGCACTCGAAATCTTGGCATTTATTGAAAATAAATAAATCAAGAACTATTTCTCAGATGAGTGCACCTTTAGATTGAATAAAGATGAGAAATTCATTGCAGTATATATAACAGTAAAAAACTACGGACGTGAATAAACGATCCAATGAGATTAATGATAAGTTCACTTGAAAATCAGTGGATCCTTTTTGACCGATTTTTTTTTCAAAGGACGGGAGGACGTTCGCAATGGAGCGCGGCGAACAAAGCTCACGGTTCCTCTGCCCCACGCAGGAGATGGAGGAGATAAGCCTCTCAAACACACTGGTCAATGCTAGAACGGAGGGTGATATCTCGTATTTATGTATGAGGAAATAGAAGTCAGATTTAGAAGTTAGGTAACTATTACAGGCAATCTTCTATCAGGCAGCACCCCTTCGACAATTTTGTGCAGACTTTTGTGGTAATCAGTAAACTAGATAGTTCAATAAAATCACCAGTACGTTACGGTAATGATGTAAACCAAACCTCTCCAAGCGGCTGGAGCGATATCGACAGCAGATATTCGATAATTACTAACCGCTACACTTGGAACCCAGCACAGTTGTAAACGTGCGGCGTGATGCAGCAGCGGCTGTCCGTAAGTGCAGACCGGGATTTCGCTCCGATAACGATGGCAAATGCAGTTTACGAGATTGTTACAGAATCTGGAAAAGAGGAAATTGGGATTTTCAAAATGTTGAGTTTGTAGAGGATTTGGAGCAGGGATGCGCGAAGAAAAGATTTTCACCCAAAAGGGAAAACGGAGCTTAAATATAACCTGTTAACGGATAGACCAAAACGAGTTGGATACGGAAAACTAATACGGAAAATAAACGAAAATAATAGACGCAACACGCAGCGAAACCAGCCGATGACAAAGAGCAGACCTAATCGAAGCACTTTGGAAGAGATACAAAAGTTTGACACAGAGAAGAATGAAAGAAGTGGAAAATCAGAAAAGGAGAGCGATTGGAAAAAGCCGTGTGCCAGGAGGAACGTCGAGATGATAATGTTATTGATTCGATATGCCACGTGTACTAGCAAATGTTGACGATTACTTGTCCCGCTTGTCAGCTTTCGAAGGTAGCAGTTAAGATGTTGGTCTTGGCACAAGTTGTTGGATCGTTATTGACAATTTGAACCCCACTTTCAAAGAGGGTGTTAAGTTGTTTCCCAGGGCCATGCGCACCTGTAGTGGGTGTTAAGTTGGATAGGTGGATTTTAGCAGGGATTTTAGTTGAAAAAGCCGGGGTTTAAGTTGAAACGACCAAAAAAGCTGGTCGATTACTTGTTTCAGGGGTTTTAACGAGCGTTTAAGTTGTTGAAAAACTTCTGAGTAGCGGCTCCCTGACACCGTTCGCTGCGTTCATGCATGCCGCCCCTGGTGTGTGCGTGCCGTCTTCTTGATTATCTTCACATGCAGCTCAATTTCGACAACTGTTTTCGGTTTAAATGTCCATCTTGGCCTGTTTCGTAGAGAAGAAAATCGTAGCGTAGGTCGGTCTCCTCTGGTTATAGCAGATTGATTTATTTTACCCTCATTGTGTGAGACTCTATTCAAGCGATTCCACTGGAATATTGACTTTATGAGATAGAAACGTAATTAACAGTTACAGTAACCCTATTTTTCACTAGGAGCACAACTTCCAGCAGAAGCAGAGCAGAGACAGTTTTTCATTGATGCGGAATCGCTCCAAATGGATTACAAAGGAGCAGCATCTCCGATTACCTGGAAACTTTTAGAAGATTAGCTTGTCTGGATACGCACATAGACACTCACCCGGGTAATTTCGCGGCACCAAACTAATACACCTTCAGTGATGATCTTACAGAATCTGCTTGCCAGGAAATAGGAATAGTTTTAATTATGCTCTTGTTCGGGGTAGCTGGTTTACAAAGCTCTGCCCGGAGTGTTGTTTAGAGCTTGACCATAGCTTGAAGTTACGTTTGTTATTTTACGAGCGTCAATATTCCGTCGAGTCTCCCAAATAGAGTCCTACACTGAAAGAGAATAGAAGTAAAAATGAGTAGTCATTAGAGAAAACCAACCTAATATGTCATTTTCCTCCTAATGAAGTATATGAAATTAGGAATTATCATTGAAAATTATTGCTCTCAATGAACTTTAAGAGATCTAGCCAATAAAGCATAACTTTTGATCTAAACAAGAAACAAAAAAAATTATCATAATGGTATTATACCCATCGTAGCCTACAGTGAACCTTATAATATCTCCCAGATTCTGGCTCAGATCATCAAAACATAAGTGTTGCGCCAAGTTCGGAAAATTTTTTTGAAAACTTTAAAAAATGCTTGGTGTACCCTTACTTTTTCGCGAAGCCTAGAAAACGTCTATAACCTCGCTCATGGGGGTCCGTAGCAAAACCCGATTTCGCCTAAAAGCCGAGTTTTGGATCCAACTCAGCTACCTTGTGGCATCTTTCAAATGATGAGGACGGCCGTGCGAGGTTCCCTAGTCAGGAAATGAAGACAAAAGAGTGAAGAGGTTTAGTGCGGGTACCACGCCTGTTCCCTGACCAGGCCAATTCCCACACCGTTTCTCGGGATTGGGGAGAATCTCTGCAACATCATATATAGAGAGCTTCATGGTGATAGTCGCCAGTTTCCTTCCGTTTTGTAGGTCAATACGACGACTGGGTGATCTTACAAGAGAAGTACTATTAGTCAGCCTGGCCATTCCGGATTCTACAAGAATAGACTTCTCTAGAACCGTTTTTGACGTAGAATCCTATCATGATCTTTGCAGCTGCCTAAACCCACTCTGAAAAAAGGTAAAGGCGTTTTTCACCAGATTTTCCGCATTACTCTTCGGGAAATCCGGAAATGGACCTGATTGTTGTGTTCAGCACCCAAAACTACCCCTCTAAGCAAAGTCTGGGTGAAGGCACATTTTCCAAACTTTGTCCAGACTGACAGCGTTTTGGACTTCGATGGATTTTATAATGGGCGTTTATTATAGCAATTAGGGGGCTCTGAAAGCGTTTTAAAAAATTCCATATTTGTCCTAAATCCTCCTAGGTTTGTTATTTGGAGCGCTGATCACGAATCTGGGGTTTTTTGTCGAATTTCCTAAGGGAGAACCCATCGGGGGAAAATTTGATTGCAAATCACAACTTTTGGCGACTTCCGAAGTGCCACTGTAACTATCGCTCAAATTGTTCCTCAGAAGATTATTTGGAGTGCTGAACACGGATCTGAGGTCCGTTTGTCGATTTTTGACAGACTACGGTAGATTACGGTTGGTATACGGTAGTTTGGTCAATATTACTCCAGAGATTCGACAAACGGACTCCATATTCGTGATCAGCACCCAAGACTAACCCTGCATACAAGTTTCGAGAAAAATCCGAGATTTTTATTTCGAAACACCCTAAAAATTTCATAGGGGTACCCTTACCTTGCCGCCAGGCTTTGAAAAATGTGTATACATTTTTTCAGAGTGGTTTTAGGCAGTTGCCCAGATCATGATCGGATTCTTCGCCAAAAACGGTTCTAGAAAAGTACATTTTATCCGGAATGGCCAGGCTGACTAAAGGTAGTTCCCTTGCTAGGGCAATGTCAGATTTTCGCACAAAAACCTGGCTGCAAATACGTGTCAGAACATCTGTATAGTCTCCTCGTGGAATAATGTTTACTCAGACGTTCGCTGTTGTCTACAGGACGTCGATCCGCCCAGAACGAGTCACCGCTGGCGAACAGGCAGCTCTACTCCCGGTGTGCTGTTGAGCAGGGGGCGACGGGCTGTTAAACGGCCCATCGACCGGCAATCCCGCCGAGTGCCTTAAATCGACGCAGACCGAGTTGTTGTCCACAGGACGTCAATTCGGGATGTCTACGGCTGCGCAGGTCGATGGGCTGTTCTACAGAACATTCGCGGGAGGGGCGGTGGCAGCTTCCATCAATCGATGTATCACGAAGATCGTGTCGTCCAAGCTCTCATTTTCGGTTATATGAGATTTTCATTTCGTTTTATTTTTTGATGATGCTGTAGACTTATATGGTAATTCTTCTCTTTTTTTAGTTATAAGAGATCTGTGATTCGTTTTTTAATAACGTCTTCCCGTGGAAGGGGCGCTGGTGGCATGCCGAGAGATGCACCTCGCTAAGTTCCCCGTGATGGACCCGAAGGTTTCCGTGGTTTACGGAGTTTTCAGCAACTGCCTTCGTAGGCAGATTTTGATTTTTTCCATCCCTTTATGTGTGTCATTTGCGTCATTTTTAGTTGTTTGTCAGGAATCTCTGATCATTCGTGGGTGTTCATTTACCCTGATTCCCATCCATGTTGTCCACCATGGAATTTTTGAGGTGTTTTTTTATTTTTCTCCGGATACTGCGATAAGCATGTACTGCTGAACACGAATCTGGGGTTCGCTTGTCGGAATTTATAGGTTTACTGTAGGATACGGTAGGTAACATGCTATTCAGGAGGCAGAACTGAATAGTTTGAAAACAGACAAATGGACATAGAATTCGTATTCAGCACCCCAAAAAACTCCCACATAGAAACTTTGAGACAAATCTGTGACACTGATCGAACTACCGTATAGCTGTACAATTTCGAAAAAAATTTCGAACGAATGCAATTTGAAAAAAGTTCGTTCGACGAAATTTCGAACGAACGAAAATTGAAAAATAATCGAATTTTGAACGAACGGGATTTGAAAAAAAATTACGTTTGACGAATTTTCGAACGAACGAAAAAAATATCGAAATTTTTTTCAAAAATTTCGTTCGTGTACAACTATACCGTATACCCAACGTAATCTATCGCAAGCTGTCAAAAATTCATAAACTGACATCAGATTCGTGTTGAGCACTTCAAATAAACCCCAAAAGAACGATTTGAGCCACATCTTTCGTCACATTCCAGAAATCGTCGAAAGTCGATTTTGCCGTCAAATTTTTCTGCCGGTGGGAAGCTTTGAACAAATTTAGTCGAAATTAGGAAAAACCACAGGTAAACCTCAGATTCGTGATCAGCAGCACAAATCACCCTCAGGTTGAATTTTAAGTCAAATCTGGAGAAAAAATTATTTCAACGCTTTCTGTGCCCCGTAATTGATATAATTAAACGCTGAACCGAAAATCCGTACAAGTCTAAAAATCAGTCTGCACATAGCTCGGAGAATGCGCTTTCACCCAAACGTTGCCTTGGGGGCTGTTTCGGGCCCTGAACACGATTATGAGGTCTTTTTCCGGATTTTCATAAAAATTAATGCGCTTTTTTCGAGGGTACAATAGGTACAAAAGTCGGAGAAGAAAAACTGCTATAACGTTTTCCTGGGTGACTCTAGGCAGCTACAAAGGGCATATTGACTCTATGTCCGAAACTGGCTCTAGAAAAGTACATTTCATTTGGAATGGTTTGTATAACCTATAGTAGTTCATTTGGAAGCAGTAGAGTGTTGTCCGCATAAGGACATCATTATTAAAATAATGTAACGTCGGTATAGATCCTAATGAGACCTTGCGTTTACTCTCGAAGGTTGGCGCAAACTCGGTGTCATAAGCTATTACGTAGGTGCACCGAGTTTGCGCCAACCTCCAAAGAGGAACGAAAAGTCTCATTAGGATCTCATATTTGAGAGGGTCCAATTTCTCTGTTCCGCTTAGATTAGAACTGAAATAAGGAAAATCGGCCCTCATCATCAAGTTTCGAAAGAAGGCGTACCGCCGTTTAAAGGCAGCATACACGCTCACAAACGTGGTCGAGATAACAGCATAAATAGGACCGCACGGCCCCTACCTTATCGTCAAATATGTTTGAAGCGCCAAAAACCATCCAGGATGGCAATATCCTCTGGTTCCGAGCCGGATTTACTCTGTTCTCTCGCGCGCTTGTGCGGAGCGAAGGTAGAGACAGCGGGAAATTGTGGGGAGAAGGAGACGCAGCGTACGCACGCAGACGCACGCGACGAACGGAAATAAATCACACTCGGAAACAGGATATACTTGGCAATTTTGAGCAATCTTGCCTTCCACGCCAGTGTTTTCCCACCCATTCGAGTACGAGAATGAGAAAAGAAACTTGAGAAAACATTTGATAAGTTAGAGTGATAGCATTACCAAATGGGAATGCACGAGAGAAACAACATTTAAAAAAGTCAGCCGAAGTAGAGCGGCATTCTCAAAAATGGACGAGAGTTAATTGGTATGCAGACATGTTACATTCAAGCAAATCAAGCTATTTCTCTCGTGTGCTCCCATAGTTAGTGCTATCACTCTATCCGGGGGTGTGTATACAAGTCTGTTGGTACCTGCTCGTTGGTGCCCCTGCTTCTACTGAACCCAGCAGACGTTTGAGTGTACACAGGGAACGTTCGAGCGATATAGCGTGCACAACTATATCGCGAAAGTATCCCGCACATTGCATAAAGGTGTCGCCGTCCGGCACACTAAGGCCTCTGGTCCATAACACCTTAGGATCCGTACCTAGGAGTCATGGAGTCTTTGGCCACAAGCCACAATTTCGCCACCCTGAACTGTCGATCGCTGTCGAGTGATATCCAAAAACTGCGCTATCCAGACTTCTGAGCTATTTCCATGCACCGTTTGCTGCTTTGCAGGAAACCCGCCTCAGGATAGACCCGTCATCAGCGTCGGAGAGTACACCATCTACTGCGGCAACGCTGACGATAGGAGAGTGGGAGGCTGTGCAATAGCTGTAAGGAAGGATTTCAATGGTATGGTCAAGGAGTTCGGCTCAACGTCGTGTCGGAATGCATTCGTACGACTGCGGGATCACAGAGGATTCAATCTGTGGATAGTGAGTGCTCATGCGCCCACTGAAACCGCCGAAGACAATTCGAAGGATGCGTTTTATGAGGAACTCAATACGTTGCTGGCCAGGATACCTTGTCAACATGCTGTTGTCGTGGGGATTGACGCAAATGCGAAGATGGGACTTGATCAGGAATCCGAAGTACTCGGTAAATGGTTCTACCCAGTGGAGCAAACATCGGACAATGGCTACCGCCTTGTCGACTTTTGTGAACGCAGTGGTCTGATTATTGCATCGACATTCAAGAGGAGTCATCGCCGCCATCAGCTTACGTGGCAGGGACCAACCCGGCTATCTCCAGAAGAGCAGCGGAAGCGGAAGATGACAACTTTGAAACTACAGCTTGACTATGTCCTGACGAGGAATATTCCAGTATCGGACATTCGAAGATCTAGAGCTGTGTGGGATGTCGCATTCGATTCGGATCACCGTCCTGTTCTGTTGAACTTCACTGCGAGGATTCATAAGTGGAAGCGAGGGCTCAGCCTCTCCAGAGGATTGACATGACAAGTCTCAGAGATGAAGAGTGCAGAAGGAATTTCCGACAACGCGTTTCTATTCACATCGGAGTACGGACTAAGAAGAAACTTTGCGACGCGGATTCTTTTGTCAAATGCATCCAGGACGCTTCGAAAGAGGCACTCCCGGTTGTACAGCCTAAGAAGAAGTTCGCCTACGTCTCAGAAGAAACAACATCTACCTACAACAGAGTATGTGCTCTCCGAACTGCAGGAAACTTCGTGGAGGAGAAGCGTCTGAGGAGGAAGTTGCGTCGGCAGCTTCAAAGTGACCGCGAACGAGAGTGGACGTGTAGAGCTAAGGAGTTCGAGAAGGCTTGGGAGGAGAAGAATCCGAGGAAAGCCTACACGTTGCTGCGACAGTATAGCGGGAAGATGAAGAGATGTTCTCCTGTCTTGAACACTACCAATGGAGTTGCAGTTGGTGATGCGACGCTGCCAATTGGGAAGGATTACTTCAGTTCACTACTGAATCGTCCAGCGCCATCAGTACCTGAGCTCCCGCATGTTCAGAGAGCACATTACGATGTCAGTGAGGAACCGCCGACTGAGTCTGAAGTTTTGGATTGTGTCCGGAAAATGAAGAATGGAAAGGCAGGTGGAGATGACAACATCACTGCTGAAATGCTGAAAGCTCTTCCTCCGTCTGGGATTCGTGAAATGACCAACACCATCCGTGCCATATGGATGAGCGAAAGGATACCCGATTCGTGGAGACATGCGATCATCGTACCTCTTCACAAGAAGCTATCCGTCACGGATCCTAAGAACTACAGAGGAATCTCTCTCTTTCGTGTCATGTACAAGGTTTTAGAACGTATCATTCTCGAGCGACTTATCAAACATCGTGAAGGAACGACCAGAGATGAGCAAGCCGGGTTTCGACCTGGAAGATCGACCATCGACCAAGTGTTCGTCGTGAGAAGAGTAATTGAATCGTGGCAGCGGTTTTCGAAGCCATTACAGCTTGCTTTTTTGGACTTTGAAGCCGCGTTCGACTCTCCTCATCGTGATCGATTGCTCAATGCTCTGCGAGCAGATGGAGTCCCGGAAAAGTATGTTCGGTTAATCGAGGACATGAACAAAGGAACAACAGCAGCAGTTCGTACACCTGTCGGATTTACGTCAGCTTTCGAGGTGAAAACAGGAGTAAGGCAAGGAGCCGTTGCAGGACCTTTCTTTTCAACTTCGCCGTTGATGACATCATGCGTAGAGTTGCAGAACAGTTTCCTGCGTATGTGATCCTAACACCATCAGGACGCTCCCTTGTCGACCTGGAGTACGCCGACGACATTGTGTTATTCGCTGAAAACAACGCAAAACTGCAAAGGATTGTGAACCTCGTTTCCGAAGTATGCCGCAGCCTATGGACTTCGTCTTCGTCCCGACAAATGCAAGCAGATGTGGGTCTCTCAGAGGCCTTCAACTGGAGTTTGTGTGGACGGACAACGTATCGAACTGGTGGACGATTTCTGTTATTTGGGCTGTTTGCTGAAGAACGATGGTAGTTATGCAGCGGATATTCGACAACGATGTGTGAAAGCTACGTCTGCATTCAATTCTCTAACCAAGTGTTTGTGGTCTACCACCATCGCGAAGGAAGTCAAGTTGCGCGTCTACCTATCCGCTATTCGCCCTATCATGATGTACGGATCGGAGACGTGGGCAGCACCGAAAACGCAGATGGAAAGGTTGGATTGCACGGAGAGGAAGCTTTTTAGGCGTTTGCTTGGATATTTTGGCCGCGTGTATGCCATAACAAAGACCTTTACAAGGAAATCGACGCAGTACATCAACGCTTGACACGAGGGAGGTGCCAGCATCTCCTAACGCCATCTCAAGCAGCAATGGAAAGTCGACTTCGACTGCTCGGGCATATACTAAGAAGAACGCCGGATCGTCTCGTACAACACGCTTTAAAAATGCTTCCAAATCCTGTCTGGAAACGGCCACCTGGGCGTAGGCGAAAGTTCTGGACGGATGTGGTTAAAGAGGATTTAAAGTCACTCGGCATCGAAAGACAGTTCAGGCGCGATGTTTCGTTTCGCAGGAAATGGAATAGTGACAGCTGGATGGAATGTGTTCAAATTGTGGCTGAAGACCGTGAAAAATGGACACGGCTGACTACTAGGACGGCACACCTCGGTGAAGATGCGGAATGACCGCGTCAGGCGAAAGCCAACCGATTAAGTCAAGTAAGTCACTCTATCTTATCACAAGTTTTCTCAAGTTTCATTTCTAATTCTCGTACTCGAATGGGTGGGAATTACAGACTTGGAAGGCAAGATTGCTCAAACGTTGTCACATATTGTCATCCTGGATGGTTTTTGACGCTTCATAGGTCGTAGACGACATGGTAGGAGCCGTGCGGTCCTATTTATGCTGTTATCTCCACCATGTTTGTGAGTGTGTATGCTGCCCTTAAGGGGTGACGTCATAAAGCGGTTGATGCTTCACTGGGATGGTAATATCAGGTCTACAGGATGTTGATAGGATGTGAACGCGGGATCGGGGATGGAGACCCTCCTCCGATGGGATGTCTACAGCAAAAGCGTTCCCGCGGATAGGTTGTCTACGGCACCAAGGAGGGGGGGCGACGGGCAGTTCTCGAGGGGCGATACATGCCCCTTTTGGATGTCTACAGGGAGCATTGCGTGAGGTGACATCTCATTCGTGTCCTGTGGACAACAGCGAACGTCTGAGTAGTGGGTTGGCGGGGCTGCGAAGGTAGATCACGATCGAACCCCCGCTGGCCGGTGGTGTCGAGAGCGCCGCACGGCCCTTCCCAATGACCACGCTTTATCCATTCACCAGACTAAGCTCCACAAACAGACCACCATACAGTGGGCATAGAACAAACTGATACTTTGCGTTCCTTATTGAGCGTTGGCGCAAATTTGGTGCACATATGTGATAACATATATGCACCAAGTTTGAGCCAACGCGCAATAAGGAATGCAAACTATAAGTTTGTTCTATGCCGACTGCATATTTCTGTGAAACGTGGAAGAACACACTCCACACAGTGCTTGTGGAAACTATGAAGTCACCTTTTTGGAGTTCTTAAACTCACAGTTCGTATGAAGAAAAATCTGATTCAGAGTTTAAAGGCAGTGCTCACTATACATGGGCATTCGACCCGAGTTTTCGAATGAATGAATAATTCGAATACGGCCATTTCAAAAATTCCGAATAAATGAATACATCCGAATAATGCCTTTTAAAAAATCCCGAATAAATGAATACATTCGAATAATGCCTTTTAAAAAATCCCGAATAAATGAATGTATTCGAATAAGGCGTTTTCAAAATTTCCGAATAAATGAATATATTCGAATAAGGCGTTTTCGAAAATCCCAAATAAATGAATATATTCGAATAAGGCGTTTTCAAAATTCCCGAATAAATGAATACATTCGAATAAATCCAAAATTTAAATTTTCGAATAAATCGAATATTCGAATAAATCCAAAAATTCAATTCTCGAATAAATCGAATATTCGAATAAATCCAAAATTTCAATCTTCGAATAAATCGAATATTCGAATAAATCCAAATTTTAAATTCCCGAATAAATCGAATATTCGAATAAACCCCAAAATTGAAATTCCCGAATGAATCGAATATTCGAATACTCGAATATTCGAATTATTCGAATATTATTCGAATAATTATTCGATTCGGTCCCAAGTCTAGTGCTCACCATAACAAAACCGTATTCTAGTTTTCTATGTTTTTGAGCAGGCAAGTTTACGAAGTAATGTATAATTTCTGAAAATTTAGCTTCCTTTCAAAAGTAACGATTTGGTAATGATAAAAAAAAGTTTCAAAAATGTCTTGAAATATCTTAAAAAATTGATTTGGCGTAAAATAGCCTGAAAAATAAAAAAGCTAGGAAATCAAGTGAAATAACCAAAAATGCGATTTGGTGGTCGATCATTTCACAAGCTTCTCCGTTAAACTTATCAAAACGAAATCAAGCACCATATGGAATGAAGCGTTGCGTTCACCTAGCTTAACCTATGCTGATTCCCTTATTACAGCTTTCAAAAATGGCTTAATGTTTCCGTTACGCGCTTGATTTCGTTTTGATAAGTTTAACGGAGAAGCTTGTGAAATGATCGACCAACAAATCACATTTTCGGTTATTTCACTTGATTTCCTAGCTTTTTTATTTTTCCAGGCTATTTTACGCCAAATCATTTTTTTAAGATATTTCAAGACATTTTTGGAACTTTTTTTATCATTACCAAATCGTTACTTTTGCCAGGAAGCTAAATTTTCAGAAATTTCACATATTTTTCCCGAAGGTTCTCTTTCTGACTTCAATTTTGCTCAAGGATTTCCATTTCGGAATGATGAAACATCTAACAACGAGATTGTCGAATGAGTACAATTTTTGAAACTTATTACCCAAAACCTTAAACATACCTTTCATTGCCGCATTTTGTGCAACATGTGAGAACTCGATATTTCTGATCATTAATATTTGATTTTGCATGATGAGAAGAATTTCCCAAACAAGTGACTTAGAGCCATCAACAATCAAAAATCCTTGCGGCATTTTGTGCAACAGGCGAAAAAATCAATGTTATTAATCGGTATTAATCGACAATGACTGATGAGCAAATTCTCCAACCAAGAAAACCAATCCCATCAGCAATCACTACTCCTAGCCGCATTTTGTGCAAAAAAACGCGAAAATCGATAATATTGATTATCGATCGATGACGTGTCAAAAGTACGGATTCGGACAAATTCAGTACTTGTCTCCGACGACCTGGGTTGATTGGCTGCAGATTCACCCACACGCCCCGGTCTCGACAGCCGTAGCAGAAAAAAGCAGTTTTCGTGCTGCACGGCTAATTTAGTATATAAACCCAAGACTTTGAGGTACCCTTCAAAGTTAAGGTATCAAGTTCAAATTGGAATAGGAGCGACCTGCATCCATTTCTAGCCTCCTGTCCAAAAATGAGCTCCCTAGCTCAATTTTAAGTGTACCAACAAGATCGTGTACGCTCAGAAAGTTGGAGCTCGCGACCCGCTAACCAAAAGTCCGGCGGCGCGCAGCACCTCGCGCGGCCCGCGAGCGGAATGATAGCGGGTGGCGAGCACTGGCATGCTGGCGCTCGCCACCCGCTCGCCACTTCACGGCGGCGCGCTCGCAACGCCACGTCGGCGCGCTCGCCTAGCGCTGGTGGCCGACGGAAGGATAGCGGGTGGCGAGCTATTGAATGTGGCCTCCGCTTGAAATTCATGCCATGCTTCAACTTTCGCTTTAGTTATCCGGTGTTTTCGTCTGCAGGGGGGGGGCTATGGTTTAGCACTTGGCCACACCCTTTTTTCCGTGCCGCCGCCCAATTTGAACACTAACCCAGGGTTCAAAATCAGGAGATTCGTGGCGGCATGAAAAAATGGGCGTGGCCAAGTGCGATATCTTAGAGCCCCCTCCTCTGCTGCGATGGCACCGGTTATTCCTCCTATTCAGTAGCACTACATATTTTTAAAAATCTCAGAGAGCACAGGAATGTCAAGAATGATTTATTACAGTCAGTTTCGATTTAATCAAAAAATCTTAGAACTTAAGATGTTTCTTCTGATTAAATTGTAACAAATAGAGCCATGTTTCTCATTATACGGAATCACAATTTTTTTCTAAATCTCAACGAAAATCCCATATCGATCAAATATTCAAATTATCCAGCCAGTGATGAAACGTGAACTTTTCAGTGAACTTTTTCTGAAAATATCTTTGTCGACTACGTGAGCTGCTCGAGGGTCTCGGAGAGGGGTTGAAACTTCTGGGACCGGGAAACTTTTATGCGTCTAACGAGGGCTACACTGACCCAAATTAGGTTGCCTAGGTAGGCTATGAGGTGAGCTCGACGGAGGAGTCGTCCGTCAAAAGACCGACTGGTCTAAACACAACTCAGCTGATGCTTATTTGTGCACTTATCCTCTGGTTCCGAGCCAAATTTACTCTCTTCCCTCGCGCGCTTGTGCGGATCGAGGATAGAGACAGCTAAAAGTGAGGGAAGGAGACGCAGCGTACGCGCGCACACGCACGCGATGAACGGAAATAAATCGCACTCGGAAACAGAGGATAGGGGGATTAATGTGTACGCGCGTGACGAAACTATTAACTACGACCCCCGCAGCCGCTGTGATGCTTCCCATCGAGTGGAAAATGACTATATAAAGTTTGAGCTCCGTAGTATTGCAAAAACAAATCAAACAGCAACAGACAACAACAGAAAATAATGAGAATAGTGAGATTTAGGCGAAAATTCGGGAAATGTTTCGAAACACTTTAAAGGACGATAGCAATTCAGCGGGCGATTCGCTAGCAAACAGCTCGCGACCCGCTATAACACCTCTCCTCGCGCTCGCGACCCGCTATTCCCATAGCGGGTGGTGAGTGAAGACAAGGGGGTAGCGGGTGGCGAGCTCTTCGAAATGAGAGGTGAGCGGGTGGCGAGCGAGGCCCAAAATGCGCGCGGGTGGCGAGCTCCAACTTCCTGAGTACGCCGTGTGAAAAAAAGGAGATTAACAACAAAAACGCGCGGTCTTTCAATTTTTACTCGAAAACCAGTGAACCGTTCTAAACCATTTTTGGGTACATATGCCAACTTTTTGCGCTCTTTTTAATGCAATTTAGCTCTAATTTCTACGTTCACTCTCAACCGAGATTTCGAAAAACAGGTTGCGCGCGGGGACGATTCAAAACCAAATCTGGTGCGCGCTTCGCGCGCACCACAATAAGGAGAAGGCCCAATAAAACTCTCGAACGTCGGAGAAACAACTGTTTAAAAAAAACTACTAAAGATTCATTCACGCCTGCTGGTGTGCTTTGTGCACTGCGTACAAACGTCAAACCAAACGTCGCAAATGTTTTTTAACTTCAGAATTCTTAGGTGAATGACTTCTTTGTTTTCTGTTTCCTGTACAAAAAACTCATAAAGGATAAATTGGGTCAATGCACTTGCTTGGATGTTGAAAGCTTTCCCGACAAAGAGTTTTCGAAAGTTCGGCCTCTGTCCCTTGGTGAAAGGAATCCAGGACAATTGCAACATGACGTGGGCAGGATGACCCAGTGGGTTTTCTGGACCACGAGATTTTCACCCACTTCCCGGACGTTTTCCGTCGTACTTCCGTCGTCAGAGGGATCCAAAGCTTACACTTCCGCCAAAAAAACGGGAAACCTTTTCGTCGTGAGCGCTGCCTTTAATACACCCTGTATACGTGCCCTGCCATAATCAGAACTTTCCCTCCAGATTTAAAAACTGAACTAGATGCCTTTGAAACATCTCCGGTTTCCGTGTGGGGCATCTAAATTCTCTCCGAATGAGACTGTCCGCTCACGCGGTAGGCGTGCGTGTTGAACGGTCGTCGCGAAGAGTTTTTTCGAACGAGCAATCCAACCAGCTGCAAACAGCTGGTCGGAATATTATTCATTTTTGGTCTAAGTCGCCTTCATGCCAGCGTTGTTCGTACTCCACTTAGCGTCCTATATGCAGTCTGAGAACAATACATGTGTGTCAAGTGAATTGGTTGAACAACTCAACTATGTAGCGCTTTCTCCAATTGAATGTCAAGCTTCTTTCGACACGTCCACTCAGCCTTGACCTTCGGTAGAGAGCTTTACATCGCGGTAAACTGTAGTAAATAGAAGTAAGACATGGTTCAGTAAAGAATGCGCGAGCAACATTGGCGGTATCATCAAAGACAATAGCTTTTCCAAGAATTCAATGACTCTTTAGCACAGATCTTCACTTTACGGTTGTTTATTGCTGGATATGGTGTGCTCAACATAAATATACCTACTAATATTGAACGAAATGGTGAAATACCCCATTAATTGCTAGCGAAAAAGCGGATCACAAGGTACATATTAACTTTAGCTGGTCAAGCCTTGTTAACTTGAGATCCGTTGCAAAATACAATGACAGAATTGGAAAGAGCGGGTCCGAATTGACACAAGGGCAATCACAGATTTTCGAAAGCCCTTGCATGACTAGCGAGTTTCCCTTGCAGGGCTGTGCGGAAATCTTTTTCAAGATTTTCGGAAACGGAAGAGACCGAAAAAGTTTGGGTTGTCTCATTCTCACGCTTCGCTGCTGCTCATTGCCCGCAGCTCTCATTCAATAACCAATGATTTCGGTCAATAAACTAATAGTTAACCAGAATAAAGTCACTCCGAGGCATTCAACGATTTCGAAGTCTCGCTTCTGGAAATCCGAGAAGGTAATCTCAAAAAATACACATTATATGTGACCGCCTTTCGAAATAGTGTACAGCAGGAGTGTTTGGCAATTGCCGTTTGCAGTTTGCTGGTCGCCTTGTGGTTTTCGTTTGCCGAAATTTTATTTTTCGTTACCGCACATCTCTGGTGTACAAACTGTACATATGTCCCCCAGAAAGCAGTCCAAGCGGCACCAGTTGTCCTTCAACGCTGACAAGAAGTCAATTTTCAGATGATCAGCGACTACCTCCGCCAACGCGTAGCTAAATGCCTCACACGGAAACCAGAGATGCCCAGGGTTTCGGAGGCATCTAGTCTAATTTTGACCCGAGATTTTACGTAAATTATGGAAAGTTTAGCCTCAGTTGTTGAAATTTTAGCTACAGCGCCCGCATATTCTACGCTTATTCTCGTTGCAGCACACGGTCGATCGACCCACCCAGTCTTGATCTGTACTAGAAAGACGATCTCTGCTGCGATCGAGCGCATCGCCGTTTCTTCCCCACGGCCTGCAGCATCCCAGCGGCCAAAATTGTCTCTAGCAAGGTCTACCAGAGAGCGACACTGGGTCACCCTCCACGACCACCCACAGAGCGTCAAGTTATTCGTGGGTTGACTGGGCCAGGACTGATTGAACGGCATCCCTGCGTTCCGCGTAGCCAACGCGGGTTAAGATTGCATTTCAACACAGCCTGCCGCTAAATTCGCAGATTCTCGCTACAAAATTATAGCGAGAATATACGGGTTTAGCGTCAGAGAGAACAATGGTTCGAACGACACAAGAATATGCGGGTTTTGGCTATCGTAGCTAAAACCCTTAAATTCTCGCTACATGGAAAGGGGCGGCGTTTCAGGCCGCGCCCTCGGAGGCATCTAGCTACGCATTGGCAGAGACTTTTTCTTCTTTCGAACCATATTTGCCTATTGGAGTGGGATGTATTCTACGGAGCCTAAAAAACCTCATTCTACAAGCACTCACCCCGCACGAATGAATGATACCGCTCTCATAAACTAAAGTATTTCCATGGAGTTTCCAGAAGA
Organism: Aplectana chamaeleonis; assembly: GCA_029168955.1. Taxonomy (NCBI): domain Eukaryota; kingdom Metazoa; phylum Nematoda; class Chromadorea; order Rhabditida; family Cosmocercidae; genus Aplectana; species Aplectana chamaeleonis. The sequence goes on along the minus strand of JAPDOI010000124.1, from coordinate 211,688 downwards.
ACAACGACTGATAGCGTTATCAGTAATTGTTTTTATGGAAACTCCATGGGAACACTCCGATTTCTGAGAGCGGTATCATTCATTCGCGCGGGGTGAGTGCTGGGAGCATGAGGTTTTCTAGGCTCCGTAGAATACACCTTGGAGTGGATATCAAACGATTGAGTTTGAAAAATGAAAAAAAAACTGTTCGGCGAGATGAGAAAATTATCTTATGATCTGGCTCAAACGAGCCTCGCCGCTGCCGGTGGACATCTCCACCTGTCACCGCCGAGACTGGAAGACAGGCAGCACGTGCAAAAAAAACTATCTCGATTTTTGTTGCTGTCGTGGCGGTAAACAAGCGAACAAATGGAATCAATAAGAAAAACTACGAAATCATTGAATCTCAGAGAAAAAGCTACATATTCTGAAAAATAATCCTAAGATGGCGTTTAGATTCCTGCCACGCCCATTTCGTGACATCATTTTATAGGGTTGCAATCTCAGGCCCCCAAACTTCGTGAAAGATCTCAGCCAAGTTCATATTCGCTTGAACACAAGAGGTCGGATGTCTTCTTCTTCTCTGCAGCCACATCGAGGGTTTTGTCATAGGTGAAGAAACTGGGCGACCAATAGTGGATTCGTCCATAGATCCATTGTGGTCAGCGTGGTAGGTCTCTCCGGACAGTTAAATAAATGTGCGGTGTTATGGCCGATGGAACCGCAGTCCGGACAAACATCAGATTTGCTGCTGTCAATCTTGCTGACGTAGGACATGAGCATTGTCTAGTGACCGCAGCGCAGCGATGCGAGTCTGCATCTAGCAATTCTTCCGAGTTGAGTCTCGTATGTGCAGACTGGGGGCGGTACTTCTTCAGGTATAGGATTTACCGCCGCCTTCTCAAGATGACACCGTATGAACTTGGTGGGCTCCTCGCGCAAAAGACGGAATGGTTCTTGCTGTGAGTCGTGCCATCTTTGCTAGTTGACTTTGCTTAGAGCATCGACAAATGGCATTCTTTTGGCTCTCTCTCTCTCTAACTGGGTCAAGCACTCTCCAAGATGGGTGGTTTGGTTGTTTTATACTATTGATACGGAATTGCTGGGTTTGAAGCTGACAGTGCTGCTTCACTAATAACAGACGGTTACCTGCATGCAGGTGCTCGAGTGGGGAACTTCTTGCACATCCGGTGGCAATGCGAAGAGCCGCATTCTATACGCGTTGCATCTTAGTCCCAGAGGATTCTAAAACTAGATGCTGCCAAACCGTTGCGGTGTATTCCATGGCAGGCTGAAGGATTGCCTTATACGTCGTGAGTATCGTTTCCTTGCTGCTACCCCATGAGGTACCGCCTAGGGCCCTGAGAGCATTGCGTTTAGCTTTAACGACAGCATGCTTCTGCTCGGTGTTCTTATGGAACTTGAGCGACGGATATAGCACAAGACCGAGCAGTTTTGGAAATCGAGCAGCAGGCAGACGGTCTCCATCCCACTCTACATCCGGATGAGCTCTGTGCTCGGGTGGGTCCGTTGTGAGGACAGATACTGATGACTTAGATTAAGCATCTTGTCGTCGAAAAACCTCGCCAGCGTCTTCAGGTATTCGTTGATCTTGGTGGCGGCTACCTGTAACTCCCGGTCTCGACACATGATTGTTATGTCGTCGGCGTACGCAACAATCTTGATATCCTGTGGTGGTTCAGGCATATCCTCGAGGTACAGACTGAAGAGAGCTGGCAATAAAACACCGCCCTGGGGGATTGCAGCTGCTATAGGAATACTGTTGGAGCCATGGTTCTGGAACATGACTCTTGCCCGCCGAACTTTGATAAAGGCCGATATTCAGCGCTTTTGCCACAGTGGTATTGATGACTCCAAAACGTTTCTCAACAGGATTCTTAGGTTGACCGTATCGAAAGCCTTGGTGAGATTCAAAGCGACAGCTACAGTTCTCAATTGCTTCATAGAGTTGAACCCATCGATAGCATAGCTGTTAATTTCTAGCAAAGCCGTAGTTGTGTAATATGGCCTCCTGAACCCGTATTGAAACAATTGTTTCCCGTTGTGCTCTGCTAAATTCTCCACAATGGGCTTTTCGGCTACCCTAGCGAAAGGTGACATCAAGCTGATGGGACGATATCCCTTTACCGACGACTGAGGTTTGCCTGGCTTGGGCAACGGGATGACGTTGGCTGTCTTCCGGTTTTGCGGAATAATACACTAGCTGAATGAAGTGTTAATTGAATCAACGACGAGCGGGAGCATCTCAGTCGGAAGCTTCTTTAGTACAGCAGGACAAATGCCGTCGGGACTGACAGCGTTAGAGTTTCGCATGTCCTTTATTATCTTCTCTACGTGCGCCACAGTGTACGCATCGGCCGTGCTCATGAGCGGGAGGCGGCACAGCTCTCTAACTGTCACTCTATTTTGCGATCCTCGCCTTGTACTCGTGATAAAGAAATTCTTCCCGAGAGAGTAGGCGGCTTCTTTTCCAGTCTTGAAAACGTTATTATCAAATTCAATGGTGGATACGGTGGCTTGCGAGCTCTTTCCAGATAGCTTCCGTAGTACCTTCCAAGTAGCTGCACTGTCCGCCTCGAAATGCAACTGTCCCGTGAACTTTTCCCATTCTTCTTTCTTGTGCCTGTCCAGATCTTTTCTGATCTCGTCATCCAGTTGAGCAACGAAAGGGTCTTGATGGTCGGCTGCTCTCCTGGCATCTCTAGTCCTAATCTTCTGGAAAATTTCTCTGGTGACGTTTGGTTAGAACGTCTTAACTCGGCCAACAGGTATAGCCGCCTTTATGGCCCTGCGGATTACATCAGACAAGTGGTGCGTCTTTTGGTGCACATTGCCGTTCCACGGGTAATCAGCCGCTAGGCGTAGCGCAACTTCACTGAACAGGCTCCAGTCTGCTCGGCCTAAATTAAGATAAGAACGTTGGAGAACACCAGAAAAGGGAGCGAGGGAATTGGATAGATCGATGTGGATAAAGCCAGGAACATGGTCACTAGACAATGTTGTTGAGGTAGACCATGAGCAGGTGTTGGAAAGGTTGGAAGAGACAAGAGTTATGTCTGGGCTAGAAGATCGGCCGTTGGCAGGGACTCATTCTTCGACGTCATTTCCTCTAGCATCAGAGCCAAGAGACGAGGAAAATGTATGAGCATTAAAATAGCCCGTAAATACAGACTGGGATGAGAGGGAGAAGTCGTTAAGCTGCCTTAGGAGAGAAATAGGGCTATAGGATGAGGGGCAAGAGGTGGTATGGGGAATATAGATGTTGAAGAGAGAAAGGGGAGTTTTAAGGGGGAGATGGACCGGGAGGTACTCGAGAGTACCATCCGTGGGAGTGTTAGGTATGAGATGTGAGGGAAGAGTAGATAATATGAAAGTGGAAACTCCTCCGCCAAGAGTTGACCTTGGAGCATGGTAAGAAGTGTAGCCCAGGATATTAGGATGACGATGGGTGGGGTGGATAGAGCAAGGTTTATTGAACCATGATCACGTCTGGATGGTAAGTACGTGCAAAGAGAGAGAGCTCAGAAAGCTTGGCACGAAGGCCGTGGAGATTTATATGTACAATGGAATGGGGGCGACTGGAGTTTGAGGAATAAGAGGTGGTAGGTGAGGAGCACAAAACACAACGAAACGTAGAGTTATAATGCCTCACAGAGCTGAGACCCGAACAGGAGAGATGCACCCACCTTTGGCATCCGAAGCACTGGACGCTTTTTTTACTCCATGAAATCCTTGCCGCACGTGGCGCATGGGCACTATACTTGTTCCGAATCGAATAATCGGATGAGTACAGTTTGGTCCGTGACCTGTGTCCTCAAGAAAAAAACGTGTAAATTCAAATCGCGGCTGGCGTGGCGGTTTAAATCTCGATCTCTGAGAATTAACCCGCCACGCCAGCCGCGGTTTGAATTTACACGTTTTTTCTTGAGGACACAGGCCACGGACCTAACTATATCCGACTGTTCCAGTCGGATAAAAAAGTGGACTTTTTATTCGAAAAGTCGGATACTCGAAAAAGTGCGACATCCAAAGTCGAATATTCGAAAAGTGTTACATCCGACTAGTCATTCGAAATAAATTTCATTCGGAACAAGTATAATGGGTACTTCTGAGCGGGTCCAGGATTCCTCTCCACGCCGGCCCTTTGCAGGAGAATCCGAAGGAGAGCTGCGGCCGGCCAGCATCTCTCCCATGATAAAAACCCTCTCCGTGGAGGGGATGACGTCGGTTTGCACGGGGTGATCTTCTTTCCTCCTCACTGCCACGGCACGAACGCACGACATCTCGGCAGCAGGTCGGATGTAATTTTCAGCGTCTCACCAAACCTCCAGAAATCCTTGCCTACGCCCATTATCATAGATCGTATTGCAGTAATCACTAAATTATTCCGTTTCTGGGACCAAAAACCCGGAAACGGAACGGAATAGCCCAAAAAACACCGGAAATACGGAAACAGAACAGTTCCGCACAGCCCTGTGTCACGCAATCCGTCTGGCTGGCCATGGCTAAGAAGATTCCATTTAATGAAACCGGGTAATAGAAGAGGTGAATTTAGCCTTGCGAATTCCTCAGGTATTCCTTTCGGGAGCAAAATTCACTATTTTCGCAAAGACGGTTAATTTTCAGCTTCACAAGAAAACGAAACTGAAGAGACCTTTTCCCACATTTAGGGCAGCTGTGGCCCTATTCGTGAAAGTACGGGAGCCTCCCGGGAGGGTCCAAAATCCGCCCGCCGCATACGTCAGCTGCTTCTTAAATCCCTTCCAGAGTGGCAGAGTATGGGCGATTGCGTGTCACGCGATCACATCGGCACCTTGCCATGTGCCGCACTCGCATGTATGTGTGGGCTGGTGGACGTGAGAGTGAACCGGCTGACACCCCTGAATGTCTGTGTGCACGAGCGCTCCGCCTCGCGCCCGCGACGCGTTTGTGATCGATCGTCCCCGGCTGTGACGCGGGTGGTCTTTTATACAACGGACACTGAATTCTTCCGTATTTTAATCGTGTGGGTACAATAACCTTACGTTTTCCAATGGGATGGAGCACAACAATAAACACCTTCTACCTGGATTCCATCCGGCTTCATTTTCGTCCGCTTTCTCAGGTAACACACGTTTTTTCGTGAGTGGAATCTATGTAAAGAATATTATGAATTTATATATGTGAAAGATTCCTATTCTTGAAGTTCTTGAGAGACGGTGGGGTCAGTGAGAAAGAGGCTCCCTGAATTTCAATCAAGGAGTCGAAGATAACTCATGGGCAAATAGGATTCACTGGCGAATACCCCTGGAGATTCGCACCATTAAATTCTTTGGTTTTATTGTTGCAATATATTTGGACCATCGTTGGTTCCAGGAATAACACTAAATTGAATATTCCCATATTTTATGAGTGGGAAAAATTTTGTCTTCCATATAACATTAAATGTTATTAATTAGAAAAATTCAAGTAAAGAATCTTTGGTGAGATTTCGTTTATCACCCATAGTCCCACAGATTGAGTGGGCGCCCATCTCCTCTAACGCAAAAACATTTGCTTGGAACTGGCCGAAAATCTACCACAAACCTTACCAACAGAGAGCGGATGTTACGAGGAAACCTAAGCAGGCAGCAGCGACTGGTTTTCCATATGTGGTCCATCTCATTGTTTTGCCAGTGGAAATGCTCTACGAGTTTCAACTTATCAACTTCCTGCGTATTCAGTGCTATAAACGATGTGGATAAACGGTCGCTGCTGCCTGCTTAGGAAATGGGCTTGGACCTTACGAAATGGGCTTGTACGCGAAATTACGGCAGTTGTTTGAAATCAACTAAATTGATTTGTCATGGAACATTCGTTGCTTTTCGGCTTTCATTCCAACTCATTAGCGGTAACCGTTTCCTCGTAAAAGCCTTCCACACTGGTGGATTTCACGCGTTCGTCGCGCGCGCGACGCAAAATATAGGGAAAATGCCATTGAATATCCCAAGAATGACCGGTCTGCAATATTTCGTCGTTTAATACAAGACTGCATGAGGTCCTGATCCACCCAGTGGGCTGCGGGATCTCGGGGCGTCTTCATTGCGCTGGTGTGTAGCAAGAGCCAAGCGCAATCGTGCATACAGCACCGCAATACTGCGGACCATGAATTTGGGTACCCCGCATTACATTATGCCGGTTTTGCCCTACTATCACATAATTATTGCACTATTCTTTTCTTATTCCCTTCTTCATGTCACTGCAGCACTATTTGATTCTTTTCTATGTAAGATTTTCACGAATTCAGCCTTTAAAAATATCAGCTGATGAAACTTGGCAAATGTCTAACCGGATAGGTCCCCAGCGACACAGTACCGTGTGCTAGTTTTCTGAGCACATTGGGCAACGGCCAGAATAACGGCGCGCCTTTCCGCTGTGTTTTGCTTGGTACAGCTGTTCATTTGGTAAGTGCCTCAGCAGATAGGAGATGTCCAATAGTTGCAGTGCTCTGTACATTTTCGCAGCGTCCCGCCCAGTATACTGTTGTTACCGGAGCGAAATCTAGGTCCGTAGTTGCGGGCAACTGCGGGTAAAGGTTCCAGCATGATTAAAGCCATTGATGGTAGGACTTCGGCGTATTTTGGCTACCGTAATCCGGCAATCGCTTCAGGACCCAAAGCCCGTTTTCCTCGACATCGGAACCGCTTCGCAGCTTCATTCAGTTCAATCACGAGCGTTTCCGGTACGATTTCGCTCTGGAGCGTACTAGGTCATCCATGTAGAGGTTGGATCACATCAGAAATGTTCAGCGCAGCGATTTTTTCAAACTTTCAAGCCTAATGTCCTCGCACTCTAGGCGTGATAGCTTAGAAAGGGGCACTCAAACTGGAAATCTCACGTCGTGTTCGTTATTGACTTCACAGGCCTCCTGACTCTCCTGATTTTGCAAGGGAAGGAAAACCCCGGGTTAGTGAGAACTTTGCGGAGGGTGGAAAACCACGGTGTATACACAGAAATCGTTCGTTGCAGAAGTTTGTGCAATGAACTACTTCGTAAATTTTCCATGGGTGGAGCCATAAACGGGATCGTAACAAACAAGAACTCCCATGATTTCTGTTTTCGCGAAGAAATCTTCCAAGGGAATTTTTTCAGTGCCTGCTCTATTCATAAGGCTCACGGAAAAATTTCCACCGAATCAACTGAAAGTATTCAAAATACGGAGAGTCACTATTTAGATGTGATTCGCATGCCTTTGCCAATTTATTCTTCTGCCTCTACTGCCGTATTTCACTCATTCGGCTAAGAAAACCCTGGGCTCCGAATTTTGGAAAATCAAGCGTTCGCGGGAAAGCAAGAAAATGCTAATTCAAAAAAGATTGTTTCATTCTCAAATATCGAAAAGTCGCATGCAAATAAATCGAAGAACGCTGTAGTGTTGACTGCAGTTAAGAAACTTGAAGTAAATAAAGCTTCTTCAAGGAATATTGGAATGGCAAGGCTCTTCATCTCAAAACTCTTCCAGCCCAGTTCAGAATGTTGTTCATATTCTCCGAGGAAATTCTTCGGAACCCTCCTGCTTCAGTGGTGATGGAGGGGTTAGAAAAGCTAATCGATATAACGAAAGGTGGTGAGTGGAACGGCCAATCTAAAGGGCGGAGGGAAATCGGGCTTTGGGTCCTGAAGCGATTGCCGGATTACGGTAGCCAAAATACGCCGAAGTCCTACCATCAATGGCTTTACAGCATGATTACCCGTGGGGAAGGCACGATATTGCTGGCACTGCATGTCAACCAGGGGTGTGCGTAAATAGAATTTCAAATTTCGTAAATCGTAACCCGTAATTACGACAAAACCACCGTAAATCGTAAACAGCAACTAATAACAATAACCACTAAAACTTATTATTATGGTGAAACAAGAGAAACTACCTACTCTCCACCGTTTCACGTACTTAGCACATACAAGTTATATTAGGATGCGTTCAGCAAGTTATATTAGAAGGCGTTCAGAATCTGACAGCTAACCAGGTTTAAAGGCAGTGGTCGCGATCAAATACGCTTGTCGTCTTTTTCTCTCTAAACCCTTTTCTGGGTCTCGAGTAGTAGGACCTATAAGAAAAAATCGCGAAAAAACCGCTGTTTTGGGCCAAATTTAAAGCCTGAACTTTCTTGTCTTTTGATGGTGGACGAGTCCACTCCACATCATCGGCATCGATGACCTCTTATATCAAGAACATCAGCTGGCTTGAAATTGAATTTCAATCAATGAACCTTCGAAATTATGTACACATTTAGTCAAAAACATTGACTGAAGTGATGCTTTCATTGTTCAACTGTTTTTACTCGTTAAATTTGCATTTATTTCTTCATCTGAATGTCGATGATTTTTGACAGCTCGGCATGAGACTGCGATCTTTTTCGTCATCGTTGTGCACGTGTGCATGAATCGGCAACTTAGGATCTTAATAACTCTATTTTTGGCCCGTTTCTCACCGCGCTACCTTCATAGTTTTCCAGCTGATTTTGATCTAAGCTGATTCTTGTAATTTTTTCGATAGCGTTTTTCATCGTGAGCACTGCCTTTAAGAGGGATAGCAAACTTTGTTGCTTTCATGAGCGACTGGAATGAAATCCAGCACAAATCGCGGTTGGACCCGCACGGAGCAGCGGCATCGGCTGTCGTAGGAACAGTTATCGCGCGTGAGCCGCAGTGACGTATCGCGGAGGACTAACATACTGCTAATGTGCCGGAGCCTGGCGCTGTGCAGCGCACTGTGAATGCGACAGGTTCAAATGGCGAGAAGCGGTCGCTGTTGCTATGCAGAGCGACGCGACAGCGTGTCGCAAAAAATACCATTGGCCTAATGGGACCATCTTACCCGTATTTCTCTGCTTTCCCTCATCACTCATTCCACAACTTCTTCCCAGATCTTGAGAAATGCGGAAGTCCGATTCAGTTGTCCGCGTATCTGCTGGGCAACAGGAACCCAATTATACTTGTAATGCCTCTCGCAAAACGCTAACGCCGTTGTTAGCGTTAAAACGAGCCAAAATGACCATATTTGAGCGATTTTCAACGGCTGGATTTGAGAACTTCTCCCATTTGCTAGCGGAACGGCGACACCCATTATACAGTCGGTAAGGATCGCACTGATATGTATAGTTAGGTCCGTGGCTTGTTCCCTCAGGAAAACTCATTTAAAACCGCTGAACCGCTGCGCCAGACGCTTCAAACCGCGTGAAGCGGTTCAGTGGTAATTAGTAGCCAGCCGATGGTGAGATTGAAACCGCCGCGACAGTCGCGATTTGAATTTTAATGTTTTTCCCTGAGGAAACAAGCCACGGACCTAACTATAGTGCATTATGTACTTCGAGTTCCCTACTGCAGGTTGGCTCAAACTCGGTGTACGTACGTTGAAAATATGGCCCCGAGCTTGCACCAACCTACAATAGAGATCGCAAAGTATCGGTCCGAGACGGGCAAACTCAATATTATCTAGAGCACAGTTTCAGTCGCCCAGCACGAGTTATTTTGCCTATATCCACTAAATCACTTGCAGAATCGTAGCCTTATGATGACGATACCGTAGTTTATCAAAGACAACGTTAGCACAAAATTACGCTTTCTAATTTCTGCCGCTTTGTGCAGTTTGGTCCCCTTAGTTAAGGAATATAGCCAACGCGCCCCACCAAACGCTCGCATTTGTGAGAGATATCAGTTTCAGAGAAAGGGCGAAGATGAGTGTTTAAACTAGCACTCGCGCCTTTTCTGATTGTCCGTTAGTTGCGGACGAAGAAAAATTAACTAGAGGAAACGATATTTAGCTCCAAACCTTTGGGGTAAAAAACGAACGCTCCTCTTGTTGATTTTTGTGGACTCTAAGTAGCCGTAATCTACTCAAAAGGCGGGCCAGGAGCATTATTTGAAGCAATTTTTTGATGGATTAGACTGCTTCGCTTGATGCCTTGACACCAATTTAGTCATAGGAATCAGGACAGTTGATCTTCATAAAAAAAACTCGAAAACGAAGTTCCTCGTGAGTGCTTCTAGATTGCATTGCGTCGTAAGCGGCAGCTAGTGAGCGGCGCGCAATGCGGGTCTGTTATCCAGCGGCTCCAACTCCGACAGTGTGTCCCGCGTTATAATGACAGAATCACGTCAAAGAATGATAATGGGATCGTGCTGTAGTCACACGACTGGGTTGGTCCCATCTCCTGACCAAAAACGTTAGTATACGCAAAGTGGGATTAGAGCAGGTCAGTTGGACATGTCTTGTGATTCTATTGCATGTATTTTATTCACGAAAGCTTACTATTTACGGTCCAAAATGTCGTAAATCGTAAACCGTAATTACGAGACCCAAAAACACCGTAAATCGTAAAATCGTAAACCGTAATTACGCACACCTCTGATGTCAACTGCCCTAGTTGTGAAATGAAAACCTCCCGCGATGAATTTACGATTAGGAACTTAAGCAGTGATGTGTACAAGGAAGCAGGGGCCGTATGCATATCGGTCCCACCCCCGGGATGGGGGCCCCGACACTGGAGAGGGGCTCCCGCGATGCACACTGTCCCGTGAGCCCCCGGCGGGTGCCCCCATCACCCAGCGGGGCTCCCAACGTCTCAGACAGTGGGACGGGTGCAGCGCGGGGCAATGTCGGTGGGTGGGACCAGACACATTGCCTTTGTCTCGAATTTCCCCCGCCTTCGCACTGCACCTCCCCCGCCATGCACCCGACAGTACACCTGCGGTGCAACCGGGTATTCCACCTACTACAGCTTGACCGTTCGTTCGTTTTAATTATTGATCTGCTTATTTACAGCACTTATGGGTACTTCTAACATATATTCGGTCATACTTTATTACTCCTAATATGTTTTGTCGTTTTCGCGTGCTTATTAATGGCATTATCCGCTTTCATTCCTTGAGATTCGGATAATAACTATAAATTTTGTCTAAAAACGCTGAATTTGAGTCGCGACCACCCATAGACTGGAACAAAAATGCTACCCAGTTGAGAAGTATTCAGTCTTTTCATCCATTCCAGACGAAACCCACAAGTTTATTAACAACAACTAATTTAACAACTAGACAAGTATAATTCTATGGGGAGATATATTCTCTATGAGTAGTTCACTGTAACAATTATATAAGGAGATCACTATAATAATGCTATGAGGAAATCACTCTAATTATGCTATGAGGTGATAACTACAATATATCTATGAGGCGATAACTATAATATTTCTATGAGGACATCTATTATTAAAACTGTATTTTATTCACAAATCCATATTTCACTGGAATGATACAACAAAATGTAGAGCTCCGTTGACTCGCTTCCCTTCCTGACCAAAAATACCCAAAAAATTCAGTTACAAACTAAAATTTAGTTACATGAGGCATTGATCAGAAAAAAATCAAGGATCTACTGACAGCGAAAAATCAGAGGAATTTAATGAATTGAAAAATGGATGAAAGCTGTATCGACAGCAGAATGAAACTAGCGGGGGAAAGTAGAAATCGGCTCTCATGAGGCACCATTGTGGGGTTCGCAGGTTCAAGTGGAATGAAGATGCGGCTTCCCTAATTCGACGCTTTCTTCGAGTTCATTCGAGGTGCAGGATGGATTCGTAGAGCGCTAAAGTGTTAACATTTTTCAATGTTCATTTCGGTTTCTTCTTCTTCTTATCGGCCACATAGAGCTTCTCCTTATAGGTGTAAAAAGGCAGCCACATCGCACGGGTTCGTCCACATATCCATAACTGTTAGAGAAGTCGGCCTTGCAGGACATGAAAATAAATGAAATGAATCGTGCCCTGGGTTGTGGCAGTCAGGACATTCGTCGGGGATCGACGAGTCGATTTTATGGACGAAGGCCTTGAGGTGTGAGGAGTGTCCACATCGTAGACCTGCCAGGATGACGCGTGTACGTCTGGGTAGGTCCTTTTCGCTGTCATTGATCGGGGGTGGTACGTCACCAAGAATTGGATTTAGGGGAGCACTGAAGAGGTATTCTCTGACGAATCGGGTGTGCTCCATTTGCAGTAGTCTGACGCGATTGAGCTCCGACGTCGCCCAACGTTGACTATCCAAGACAGAGATTGCAGCATGAAGTGGCGAGCGAATATGTCGGAAATGGGGACCAGATGACAGTAATGGGAAATTAGGGTGTGTGGAATTCCTTACAATGCCAACATGGAACTGTTGCGACTGGAGTTGACAATGCTGCTTTACAGGAAGCAGCGAACACTCTTGATGTAGATGAGATACCAGTGTGGATCTAGGGCATCCAGTGATCACGCGTAGAGCAGTGTTCTGTGCACGCTGAAGTTTGCTCCAAGAGGCTTCCGACAGGTGTCTTGACCATATTGGGGCTCCATATTCCAGCACCGGCTGCACCATAGCCCTGTAGGTGGTTCGCAAAATTTCCTTAGAGCTGCCCCATGTAGTGCCTGCCAGCGAACGTAGAATGTTGTTACGTGTGTTGGCAGCAGCAGCTCGAATACGTGTGTTTTCGTGAAAACGCAGTGACGGGTCCAGGAATACACCAAGTAGACGAGGGTGTTTCGATAAGGGCAGCATATTTCCTTCCCAAAGAATCTTGGGATGCAGCTTGTGTTCGGCAGTCGCTGTAGTGCACAAAGTGACGCTGGACTTGGTAGGAGAGACCTTTAGCTGCTTCGATTCAAGGAACTTGGCCAGACTGACGAGGTATTTATTCATCTCAGCAGTGGCTCGATCGATGACAGGGTCAGTGCAAATAATAGTGATGTCATCCGCATATAGACATAAGTGGATGTTTGACGACGGCTTCGGCACATCAGACAGATACAAAGAAAACATACTGGGAGATAAAACTCCTTCTTGTGGAACGCCTGCCTTCAGGGGCACAGACTTCGATAAGTGTCCATCAAATTTCACACGAATGGAACGATTTTTGACAAAGTTATCTGTCCATCTTTTGCACCAGTCAGGAATAGTAGAGTCCAGGATCGATTTGGACAGCAGCGGAATACTGACGTTATCGAAGGCAGCGGTTAAGTCAACCGCCACGACAATACTTCTACCAGCTGGAGGTTTCATGTTGAAGCCAGCAATAATGTGTTCTGTGATGGACGTGAGTGCCGTAATGGTAGAGTGGGCCTTCTTGAAGCCATGTTGATGCACGTTATGACGTAATGCTTCTTGGAGGTGCGGGTTGATGAATTTCTCCGCTAACTTAGCAATAGGGGACAAAAGGGAGATGGGTCGATGCGAAGTTGCTTGATCTTCTGGTTTGCCAGGCTTGAGGATCGGTAGAACAATTGCTTGCTTCCATCTAGCGGGGATGACACCTGTGCTGAATGACGAGTAGACTGGGTCACAAAGTAATTCAAGGAACTGTTCCGGCAAGTGTTTGAGATGGACGGCTGACACACCGTCGGGGCCCTCGGCTCTCGAGTTCTTCATGGACTTGATGAGGGAAGACATCTCAGAGGCAGTTATGGCAGGTACATCTTTTCGGCTGAGCTTCCTTATAGACCGGAGAGTGAGCCTGTTGGAACGATCACGGCGGGACGTCGCCGAAGCAGTGTTTTCCAAGTCGACATGCAGCCTAAAATCCGGACTCGAATTTCCCTGAAGGGAACTCAAGCATGTTGCGATCCGCTGCCATTTTCTTCCCAGATAACCGCTTAAGAATGCTCCAAGTCTTCTTTGCATCAGTGGAGAAATTCAAGGATTCTGTGAACTCCATCCAACGTATCCGCTTGTAATCATTCAGCATTTTGGTGATCTCATCAGACAGTCGTTGAATGCTGGGATCTGCAGGATCAGCTCGGTGCTTCTCGTCCCGTAATTCGATCAGCTCCAGGACGTCTTTGGGAACGTTAGGGTGAAACGTTCTAACGCGCCCTGTAGGAATTGCAGTTCTGGAGGCGTTGCATATGGCATCAACAATGAACTTGTCCTTCTCGTGAACGGAGCCGGTTAGCGGGTAGTAGGCTACCCGACTGAGTAACACCTCTTTAAACATGACCCAGTTCGCCTTACGGTAGTTGGTGTACAATTTGCTACGAGAGCCTATGAAAGGTGCCAGGTGACTGTTGAAAGACAAATCCAATGAAACACATATGGGTACATGATCGCTGGCCATAGCTATAGCAGTGGACCAGTTAAAGGAAACAGCAAGAGAATATGATACAAAAGTGACATCCGGAGAGGACGGCCTGCCCGTGGACGAAAGGCGAGAGGGAGCGTCCTCATTAATGGCAACAAGGTCACAATCTTCAGCAAAAAGCTCAAGTAATTTCCCTCTGTCATCAGGATCTAGAGAGGAGAACCAGGATGTGGAGTGAGCATTAAAATCGCCAGCCATGACAACAGAAGACGATGGGAGGGCAGTATGCACAGATTGCAAAAATGGAATGGGGTCAAACGAATTGGGACATGAGGAGATTGGGGGAATATAAATATTAACAATATCTATAGGGCAACTTTGCAATACAACAGAAACACCTATATATTCTACAACATTGTCATTAGGGATAGAAATGAGGTGGGAGGGTATGGAAGATTTCACAAACGTAGACACGCCACCACCATGGGATGTGCGGGGAAGGTGGTAAGACGTATAACCGGGAAGGCGGGGCAAGGAAGATGATACACTAAGTTTTGTCTCCTGAAGGAGGATGACATCTGGACGAAAGCGTTCAATGTACAATGTGAGTTCAGCTAGTTTGGCACGCAGGCCATTGATATTTAGTTGAACAATGTCTAGACTATGTAGAGGAACACTAGGGGGGGGGGAGTTAGAGCAAGAAGTACAACAATAAGCATCAGTGTAGTCATTATAACTGGTTAACCCCGAACATTTGAGGTGTACCCAGCCGAGGCAACCACCGCACTGGACGCTTGCATGTTGAGCCGATAATCCACAATGACAACAGGGATATCGTGGAGTTTTGCTGCGTGGCCCTGGGTTCCTCTCAATGCCGGCTCGTAGCAGTAGAATGCGAAGGAGTGCGGCAGCCAGCCATTCGCACTCCCATACAGAAAAAAACTCCTCGTGGAGTTGTTGATGCCCGTTTGATGAGTCTCCTCGATCTTGGTAGTCGACTCCACAGATCCACCACGCGTAGGTTGAGCATCTCGGATCCTTCATTTCGGTTTACAAAGTAAATGGTCTATTTTTTGGAGTCGAGGTAGAATACCTTATCTGTGATCCATTTATTGCGATCCGTGTCGTAATCGTATCCGCGCACTTCCTGCCTAAAATTAGCGTAATAGTAGAAAAATCGAGTTCCATGCCACTAAAACTGATGGAAATTTTTGAGAGCGCTTGAAATTGAAGGAAGGAAACTTACAGAGCTCTCTGAGCCGCGTTTCACAAGTGCTTCCTCCAGACATTCCTTTCAACTGAAAGGGTAAGGAGCGACGCGTGGCGTTCTTCGTCCGTTTTCCCGAACGAACAAAAATACCTGAATAAAGTAACAGTTTTTAACAAACTAGAATTCAGTTTGTTCAGCGAAGTTTACCTACCTGGAATTACATGTGTTTACTAAAACGGCACTTTTGATCTCGTCATGACCATGCCCGAGCAGACCTTCAGAGAAGTCTGAACGAAAATATTTGGCTTCTCAGCATCCAGCTGAAAGAGAAAAACGTACCCATCGGTTTGAAAAAAAATTCATCAGACACGTCTATCAACTAGTCATTCCGTTTTTTTTTCACTCATCCACATTTTCGACTGTTGTCGTTATATGTCTGTAATGAAAGCAAACTGAAATGGTCCATAAGCAGTGCGGACAGGCAAATCACAGATGAAAATGCTTTCTGTGTTGCTCACCCTAAAAAAAACCTAGACGAGTCAAATGAGAATGCAAAACGAGTCAAATGGGGAGGCAGGCAAGGCGAATTGAATGAAAGTTGATGAAGAGAGCTTCAAAGTTACATATACGCAGTAAATAACCAAAAAGTTCATGCATTTCAACACTTGAAGGCGTGAAATTAGATGCGTATTCTGCAGTGAATAACCCCGCGTTTCAACGGGAGTTGTGCGGGCATTCAATAATCCCCCGCCTTTGCACCGGGAAATTGACTCCGCCCTGAAATCACTCCCGCGTTTGCCCCGGCACCCCCTTTTTTCCCCGCGCTTCACCCGTCCCAATGTCTGAGGTCCCCCTACTCCGGACTAGGGGTAGACGGAGAATCTCAGCCTTCCCAACCAGAATTTATCTCTGTAGAGCGCAATTTTTTAGATAACATCCTCCATTTCGAGCAAAATATCCCTTCTCACTGTAATTATTGCAGCTTTTTAAAGATTTTCCTGCAAAACAATGTTTTCATAATTTTTTCAAAAGGTTTTCTCACCACATATGATTCCTGTTCTACGAATTGACGTTTTTCAAAATTTCTCATGTTTTTATCTTTTGCGATGTTTTTTTTTCAACAGATGGAATAATCTTTGTAATCAGAATCCGGTGCTATCGCTTGAGGGGGGACGGTTGACCATCGCACTTGGCCGCGCCCACTTTCCCGCGCCGCCACGAAGGGGGAAGAAAATCACGCGTTGGTACCGAAATTCCGTTGCGGCACGGAAAAAAATGGTCGTGACCAAACACGATGGCCAAGTGCCCCCTCCCCGATGTGGACAACAACTTTTGTGGCACCATTTGGCTTTTTGAAATTATTGTTGGTACAGGCCATAAAACGGCCAATGTCTCACCGTCGACTGCGTACCACGCGCTGCGCGACCGCACGCGCGTCGGAAGCAGACGGGTTTGGCCGCCGCGCGACGAGTTTTGGCCGCCGCGCGACGTTTCGGACGCCGCGCGGTGGCCAAAACTCGTCGCGCGGCGGCCAAAACCCGTCTGCTTCCGACGCGCGTGCGGTCGCGCAGCGCGTGGTACGCAGTCGACGGTGAGACATTGGCCGTTTTATGGCCTGTATATGATGCAAACCATTCTCGTTTTTCTGAAGTCCTTGTATGTGACCACGATAGAAATGAAGCGGTAGTTTCGTAAGGTATGAAACTGCGAAACGTCCACGGATAGTCATGAACAACAGCTTTTTCTGTGGTAGCTTCCGGTCAGGGTTGAGCAGGGTTGTGGCGCGCCACAACTGGGTGGTCGTAAAAATTTCAGAAATTTTGGAAAAAAATTGAAAATTTGGGGGGGTCGTAAAATTTTTGGAGAAAAATAGGATTATTTCCAAATGACTTGGTAAGGTAAAATGAGGTAGGATTAGTCAGTCGGGGTGAGATGTATGCATTTTCAACAATAAAAAAGCAGATTATTTTCAGAGAAGCTGTTTAAAACGTGACCCAGTTTGTCTAGCAGCGCAAGAGTGCAACGCGCTGAAGCGCTCTGCAATGTGTTCCGCGTACATTGAAGCTAATCAGATACATATCATAAAGAAGTATATATATATATTTGGCGCAAGCTCGGTGCACCTATGTTATAGCACAGGGCACCGAGTTTGCGTCAACCTGCAACAGCGAACGCAAAGTCTTCCTGGATTCATGCATATATATATATATATATATATATATATATATATATATATATATATATATATATATATATATATATATATATCTGTATATATATATATATATATATATATATATATATATATATATATATATATATATATATATATATATATATATGTATATATATATATGTATATATATATGTATATATATATATATATATATATGTATATATATATATATATATATATATATATATATATATATATATATATATATATATATATATATATATATATATATATATATATATAAATGCAGAATATGTCCCTCAAATCCCCACAGAAGCACGGTAAATGTGAATAACTAGTCCTGAATGCAGTAGAATAGTGTTGATGTCGATGTGAATGTGTTAGTGAATGGACATTTTACGATTTCATTATTCAAAAAAAACATTAAAGACTCTAATATAACGTTTCACAACGCTACATCACTTGTAGACACAGTAAAACCGGCGTATACACTATCATCTCGCACTTCGTGGCGCGGAAAAAAAGGAGACAACGGATGAAGGCGGTCGAAAATAAAAAAATTTCAAAATCTAAAAAAAGATTCGGAATGTACATAAAATTCTCTATAATATAAGTTTTTATGTCCGCATAACTCTCTACCTTCGCAGAGTTATAAACCCGAATTCCGTTGTGTCCTGCGATGTAGCCAGATGCGGATTTTTGGAAAAGGAGACAACTATTTTTTTTCGCTTGAAACTCCGTTTTAGGAGCTATTTTTGCATTATAATTAATTGTTGGGGACCGTAGGATAACAAAAAAGTTAGAGTTTCCTCCATCGCGACGTAATGGGAGTTTTCTTAAGCGCTTAAGTTCCCTAAGGAAGCCCTGCGCAGACGCGCTCTGATGAGACGACTTTGCACCCGCGCGCAGCCAACGCAAATTTTCACCTTGGAGGGAAAGTAAAATTTTTGAATCTTTTTTCTTTCATTTTCATCATATTTTCTCGATTTTTTTGCCTTTTCATTATTTTCTTGTATTAGGGTGTTCTCCATAATTCATCCACTTTGTTTTGCTTGCAAATTAATTGTTTTTAACGCATTTATTGTGTTTTCAAATGATTTTTTAAATAATAACTACAATTTTCTCTACAACTCCAATAGAGCTACCCCGGAACTCCTCAGTAAGGAAGGTAGCTCTATTTTTATGTTGAAAGAGACTAACTACTTATAGTCCACGCCAATGGAAAAAAGCGCCTATACATGACCCTTTCGTGTCCACACGTCAGCCGCGACCGATCTAGATCCTGAAAATCATTACAACAATTTTCGCTTTTCTTTAAAATTTGACACTAAGTAAAACTTTAAAAGCAAATTGTTCCCAGGGGCCCCTTGGGGGGGGGGTTCGTGAAATTTTGGGAATTTTTTGGAAAAAATTAAAATTTGGGGGGTCGTAGCAGCGACGAAAATTGCCCCAACGGCCTGCTCAACCCTGCTTCCGGTGATAGTCATTAAATCAGGCAAAATTTAAAGGACGCGCAAGTGACGCCCTCGCGCCGCAGTGGCACACAACATTTCATTCCACCGGCGCGGGGAGACTCCCGCCGGGGAGAGTGAGGGCCCCCCCTCATTATGCATCATTATTTCATTTGCGTGTTGCCGACATTTTGCTCTCCCGTTGCAAATTTGTTGCGATAATCCTCTATTAATCGATTCCTCTTCTCATCGCAGTGCTGTTCATGCCACTTTTGGAACGTTTTAACAGATCTGCCCTTGAAAAATGATCAGCTGATAAATTTTGGCAAATTTCTCACCGGGTACTCTGAAAAATATTGCCGCAACCCTTCCGCTACTGCCCCGCGACTCCACCGCGATCCCGGGTACTTCCGCGACCTATCCGTAGGTCAAGCTTCCGCAATTCTGCCGCGACTCTTCCGGGATTCTTTTGCTACCTTTCCACGATTCGGTCTCGTTCTGCCCAGCATCTCCCCCGCGGCTCCTCCGGCTTGGCGCCAGCAGGGGCCGTATGCATGTCGTCACCAGCGGGGGAGGATGGAAGCCCCTTTCCCCACGCGGGGAGAACGTGGGAAGCCCCGCGATGCATAATGGGAGACCCCCTCACTCTGCCGGGCGGGAGACTCCCTTCGCCGATGAAGTTGCTTGGCGTCGAATGAAATCCTGTGTGCAATTGCGGCATGACGGTGTCACTTGCGCGTCCTTTGTTTTCTTCCCAGATTTCTATATAGCTTTTTTTGTTCTTTGGGTAGCATATCGTGATGTCTCGACTACACACCGAAATACCGTGATTTGGGGCGGGAGGATCATGGTAATATGGAATGTTAAGAAGAAATACTTTTTTTTCTGATTATATTTTCATAGTTTATGGTTTTGAGTTAGCGATGGTCGGGATTCAAGGCTATTAATTTCCGAGAGTTGTGTTTTTTTGCCGTATAGTAGCAATAACTTATATCGGCGCATTTACCCAACACGCAAGCCTTTTTAGACCATTTCCGGCTTGCACAACTTACCAGCAACTGTGTAATGGAATCCTTTGATGTTTCGGCGCTGTACGCCAACGTAAGCAACGACGCAGCTATGGAAGCAGTCTTAGAGCTTCTAAATGAACATCAAAGCAGTATAAACATGCACGGTTTCTCAGTAAGCAGCCTAATGGTTCTTCTTAAGGAATGCCTCTGTTGCAGTGTTTTCAAATGGGCAGGTAAATACTTTGCTCAGTTGCGGGGGCTGGCGATGGGGCAGCGGCTGGCACCAACGCTTGCCATCGCCTTCATGTCCAAAATCGAAGCACCTGTGCTCGAATCTTTCCCCTTGTTTTATAGGCGATACATTGATGACTGTCTCATAATTTGCTCTACGCAGGAAGAGATGGACACGTGTTTCGCTTTAATGAACAGCCAGTCTCCACACATAAAACTGACCCGGGAAAAACCATCGGGAAGCTGGTTGCCTTTCTTGAATGTCCAGATTCAACTGGCAAATGGCAGAAAAGTAACAGTACCGCAAACCTTCGAACAAAAATATTCTGGTCCACTGGCGGTCCGCGCATCCCACTCAGACAAAGCTGGCGGTTGTCAGAAACATGTTTCGCACCGCTATAAATGTGTGTTCTGCAGAGGAAGAGCGCGAGGCGTCAAAAAGCCTAGCTTGTCAAATAGCTACTATCAATGGCTATGAATCACCAGCGCGCAGGTCGCGGAACTCCCAAGAAGGTCAACGAAGTCCTAATTTGCAACCAAGCGACAAAGTTCCTTTCATAATGCCATTCATAACCGATGAGGTGAGCCGCGCTGTCAGAAAATGCCTTTGAGGAGCGGGATTGGAGAACTCTGTATCTCTGGTGGCCATCCCGCCCAATAATTTAAAACGGCAATTAGTGCGGAATCGTCAGTATGGTCGCGCATGCGTCACGCCACAGTGCGTCATTTGCCCATCGGGCAGAGATGGTGACTGTATTGCTTCTGGGGTTATTTATCTGATCACATGTCAGAGCTGTGGCCAGGAATATATCGGCGAGACAGCCCGCCCACTGCATGTGAGGATCAAAGAGCACTTGGATGGGAAGGAAAGGTCGCGAGTTAGCAGAGCGCTGGGCTCCCACAGGGTTAATTGCCATGGCGGGGACGATTTTGAGGTGCGAGTGGAGATACTAGCGCGGGAGGCCAAAACAAGTGCGCGAAAAGCGCTCGAGGCATTCTGGATCAACGCGAGAGACCCCAAGGTCAACCGGAAGGACGAGGGTATAAATATCACGCGGGAACTGCAGCCCTACATCAGACTAGCCTTCTGATATGGGTGCTGCTTTCTGACATCTCGGTACCCCGTCGTGCACTACTGATGGCCTGATGCTCTACAGACTTTGAGAAGGTATGCCGGTCAGTCTCATCTGTCTCGGTTATTTGTTTGGAGATTTTGTCTTGGATTTTAGTAGGGTAACCTACGTTTGACCAAGTTTTTTTACGTGTAGATTCGACCTTTTTCAGACTCCGAAGAGGGCGAGACCGCCGAAACGTTAGTCTGCTAGTAAACATCATACTACCTCGTGCCGGCTAAAATCAAAGTACCAGCAATAACTGTATTGATGAAGAATCATGAAATTTTGGCACAGATTACGTCACAATCTCAATATGGCAGAACTAGAACTGAATGAAAGAGCTAATCAAAGTGGAATTCAAATAGCGCTGGATACCAATTTGTTCCTTGCTTGCTTTAAGTGTCCTGCTAGTCGTGAGCATAATGTAAGCTATCAAAAAGTCAAATACACTTCGAAAATAACGAAATAGTCGGGCTTGAGCTGGAAGGCAGGGTGCAGCAGCCCGCTGGCAAGGTTCTTGCCGAATTAACGACCGACTATAAGAACTTTTTATTCGGGAAAATCTACGATCCCAACGGTATTGTTTTGAAATGTTTCACATTCCTAATATGTAGAATGCTTCGAATTAAATTTTCTACTTTGCTCGGGGAATTTTCGCAAGCGATCTCCATCATTGCTTAAAAAAACCTTGACTAAGTTATATTTCTGTGGTTTGTACAACGAATTTCTCATAGTTTTCTGTACCCTTGTTCTTCTAGAAACATACTTTTTCCGTTCCAGAAATGCGCTATCCCCCTTGAAAAAATTTCCGAAAGTTTCTACCACCCCCGTTAGCAAGCTATCCAGTCCTGTTCGACCCTGTTGATAGGAGCTTTTTGCAGTTGTAAGGATATTGCGGTATAGGTGCAGAACGTTTCTCAATTTTTTCCATATCTTTCAGTCACGGAGTGGGCGAAATTTTGACGTACACGCCGAACATTCTTCGGGAACGTTTTGGACTCTCGATGACAACTCGCCATCAGGGCTTTATTTAAATCTTATGAAAGGTAGTCCGAGGAGGTTTTTATTCACTACAGACTTTCGTTTACTGTGAAGTTTAACCATTTCTCCGAAAGTGACGTTTGGATCCAGCAGTAAGAAGCTTCACTGCATACATGGGAAGACTACTATAGCCCTTGTAAGATGCCTTCAATTGCACCTACGAAGTATCTGCACTCGATCTCAGCGGAAGCATTTGGAAAAATCTATCTCTGAATGGTTAGATATATTGGAAACATCCGGTTTGAGAGCATTTTTAGTTCCCGCGAAGAAAACCTTTGACCCGTTTCATCGCGATCGTTTGCAGACACCCTTGAAACAAGCGAAACCAATAGATGTTTCATTTATGACAGCTCTGTATAAGTTGTTGAAGTTTAAAAAGGATTACATTCTGATATTATTCTTTCACGACTCTTCCTTTTACCATCACGAACGTGGGCGGAAACCGTGCTCTGGCGAAGCGCCAGTAGGGGCCCGCCGCAGGCGACCCCGTCGCAAAAAATGCGGCCCGGTGAGCCACTCAATACAATTTGTTCATGCGGTTTGATTTGGATTCTGACCACAAAAAAACATTCCATTCTGTTGAAACGGGAAAAAAATGAAAAACCGAGAAACTTGAAAACGTCAATTTTCGGATCGGAACAAAAATCAAGCGTGGTGTGGAAAACTGGAAATTTTATTCAGAAAAATTGTAGCATAGCTTCGATAATGGCAATGAAAAAAAATATTTAGCTCCAAATGGAGGATGTTATCGAGAAAACTGCACACTATCTCAGAACCTGGTCCCGGGCGACCAGTCGGTGCTCGTCCGGGTCTCCCGAAATGGTGAATCGGGTCGCGAGAAAATTTGTGCATTGTAGATTAATCGTCCGTAACGTACGTTCACACGCAAATTCGCAGCCCCGGGGAAGGACAAGAACGATTCCAGTGTGCTGGCGCAACGCCGATACCGTAATCCCTGCCGTAAAATTAAATGCGTCGCTGCTGTTTGTTGCAGACAAAACAACTGAACTGACGGTGACTAGTAATTTTGCGCTCCGACACTGGCTGCGGACTCCTACAGGAGAAAACGACAATCGCGGTCTCCCACAGGAGCTGTTTTGTCCTGTAGGAGACCGAACTAAAGTGAAGCGGTCTCCTACAGGACACGCTGCCGCATCGCTTCCGCTGGGTCTCCTACAGGACAAAACAGCTCCGGTAGTTGACCTGGAACGCGCACGTTGAACCATTGATCGAACCCGCGCGGCGTGCGATACGCCTGTGCAGCGGGTGGAGAATCAATTCTCCCATGCAGATTCATATAGACGCCCACTTCTTTGATTGATTGGGGTGCTTTGGAGCCGGATTTCTTCCTTCATGATAAGTGAGGGAGGAATGATAGCGGGGCTTCATGCTCTGCATTAATTTTTGCTGATGGCAAAATTGTCAACGGGGAAGTGTGAAAATCATGCTTCAATTTTTAAAGAATTCGAAAACTAGGTGGTTTTGGCTTGATTCCAGCAAACGTTATTTGAAATTCCCTCCAAGTTACCGTGCAAGATCCGGTCTCTTACAGGAGAATAGTAGGACTCCTACAGGAGACTAACAAGACTCCTTCAGGAGAAAACCAGGACTCCTGTTGCAGGGGAGACTAGGACTCCCAGCGGACTCCCGTAGGACTCCGCTGCCAGTGTCGGAGCGCCTATTCGGGGACCACTCAAAACTCATGCTTGATAATGGAAATCCCTGTCAATATCAGATGTCTGATAGCTTCATCGGTGATTGTTTTCACAGATTCATGCTGAAATTCATCGATTTTTGAAAGAGGTATCACTCACTTTCCACTGCAATCTCGAGTTCCCGAACTGGTTTTGTACCATCAGTCCGAGTTATTTAGGAATTCTAGATAAATACTCAGTTAGCTATGAATTGCTCATTTATTTCATTTTTCTCGAATCCTGGGTTTCTCCATTTCGTCCAAGAATATTGCACCATATCTGTTCTCATTTCACTCAAAAAATTGATAACAAGTAGTTCGAAATCAGTCCTTCCCATATTCATGCTCATGATGCACTTCATTCCTCAAGCTTTCGTTTCTCTAAACTGCATGAGAAACTGAATGCAGCCTGAATACTGATAATGGCACTTGTATGGGTATAATTTAAATGAAATTCCACAACACTTGCCAAGCATCACAACTTCGAATTTCAAGAATGCGAAAAAAAACTAAAAGAATATAGTGAACAGTATTAGGGTTCGACTTCTGGAATAAATGATAACTTCCCCGTCAATCCTAGAAAAAAAAAGAGCTTATGTCATGTTTTGTTCTGTACCTGAATCTTTGGAAAAACGTCACCTCACCGGATTTTAATGAACTCTAAACTGGCTCATTTTGCAAAAAAAAAACCGGCCCGTCTATCAATTCCAGCCGCCAAGTACTTCAATAGACGAGTAAATCTTAGGTGCCGTCAATCCAGTTGTATTGCCCGCAACCAACAGCTGCGACGCATTTAAACGGCTCATTTTACAAAAAAACCGCTCGTTTATCAATTCCAGCCACCAAGTAGTGCAATAGACGAATAATTGTTTGTCGCCGTCAGTTTAGTTGTTTTGTCTGCAACCAACAGCAGCGACGCATTTAATTTTACAGCAGGGATTACGGTATCGGCACACTCTTCCGCCAGCACACTAGAATCGTTCTTGTCCGGGAAGGCAATTTTCGTCATCCTGGTGGCTGGTAACAATCGAGGGGTTAGCGGGTCGCCCGAAACGGGATCTGGCCCCGATGTTGAGTGTCCGGGTGGCCCGAAATGCTGTTTTTTTGCACCGGGAAGGAAGTTCCGAGATAGAAAAAGTTTGGTCAGGAAGGCTGAAATTCTTCATCTCCCCCTGATTCCGGAGTAGGGGAACGTTGGGAGCCCCCGCCGGGGAGATGGGGTAAGAGTCACGGCAATACTTCTCAGAGTAGGTCCCGCAACGACATAGTGGGCAGTGACGCGGCGTGTACAACTGCCCGGTGTATAAGTAGGGCCTAACTAGAGCTGTCTAGCGAGGTTAAAGGAAATATAGTCGGTCGCACTATTTATTTGGGGAAAAGTCGAAGGAAGCTTCACCCAAAGGTTTTTCGGGGTGCTGGACTTGAATCTAGGATTCGTCCTTGATGTTTCGAAAGTGTATGATAGTCCACAATTGCAAAACTTTGGGTGAGTGGTGAGCATGAACCCCTAAACGTTCTCATGTTCGCTTGGAAAACGAAAAGCGCGGAAATATTATCAAACACCTCTCAAATGAAAAAAATGTTTAGGATACGATCTACAAATTTTTCTTCCAAAAGTTTATCTCTCTTCCCTTTGTTGAACATGCCCCTTTTGATTGGACAAGTCATATGTTTCCGTTTGTCATTTCCTGCCTTTATGTTGTGCTTATTAAGGTTTGCAAAGCGCAGGAGCAAATGCCTTCATGTCAACACTTCAACAGCTTTCTGGCCTTTCGGCTCCCATCCTGCCGGGATCGGCTCTCAATGCTGCACAGTGGACCAGTTCACCATCGACGGGCCAATCATGGATTGATCCGGTATTTTTGATCAGATATTCGAGAATAGCTCGGGCAACTTTGTGTGTTTCATCTATCCCTGTATAGGGCTAATTCTTTTGTGAGTGATGTTCATAATTGGAGGAACTTGGTCAAATTTCGCTCAGTCAGCCCATAAAACACGTGTAGCCCATGTCCTTTCTGTATCATGCCTTTTGGCACTATTCCCCTCTTCAGATTCCAGAAGTGGAAAAAATCGCATGAGCTTGGTGCTCGGGCTGTTTGGGGTTCTGAACACTCACCTGAGATTCGTTCCCAATTTTATAGGAGATACGGTAGTTATACAGTAGTATGGTCAACGTATCCGATTTGATAGAAACTTTGCCTTAAAGGCACAATCCAACCTCTGGTGAAATTTGATATTATAGTCCGCCCACCGTGAATAGCAACCCTGCCAAGCGCAAGATATCAATTTGCTCAAATAAGTGAGAAACTACAGGGAAAAAGTCGGTCCCGCCCACTTTACCCCAAAAGCCTAACCGCGCACGCCGCCCCGAAAAGGGAACCAAGAGCTCTGCTATTGTACATTTTGCCTTTCACCGTAGCCACACAAACCAAATTTTCCGTTTGCAAAGATTTTGGTTCCCTATTCGGGGCGAAACGCTGGATTTCCTTTTTAGAGTATAGGGGCGGGGCCGACTTTTTCCCTGCAGTTTCTTACTTATTTGATCGAATTGAGATCTCGCGCTTGGCAGGGTTGCTATACACGGTGGGCGGACTATAATATCAAGTTTTACTCCTGAGGTTGGACTGTGCTTTAAAGGCACAGAACCCCAAGAAAAGTATTTTTCAGTTTTTATGCTGATCTTGGAGAGAGTCACACGCATAGTGGTATATCCGAAATCGTCTAAACCCCTATGAACAGAGTTATGGCTCCTTAAAGATGCCTGTATTTTGAAGCTAAAAAAATTGATGGACGAGTTGTCTCAGGCCTGTATTTCTCTTCATGCGCAATCGTTGCGCGAGAGCAAGCCAGGAGAAAGAGGCAGTTCGGCAATGGACTGAGGAACGATGACTTGTCAAGAAATCATCCACCTAGCCGCTATCAAGTTCGGAAATCTGTTGGGGGTGTGGCCCGTGGTGGTGAGGAGGGGTGTGAGAAAATTTCTGTTTTCTGGCCGTTTTTGGCCTTCTGTTTCTGTTTTCTGAAAAATTCGCAAAAAATGAATTAAATCCAGCTCTGTGTAACAGTGCAGCTCATTTAGTCCTTTAGTAGGTATTATTTGTGCTCAATAGTGCAGTTGCTTTTAAATGTAGGGTTCGCGATAAAGAAGTTTATTTTTGTATCTCCATGAGAATGAAGGTCTCGTCATCACAAAAGTGAAAATAATTGAAAAGTCGGAGAATAAACGCTCAGAAACATACTATTGCTGGGTCTCAGCCCCCCCCCCCAATAAACTAGATTCCTACAATCGCTTGTTTTGTGGTCTTTTATTTTGCATTTAAAGTAGTTGCTGAACACCGAAAGACTACTAACTGCTTTAGCAGCAAAATAGAAGACGGAAAACAGACATTTATAAAGAACTTGCTAGTTGGGGGTGGGCGTATACCCACCAGTTAGCCGTTCTGACGTGTTTTGTGCGTTTTTTACTCAACTTTTCGCTTATTTTCACTTTTGTGATGACCAGACCTGCATTCTTATAAAGAAAATTGAGCAATCCTTTATATCGTGAACCGTGCTCGCGCACTCGTAGGGTAACACCGGCACAATAAGGGTAGCATCCCAGGGCAGAGGTCGAATTCAACCGCTTCTTGTCAGCAGCTGTTGCAGTTAATTGCTAGCAGCACCTGCTGCTGACAGCGATTGGTTGAATCCGATGTCCGCCCTGGGATGCAACCCCTACCGTGCTGACGAACTACCCTGCGGGTGCGTGCTCTGAGAGTTTTAGCCGAGCAGTAGCCGATAAATAGCCACAAAAGGCCTGCTTTCCGCGTGATAGCCGAGAATTGGTCGGATACTAGCTGGTTGCCGCGAAATAGCCGTCAAATAATGCTCGCCGAGAAACAGCCGCAAATGAATGCTCTCCAGTGGAAGTGTACGACGCATTCTCGAGGCAGAATCGGATGTGAACACCGCGGTCGGTTCAACTACCCATGTTTGTTCGGTTATGTCTCGGCTAATTCGCGAACAACAAGGTCGCAGTCGCGTAGTAGTCAAGAAATGGCTGAGAAATAATCGAAAAATAGTTGACGAGGAACAGCTGTTGAGCCTGTTGGGCTATTCTTGGTCAAGGCTCTCAGGGTGAGTGCCTTTAATGATGTTGTATCCATCATTGACGCGTCATTGCTACTATAGGTTATTTGTGCAGTTCCGTAGATATTATACTACCGGTATGATAAAGGTGTTCAGAATTACACTCTCTCTTCAATTGAAAAAAAATTAAAATGCAACGCGTATTTTTTCTGAAAATTTTCTGTATTCTGGCCGTTTTTACCTTCCTGATTTCTGTTTTCTGACGAACTCGATTTTCTGATTTTTTTTTCAAATTTGCCGCACATCCCTGGTGGTGAGCGAAGGAGGTCGTGCCTCTCAGAAAACCGCCGCATCCAATGCGTGCCGAATATGCATTCAACTCGAGTGAACACATCCATCAAAAGGCTTTTCCGCAGGCGCATGTGCTCCAGACAGCAGCACGTGCTGCAAAATTTTAGCGCAGGAGCACGTGCTGCGAAAGTTTATAGCAGGGGCACGTGGTGCAGGATAGCCTAGCGCTATCGTAGCAGCACACCGCCACGCGACGCGGCCGCAACACCCACATGCGACGCGGCCAACTCGCTGAGCACAATCTGGGGCTGCCAGCGGTTGGACAAGGTCTCCAGCGGCGGGATGTGCCAAGTACCCCAAACTTGGGTAATTAAACCGGCGACGCTATCGGCATCTCAGTCCCTCCTCAAGAGTGCGTCGTATACTTTCCTTTTTTGGAAAATCGTTTTGTCATCGAGTTGAATGTGTATCGTGCACGCATTTGACGTACTATTTGATGGGGCACATGCTGTAATTTGACACACAATAGGAGCACGTGCTCTCCTAGCAGCACGTTCCCTCACTGTGCTTGAAACCGCTTTGTCTTCGAGTTGGATGCATATTTGACACGCATTGAATGCGGCGATTGTGTGAGCTGTTGTGGTCGCTTATATCTCACTTATATGGAGGAACTGAGATCTCGGAATCGGCACGTGTTGGGACACGTGCCATGTTCGAGATCTCAGTTCCTCCATACATGTGACTTGTAGGGGTCTACTTCGCAATCAAATAAAAATCACATAATTCATGTATGAGGGTGTACTGTGCCTTCAAGGGTTTTTTCGGCGTGCTGATCATCAATCCGTTGTTCGCTCTTTCATTTTCGTAGGACTACAGTGGACTACGGTAGATGAATGCGAATAATCCTATCGTAACCTACCTGAGTCCTTCGAAATTCGAAAAGAAGATAAAGATTCGTGGTCAGTACTTCAGGAACCCCTCTGGCAAAGTTTGGGCCAAATCGAAGATGTCAATTTACCACGGTGCCGTTATTCAGCATATTCCTCTAAAAAACAAGGCGCACTTTATATTTCTGTTCTGCACTTAACCCATTCACGACCACGCCTAATTTTGGGTGGCTGCACGTTCGGACCGCGTGCAATATTGCGTCACCGTATACAGTGTCCCACCGGTGGGCCACTTTTGCTCGAATGGCACGCCACCAAAAAATCGATTTTGGTTTTTTTTGCTTATTCTACGACAGTCGACGTCAAAATCATGATGCCAAAGTTTCAGCTTCCATAACTCTTTCCTTCCAGAGAAATGGCCTCCTAAATTTTCAAATGTGTAGATAAGACCATCCACAAAATCACGTGAGTTCGTTGAATTCTAGCGGTTTGAAACATTAAATAACGTAGATTACCATGATAGACATTCTTCTGTTCTTCCATTGACAGTAAATGCTTAGTGAAATGATATTTTGTCAGATTTGCACCAATTTTGCTTTAGCTACTCCTTCGCTCTTGCGGTCTATTGCATTCCGACGCGATTTTTTTTGTAGTAAACATTTTTAGCATTCTTTTTGACATCTAGACGTAGAAAATACTCCTCAATTTTAATATTGACTTTTGATGCTGATGGAAATGCTTTTTTTTAGATCTTCGCCATTTTTTCTCGGCCACCCCCTCAACCCTCCGGTTCGGCGCCTTCTAGGAAGAGATTTTTTGTGAAAAGCATATGTGTTTTTTGCATTCAAACGTATAAAATAGCTCTATTATTACAAATTGACTAGGAATGATTAGTGTAATTACCGTTTTATAGGTTCTCACTCGTTTTCTGCTCTGGCACGTCCCCATTTTTCTCGTCCGCTCCTCTCCAAGGTAGTTTTCACCAAAGTTTGAGCCCCGGCCTACGATGGTACACCAACCGTAACCAAGCAGGACTTTCAAAAAAGGCCCTAATGATCTCAACATTAGTGATCTTTGCATAAAATAAATTATGTGAACAAAATACGGGCGAAAGAAAAGCCGATTCTCTACGCCGGAATGGTGCGCAGTATCAGTAATCATACTTCTGTGATATTTATAAATAGTGCTATACGATCTGACCACTCTTAGAAGTAAGGATTGTTTCCCGAGTAATGGGAAAAGATAAAATTCTCCATTAAGTGCTTGTAAAAATGCGATCTGTACTCATAATTGCGGTTTTCGACCTTGCTGCATTCGAAGGGTCAGATATATTGTAGTGGTGAAGCTGCCAGCGGACCACGAAGTTTGTAGTCGACTCTAGAATAGGTGAATACATTGACCATAAATAGGTTTAGAAATTCCTTCACGTGGTGGAGAAAACGATTTTCGAAAAGAGTGTCCCACCGGTGGGACACGCGGTCGTGAATGGGTTAAAATACCCCCCTCCTTGTCCGAAGTTTATAGGAAAACAATTTTCCAACCACTGCGATCCGAGAAGTGGAACGGTGCCGGTCATTTTTTCGTGCTTAAATTTTCACACTTCACATTGATTCATTTTTTGCATGCTTGAATTCTTGTATAGGCATGTGCCACTTGTAGGTGAAGTCTTGTCAGTAATAGGGACTTTTTAGGAAAAGCCCATAGTTGGACCTATAATCTGAATATGCCCTCTGGAACCGCCTAGAGATTTTCTGTAAGAACTTATACGCGTTTTAAAAGCTTCGCGAAAAGGCAAGAATACCATCAACTCATCGGGCGATTTCCAGGGTGTTTCGAAAATTTTATTGAGAATTAGGCTCAACACTTCTGTATAATCATTCTATCAATCGTCAAATGGATCACAAATTCGTGTTTACCACCCCAAGTAACTCTCGTAGAAAAATCCAAATTCATTCCAGTGTTTTGGAAGTCCTCAGAAATAGCCTTTGACACCCGAAGTTTCCCCCTGGTGGGAAGCCGTGAACCAGCTCTTTGAAGAGCTTTTGAAAATCGCTAAGTGGACCCCAAATGTGCGAGCACCCCAAAGAGCTGCTACGTGGAATCGATGGAAAGTCTAGATCAGAAACGTCTCCAAAACCACCTGATTGATATAAGACCTATTTTACACTTCCATCGCTGATCGCTGCGTTGACATGTTTTGAATACAGATCGACGTGCGACGTGATCTCGGTCGATGCTCATGTTGACCATCCCTTCGCGTCGCGCGGCGATTGAACTCTGAAAGAGGCCGAAGGTAGACACAGGCTACGACGCGAGGTGTGATACAACCCAACATTGGTCCGACCCCCCCCCCCACACACAAGTCAAGCGATTTGCTCAGCCCCCCCCTGGGAAAAAAGTGATGGCGACGACCAGGGAGGTCCTCACTTTGTAATTTTTTATAGTGAACGAATTTTGTAGATCAAGACTACATTGATGAATCGATTGTATCAATAAATCCTAATAACGCAATAAATAAATGTTTTCCACGAAAGCAGACAAAAACAACTCTCCTGCGACATTCACACCAAATGTTTGTTCAATTGTTGAACATTCATTAGTGCCTGCACATAGGTGCGGTTTCGGGCATGAAAAATACATTTAGTAATTGGCTATCCGGATTGGAAAACGCACCCAGAATTTCATGGATGAAGCTTCAAGCCGAATAACGTTACATGGGGTGGGCGGAGCATGTTTTCATGCCCTGAGGGCACATAGGTGCGCTTTTGGGCATGAAAACCACATTTAGTAATTGGCTATCCGGATGTGAAAACGCACCCAGAATTTCAGGGACGAAGCTTCAAGCCGAACAGCGTTACATGGGTAGGGCGGAGCATGTTTTCATGCCCTGAGGGCACATAGGTGCCGTTTCAGGCATGAAAACCACATTTATTAATTAGCTATCCGGATGTGAAAACGCACGTAAAATTTCATGGACGCAGCTTCAAGCCGAAAGGCGCTGCATAGGGTGGGGTCCATGGAAAAATCGATAGCTGTGAAATATTTACAAGTATTTAAAGAAATCGACTCTATCACACCTAAAAATGGGTCTTCAAAGACCATTTTCAATCGGTTAAAAGAATGAAATCAATTACTTGGGTCCGTGACCTGGTTTTCCGCACGCTGTAGACTCCCTAATTCAAGTTTCGTTGAATACTTATTTCATATATTTCACAGCCATCGATTTTTTCATGGACCCCATCCTATGTAGCGCTGTTCGGCTTAAAGCTGCGTTCATCAAATTTTGGGTGCGTTTTCGCATGCGGACATTCGTATTTAAAACGTGGGTTCCGCTCCTTTAACTGCACCTATGTGCCCTCAGGGCATAAAAATCCTATGCTTCAGGCGATATCGCATCTTCGACAAAACTCAATTTTGTGGAGTGAATTGCAAGAGATATAACATTGGACAATGATGCTCTTCTCAAACAGTCAACTATCCATTACTTTTCAGAATTTTTGCAAAATTTTCGACTTTTAGTGGGATCGAACCTGTGAATCCTAAATTGCCTAAAAATGCATCTTCGATTACAAAACTCCAGAACATATGTGTCATTTCGTAGACTGGATAGTCCGCTTGTAATGACCTCGTGACAGCGAGTACTCACCACTGCTTCCTACATATCCAGGAGCGCTTTGGCGACCACTTTACCTGGCCAAGACTCCTCCTCCATGTCAGAGTCATTAGCGATGGCCATGCTACTGTCGTCTATTGTCTTGCATGCTTTATCACCAGTGAATTGTCAGCTCTTCTTGTGTGTTCCTGCCTTATTTTTACATCTCCATTTCATATCTTGCCTCATTTGTTTTTTTTTCGCAGCTGTTTCTCACTATTCGGTTTGTTTTTTGATCTCCATTTCGCTCTTTCAGTATGATCTCCAATTTCATTTTGACCTTGTGATCTCATTTTGCCGTCATTTTTGTACTAACGGTATGGCTCTCAACCCCCCCCCCCCGCCCTGTTAGAAGTCTATCTTGGTTCCTATTTGACCGAAGTTCTTCTTCTTCTTTGCAGCCACATTGAGGGTTTTGTCATAGGTTGAGAAACTGGGCGACCAGTAACGGATTCGTCCATAAGTCCATTACGGTCAGCGTGGTGGGTCTCTCCGGACATTTGAAGAGGTGTGCAGTATCATGGCCGAGGCAGCCACAGTTTGGGCAAACATCTGATTTGCTGCTGTCTATTTTGCTGACGTAGGACATAAGCATGGTAGAATGACCACAGCGCAGCGATGCCTGGGTGCACCTGGCCCTCCTTCCGAGTTGAGCCTAGGATGTGCAGACTTGGGGCGGCACTACCCCCAATATGGGATTAATGACCGCCTTTTCCAGATGGCACCGTACGAACTGAGTATGCTCCTTGCGCAATAGACGGGGTCGTTCTTGCTGTGAGTCGTGCCATCTTTGCAGATTGACTTTGCTGGGAGCATCGGCGACATCTGAACGCTTGCCACCCTCCTGGGCTGCAGCTGATTGGTCGGCGGGCATCGGCTGCGTGCGGCTCGCGTCGCGTCTGGCTGGCGCATTGCCAACGTCGTCGTTTCGAAAGCTCCCAGCGCCTGTCCATTCGACGACTTTATTAAGAAAGGAAGAAACACACAAGTATGTGAGTGGGCCTCATTTGTGTACTTATGCAATGAATAGGATGCATAGCAAACACAGAACTATAGGTGCCCTAGGCACAACTTTTAGAAACGGCAGCAAAATGGAACATCCCTCATTGGATTGGATTCTGTGCACAGAATTTCGCACCTTCGCCCCCCCCCCTTCTTCCAATCCTATCAATGGGTTAGTCTGCCACCGAGGAAACTGTGCGTGAAGAGCTTTTTCCTGAAGACGATGATAGAATAACATCGGTATTGATTTACATCTCTTGCTGGGAGGAGACTATCAGCCCATTTTATCGCCGTTGGCCTATCACGTCAGCATTTGCTGCTCCTGTGATAGGTCAGCGGCAGTAAAATGTGCGGGGAACCCCCTCCCAGAAAGAGATCTAAATAAGAACCATAACATCTCGCTGCTGGACAAAAAAATGCCACTGAAATGAAGTAATGTGATCTGCACGTGTGGTATTGGAAAGGGATGAATGACAATACAAGCTTCACTGCTTATTCTCCAACCATTAAGATTCTATTCACATTGTGTGATTATGTCGTTTTCATTCGTATTCTTTGCAGAAATAACTTAGCTAGGTGTGTTCGCCTTTACTCCCTGTTGTATTCATCCTGTTGCTTCAATTACAACAGCTTACAGCTGATATTGAATCAGGGTCAGAAATCGGGCGAAAACTTCGGACTCATTAAATGACAAGCGAGGACAGCTGTGGCGTTGGCAATGCGCCAGCCAGACGCGACGCGCGCCGCACGCAGCCGATGCCCGCCGACCAATCAGCTGCAGCCGAGGAGGGTGGCAAGCGTTCAGATGCATCGGCGAATGGCTTTCTGACGCCTCTCTCTCTGACGGGGTTTAGAACTCTCCAAGACGGGTGATTTGGTTGTTTGACAATGTTGATGAAAAATTGTTGGGCCTGGAGCTCACAGTGCTCCCTTACTGGTAATAAGCGGGTCTCAGCATGCAAGTGATCGACTGGGGAACTTCTTGCACATCCGGTGGCGGGTCGAAGAGCTGCATTCTGTATGGTTGCATCTTAGTCCAAGGGGATTCCGAAACTAGATGCTGCCAAACTTGTGCGGCGTATTCTAGTGCAGGCTGGAGAATCGCCTTATACGTTGTAATAATGGTTTCCTTGCTACTACCCCCATGATGTACCGCCCAGGGCTCTAAGCACGTTCAGCTTCGCTTTAACGATAGCCTGCTTCTGTTCCGTGTTCTTATGGAACTTGAGCGATGGATCGAGCACGAGTCCGAGAAGTTTTGGGAAGCGGGCCGCAGGCAAACGATCGACATTCCATACGGCATACGGATGTGCGCTGTGTTCAGTTGGGTCCGTTGTGAGTACGGATACCGATGACTTTGACGCAGAAATCTTCAGCATTTTGTGGTCGAAGAAGCTTTCCAGTGTGATCAAGTACCCGTTAATCTTAGCGGCATCCACATTTATGTCCCGATCACGACACAAGATAGTCATATCGTCAGCGTAAGCGACCACCTTGATATCCTGGGGAGGGGCGGGCATATCATCGACGTACAGACTGAAGAGAGCAGGCGACAATACGCCGCCCTGTGGGACTCCAGCTGCAATCGGAATGCTGTTTGAGACATGATTCTGGAACATCACTTTAGCCCGTCTTCCCTTAGTGAATGCAGCTATCCAGCGCTTTCGCCATGGCGGGATTGATGACTCCAGTAAGTTGTTTGATAAGATACCAAGATTCACTGTGTCGAAAGCCTTAGTGAGATCCAAGGCAACTGCTACAGTTCTCTGTGGCTTATTGGCGTTGAAACCATCAATAGCATAGCTCGTAATTTCTAACAATGCTGTCGTGGTGGAATGCAGTCTTCTGAATCCATGCTGAAACACCTGTCTCTCGTTGTGTTCGGCCAGGTCTTTAACGATCAGCTTTTCAGCCATCTTAGCAAAAGAGGACAACAAACTACTGGGACGATATCCCTTGACTGAAGCTTGGGGCTTGCCCGGCTTGGGCAGCGGAACGACGTTTGCCGTCTTCCAATTCTGCGGGATAGTACACGACCTTAACGAGGTGTTTATCACATCAGTGAGAAGCGGTAGAAGGTCAGTGGGTATCTTCTTCAAGGCAGCAGGACATATCCCATCAGGACCAATAGCTCTAGAGTTCCGCATTTCCTTTATAATCTTCTCAACTTGTGTCGTAGTAAACGCTTCGGCCGTGCTCATAATCGGGAGGCTGCACAGCTCTCTTACAGTCACTCTATTCTGCGGACCTCGTTTAGCACTGGTGATGAAAAAACTTTTCCCGAGCGCATAAGCGGCTTCCTTTCCTGATTTGAATACGCCGTTGTCGAATTCGATTGTGGAGACGGTGGCGGGTGAGCTTTTACCCGAAAGCTTCCGTAAAACCTTCCAAGTAGCTGCACTGTCCGTCTTGAAATCCAACTGCCCGGTGAACTTTTCCCACTCTTCTTTCTTGCGCATGTCTTAATCCTTTCTGATCTCATCGCCAAGTTCGGCAACGATGGGGTCCAGATGATTAACCGCTCTCCTCGCATCTCTCGTTCTAATTTTGTCGAGGATGTCTCTGTTGACATTTGGATAGAACGTCTTGACGCGACCGATAGGAATAGCCGCATTTATGACCTTGCGGATTGCGTCAGATAAATGGCACTCTTTCTGGTGCAGGTTGCCATTCCACGGGTAATCTGCCGATAGGCGAAGCGCAACTTCACTGAACAGGCGCCAGTGTGCTCGGCTTAAATTAAGATAAGAACGTTGGCGAACACCAGAAAAGGGAGCGAGAGAATTGGATTTGGATGTGGACAAAGACAGGAACATGGTCACTTGCAAAGTAGTTGAGGTGGACCATGAGCAAGAGTTAGAGAGTTTGGACGAGACAAGAGATATACCTGGGCTAAAAAATCGGCCGTTGGCAGGGAGACGAACGGGCTGATCATCGTTTAAAATGACCAGGTCGCACTCATCTGCCCATTCTTCGACGTCATTTCCTCTAACATCAGGACCGAGAGACGAGCAAAAGGTGTGAGCGTTGAAATCGCCCGCGAATACGACCGAGGATGAGAGGGAGCAGTCGCTCAGCTGCTTGAGAAGTGGGATAGGACTGTAAGATGAAGGGCATGAAGTTGTAGGTGGAATATATATGTTGAAAAGAGAAAGGGGTGTTTCTAGGGGGAGATGGAATGGGAGGTACTCGAGAGTATCGTCCGTGGGGGTGCTGGGAATGAGGTGTGAGGGAAGTGAAGATAGAACAAAAGTAGAAACTCCACCGCCGAGAGATGACCTTGGAGCATGGTGAGAAGTATAGCCTGGGATATTGGGATGAGGATAGGTAGGGGATGGAGAGAGCTTGGTTTCTCGAACCATGATCTTGTCTGGATGGTAGGTACGTGCGAAGAGAGAGAGTTCAGAAGGCTTGGCACGAAGGCCGTTTAGATTGATATGCACAATTGAAAGGGGGCGATTTGAGATAGAGGAATCTGACTTGGAAGGTGAGGAGCATAATACACAACGAAAAGATGAGTTACAGGCCATAAAACGGCCAAATTCTCACCGTCGACTGCGTACCACGCGCTTCGCGACCGCACGCGTGTCGGAAGCAGACGAGATTTGGCCGCCGCGCGCCGAGTTCCGGCCTCCGCGCGGCGGCCAAAACTCGTCGCGCGGCGGCCAAAACTCGTCTGCTTCCGACGCGCGTGCGGGCGCGCAGCGCGTGGGACGCAGTCGACGGTGAGACTTTGGCCGTTTTATGGCCTGTATGATGCCTCACATAACTGAGACCCGAACAGGAGAAGTGCACCCACCTTTAGCATCCGAAGCACTGGACGCTGGTATGTCTCCAGTTAACATCATTGCCGCACGTGGCGCATAGATACTTCTGAGCGGGTCCGGGATTCCTCTCCACGCCGGTCCTTTGCAGGAGAATCCGGAGGAGAGCTGCGGCCGGCCAGCACCTCTGCCATGACAAAAACCCTCTTTGTGGAGGGGATGACGTCGGTTTGCACGGAGGCGATCTTATTTCCTCCACACTGCCACGGCACGAACGTACGACATCTCGGCAGCACAGAAGTTCCGACCCCCTATCCCACCGGATGTTGACGGGTCCGCCCCCCCCCCTCTGTGATACATCACATCTCACGCTGAACCCTGGGTAGACACTCCACCAACTTGTGCATACATACCTCTAGACTCTTCAAATTTAAATTAGACTCTTGCCGTAATCTTTCGAAAACAGACAAACTGACCTTATATTTTTGTTAAACTCGTCAGATAACCCTTGCAAACATTATTTTGGTCGAATCTATCCAAAATCCACAAGCGTCTCGCTCAACACCTCAAAAACCTTTTGTTGGGGGAAAAATGTCTTTACATAGTTCGGAGTAGTTGTAGGCAGCTCTGGAGGCGTATTTCGATACCGTGTAAAAAACCGTTTCAGAAACGTGCGTTTATTTTGGAAGGGTCCCTTGGACCAAGAAGATTTTCATTGTTAAGGCAGTGTTCACGATAAATCTCGTTTCTGAGTCTTCAGTGTGAAGCATCACGCTGGCCGATTCTGGATGGGATATGGTCAAAGAAAGCATCGAAAACGGGCCAGGGATCGATAAAAACGACGGCGATGTGATGATTTCGTTAGTCCAGTACGCCTGCTCTTACTCGCCTTTCATGCTTTTGCGACAGCGGCAAATGCCGCAGATTTTCTATAGA
This sequence comes from Aplectana chamaeleonis, assembly GCA_029168955.1. NCBI lineage: Eukaryota > Metazoa > Nematoda > Chromadorea > Rhabditida > Cosmocercidae > Aplectana > Aplectana chamaeleonis. The sequence continues at coordinate 173,078 of JAPDOI010000124.1, read as the reverse complement.
AAAACGAGAAAAGCGACGCGGCATTTGTCGCTGGCGGCAAACGTCGCCAAGTGGAGCTTTCATGCATTTGCGACAGCGGCGTCGCGAATCGATGACCCCGTCGCTGTTTTTCGTTGGCCCCGTCGCCGTTCTCGATGGCCCCGTCGCGGTTTCTGCGGCAGCGACAAGAATGATCACGACCATTTTCATCGCAGCAGCTGAGCTCGTCGCAACATATCGTCTCGGGACCGTCACCAAACTCGGCATTTTGCCAGAGAAATCAGCTGATTTCTTCCTAGCATTTGGAATTCTGCTGCGCCATCGTCATTATTCAAATACTAGAAATTCTGGCAATATTATTCAGTGATTTTCGGCAAATTTATTCTGCTGAACAACAAGAAGATTTATTCGCTAAATGTGGTATGATCCTTCATTTCACCGTTCGATTTCTAACTATTTTGAACGCATTTGGTCCTGATGTGCTCTTCCCGTTTCGATGTTATTTTACGAGCGTTTATTCAAATGGTTGTTGCAATTTCGCCGTGCTTGATCCGAATCCATATCACCGAGCTATGCTGAATTCGACAGTATGCTCTCTGATATAGGCTCGGAAATGCAGGTTTTTCCAATGCTCCCCATAATATCCAAATATTTTCACTGAAATCTTCTGAATATTGAAAATGTGTGAGTAATCGCCTGATTGCGCCACAGCCTGATTGCATTTCTGTTTGGCAAAATGCCTGGCCCACTGAAGGTGCCGGCACGATAAATAGCGGCAAACGCCGCCACCGCCCTAGCGATTCGCGACAAATGCCGCAAAATGCTTATTTGCTGTGGGTCCAAGTGCTACATTTGCCGCTGTCGCAAAAGCATGAAAGGCGAATTAGTCCGCCCGTTCTGACGCGCTTGCCGCGCCGCGGACGTTTTCGAAGGTAAATTGTCAAGAAACTGCCACGTCCAGCCTGATCGATTCGCGCACATTTCGTCATTAGCGCGCGCTTGCCGAAACTAGCAGGGGCCGTAAGCTCGTCCACACCCTGAACGTTAGAAACCACTATTTTAGCTTATTCTGAGTGCTTTTCTTCGCTGTTTCTTCACTATTCGATAGCTCACGACCGAACAACCCCATTTTTGAGTCGAACTCGACTATGATATTCATCGTGGGCACTGTCTTTAAGTAGTTATGAATAGGGGAACCTTCGACATTGGCAAGAGTAGCATGCTGTCTACACCAGGATATTACAAATCAGAGATTTTTTTTCCAGGCGAAGGTCGCTGCAATGCTGCCAATGTACCAGGTGTTCACTGGGGTAAAAGGACTGTGAGTTGCAGTTACGTGATTGTTGTGTCTCCGCGCAATAGTGATGTTTTAGAGACATATCGCAAGCTGACCTAATATCCCAACAAGATGTTTCTGCTGCTGCATGCAGTACCTCGTCGGCAACTACAGCATCGTCTTCAATATTTCCTGTTTCCATAGTTAAAACGAGTGTGACTCAATCTAATAGCGCTTCTATTTCTCCCCAAATATCTGTTGTTAGGGTGAAGTTGATTTTTTTTAGAAATGCATTCATTTTATTCATCTTATGCAATATTTAGGATTCCCCTAGTGATAGCCAGCTGTCTAACGCCACGTCATCTCATCCTCCGACATCAACGCAGGATACTGATGGCGAAATGTCGGCTCAATCCTCAAGTCAGACGCATGCGTATGATCTTACCGTGCGGTCAGCTAGCCCTGCCAAATCTCCTAATGCAAATAACTCTTGTATCATGATCTCACAACAGTCAACAATCAAGGCAGGAACCTCATCTGCCCTATCCGTATGGGTTTCCTTTTTTCCTACATTTAACATTATAGAATTTTGTGAAGGAGGAATCAAGTACTAGGTTGGTCTGGAAGTGTTGCATCGAAGGTGGGTCAGTCCATCTGTCCAACCTCGATTATTACCAGTCGAAGATTTCAGCCGGATTCGAATTTATTATCAACATTTTCAAGCGAATTTCAAGCTTGTATATCGAGTACAGACAACGGTGTGACTTTCGCGCTGTAAGTCGCGCCGCAGCGATGAGAGAGCAGCCATGCTGTTGTGATCGTGTACTCGACCAACAAGCCGAATTTCAAAATTTTTGGACTTTTTTAAAAATCAATAGCGATTTCTGTCGCACCTTCATTTTTCAACGGCTTCAGGACACCAAACTTCATTGGTAAAGGCAGCGTACACGCTCACAATCATGGTGGAGATAACAGCATAAATAGGACCGCTCGGTTCCTACCATGTCGTAAACGACGTTTGAAGCGCCAAAAACCATCGAGGATGACAATGTTTGAGCAATCTTGCCTTCCACGCGTGTATTTTCCCACCCATTCGAGTACGAGAATGAGAAATGAAACTTGAGAAAACATGTGATAAGTTAGAGTGATAGCACTATCAAATGGGAGTGCACGAGAGACAGCTTGATCCACCTGAAAATATCATGTTTGTTCACCGATGAAATCCTCCATTTCAAGAAGTTAGCCGAAGTAGAGCGGCATACTCGAAAGTGGACGAGAGTTAATCGGTATGCAGACATGTTATATTCAAGTAAATCAAGCTGTTTCTCTCGTGCACTCCCATTTAACAGTGTTATCACTCTCAATTACCACCTGTTTTCTCAAGTTTCATTTCTCATTCTCGTACTCGAATGGGTGGGAAAATACAGGCGTGGAAGGCAAGATTGCTCAAACATTGTCATCCTGGATGGCTTTTGACGCTTCAAACATCTTTGGCGACATGGTAGAGGCAGTGCGGGCCTATTTATGCTGTTATCTCGACCACGTTTGTGAGCGTGTATGCTGTCTTAAATATTATGGACAGTGCCTCATTCAATGATATTCATCCTGTCAATTATCAATTTTTTTCGGAAACCAAAATGTAAAAAAGGCGGTCCTCGTAAAAGTCGGTAATTTACAAAGTTTATGCCATTGGATGAGACGCTGTCCATACTGTTTACTGTCCATATCGGGGTGAAACATCGGTCCGCAGTTGTGTAGAACCTGGGCGCAGCTACGATCTCCTCCGCCTAGTGACCCAGTTTTAAGAATTTTCCGTGACTCTCCCATCAAATTCTCGTTTTTAGGGTAAATTTTCTACGATCCCGACCCGAAATTTTCATTTGTGTGCTGAAATTTTTACTTCCCGACCCATTGAAAATTTAGCGCGGCCGCGCTTCATCCTGTCCTATTAACTAACAGGGGAAGTATAGAAAGCGTAGTTCGGATCTGCCAAAACGACTAGTATCGTTAGTATCTCTTCTGGATCAATAGTAAAAATGCGCAGTATCCCGCCCGAGCTGCAGGTTCTAAACAATAATGAGCATTTTTTAAGCTTCGCGAAAAGGCAAGGGAACCCCTCTTTTGCAGTTTCAAAAAATTGTCTCGGATTTAGCTCAAAAGTTGTATGTTGGGGTAATCTAGAGTGGTGAACACGAATCTTAAGTCCGTTTGTCGAAATTTTGAGGTTTACTGGAGTTTACGGTTGGTAACATGTCATTTAGGGGCCAAAACCCACCTTAGTATTTTGAAAATCGACAAACGGACGTTAAATTCGTATTCTTTACCCCGAATAACCCCAGTATACAAATTTTGAGTGAAATCACAGATTTTGACCAAACTACCGTATGCCCACCGTAATTTACCGTAATCTACAAAAAATCGATAAACGGACTCCAGATTCGTGTTTAGCACTTCAAATAACTCTCAGAGAATGGTGTCGAGACATATCTATCGTAGAAATTTGGAAATCTCGAAAGTGGCGTTTTTCCCTTGAAAATTTTCCCCAGTTGGGAAGCTTCGAACGAAAACAGCCGAAAACTTCGGAAAATCGACTAATAAACCACAGATTGGTGATCAGCTTCAAAAAAAAACCCTGTGAGAATTTTAAGTCAAATCTGGAACATTTTTTCTAAAACGCTTCCACAGCCCTCTAATCGGTATAAATAAACGCCCAACCGCAAATCCGTTAAGTCCAAAACGCTGTCAGTCTGGACGAAGTATGGGAAATTTACCTTCACCAAAACTTTGTTCAGGGCGGTAGGTTTGGGCGCTGAACACATTTATGAGGTCTGTTTCCGGATTTTCCGGAAACATGCGCTTTTTGGAAGGTACAAAAAGCTCAAAAAACGACCTTTCTAAGCTTGTAACTTCTTGGAACCTGCAGCTCGGGGCTGGATACTGCGCAGTTTTACTATTGAGCCACAAGAGATACTAACGACACTAGTCGTTTAGGCAGATCCGACCTACGCTTTGTATACTTCCCTTGTAAGCCAGGGTAAACATCTCATAGTTCATGGAATCTGCGGGTGAACAAAATCACAAATTTCAAGGGTTTTTTATTTGGAAAAATGGACTATCATTCGAATTACGTCACTTTTCGGATAACTGGGAATTGTGATTTTGAGAACGCGAAGAATTCTACTCTGACAGAACTTATTCGTCCCCCCTCCCCGTTGACCGTTGTCTGAAAACCAGAGACAGCTCAAGCCATCCTGACGTTGAAGAGAAAAATTGATTTACCGGATGATCCAATATTATTCGATGCCCAAGTGTTAAATCTGTGGTGTCTTGAAGTCCTTTGGTAATGCAGTTATGCCAGGCAAAGTGTTTTGGAACTCTTTCAAAAACCTGTTTCTGTACCATTGCATAAATTCCGTTAATCCGTTTTGGTACTATGAATTGTTGTTCACAGGGTTCAACTGTTTTATGACTAAAATGGCTGTAATGGGTAGAGGGAAGGCAACAAGATTCAAAACCTTAAGCACCTAAAGTCCTAGCGAAATTTCGAGGTGGACTTTGATGCAGGTCGGGTTTTTTCTTCATTCGGGTAGCGATAGGAGCAATCAGATAGAAAAAAGTATTGAGCTCGTGAATTTTGTACTTCACTTCGTCGTGCGATCACAGTCGGACAGTGGCAAATTTGCTGTCCCACATTTGGTGCAAGACTTGTTTTTGTAGCAACCTAATATTTTGGAAAAGGCTTAGTCAGGGTCAAGCAGGCCGATATGCAGGATCTCAGGGGAACTACGCCCCCTCCCAGTGGTGATCGGAATTTTCGGAAATTGTTACGATCTTCCGAAAATTCCGTTCTGGGTCGAATTTTTTATCATCCCCAGCCGAACTTTTCATTTTTTCGGCTAAATTTTCTACGACCCCCTCACCATCTGTTGAAAAATTACAGTCGCGCTTGACCCTGTGCCTAGTGCAGTCAGATCCTGTAAATTTCTATGATCAAATGTGCCAGACGATTACTTTGACATTTGAAAATGCTTCCAGGAACCACAGCCCTCGACATCGCAGAGTAGCGGTCATTCCGTTGCTGAGGATGCTTGGGCAGGCGTTGACCTCGGAGATCTTGATCTTTTCACAGGGTCATCCTCTAAAGAAAATGAACCCGAGCTTTCAAGTGTATTCGAAATCGGAGGGAATATCTTTCCGCATTCCATGCCAGAATCGCCACAGAAATCGGCGTCTTTGTATGTTGTTCATTCAGTAGCCCTTCACAGGAATAACGAGAAATGATGGATATTTACAGTTCGGCCGCAGGTGTTTCCCATTCTTCTGGCAATCACGCCGAAATAACAACTGCTGACCAGGAGTTCGACCAGATATTCAGCAGTTTGGAAAACAATAACGCAACAACTAATGCATTTCCTTTCGATTTTCATGTCGGTGAAAACAATCCCAATCTGAGTCCTGTGCAGGTTTGTTCCTGTCTGTTTTACTCTTGCTTTTTCTTCGACTTCAGAAGTTCTAGAAGGGCGTCATTCTTTCAGTTCACACCACCTGATTCGCCATCTGCCGCATCCCCTGAACCGAACATGATTTGCCTGTTTGCTGGTGCGTCAACATCTTCGGCCAATCCTCCACAACCATCTACATTTCCTCTTTCACGAACACCTACCCAATCTCAACAAGGATGTGCTAAGCGGAAAAATGGTGGATATTTTTCTGTTCATTTTGTGATTGCAGTCAGAATTCGTCTAATCCCATTAATTTGCAGTAGTCACGAGACCTGTTGCTGCTCCTTCGCCATCTTCATTCAAAAAGGAACCTCTCGTGACTCGTCCTGTGCACAAGTGTAACAAGGTCCCGATTTATAAACAACGGAAGTTCAACGTTGTTATGTCCACAGAGAAAAACACGGAAAATAAGAAAGGTATTGTCTCCGCAGCATGTGGTAATTTCGTTTCCCTCGTCTCTATATCAGAGTATGCCTGTATTGTGTCGTTTTCAGATGCCAGCGATGCTTATTGTTTTGAAGATGAAGACGAGAATGTTATTCTTGTTGGACAGATCAATTCCAAGGAAAAATTGGACGCTGAGGTGGTCATCTGATAGATTGAATCTTTATGCTCCAGAGTGGTTTTGTTGTTCAAGCAACCAGTAGTATTCAGGTCCGCGAAAAATTGTCGAGGATTTCGGCTCAACATCCTGACGGCCGACACAGAAATATTTACGTGCCTGGGATTGGTTTCGCAGTTCCTCCAGACCAACAGGTACCGAAAATGCTTAAAGGCACCGTACACGATGAAAACCATACTTGGGTTTTCGAGTTTTTAGTGTTGTTATATGCCAATAGTGACTGAAGGTTGCAAAATGCCCCCTCAAATACGTCAACTTTTAAGGAAAAACCCATTTCAGGAAAGCCCAATACAAATTTGAAGTTCCCGCCGAAATCAATTTGGGATAGTTGCGCTAAGAACACAAGGAACACTTTTACGATTCGTTTCTTGGCGCAGCGTTGGAAGCAATTCACCGAGGACGCCATTCAGACGAGCGATCTTTTCTTTGAACGAAACTAGAAAGGGTTACTAACATGCTACGTCCATTGCCGTCAGCTGCTTTCGATCGATGCCGAGCGTGAAATCGAGTGGCGTGTGAATTGCGCCCTACGACGCGTCAACGCACGATCGCCGGCAGCGACAACGGAGTTTCGTTCCTTGTAACAACGTATCGACCCCAAGGCCGGCCCCCAAAACCCAGGAAGCCCTTTTGAGGTAAGCGAATCTCCATTCAGAGGCGATTTTGGAACTCCAAACTTTCTGAGTGACATTATTATGACCCACTAGTGCGACTGAACGCAAAAGCTGGAATTCGGTTTTCATCGTGTACGATGCCTTTAAAGGAACAGTCCAACCTCAGAGGTAATTTTTGATATTAAGGTCCGGTCGCCGTATGTAGCAACCCTACCAAGCGCCATATCTCAATTCGCTCAAATAAGCGAGAAAAAGCTAGGGAAAAATTGACCACGCCCCCTTAAAAGAAAAAATGGGTTACGCCCACCGACAGGTTTCCGACCTCAATAGGGAATAGGCGCGCAAATGATTTTGTCCAAAATCTATGTCCTTCCTTTTGTTTTCGGTCTGGATTTCTTTTGTGACCTGCTTCAAAACGCTGACTGCGAATAACGAGAAAAAACAGACCCGAGACAACTCGTCCGCGAGATTCTCGCCTTTCAAATCCAGAATTTTTGAGAGGCCATAACTTCGTTGGTGGTGGTTTCTGAGCGATTCTGGAGACAAATTTGTGATCAGCGTAAAATTTTCTCCAAGACAAGCAGGAAAACAAAAATTCGATTCTGAGGTTGGACTGTGGCTTTAATGTACTAACGAACAGCTGTTTCAAAACGTCCGATTTCTCCTTCTTCTTTGCTGCCACATTTTCTTCTCTATTCGTCGCATTCAATCCATAGCAAAATCGCATTCAGCTGTAGTACTACTGGCACTCAAAGGATCCAGTGCAGGGACACGTGCTCTGAACAGCAGCACGCGTTGTGAATTTCCATAGCAAGAGCACGTGCCGCAAGTGAGACACTAGCAGACCTCGACCTTACGACCAGGGTCAAGCGGGATTGCCAAATTCCGTAACGGGGGTGAGGGGGTCGCAAACAAATTTGGTCCGAAAATGAAGGTTTGAGTTGGGATCGCAAAAATTTCGGATCAAACATGAAAATTTGGCGAAGAACTCCCAAAAACTCCCGATATTTTCAGTCACGAAATGGAAGGATCGTAGCATTGCTTAGGTTTTAGACGCTTGAGCCCGACTACTCAACGCATTTTTGTCGTCTTATAGATCTAGTAATCAAATATAAACTGGCCAGAAATCGCGCCTTGGGGGGGGTCGCAAAAATTTTCGGTATTGGAAAAAAATCGATGTGGGGTCGCTCCGAGTTTGGAAAATTACGCAACACCCCGCTTGGTCCTGCTTTCGACGGTGGCCCTCCTACTCACGCAATTGATAATTTGTATTCGTGGCCGTAGGCACACTGAGGTGAAGTAGATAACGCGCCTCACAATCAGTTGATCATTAAGATATCATTAACACTTCTTTCCGGACCTGCATTCTACCCCAAGCTTGGAAGGCAGCCAATGTGATACCGTTGCCAAAGCCAGGCAAGTCTCAAAGCACGGTAAAAGGCTTTCGACCAATTAGCCTGTTATCGCCCGTTGCCAAATTAGCTGAAAAGTTGATCGCGACGGACCTGGCTGATCAAAATAAGCGACAGCAGCATCAGCATGGGTTCAGGAAACTTCACTCTACTACTACTGCTCTATTGGAGATCGTGAGCTTTGCGGTCGACGGATTCAATATGAGAAAGCTCCTAAGAACGGTGGCGGATCCGAGATGCTCAACCTACGCGTGGTGGATCTGTGGAGTCGACTACCAAGATCAAGGAGACTCATCAAACGGGCATCAACAACTCCACGAGGAGTTTTTTCTGTATGGGAGTGCAAATGGCTGGCTGCTGCACTCCTCCGCATACTACTGCTACGAGCCGGCATTGAGAGGAACCCAGGGCCACCCAGCAAGACTCCACGATATCCCTGCTGTCATTGTGGATTATCGGCTCAACATGCAAGCGTCCAGTGCGGTGGTTGCCTCGGCTGGGTACACCTCAAATGTTCGGGGTTAACCAGCTTTAACGACTACACTGTTGCTTATTGTTGTAGTTCTTGCTCTAACTCTCCCCCTAGTGTTCCTCTCATAGTCTAGACATTTTTCAACTCAATATCAATGGCCTGCGTGCCAAATTTGCTGAACTCACATTGTACATTGAACGCTCTCATCCAGATGTCATTCTCCTTCAGGAGACAAAACTTAGCCCAACATCTTCCCTACCCCGCCTCCCCGGTTATACGTCTTACCACCTTCCTCGCACATCTCATGGTGGAGGCGTTTCTACGTTTGTAAAATCCTCTATACCTTCTCATCTTATTGCTCTCCCTGATGATAATAATGTAGAATGTATTGGTGTTCATGTTATATTGCAAAGTTGCCCTATAGATATTGCTAATATTTATATTCCCCCTGTCTCCTCATGTCCCAATTCGTTTGACCCCCAGATCCCTAGATCCCGATGACAGAGGGGAACTACTTGAGTTCTTTGCTGAAGATTGTGACCTTGTTGCCATTAATGAGGACGCTCCCTCTCGCCTTTCGTCCACGGGCAGGCCGTCCTCTCCGGATGTCACTTTTGTATCATATTCTCTTGCTGTTTCCCGTAACTGGTCCACTGCTATAGCTATGGCCAGCGATCATGTACCCATATGTGCTTCATTGGATTTGTCCCCCAATAGTCACCTGGCACCTTTCATAGGCTCACGTAGCAAATTGTACACCAACTATCGTAAGGCTAACTGGGTCATGTTTAAGGTGTTACTCAATCGGGTAGCCTACTATCCGCTTACCGGCTCCGTTCATGGGAAGGACAAGTTCATTGTTGATGCCATATGCAATGCCTCCAGAATTGCGATTCCTACAGGGCGCGTTAGAACGTTTCATCCTAACGTTCCCAGAGACGTCCTGGAGCTGATCGAATCACGGGACGAGAAACGCAGTGCTGATCCTGGAGATCCCAGCATTCAACTACTGTCTGATGAGATCACCAAAAGGCGGAATGATTACAAGCGGACGCGATGGATGGAGTTCACTGAATCCTTGAATTTCTCCACTGATGCAAAGAAGACTTGGAGCATTCTTAAGCGGTTATCTGGGAAGAAATCGGTAGCGGATCGCAACATGCTTGAGTTCCCTTCAGGGAAATTCGAGTCCGGATTTAAGGCTGCATGTCGACTTGGAAAGCACTTTGCTTCATCTACGTCCCGCCGTGATCATTCCAACAGGCTCACTATCCGGTCTTTAAGGAAGCTCAGCCGACAAGATGTACCTGCCATAACTGCCTCTGAGATGTCTTCCCTCATCAAGCCCATGAAGAACTCGAGAGCCGAGGGACCCGACGGCGTCTCAGCCGTCCATCTCAAGCACTTGCCGGAACAGTTCCTTGAACTACTTTGTGATCTGGTCTACTCGTCATTCAGCACAGGTGTCATTCCCGCTAGATGGAAGCAAGCAATTGTTCTACCGATCCTCAAGCCTGGCAAACCAGAAGATCAAGCAACTTCGCATCGACCCATCTCCCTTTTGTCCCCTATTGCTAAGTTAGCGGAGAAATTCATCAACCCGCACCTCCAAGAAGCATTACGTCATAACGTGCATCAACATGGCTTCAAGAAGGCCCACTCTACCATTACGGCACTCACGTCCATCACAGAACACATTATTGCTGGCTTCAACATGAAACCTCCAGCTGGTAGAAGTATAGTCGTGGCGGTTGATTTAACCGCTGCCTTCGATAATGTCAGTATCCCGCTGCTGTCCAAATCGATTCTGGACTCTACTATTCCCGACTGGTGCAAAAGATGGACTGATAACTTTGTCAAGAACCGTTCCATTCGTGTGAAGTTTGATGGACACTTGTCGAAGTCTGTGCCCCTGAAGGCGGGCGTCCCACAAGGAGGAGTTTTATCTCCCAGCCTGTTTTCATTGTATTTGTCTGATGTGCCGAAGGCGTCACCAAACATCCACTTATGTCTATATGCAGATGACATCACTATTATTTGTACTGACCCTGTCCTCGATCGAGCCACTGGTGAGATGAATAAATACCTCGTCAGTCTGGCTAAGTTCCTGGAATCGAAGCAGCTAAAGGTCTCTCCAACCAAGTCCAGCGTCACTTTGTGCACTACAGCGACAGCCGAACACAAGCTGCATCCCATGGTTTTTTGGGAAGGAATTATGCTGCCCTTATCAAAACACCCTCGACTACTCGGTGTATTCCTGGACCCGTCACTACGTTTTCATGAAGATACACGTATTCGAGCTGCTGCTGCCAACACACGTAACAACATCCTACGTTCGCTAGCAGGCACTACATGGGGTAGCTCTAAGGAAATCCTGCGAACCACCTACAGGGCTATGGTGCAGCCGGTGCTGGAATATGGAGCCCCAATATGGTCAAGACACATGTCGGAAACCTCTTGGAGCAAACTTCAGCTTGCACAGAACACTGCTCTACCCGTGATCACTGGATGCCCTCGATCCACACCGGTATCTCATCTACATCAAGAGTGTTCGCTGCTTCCTGTAAAGCAGCGTTGTCAACTCCAGTCGCAACAGTTCCATGTTGGCATTGTAAGGAATTCCACACACCCCAATTTCCCTCTACTGTCATCTGGTCCCCATTTCCGACATATACGCTCGCCACTTCATGCTGCAGTCTCTGTCTTGGATCGTCAACGTTGGGCGACGTCGGAGCTCAATCGCGTCAGACTACTGCAAATGGAGCACACCCGATTCGTCAGAGAATACCTTTCCAGTGCTCCGCTAAATCCAATTCATGGCGACGTGCCTCCCCCGATCGATGGCAGCGAAATGGACCTACCCAGACGTACACGCCTCATCCTGGCAGGTCTACGTTGTGGACACTCCTCATACCTCAAGGCCTTCGTCCATAAGATCGACTCGTCGATCCCTGACGAATGTCCCGACTGCCACAACCCAGGGCACGATTCATTTCATATATTTTCATGTCCTGTGAGGCCGACTTCTCTAACAGTTATGGATATGTGGAAGAACCCGTGCGATGTGGCTGCCTTTTTACACCTATGAGGAGAAGCTCTGTTGTGGCCGATAAGAAGAAGAAGAACGGTGGCCGTTGCCCTTGACCTGAGCAAAGCGTTTATCTCTGTTCTTCTTCTTCTTTGCAGCCGCAGGAAGGTTTTTGTCAAAGGTGCAAGAAACGGGCGACTGAAACCGGATTCGTCCACAAATCCATTGTTGTAAGAGTGGTAGGCCTCTTTGGGCATTCGAATAGGTGTTAAGTTGTGTGGCCACGGCTACCACAGTCCGGGCACTCGTCCGGCTTACTGCGATCGATCTTATGCAAGAATGACATCAGCATAGGGGAATGACCGCAGCGCAACGAGGCAAGGGTACTTCTAGCCCGCCTACCGAGTTCCATCTCGGTGTCGCTGACTATGGGAGGTGCGACCCCCAATATGGGATTGACGGTCATCCTACTCAAGTGATCCCTGACGAACTTGGTGTGCTCCGCACGTAAAAGACGCAGACGATCCAGTTGGGAGTCCGTCCATCTCTGTATATTAACTTTCTCGGGAGCATCCGCAAAAGGCCTTCTGATACGTCTCTCTCTCACGGGATTCATGATCCTTCTTAATGGGTGGTCAGGCTGCTTGACAATGCTAATAACCAGTTGCTGCGCCTGGAGTTGGCAGTGCTCCTTAACTGGCAGAATTCGGGCTTCAGCATGAAGATGTTCCACTGGGGTGCTTTTAGCACACCCTGTGGCAATCCGAAGAGCAGCATTTTGGACTCGCTGCATCTTTGTCCACGATGAATCCGATATCATGTGCTGCCATACCGGTGCAGCGTACTCCAACGCCGGCTGCAATATTGCCTTGTAGGTGGTCAAAATTGTCTCCTTGCTGCTTCCCCACGACGTTCCTCCCAGAGCTCGTAGGACGTTGAGCTTTGCTTTCACTGCAGCCTGTTTCTGCTCAGTATTCTTGTGGAACCTCAACGAAGGATCCAATACTAGGCCGAGCAGCTTAGGGAAACGTGCGGCAGGCAGACGAGCGTCTTCCCAATCCACTACGGGGTGAGCGCAGTGTTCCTTAGGGTCAGTGGAGAAAACTGATACAGATGATTTAGCGGCAGAGACAGTGAGCATCATATCATCGAGAAAGTTCTTCAGAACGATGAGGTAGCTATTGATCTTGCGTGCAGCTACATTAATGTCTCTGTCCCGGCACAAGATGGTGATGTCATCCGCATACGCAACGACTTTGATGTCACTTGGGGGGACGGGCAAATCTTCCAGGTAAAGACTGAACAGAGCAGGCGATATGACTCCTCCTTGAGGGACACCGGCAGCGATCGGGATGCTATTAGAGACATGTCCCTGAAACAGCACTTTTGCTCGGCGCCCTTTGATGAGTGCTGTAATCCATCGCTTCCGCCAAGGCGGGATGGTGGACCTCAATAGCTTCTCAGACAGTATGCCCAAGTTGACAGTGTCAAACACCTTCGTGAGGTCCAGGGCTACTCCAACAGTGCGTTGAGGCTTTCCGGCGTTGAAGCCATCCAAAACATAGCTCACAATCTCCAGCAGCGCCGTGGTGGTAGAGTGTAATTTGCGGAATCCATGCTGGTGCTGCTGATTGTTATTATGCTCGGCAAGCTCCTTGACGACCAGTTTCTCAGCGACCTTTGCGATTGGTGATAACAGACTTATTGGCCTGTATCCCTTTGCCGTCGATGGTGATTTACCTGCCTTAGGCAACGGAACGACGCTTGCCATTTTCCAGTCTTGGGGTACGATGCACGTGCGAAAGGATGTGTTGATGACGTCAGCCAGGATTGGCATAATCTCAGTCGGCAGTTTCTTCAAGATCGCTGGACTAATGCCATCCGGCCCTACAGCCTTCGAGTTGCGCATCTCTTTTACCACCTTTTCAATTTGCGCGGGCGTCACTGCTTCTGCTTCATTCATGAGTGGCAACTTACACAGCTCTCTTACAGTCACTCGATTTTGTTTCCCTCTCTTAGCCTGAGTTATGAAAAAATTCTTTCCGAGAGCAGTTGCAGCCTCCTTTCCCGATTTGAAGACTCCATTCTCGAACTCGATCGTAGAGTAGTTGGTGGAGGTGCTCTTGCCCGAGATCTTCTTTAGAACTTTCCAAGTTGACGCTCCATCACTCTTGAAATTCATCTTCTCCGTGAATTTCTTCCAACACTCCTTCTTGTGCTTGTCCAGATCTCGCTTAATCTCGCTATCCAGCTCAGCAATGGTCGGATCCAGGTGATCTGCCACTCTCTTTGCATCCCTTGTCCTTATCTTCTCCAAGATTTCCCTGGTGACATTGGGAAAGAAAGTCTTAACTCGGCCCTCCGGAATGGCGGCTTTCATTGCCTTGCGAATCGCGTCCGTCAAGTGACGCTCTTTCTGGTGCACGTTTCCATTCCATGGGTAGTCATCCACATGGCGAAGTGCCACCTCCCTGAACAAGCGCCAGTCTGCAAGGCAAAGATTAAGATAAGACCTTTGACGGATACCTAAATAAGGAGCGAGAGAATGAGAGAGATCGACATGGACAAAAACGGGGATATGATCACTGGACAGAGTTGTAGCGGTAGACCAAGAGCAGGCGCTGGAGAGATTAGATGATACAAGAGAGATGTCTGGACTAGAGGATCGGCCGTTGGCCGGGAGACGAGTGGGCTGATCATCGTTGAGAATGACCAGATCGCACTCTTCCGCCCATTCTTCGACGTCTTCTCCTCTAGCGTCAGTGTCAAGCGACGAGCAGAATGTATGAGCATTGAAATCGCCTGCGAAGACAACAGAGGGTGAAAGGGGCAGTCGGACAACTGCTTAAGTGAGGGAATAGGGTCATAAGATTGGGGACAGGACGTGTTAGGAGGGATATAGATATTAAAAAGAGATATAGGTGTTTTAAGAGGGAGATGGATAGGTAGGTACTCGAGAGTACCGTCCTTTGGTGTGTTTGGTATGATATGAGAGGGTAGATTTGATAATACGAAAGTGGAAACTCCTCCGCCGAGAGCTGTCCTTGGAGCATGATAAGCAGTGTAGCCAGGAATGTTAGGGGTGACGTGCGGTAGTAGAAGGAGAAAGTTTGGTTTCCTGAACCATTATGACATCAGGATGATGAGTACGAGCAAAAAGAGAGTTCAGACAACTTGGCACGAAGGCCATTGAGGTTAATATGCACAATAGAGAGGGGGCGGTTGGTAAATGAGGAATCAGAGTTACTGGGGGCAGAGCACAGAACACAACGGAAGGAAGGATCGTGATGCCTCACAGAACTGAGACCCGAACAGGAGAGATGCACCCACCTTTGGCATCCGAAGCACTGGACGCTGGTATGTCTCCTGGTAACATCCTTGTCGCACGTGGCGCATGAGTACTTCTGAGCGGGTCCTGGATTCCTCTCGACGCCGGCCATTTGTAGTAGAATCCTTAGGAGAGCTGCAGCCAGCCAGCATCTCTCCCATGACAAAAACCCTCCACGCGGAGGGGTTGACGTCGGTTTGCACGGAGGTGGTCTTCTTTCCTCCACACTGCCACGGCACGAACGTACGACATCTCGGCAGCGTTTATCTCTGTTAACTTGGGACTGCTGTCCGAGAAACTTCTCAAGGCGCCGCTACTATCATGGCAGAAGCGATGGATTGGTTCACGAAAGGTCGCCGGGCTAAGGTCCTGTTCCAGAATCACGTATTCGATAGCATTTCAATAGCAGCCGGTGTTCCGCAAGGCGGAGTGTCGTCCCCTGCCCTATTCAGCCTGTATCTTGAGGACATTCCCGAGCCTCCCAATGATGTAAAGATTCCAAAAACCCAAAGATCAACAGAAAGGACGAATGTGTGGCGATCACCCAAAAACTAGCCCCCTTTGTTGACCTTTGTGGGTTTTGATGTAAAGATTGTTATGTATGCCGACGACATCACCACCGTGTGCCAGGACCATGACCTGCAGGTAGCCGCTAATAAGATCAGCGCCTATCTCGTCGAGTTGAAGCTCTTCCTCGATAATATGATGCTCACAATCTCTGCTGCAAAATCTTCTGTTTCAGTGTTCACAACAAACACCAAAGAACACAGTGCCCACCCAGATGTCAAATGGGATGGTGACCGGTTGCCAGCAGCAAAATTCCCCAAGCTGCTTGGCCTTATTCTTGATCCGTCACTGAAGTTCCACAAAAACGCGGAACAGAAACAAACAGTCGTTCAGGCTAGACTTAATATCTTGAGAGCTCTCGGAGGAACATCATGGGGACGCAGCCGAGAGACTATATTGAGAACTTACAGAGCAATACTTCAGCCGGCTCTGGAATATGCGGCACCAGTGTGGCAGCTCCTGGAATAAGCTGCAGCGTGTACAGAATGCTGCGCTTAGAATTGCTACCGGTTGTGCCAGGAGCTCCCCAATAGAACATCTTCACGCGTAGGCCTGCATATTGCTGGTCAAGGAGCATTGTGAACTCCAGGCACAGCAGATGTATATTAATGTTCTGAGACAGCCGAATCATCCGACAAAGAGAATTATGAAGCCCATTAGAGAGAGGTCGATTAGGACGCCGTTCACAGACGCTCCTCGTAAAGTTGATGCACAGAGATGGGCCGACTCCAACATGGAAAATCTTCGTCTACTGCGTGAGGAGCACACCCATTTTGTACAGGATATCTAACGAAGGCGGCTGTGGACCCTATCTTAGGAGCAGTGCCGCCTCGGGTTTGCGAGTCCGAGTCTCAACTCGGCAGGCGAACCAGTTGTGCTCTTGCCTCGCTGCGCTGTGGTCACTCTATTCTGCTCATGTCTAACGTCAACAAGATCGACAGCAGCCGACCAGACGCATGGCCGGACTGTGGTGCTCCCGGACACGACACGGCGCACTTGTTCATGTGCCCGAAGAGACCTACCTCCCTAACCACTATGGACCTTTGGACGAATCCTGTGAAGGCCGCCCAGTTCCTCAAGCTATGACAAAAAAACCACTTTGAGGCTGCAGAAGAAGAAGAAGACAAGAGTGGAAAACTCACGAGCGCGGCATGGATTCGAACCCTTGACCTGATTCCTCACTGCAGCCGGCACTCCCACTGCGCCAACCGGTCACGACTCTGAGGGCGCTGACTTCGTATATGACCGCGCGCAGCCTCGTTCATCGTAGCAGCATATTTCGGTATTATAACACAGTATGGGATGATTCCTGGTGTAGAAGTCACATCGGGGTATCTTAGGATGCGACGAAGACTCATGGTTTACTCGTTATGATGCGTCTACGAGTGAAGCGCTAACAACGCCTCCGTCCAGTCACCAGTCCCCCACCGATCATTCAGCCCCCTTTAAAATACTGCACCAGCCTTTTGATTGATAAGATTGACAGACTAGCAGCTTAATTTCATAGCTTAATTTGTCTCCGTGAGGCAGGGTTCTCGTTTTTTGTTTATTGATTTTTTTTCCGAAAATTGGCTAGACTTCGAAGGTTCTACCTTTGTTGTAGTTGAAGCGCGTTCTCTTGGACGTATTTAGTAAATAAATAAATAAATAAAACGCCTATAACTCCTTTCAGAGAAACGATTCGCAGCTGCAATGTAAAAATTCGTATTCTTCGTCGAAAATTGATTCTAGTAACGCTTATGTCATTTGGAATGGCCACGGAATGCAATGATCCTTCCCTTGTCAGTGTAGCCCGGGAATATTAGGGTGGAGATATAGTTATAGTCTACAGCAATGGAAGTAGGACCTGGTGAGGTTGCGGAATCTTCTTAACATACTGTAGCCCGATAGTGTTATCACTCACTTTTTCGAAACAACTAAAATTGGTCGGTGAGTTTCGGCATCCGCTCAAGCATTTCACCTGTTTTCATTGCTTCCACAATCGTAGTCTTATCGGTGAATACACAGACCCACCGATCTATCAAAGCTGTTCCGGAAAAATGAGTGATACCACTAACAACCTACCGTATGTTAGGACGAGTCCGCAACCTCACCAGGTCCTACTAACATTGCTGTATAGTGGAGTCCACCAAGAGTGTCTCATTTACTTATCAATAAGAAGCGGTCGGCTGGGGATCAATAAGTATGAATCCCATACCAGCACGCTCGATACCGATTGAGCGAGAGCGGTTGTGCTGCATTGAGTTACATGTTCATTGATCTCCAATCGACCGCTTCTCATTGATAAGTAAATGAGCCACTCTTGGTGGACTCCACTATAGACTATAGGTCCGTGGCCTGTTTCCTCAAGAAAAAACGTTTAAATTCAAACCGCGGCTGGCGAGGCGGTTTAATTCTCAGAGATTGAGATTTAAACCGGCACGCCAGCCGCAGTTTGAATTTACACGTTTTTTTCTTGGGGAAACAGGCCACGGACCTAACTATATGTAGTAGAGGGGGACAGTACGGTTTTCAAACTATAATAACATCCGTGGCCGTATTCATGAAACTACGGGAGCCTCCCGGGAAGGTTTTTAGAACCAAACGATGTACGCGGCGAGCGGACTTTAGACCCTCCTGGGAGGCTTCTGTAGTTTCATGAATACGGCCTCCGGATGGTGAGAGCATGCGAAGAGAAACAATTCAGAAAGCTTGGCGCGAAGCTCATGAAGTTTCCTTGTTGTGAGCTATGGGGGGTGTTCCTCATCGGTCAACAATCGTTGAGCACGTAATTATCACGTTACACTCGACGTATGAGGAGCACGTGGCGTCATTGTCTTTCCGTACCTCATGTGGCCTACTTGAATGTATTGCACATGCACTGGATGTCCCATGTGTTGGAGCCAGGGTCAAGCAACCCGTTGCACAAAATGCGTTCGTTGTTGCGACCCACCTCCATTCGTGGCAGAGCTTGCGACCCCCTCTCTAATAATGGACTCGCTGAATTCGAGGTAGACCCGCACATTTGCTGAAGATTTGAATGCCTGTCAATATTGCTATTTTCCAGATAGTGAAAAAAAATGGTATTTGGGGGCCTTCCACTGTTATATACGTTGCGCTTATGGGCCGTAACTCAGCAGTTCGATAAAATAGACCTAGAAACGAAATGAAAAAAAAACAAAGCCGCTCATGTAGAGCGAGAAATTGAAAAAATCGTCCGTTGAAAAAAGTGGTGTAATAAGGCTGTTTTTTCCGAATGGCCTTTTCAGGCTTGGTTTTCACTTTTAGAATTCGGTAGTCGAGCAAAAGATGAACCTATTAAATGGTTATCGAAAACTGCATTAACTGGATTTTTTCTTTAAAAAATTTTGTGGTTTTTCTACCTCACTCAAACAGTGAGGTGAGAAATCTCAAAAAAAATCAGAAAAAAATCCAGCTAATGTAGTTTTCGATAACTATTCTGTAGATGTATTTTTTTGCCCGACTGCCGCCTTGTAAAAGTGAGAGCCAAGGTTGAAAAGGCCATTGGGGAAAAAACGGCCTTTATACACCACTTTTTCCAGCGGTCGATTTTTCCTATTTCTCACTCTACATGAGCGGCTTTGCTTTTTTCTACTTCAATACTGGGTCTACTTAACCGAACTGCTGAGTTACGGCCCATGAGAGCCACTTATATGACAGTGGAAGGCCCCAAAAAACCATTTTTTTCGCTGTCTTTACAATTGCAATTTTGACGAGCATTTTGGCCGTGTGGAGGAGGCAACATCAACTCCGTGCAAACCGACATCAGCCCCTGCACGAAGGGGGTTTTTGATTTGGGAGAGATGCTGGCTGGCCTCAGCTCTCCTAAGGACTTAGAGGACATTCCGGCACCTCCCCAGGACATTAAAGTTGTCGCCTACGCTGATGATATGACTATCATGTGCCAAAACCGCGGCATACAAGTGGCCGCGAGCAAGATCAACGAGTACCTGATTGATTTGAAAAGCTATTTCGATAACAAGATGCTCAGGGTCTCAGCTGCCCAGTCTTCAGTATCAGTTTTCACAACGGACCCCAAAGAGCACAGCGCCCATCCCGATGTCAGCTGGGGTGGAGATCGCCTGCCTGCTGCTCGCTTCGTCAAACTATCAAACTACTCGACCTTATACTCGATCCGTCGCTGAAGTTTCACAAGAACACCGAGCAAAAGCAAGCAATTGTAAAAGCTAAGCTCAATGTGCTAAGGGCGCTGGGAGGTACATCATGGGGCAGCAGTAAGGAAACTATTCTGACCACGTATAAGCTATACTGCAGCTCGCCCATAGTATGCGGCACCGGTTTGGCAGCACTTACAAGGGACACCTTCGAACATCAAATGGAGTTTTGAAAAACGGTCTTTTGAGAGTTGTAGATGGCATAAAAATAAACAATTTAAGATTTTAAAATTTCGCTCAGTCCTCACGGGTAGATCAAAAACGATCAAAAAAGGAAAGAAACCAGAACGTTGGATTGGGAGGACGTAGCACAAATGTGAGCTATACAATGGCCTTGAAATCATCTGAAAAGGTTCTCCTAAAAGTTTGAAGATGAAATCTAGCTAGGTTCTCGAGTTATGACTTGTTCATTGATCCCCTGAACAATGCTCGTTGCATTCAAACCACCGATCACTGCAATGTGATAGTCGGGGTGAGCTAGCAGCACACCGTGGCTCAGTCGGTTAGGCGTTGGATTACGAAGCAATTGAAAGAAGGTTCGAATACTGTGGGTTCATTACTGCATTATGGCTGGTAGTAATGGCATTTCTATGTGCTCAGCTTACTTGTTTTGAGTTTTAACAATGTCTCTTGTTTTTTATACCTCTTCTTTTATCGCAGAGGTAACGTGATATAAACGGAGAACGGTTCACATCAATGTTAGAAACTATAGAAATTCCGAGGTTTCGACAATTGCTAGAATATCAAGAATACCCTTACCCTTCTCCCCCACATATGTTACAGAAAAACCGTCCTTAATTCGGAGAAACACTTTAGGAGACCAATTTTGATATATGACGCTGGAAAAAAGTTCGGACAAAATGAAACTTCGTGGACTTGTTCCTTGATCAATGATCAACCTTTTTAGAAATAATTGTTGTAAACAGAAGTGGGTTTACCTAAACTACAAAATCCATTGAAGCAACCTAATACTTTAGTGCATGGCTCGAAGACTCAAGAAAAGTGTTTCGTTATCAATTCCAAAATTTGGAGTAGAACAGAACCACTCTTTTGAAAACGCATCTGACAAGAGAACTACTTTTGTTCAGCCTGGCCATTCTGGTTTAAATGTTGTTTTCTGGTGCAATTTTGGACGTAGAATCCGAAAAATAGAGAAGCTTTTATGAAAAGAAGTTATAGTCGTTTTTCCAAGCCTCGCGACAAGGCAAGGGTACCCATCAAGCAATTTTTAGAGTGGTTTGGAAAAAAATTTCGGATTAGGCTCAAAACTTGTATGTAGGGGTAATCTAGGGTGCTGAACACGAATCTAGAGATCGTTTGCCGAAATTCTGAGGTTTACTGTAGTTCACGGTAGTTGTCATGACATAGAGGGCCTAAACCTACCTTAATAATTTGAAAATTGACAGGTGAACATCAAATTCGTATTCAGCACCTCGAATAACCCGTGTTCAGAAATTTTGAGTCAATTCTGAGACTTTCACCCAACTACCTATACCCACCGTAATCTACCGTAATCTGTCGAAAATCGATAATCTGACCTCAGATTCGTTATGAGCACTTTAAATAACCTCCGAAAGCGAAGTTTGAGTCCTAAATTTTTTTCTCGACCTTTGGAGCCCCATGAGGTAAGAAGCTCAAGGCCATTTTTGGGGGTTCAGAGGTCGAAATTTTTTTTCGCCCAAAATCAGCCCCAGGGGGTAATTTGGGACGCTGAACACGAATATGGGGTCCGTTTCCTGTTTTTCAGCGGATTTCGTCAGGTTAGGGTGCATTGAATGGCATTTTACCTACCGCAACCCACAACAATTATTTCTGAAAAGATTGATCATTGATCAAGGAACAAGTCCACGAAGTTTCATTTTGTCCGAACTTTTTTCCAGTGTCATATATCAAAATAAGTCCCCTAAAGTGTTTCTCCGAATTTAGGACGGTTTTTCTGTAACATATGCTTCTCTATTTTTCAGAGAAGCTGCGGAGAGCATACTCGGATTCTACGTCCAAATGGCACCAGAAAACTACATTTAAACCAGAATGGCCAGGCTGAATAAAAGTAGTTATCTTGTAAGATGCGTTTTCAAAAGAGTGGTTCTGTTCTACTCCAAATTTTGGAATTGATAACGAAACACTTTTCTTGAGTCTTCGAGCCATGCGCTAAAGTATTAGGTTGCTTCAATGGATTTTGTAGTTTAGGTAAACCCACTTCTGTTTACAACAATTATTTCTAAAAAGATTGATCATTGATCAAGGAACAAGTCCACGAAGTTTCATTTTGTCCGAACTTTTTTCAAGTGTCATATATCAAAATAAGTCCCCTAAAGTGTATCTCCGAATTAAGGACGGTTTTTCTGTAACATATGTGGGGGAGAAGGGTAAGGGTATTCTTGATATTCTAGCAATTGTCGAAACCTCGGAATTTCTATAGTTTCTAACATTGATGTGAACCGTTCTCCGTTTATATCACGTTACATCTGCGATATAAGAAAAGAGGTATAAAAACAAGAGACATTGTTAAAACTCAAAACAAGTAAGCTGAACACATAGAAATGTCATTACTACCAGCCATTATGCAGTATTGAACCCACAGTATTCGAACCTTTCAATTGCTTCGTAATCCAACGCCTAACCGACTGAGCCACGGTGTGCTGCTAGCTCACCCCGACTATCACATTGCAGTGATTGAGTGCAACGAGCGTTGTTCAGGGGATCAATGAATAAGTCATAACTGGAGAACCTAGCTAGATTTCATCTCCAAACTTTTAGGAGAACCTTTTCAGATGATTTCAAGGCCATTGTATAGCTCACATTTGTGCTACGTCCTCCCAATCCAACGTTCTGGTTTCTTTCCTTTTTTGATCGTTTTTGATCTACCCGTGAGGACTGAGCGAAATTTTAAAATCTTAAATTGTTTATTTTTATGCCCTCTACAACTCTCAAAAGACCGTTTTTCAAAACTCCATTTGATGTTCGAAGGTGTCCCCTATTAGTTTCGGACTCATCCTGGACTAAGGTACAGCGTGTACAAAACGCTGCTCTTCGGATCGCCACCGGATGTGCTAGGAGTTCGCCAGTCGAGCATTTACACGCCGAGACACGGGTGCTGCCAGTAAAGGAACACTGTCAGCTCCAGGCCCAGCAGCTGTATATTAACATCTTCAAGCAGCCCAACCACCCATCTTGGAGAGTACTTGAGCCTGAGAGAGAGAGAGAGAGAGAGAGAGAGAGAGGTATCAGAACACCTTTTACCGATGCCTTAGATAAAGTCAACCCGCAGAGATGACACGATTCACAAAAAGAACGCCTCCGTCTGTTGCGCGAGGAGCACACCTAGTTCGTCCGAGGGTATCTGGAAAGAGCGGCTGCCAATCCTATTCTGGGTACTGTGCCGCCTCGAGTTTCTGAGTCTGAGTCTCAGCTTAGTAGACTTGCCAGATTCACTCTAGCCTCGTTGCGCTTTGGGCACTCAACGTTCCTGAAGTCCTACGTGGACAGGATCGATAGTAGCACTCCTGACGTTTGCCCGGACTGTGGTGGTCCTGGCCACAATACCCTACACTTATTCAACTGTCCCAAAAACCCCATGACATTGACTACAATAGACCTTTGGACGAATCCGACGCTGGTCGCCCTGTTTCTGTACCTATAGCAATTACTCTCTTCGCGGCTGCAAAGAAGAAGAAGACGAGCATTTAGGTCACCAGCGGTTGGCAAGCAACTCTGAACAACTCGTGGTTGTGTAAGAAACATTCTGTTTTGGAGCTGAATTTGAACGAAAAAAAAAAACGAATCGAAAAATCCGGCGGTGCGACCCTCCCAAATTTTCAACATTGGTGGCGACCCCCACTTTGGAAAATTTCCAACATTACTTGACCCCTGGTTGGAGCACGTGCTTCTCCAGCAGCGGGTCCTTTCTCTCTGCTTAAAGTTGCTTATATTGATCTAGTCTTTTAGTCGATTGCATCTTCGATTCGAAAAAGGGTTTGAAGTGAATGACCGATATTTTCAACTAATTCTGATTGCAGTGACATGTCGCTGCTTAGGTTTCAATCTGCGTACACTCCTTTTTTACAGCCTGCTTTCTGTAGTGTCTTCGGACTTGAGAAATCAGGAAGGGGGCGAATGAAAAGCGGAATGCAGCATTCAGAATCCTGCATTCCGCTTTTGCCCGAATCCTGCATTAGTTCTTCTAAAGCTTACTCCGACAATAAGTGTACATCTGTAATGCGTTGCAGGATCTAAAGTCATTGTTTCCACCTTTCGTTTCAGCAGGACCTTTGGAGGCATGTTGTGCCGAAGAAACGTCCAACTGTTGAGAATAGACCGGTGATTCCTGCTCCCAATCTTCTACCTCCTTCCGTGCATGCTGAAGCTAATAAAGCTGCAGGTGTGTGGCATAGGTTTTTGCATGTCCTCGATCAGTGAGTGATGCCATACGAGCTTCAACTGATCGTAAAAAACGTTCGGTAGTACGGATTGTTCATGTGTACGGTGTTTCCCTTTGGTAAACAACCGTTAGTGTTTCATTCTTTCATTTTCTTCAAGTTGTTGTAGTGTCGATTATTTTTTAGCAAGGTTAGCGGTGCCCGAAATTGTCACGTTGTCCGAGTCGATTCGCCGTAGACGGAAACAACGAATAGCTAGTACTTTTGTGAAGATCGAGCAAGCGAAAGAAAGTGAATGTGCCAAAGAAGAAGGAGTGGATTATGCCGATCAAAAAAGACGAGAGTGCGTTCTCTTATTTTTTGTTCTAATTTTCATTCTGCTACAGCGTATGCGTTGTCATGGTCCCTGACAACAGCTGGAGGTGGAGAGGCCACCAGCTGTTGGTCTCTGTTGGCGTAGTTTACAGCTTTGAAGGAGTTGGACACAATCCAGAGGTCTGTCCCTCGTTTTCTGGGGACGTATTCATCAATGATTTACCCGCGAGGTAAGAAAGTCCTTCGGATTTGGCCCTTACCCGGTATTCACACGCTTACTACCAGTAGAGTGAGGACCGAATATTCGAGTTCGAATAAATATTCGAATTTTTCGAACGAATTTTTATTCGAATATTCGAAAAGTGTGAATATTCGAACATTATTCGAATTCGACTATTCGCAAAAGGTGAAAATTCGAACATTATTTGAATTCGACTAATCGCAAAAGGTGAGTATTCGAATATTATTCGAATTCGACTATTCGCAATAGGTGAATATTCGAACATTATTCAAATTCGATTATTCGCAGAGGTGAATATTCGAACGTAATTGCAATTTGAATACCCGAGCTGATTCAACAAAAAATATGAAAATCAGCTCTATTGTATGAAGGAATCGACATACCTTTCAAGACTGATGTCATTTTCTTCACTACTCCATTGTTCCATTTTTCCGAACGCAAGAGGGGAAACCTCCATCATTGGGAAAACCGGTGAGAACCGGTGAAACGCCCAGAAAAAGAATGAAAGTGACCCAACACCCACGCAAGTCATTTTCAAGATTGGGTGGGTGTCATTGCCGGTTTTTCGTCCATAACTTTTTTGTGATTGGAGATGGGGGGGAGGAGTTCTGCGTCAACTTGTGCTTCAGTTTGGAAAAATATTTTCTCGATCCTTCAGCCTAATTCATTTTACGAAACACCGGTTTTTCGTCCATAACTTTTTTGTGCTTGGAGATAGAATTCTGCGTCAACTTGTGCTTCCAGTTTGGAAAAATATTTACTCGATCCTTCAGTCTAATTCATTCAACGAAACACCGGTTTTCGCCTATAAATCTTTAACCTGGTGAGGGTTGTTTTTGAGATCTACGTAAAATTCTGCGTCGAAAGAGATATCGGGTTCCTAACTTTGCTCGCTCCATAAGCCAGCCAGGTCGGTGGAGCCGAGCCCCGTTGTTGGCTCAAATCGGGAAAGGAGGCTGCAACTGCTCTCGGAAAGAATTTTTTCGTAACTCAGGCTAAGAGAGGGAAACAGAATCGAGTGACTGTAAGAGAGCTCTGTAAGTTGCCATTCATGAGTGAAGCAGAAGCTGTGACGCCCGCGCAGATTGAAAAGGTGATCAAAGAGATGCGCAACTCGAAGGCTGTAGGGCCGGATGGCATTAGTCCAGCGGTCTTGAAGAAACTGCCGACTGAGATTATGCCAATCCTGGCTGACGTCATCAACACATCCTTTCGCACGTGCATCTTACCCCAAGAGTGGAAAATGGCAAGCGTCGTTCCGTTGCCCAAGCCAGGTAAATCGCCATCGACGGCTAAGGGATACAGGCCAATAAGTCTGTTATCACCAATCGCAAAGGTCGCTGAGAAACTGGTCGTCAAGGAGCTTGCCGAGCATAATAACAATCAGCAGCACCAGCACGGATTCCGCAAATTACACTCTACCACCACGGCGCTGCTGGAGATTGTGAGCTATGTTTTTGGATGGCTTCAACGCCACTAAGCCTCAACGCACTGTTGGAGTAGCCCTGGACCTCACGAAGGCGTTTGACACTGTCAACTTGGGCATACTGTCTGAGAAGCTATTGAGGTCCACCATCCCGCCTTGGCAGAAGCGATGGATTACTGCACTCATCAAAGGGCGCCGAGCAAAAGTGCTGTTTCAGGGACATGTCTCTAATAGCATCCCGATCGCCGCCGGTGTCCCTCAAGGAGGAGTCATATCGCCTGCTCTGTTCAGTCTTTACCTGGAAGATTTGCCCGTCCCCCCATGTGACATCAAAGTCGTTGCGTATGCGGATGACATCACCATCCTGTGGCGAGACAAAGACATTAATATAGCTGCATGAAAGATCAATAGCTACCTCATCGTTCAGGAGAGCTTTCTCGATGATATGATCAAAGCTCAACGTTCTACGAGCTCTGGGAGGAACGTCGTGGGGAAGTAGCAAGGAGACAATATTGACAACCTACAAGGCAATATTGCAGCCGGCGTTGGAGTACGCTGCACCGGTATGGCAGCACATGATATCGGAGTCATCGTGGACAAAGATGCAGCGAGTTCAAAATGCTGCACTTCGGATTGCCACAGGGTGTGCTAAAAGCACCCCAGTGGAACATCTTCATGCTGAGGCCCGAGTTCTGCCGGTTAAGGAGCACTGCCAACTCCAAGCGCAGCAACTGGTTATTAACATTGTCAAGCAGCCTGACCACCCATTAAGAAGGATCATGAATCCCGTGAGAGAGAGACATTTCAGAAGGCCTTTTGCGGATGCTCCCGAGAAAGTCAATATACAAAGATGGACGGACTCCCAACTGGATCGTCTGCGTCTTTTACGTGCGGAGCACACCAAGTTCGTCAGGGATCACTTGAGTAGGATGACCGTCAATCCCATATTGGGGGTCGTACCACCCATAGTCAGCAACACCGAGATGGAACTCGGTAGGCGGGCTAGAAGTACCCTTGCCTCGTTACGCTGCGGTCATTCCCCTATGCTGATGTCATACTTGCATAAGATCGATCGCAGTAAGCCAGACGAGTGCCCGGACTGCGGTAGCCGTGGCCACACAACTGAACACCTATTCGATTGCCCAAAGAGGTCTACCACTCTGACAACAATGGATTTGTGGACGAATCCGGTTTCAGTCGCCAATTTCTTGAACTTTTGACAAAAACCTTCCTGCGGCTGCAAAGAAGAAGAAGAAGGCTCCAGCAGAACTCTGCGCCTCTCATTCAAACCATAGAGGCGAAAGCACCCTATGGAGATAACTATGGAGCTCGGCTCCACCAATCTCACTGGCTTATGGGGCAAGCAAAGTTAGTTAGGCTCCTCGAATAAGCTCCTTAGGCTAAGTTAGAGCGGAAAAGTTGATTTCGTAGCATTCTTTGCATTGTAGCCCGTACAGGTTTAGAGATGAGTCGTGCCTTATTAATTTCAATTGTAGGTGGAAATAAAGCTTTAGAAGAAGAATTCAACTTGTTATTGCCGCTAACTTCGTAGTTGCGCGATATTGCTATGGATGCTTAAATTATTCGTCATTCGAATATTCGAATTTCGAATACTCGTTCGTTCGAAATAAAAAAGGAGCGAATTTATTCGAAATTCGTTCGTTCTGTCTCTTTTTAAAAAGTCCTCACTCTACTTACCAGGGTAAAGCACCCTCGGTTTCGGTAACCAGGGGGGCCGCAACTCGGGGCTCCAGGGAGGGGACAGCAGGCCCCCGGCCGGTCGCCACGAAAGCTGTTGGGACATAGTAGAACAGAAAGTTAGCGAAGCCTTGAATTTATTCCCAAAATAACTCATAGAAAGTTGGGCAGGTTCTAAAAAAGATAATGAACAATTGATAATAATTTCAGTTATCCACTATTTCCGAAACTTATTTCCGTTCATCGCGTGCGTCTGCGCTCGTACTCTGCGTCTCCTTCTCCCCACACTTTCTCGCTCTCTCTGCCCTCACTCTGCACAAGCGCACGAGGGAACAGAGTAAATTATCGTAACAGGCCATCTTGTACTGCTGGGTGCGCTGCAATGGATCAGGTGCGTCCAAGCGAGGATGATAGTTCAGAAAGTAGTCAGGAATGAGTTTTTCTGCTCTTCCGCTACCTCCTAGTGACTTTAGAATGCCACTTTCCATCAAATAGGTATTTACTTCTGTCTTCATTCCGCTCCCTTCGAATTCAGCATTGAGACGTCGCCAGCGAGAAACGAAGTCCACAAACAGGCTCTCTTCGTTTTGGACAGCTTCAGAAACAGAGGCCAAATGATGAAGTGTAGCGTTCACATGTTGCAGTACGATGAATGTTCGAGCATCTGTCATCACCCAAAGTGTTTTTTGCATTTTCGTAGTGGCATCAAGATTCAAATGAAGTCTTCTCAGATTTTCAAGTAGTACAGGATAGTTGCTGAAAATATTCTGGACAGATGGCTGCAAACTGGCAGCCCAGGGTACATGGTGCAGCATCGTCATTCGGAGGAATCGAAAATTCATTTTCGCAACAGATCGGTAGGTGGATCTTCCTCGACTTCTCATTGGAGAACCGAATAAATAGTGCATTTCTATCACCAGAGCTTAAGTGAGGTTCATGGCATACCCTTTTTGCGCGCTAGTCACCTGGTTCAACTTGTGAGCTCCGAAAACTGAGAGAAAGAGATCGTTCCTTTGTATGTCCCCATACTCTGTTTCTGATTTGAGCCTTGATCAATCCATAGAAGCCTTGCATCCGACCCGTCATCACTGAAGCTCCATCACTTAAGAGTGAGACCAGGCGACTCATAAAGAAACTCCATGAGGTCATAGAGAGACCAGGCTGCTGTGCCTAGGATGTCAATCCAATCAAATGCTCTCTTGAGGCATGTCAAATGTCTTCTCCAGATTCACTTTCGACTTCTACGAGGGCGAGATGAAAGGTCATGGGACGATTGACGGGAGATACAGTTCTCAGCAAAACACAATCCATTTCACTCAATTACCTGTGGTACCATCCGTTAGAAATGAGATGGGCGAGTCGTTATTGATGACATATTTGAGGAGATCGTATTTCATATTAATGGCGAGCTGCTTGATCATACGTGTAGCTTTTCTTGCGTCGTAATGAGCTTCCGAAGCAATCGCTCCCGTCTTCGTTGTTGTTATAAGGAGTGGAAATTGTTAGGCAAAAGAAAATCCCTCCTTGGCTATTGTTTATGCTATAGCAGTTGATGTAATTGTAGCTCCTGTTCTTTCTTCAGTTCGTTGTTCTGGTATTCCAAAAATCTATCGTGAATAACTTTGTGCTGGCCACGCGAATTATGCCGCCTGAGAGTTTGTCGCCACATATTCATGCCTGCTTTCGAGTCGACGTAGTCATGAATTAGTCTTTTGAGACAATACACGACGTTGTATCCGAGACAGTTTTTATCGACATCCTTTGTTGGTTGCTCTGCGATGAAGCGACCGATGTGAGTCCTTTTGCTACCTCTCAGTGATCTTTCGGATTGAGTTGTAGTTGAAGGATGTGGGGTCTCAATTTGCACTTCCGTATTGTGCACACAAACCGAAATTTGAAGTAGGGTCGTAAACTTCTTCTCCGTTTGAATCCATTTCAACATGAGCAACACTCTCGTCTGGTAAATCCATACGGTTTTTTAGTACACTGTGACGATTATCGTAAAGCTTGCAATGAAATAAGCCAGCCTCAGGGCGGCTCCGGTCCTCTCAGTACTCCGGCCATTTGTAGTGTTTAACCACGGCTTCTATGAACACATTCGAAAACCGAATGCTCCTAGCACGTATACGTTGTAGCCGCGATAGGAAGCGCAGGCCTTCGTTGTTATCGCGGTATATTCCGTAACGTTTTGCGACGTCCATTTTGATCATTTCGTTCTCCTCATCAGCCATCTCGTTTTTTTCTCAAGTTGATCCTAATATATTAACACCTTGTGTATCGACTTGCGACATCCCGTCATCGAGAAGTTCCACGGTGTTAATGACGATCATGTTCAGCTGCTAATGGACCGTGGTAAGGTGATGGGGAGGTGGCGTGACTATTTCGAGAAAATCTCGACGAAAGAATTCCCCCATCCTCCCATCCCTGAACACCCACCTACAAGCGGTCCTGTCCAGCCTATCACCACCGAAGAAGTGAAGATGGCGTTGGGACGTATGAGGCCGGGAAAGGTGACGGGGCCAGACGATCTGGCGGCAGAGATGTGGAAATCACGATGCTGGGATTCCACTGAATGGCTTGCACAGTTCTTCAACCGGGTCGTTGCAGAAAAGAAAGCGCCCAAGGACTTTTAACGAAGCATGACCATTCCGATTCGGAAGAAGAAAGGCAATCCAGCGGGTTGTGCGAATTACCGTCCAATACGTTTACTGTCTCTCACCATGAAAGTGTTTGAGCGCATTATCGATTGTCGAATCCGTGAAATAACGAGCAATCAGTGTGGCTTTGTTACCAACTGTGGCACGACGGACGCCATCCACGCTGCACGACTACTGGTTGAGAAACACCACGAGAAACAGAAGCCGCTCCATCTTGCTTTTCTCGATCTAGAGAAGGCGTTTGAACGAGTTCCGCATGAAGTAATCTGGTTTGCATTACGGCGGCATGGTGTCCCAGAGGAGCTCATAGACTTGGCCAAGGTTCTCTACACTGATCCAAAAAGTCGGGTCCAAGCTGCTGCTGGAGCTTCGGCCGAATTTCCCATCTCCGTTGGCGTGCCTCAGGGATCTGCTTTGTCTCCCGTTCTATTTATCATCGTGATGGATACCATCACAAGACACCTGCAGAGACCAGCGCCATGGACGCTTTTGTATGCGGATGATGTGATGCTCGCAGCTGAAGATGAATTGGATCTCGAGCGACAGGTGTGAAACTGAAGTGACCGATTGGCTCGATTCGGGCTTCGCCTCAATGTTAGGAAGACTGAGTATCTGACTACGGATAGAAGTGAGCGTGCCTCCATCAATATTGATGGTATCAAGCTCCCTCGCTCTGACGTCTTCAAGTACCTTGGTTCAATGATTACATGTGACTGCAGTCTAGATAGTGTGTTCAACACTTGGGTCAGCGCTGCGTGGTTGAAATGGCGGTTAGCGACTGGAGTGCTATGCGACAGGATGATGCCCGATCGCCTAAAGTCGAAGATTTGCCGAACTGTGGTCCGGCCTATTGCGCAGTATGCAGCAGAGTGCTGGCCTGCTACCGAGGAAGCAGAGCGAAGGCTCGCTGCAATGGAGACGAAAATGCAACGTTGGACAGCGGGTGTCACCCGTTTGGACCATGTCACGAACGACGACATCAGGAAGCGTTTCGGTGTTGCTCCGATTGCCAAGAAGCTGCGTGAATCTCGATTGCGATGGTATGGGCACGTTCTTCGCTCTGGAAGTGATACCGTATGCAAGACTCGCCGACTTTTTGCGGCCGAACCAAGGACGATGAGGTGACTAGGCGAGTTTTCCGGCTTGGGCTGGTGCAGTGCTTATTTGAAAGAGAATCACAAAAAAAAAGTTACTGCCCGAGTCCCAGGTCGATTGGTCTCATTAGAGCCGAGAACTGGACGTCGGTTACCAGGGGTAAAAAACCCGCCTAATAACCGAGGCGCCGCTCGGCGGCTACTCTCTCCAGAGTGGTGGCTTCATTTTTAAAGTGACCTTTACTGATCCTAGTTTCAATCGCGGACCTTTTGCGGCCGAGCCAAGGACGATGAGTGTATCTGCCGGGGCGTGAAAGTTGCGAAAAAACGCAGTTTTGACTTAGCGCTTCTGAAAAAGGTGACTAGGCGAGTTTTCCGGCTTGGGCTGGTGCAGTGCTTATTTGAAAGAGAATCACAAAAAAAAGTTACTGCCCGAGTCCCAGGTCGATTGGTCTCATTAGAGCCGAGAACTGGACGTCGGTTACTAGGGGTAAAAAACCCGCCCAATAACCGAGGCGCCGCTCGGCGGCTACTCCCTCCAGAGTGGTGGCTTCATTTTTTAAGTGACCTTTACTGATCCTAGTTTCAATCGCGGACCTTTGGCGGCCGAGCCAAGGACGATGAGTGTATCTGCCGGGGCGTCAAAGTTGCGAAAAAACGCAGTTTTGACTTAGCGCTTCTGAAAAAGGTGACTAGGCGAGTTTTCCGGCTTGGGCTGGTGCAGTGCTTGTTTGAAAGAGAATCACAAAAAAAAGTTACTGCCCGAGTCCCAGGTCGATTGGTCTCATTAGAGCCGAGAACTGGACGTCGGTTACCAGGGGTAAAAAACCCACCCAATAACCGAGGCGCCGCTCGGCGGCTACTCTCTCCAGAGTGGTGGCTTCATTTTTAAAGTGACCTTTAATGATCCTAGTTTCAATCGCGGACCTTTGGCGGCCGAGCCAAGGACGATGAGTGTATCTGCCGGGGCGTCAAAGTTGCGAAAAAAACGCAGTTTTGACTTAGCGCTTCTGAAAAAGGTGACTAGGCGAGTTTTCCGGCTTGGGCTGGTGCAGTGCTTATTTGGAAGAGAATCACACAAAAAAGTTACTGCCCGAGTCCCAGTTTGATTGTTCCCATTAGAGCCGGGATCAGCCGGGTAGCCGTGGCATACCTGGTGCCGCTGCTAGCGATTAATCTATATTATTTGGAAAAAGATCACAACAAAAAGTTACTGTCTGAGTGCCAGGTCGATTGGTCCCGTTGAAGTTGAGAACGGGACTTCGTAAGTTCCATGTGCAAATCTTATGTATCGATCAGCCGGGTAGCCGTGGTATGCATGGTGCCGCAAAGCGTCAAATAATGAAAAAAAAACGTCTTTGATAAGTTGGGGGGGGGGCGCAAAATCTTCCAACTTGAGTAGGGGGGGCCGCACCTCCAAAGGACCGGTAACCAGGGCATGCCTTACCCTGTTACTTACTCGGAATTTTTGAGTAAAAATCCATGCAAAATTTACCCGACCAATGGAGCCGGGTAAGTTTTACTCCCAGCCGGCTCCAGCTGCACCCATCGCGGAAGGAGCAATGGAGCGCAATATCTTCATTGATAATTCGAACTACTCGTTTCCCTATAAGTTATTCCGCCTTTTTATGACTCATTCAATGACATTCTTTCCATAAACAGGAAGTTATTTTTTTTATGTTTGTTCTCATAGGATTTTCTTGTTAGTCGTGAAAAAGCGGTAGACATTCTTTCTTTCTGCCCACTTGAGTTATTTACCAAATTTTGAACCAAAATGAAATGCATTTCTAATGCTATAACTGTTAAGTTATATTGTTTGCTGATGCAAAAGTAATAGTTTTGAGAAAACATCTATCTGGCCCGATTGAATTTCTCAGGTCATATGTTAATAGTATAGCTGTCAAAAGCGCAGTCGTTCCTTTATCTAGTATTTTATCTGTTAGAATATGATAACTTGTGAACCTCACGCTCGAATTCAATTTATGGCTTAAGTACTCGATATTTTCGCATTTCGAATTTTCTTTTGTACAAAGAGTTTTGGACCTCAAACCTCACAGTACATTTGTACCGGTAGTATTCTCGTCCGCCATAGATAATTTGCGGATAGTCAACTTTTTGCCACCAATTTCTGCTTTTACTTGAATGTTGAAAAAAACTTGACAAATCGCAATGAAATGTATTCGAAAAGAAAATTTTCAGCAGCATGTGGCAGAGGGAGAGCTGCATTTCTCATGCTATTATTCATTGGGCCAACTAATTGAGGGGTTCAACTTTTTTTCCTCTACAATTAAATGAGCACGACCCAATATAGGAAACTCCTTTGGCTTTTTTTTTCATCGCATTGTATCACGCAGAAAAGGACATTTATCTTTGGCTGATCGGTGAACATTTTCAGAAAAAGTTCCGAATTTCCCCCTGAAACTCGTGACCCACTAAGAGAAGCTGAGAGCTCAAAAAATCTTAGATAGAAACATAATGGCGTTTTTGAACGGTACATCAAATTTGGTTGAAAAACTGCACCAAAAAAGACAAAAAAGAGTAGTGGGTAGCTTTGGCTACAACCTACTACTCCTACAAGCGAGTGACCAGACCTGGCTGCCAGAACTACGCATGTGGCCGTGTTTTTCTGATTGACCTCCTTCCGGGTTTTTGTAAAAACCCTTTTTCAGCTGCCGGAGTAATGATTTAGAAAAAGTTGTTTGTTTATTTTAATAAAAAAAATTCAAAAAAATCTCGTCCAAACCTCTCCCAGAGTGATTATTTGAGCCGCTGAACACGAATATGGAACACGTTTCCGATAATTTGAACGATAAAGACAGTTCACGGCAGATAAATTTCATTTTACCCACAGAGCTCGCAACTTCTACGTCCATAACTTTTTCTCTTACTATTGCTCGGGCAGTTAGGATAGGGTTTTTATGATTACCCGGGAGGTAGTCGTTCAGAAAAACCTGGTTTCACAGGTAGTTCTGGCAGCCAGGTCTGGTCATTCCCTTGTGAGAGGAAAAAATTCCGTCATAGAGTAAAAAACCGATTAGAAAAAACCGACGAGTGCCTCTAGAAAAATCTCGCTAGAAGAAATGTCAGTAATGTTAAATGATGTTATTTTCTATATATATTAGGAACCTTCTATGATGTACTTTGAAGTTTTCATCAATCACAATACCCACGCACTTCTCTATAGCCTCCTTGAATAGAAAAAATAGTGAATCGGTGAAAGAATTTCAAATTGACGACGCCTACAGTGCGTATCATAAGTATAGGCGCACCCCCAAATTGGTCGTTATTGGGTCTGCATCAAATTCGTCACAGAATGTATGATTATCACCGAACTCGCCATGCCAAAAACCCTAGTGCACAACATTTCAGGATTCTGAGTGAAAAAGTGCGTAACTTTTGGCATCTAACCCCAAAATATGCTGTATCAAAAGTATAGACGCACTTCCGAAAATGGGGTAGAAACACTACACTTCTCGAAGAGGTCTTCTGACTCAAATGTTTATTGAGTAGGGATAGGTATTCACAACTCACAGTTTGAATAGCTAGAGTATATGAATAGCTCCCCGCCACTCCTAGATCTAGGTAGTCCAATTACATGCTGTGAATCGAGTGGGTATGACCAACCCGAGATTAAGTGAGCAGCTCTACCGCATGGCGAGTTCGGTGGTAATCATACATTCCGTGACGAATTTGATCCAGGCCCAATAACGAACTATTTGGGGGTGCGTCTATACTTATGATACGCACTGTGTTCAGTGTTTCGGCGAGTGCACAGTGTACACATTTTGCGCTGGATCTTACCCGGGTAAGTAAGTGTATGACGAATGCCGTTTCGTGGTGAGTCTGCTCCGGGTAAGGTAAAAGTAAAGTAAGATTTTCCCGGCTGGCCCCTGGAGAATTTTCAGCGGTGCATGAATTTGTCGGGCCGACGTGTCCGCCTCGTCGCACGTGATCGCACTGAAGGTATCGTAGCAGTTCCGTGCTGAATCAGCGGTCATGCATCGATGAGCCGGAGTTAGATATGGCAGAACCTCGCGATTGGTGAGGGACCAGAGCGAAAACATCAGAGATTCTATCCGTGCCCGATCGCGGCAAGAGAAAGACCATTGTTATACCTCCAGTCTGCGACCGCGACAGTTTCATCTGTTACCAATCGTGTCGGGGCCCACACTCTAGCCATGAAAAAAGCTGATGCAGGAACACTTTGCATGCGCCGGTCGCGTCTCAGGGTCGCAGATGGGTGTTTTACATTCAAATGTTTAAACCGTGCCGCAAGCGGCCGCTGTCGCGGGCCTCGGTC
This sequence comes from Aplectana chamaeleonis, assembly GCA_029168955.1. Classification (NCBI taxonomy): domain Eukaryota; kingdom Metazoa; phylum Nematoda; class Chromadorea; order Rhabditida; family Cosmocercidae; genus Aplectana; species Aplectana chamaeleonis. The sequence continues at coordinate 136,993 of JAPDOI010000124.1, read as the reverse complement.
GCAGGGAGGCGCACTGCGACCGATGCCGGCGACAGCGACGGAGTAATTGGTTTGTGCGGGTTTCCTCTGTTTTTCTTCTTTTTTTGTAGTTTCTTCTTTCTTTTCTCTCCTGGGGTCTTCACCTTATCTTAGATGTATAAATCCTAAAGCATGCCTCTCTATAGAGCTGAAACTAAACTGATTTGCTGTTGATTCCGGGTTATTGATTTGTCAGCAATTGCGCGGGCTATAGCGCGTGTCAGACGTAAGTTGGCGTGATGTATGACATAGCACAACTGGCCCTCAGCGACTGCGACTTCGCTCTGGTCTGCGACCGCGACAGGGCTGTGGCAGAGTATAAGGCCATTGTTATACCCCCACGACAGGCCTGTCGCTGTCGCAGAACACTGCGACGTCGCTGTCGCTGAGGGCCAAGAAACACCCGGCACGGTACTGGATTTGGCTGGGTCTCTGTCGCTAAAACTCGTCACAGTGCACTGCACTGCGACGGACAGCCGCGACAGCGACCGATTACCGCACGGTTTCCACATTTCAGGCATAACATCCCCATTCGAGCCAGCTACCGCGACAGGTGCTGCAAACTGTTACTGCGACGGCATTTTTCTACTGCCAGGGCCTGGTCCCGACACGATTCGTAACAGTTGACAGCACCTGTCGCGGTCGCAAACTTTTGGTATAACGATGGCCTAAGAATGGCCAAAGAAGCTTATCGACTCAGTGAAACACAGCCCGTCCGCGGCGGCTGGTGATCCCATCGAGCGATCTGCTGCGGCTGCAGTACGATCGGCAACGGTTCTCAGAGTGGTCCGCAGCGCCTCACCATTTTCAGCGGGGTTTGTCGGACCATACACGGCGCAATAGGTGAAGGATCATGCGGTCGTCGTCCGCGGACTATTCCATGACTTTATTGATAAGGGAATGACCAGACTGGTTCGTCACGACTACCCACCCAGAAACTCAACGGGTCCGACCGCAGATTTCTGTCGGGTCAAACCCCTTTCCGTTTTCGCCCCTCACGTCTTCCAACTGAGACGACGTGGGGGAGAAGTAAAATTTATTCTCTCTCCCCCCATGCCTTCTCACTTATAACTACGTGGAGGAACAATGCTAAAGGGTCCGGCCCGACAGAAATTTGGGGATGGACCAGTGGTGTGCATTTCTGTTTACCAATTTTCCGGATCTACCGGTGTTTTTCGGTAAATTTTGATTTACCGAGTTTTTTTCGAAATTTACCGAAATTTATTGGGTGTTTTTTTTGCCTAATCGACCTACTTCTTACTCGTATTTCACGGGTTCGCTACTGTTAAGGCATGCGTTTGCAGCAATATCCTTCTTCATCCTTGTTTTTGTTACTCTTTTTTAACCCTTTGGCTTACTTTTTGAATGTTCAAACGATCTCACCACCTTTTGTATCACGTGCTTCTTCTTATCGAGGTACTACTCCAAAAAATACATAATTTATTCGAAAATGTCAGCAGATTTGCATGGCAGCAGAATCCTGAAGCTGATATTTCAGGAACTGGAAAAATTCATCCCGAAGCCCCCAACACCACTCTGAATCCACTGCAGTTCTGGAACGATTCCATTGTGAAATCATCGTACCCGCACCTTTCCTCACTGACCAATAAGTACTTTTGCGCGCCTCCTGGCACAGTTGAGGCGGGAAAGTTTTTTCCTCAGCTGACCCGATTTTGAGTGAGCACAGAAAGGTCTCGACGAGAAAAGTTTGAAATGTTACTTTTTCTCAAAATCAACGTCCCGCAGATCAGCTTCAGCTGTTGAGCTCAGTTTAATATGTAAAAGTTACTCATTATTTGCACTATCCTCATGCACTATTCGAAATGATACATAAATATTATCGGTCATTTGTGCTACCGTATGGGGTAGGCACCGAAAAGCAGAAGTCAGATTTTTACCGAATTTTCCGTTTTTACCGTATTTACCGAAAAAAAATATGTCGGTAAAAAGTTTCGGTAAAAAATTTACCGAAAAGAATTTTCCGCACACCCCTGGGATAGACCCCGTTGGAGCTGGGGTCGGACATCCCAGCTCAAAGGGGGTCTATCCCAGGGATGTGCAAAAAATTCTAATTTGATTTCACCTTTTTTTAGGTGTGGGTGGGTGTTACTCGTTGACAACACAACCAGGAATGGTTCGAGAAGGAAGGACAAGTCATGGGAAGGGCCCACGACTCGTTTCACAATCATCCTGGCACTGTTCCAAGATACTCTAACGTCTCAAACGTAAACAGGTGTTGTAGAGAAAACCACACTCCAAAAACCTTCAGATCTCCCGCAGATAGAAAAGCATGCACTTTTGCAAAGTAGCATAGTGTAGCGAAGCATTATTTTTGACCGAAAATATTTTCCTTTTTTGCCTTCGAAAATTTTTCTCACATCCCTGCTCGTGAAGACACCATTAGAGTTGCCCGTATATTGGGAAAAACTTTTAATCAAAGTTTGGACGAAGTTGGGCGGAGTTTGAGACGCTGAACACGAATACGGCCGTTTGCAGCTCCGACACTGGCAGCGGTTTCCTACGGGGGAAAACGACGATCGAGGTTAACTACAGGGGATGCTTTGTATTGTGGGCGACCGGACTAGAGCGAAGCGGTCTCCCACAGGACATGCTGCCTCATCCCTCCCATTGGGTCGCCTACACCACAAAACAGCTCCGATAGTTGACCGAGAACGCGCACGTTGAACGATTAATGAAACCCGTGCTGTCTGCGATACGCGTGTGCGTTGGGTGGATAGCCGATCGTCTGTTCCAGTTTCCTGCAGGCACGCCCGTCATTGATTGATTGGGGTATTTTAGAGCCGGATTCCCTCCTTCATGTTAGATGAAGGAGGAAGACTATTGGGGCTTTATCCCTAAAGAAAACAATGCGTATTTGGCTTGATTCTTATTTGAAATTTTCTTCAAAATGATATTTCGTTCAACTGCAGTGCAACGTTCGGTCTGCTACAGGAGAAAAACAGGACTCCTGCAGGAGGAACAGATGATGGGGCTAGGACTCCCAGCGAGCTCCTGTAGGAGACCACTGCCAGTGTTGGAGAGTCTACGGAGCTGAGCAGAGTGCCATCAGGGCGCGGCGCGGCGTAATGGCACTCTGCTCGGACCCTACTGGAAGATTTTGGCAGGATACTGTGATCAAATGATGCAGTACCTACGGAGCTCCCTGATTCTGGCACGGCGATATCTCAGATGGTACGAAACAACGTTGCCCCCTCCCTTCCTTCCAAAAAACCACTGTCTGCACTGCAGTGTCTGCCACTGTCTGTAATGTAGACGTCAAGTCGTAGATAAATGTGTTGTGAGTCGGTGCACTGTGAAAAATGGACATTGCCACTGGCAAAAAAAAACCAAAAAAATCTGTCCGGTTTTCGGAATTTCGTCGGGAAGAACACTTCGATTTTTTCTCAAGTTTTTGAAGCCGCGCCATTGCTAACTAGCTCAATGGCATTCCTTGCGCTGCTGATCACATATAGCTGTCCAAATTGCACTTCAGGAACCGAAAGTATCTTCGTTCCGCAGCCCCCCCCACGGTCCGGTTTCTTTCCTATATTACGCGGAACTACCGCTTCGTTGACCGACCATATCCTCGCTCGCAATCGATTTTGTGACCTCAAATTGGGGATTTGACAAGTTCTAACATATATCTACCGATCAAGCATGATTTCATTTAAAGCCACAGTCCAAGCTCAGTTCGTTTTTCTGCCTATCTTGGATTAAATTTCACGCTGATCTTAATGGTGTCTTCAGAATCGCTCAGAACTCACCACGAACCGAGTTACGTCTCCTCAAAAATTTTAAATTTGAACTGGTAGAAGTTCGCGGACGAGTTGTCTCGAGCCTGTATTTTCTTGTTAGTCGCAGCCATCATTCTGAAGCAGGCCACAATATAAAGCCAGGCTGAAAGCAAATGGAAGAACATAGATTTTGAATAAAATCATTCGCGCGGCTCTTCCCTATTGAGGTCGGAAACCTGCCAGTGGGCGTAACCCATTTTTTCTTTCAAAGGGGCGTGGTCGATATTTTCCTAGCTTTTTCTCGCCTATTTGAGCGAATTGAGATTTCGCGCTTGGCAGGGTTGCTATATAGGGCGACCGGACCAAAATATCAAAAATTACCTCTGAGGATGGACTGTGCCTTTAAGTCGAAACGGGCGATCCATATTTCAGTTCTCGATCTTTTGCTTGAAAAATAGCGTTCCACCTCCTGCCTCAAGCTGGAAGCAGGGTACGGCGAGAGGTGTTGTTATCCAAGAGGGGGGTAGCACTAACTCAAAATTGCGTTTTTTTCGCAACTTTGACGCCCGGCAGACACACTCATCGTCCTTGGTTCGGCCGAAAAGGTCCGCGATTGAAACTAGGCTCAGTATAGGCCAGTTTAAAACCGAAGCCACCCGTCTGGAGGCATTTGCCGCCGAGCGGCGCCTCGGTTATTGGGCGGTTTTTCTAACCACTCGTAACCGACGTCCCGTTGTCGGCTCTAATGGGACCAATTGACCTGAGACTCGGGCGGTAACTTTTTTTGTGATCCTCTTCCAAATAAGCACTACACCAGTCCTAGCCGGAAAACTTGCCTAGTCACCTTTTTCAGAGGCGCCAAGTCAATACTGTGTTTTTTCGCAACTTTGACGCCCCAGTAGACATACTCATCGTCCTTGGTTCGGCCGCAAAGGTCCGCGATTGAAACTAGGCTCAGTATAGGCCACTTTAAAACCGAAGCCACCCGTCTGGATGTATTTGCCGGCGAGCCGCGCCTCGGTTATTGGGCGGTTTTTTTTACCCCTCGTAAACGACGTCCCGTTTTCGGCTCGAATGGGACCAATCGACCTGGGACTCAGGCGGTAACTTTTTTTGTGACCCTCTTCAAAATAAGCACTACAACAGCCCTAGCCGGAAAAGTCGATTACTCACGGTTTTCAGATATGTTAGAGTCATACACCATTTCTCAGCGTCTTGGTCAATGTGTCAGATTTCAGTGGAAAGTGGTTAGAAGGGGTTACTGGGGGCGCTGAACACATGTTTGGAATTTTTTTACCGACTTTTGGAGGATTACTGCAGTTATACCGTATTTTGGGCGAGATCACAACGATGCAATGCACTGGACAAACCGTAACAATCTTGTCGGATCACCTCATTAGCATCTGCGCTAATGCCGCGGTTGTAATTGAGTTTTGTTCAGCCTGCCTCATATCCTGGCTGCATTCTCTCACCGGTTGCGCGACTCTACGTTATTAAAATCGGCAAAAGTCACTAGTGAAAGGAACCGCATTCAAACTTTCAGTTGCTTTTTACTATCGGAGTCCGCCAGATGCACCAGTGCATCTGGCGGGAGACTTTTCCTCCATATCTCATTTTACTCCTGAACGTCACCGGATACTGCCTATTCTACTTGGACACTGCATTAGGCTCCGTTTGTTTTCTTGAGCTCTCGTACACCGCGTTCTCCAGTGCACCACGAATCGAGCATTTAATTTTGTCTCAATCTGAATCTTTGCACAGCTTCCCCACACTTCGATTTAGGAATTGTGTTCGGGAGCCCACTTCATAGCTAACCCGCTCCTAGTTTGATCAGTCCTCTTAGAGATGATGTGCACCTGCTTCCACGCGCTTGTGCGCTTCCGTTTGTTATAAGGCTACCTTCAACGTCAGCTTCTCGTTCTTCAGAAGTCGTTTCCTCGTTACGATCCGAGCTAGTCCGCCAATGAACGCTATCGTTACAAATGCATCTCTGCATTCTTTAGGCCTCGTCCATAGCAGACGTCCTAGCGTCAAGTGACGCTGGGGGTTTGCATCTTTAATATTTGTTATTGGTCTGACTCCCCAGCGACCATTGCAGCCGGCCTGTTGCCGACGGTGGAGGCATAGCGGCAGTAGCGGCTGTCACTAATATTATCAATACCATCGTTAACTACTTGCCGTCCTCGGACACGTTGCATGCGCCAGTCGTCGAGCGTCATGCGCCAGCGTTTGAGCCGCGACTTGGCTCCTGCTGCTTGGTGTTTGCTATTGACGGAACCTTAAGCCATATTTTGACTGCATCGCTGCTGTTTTTCCTCGCAGCGATTTTTCACCCGCTGCTGCAACGATGTAGCAGCGGCAGCGATTCTGTTCATAGTACATAGCCTCACGGATGATCGAAGAAATGCAATCAGTCAGTGAAATTAATGCCTGGTAGTTATCGATAACACGTTTCAACTCGTAAACACTGAACCTGTCCTGTGAAAGGGTCAACGTTCATTAGATGAAACGTGTCGTTCGCTGGCAATCGCTCCATCGCTGCCATAATGGCAGCGATGGAGCGATGATCAGCGATCATCGAGAATCGCTCCTCCAGCAGCGAAGCAGTAAAACACAGGATTTCGTCGCCGCGGTCCAGCGATGTAGGATGTTGCCATGAAGCGATCACAATAGGAGCGCCTTTCCATTACGCGCGATGAGAAGGGAACAGTTGTCCCTCGCATGGCCGCAGCGACCACGTGCAGTCAAAACATGGCTCCAAAGGCGTCAAGGTTGCACTCGTTCGCCATGGCTTATACAGCGTCTTTCATTGCTTATCATTCTTCAGATTTCCAACGCATCGCATCCTACCCCCGCGCAATTTCATCGTCGTTACGGTAGATTAGTTGGAAAAGCTTTTGTGTTTTCTTATTTAAGTTGTTTCTCAATCTTCTGTGTTCCGTTTAGCAAAGCGTAATACAATATAGCATTCGTGAGCATATTCTTTTCTCCATCTTTCTGTAGTTTCCATGGAACCCCATATCTGTCGAGTTTCACATTTAATTTTAGTGTCGTCCAAGTAGTGAATATTTAAAACATTTCATTTTCGTCTGTTTCTATCAGAGCATTAAATCAGTCATTGCTGCTGGCCGGTATGAGGGCTGGATGAGAGCACCAAAACAGGTTCGCTGAAATTCTTCAGTTGCGTAATTTTTGCATTTTTGTGAAATTAGCATCTTCTACAATTTCTTCCATATGCTAAGGCTTTGAGGTTTTGAAACTCCGTGGCAGGCTACGGCGCGAGGTGTGATGCAAGTCAACTTTGGTCCCCCCCCAATCAGGCGATTCCCGCCCCCCCCCCCCCTCCTGTGAAAAAATTATGGCGACGGCCGGGGGGGGGGTCCTTACTTCATAACTTTTTAAACGAATATTTAGGTGAAGACTACATTGATGAATCGATTGTATCAATCAATCCTATTAATGCAATAAAAAAATAAAAAACTGTAGCGTGATTAATTTATGACGTGAACAATGAAAAAAGCGTATTTTAAGGTCATAGTCCAGCGACGATGACACCAAATGTTTGTTTAGCGACTGAACATTCATTATTGCCCTGAGGACACATTTGTGCGGTTTCGGAGATGAAAACCATATAGTAAATGGCTGTCCGAATGTGAAAATGCACCCAAAATTTCATGGACGCAGCTTCAAGCCGAAAAGCTCTACATAGGGTGGGCGGAGCCTGTTTCTGTGCCCTCAGGGCACATACGCGCGGTTTCGGCCATGAAAACCGCATTTAGTAAACGGCTGTCCGGATGCGAAAACGCACCCAGAATTTCATGGACCGAAAAGCCATTTTATTGCTTCAGGCCGAAAAGCGCTACATAGGGGGGTCCATGAAAAAGTCGATAGCTGTGAAATATCTACAAGCATTAATCAAAATTTTAATTAGAGATTTTGCGTTGCTACAAGGTGTGGAAAACCTAGTCCTGGACCCAAATAAATGATTTAGTTTTTTTAGCCGGTTCAAAACGGTCTTTCAAGACCCATTTTTAGGTGTGATACAACCGATTGTATCACACCTAAAAATGGGTCTTCAGAGACCGTTTTGAACCGGCTAAAAGAACTAAATTACTTATTTGGGTCGAGGACTAGGTTTTCCGCACGTTGTAGCAACGCGAAACTCCCTAGTTAAAAATTCGATAAATACTTGTAAATATTTCACAACAATCCCGGACTTTTTTAAAACATCGAAACAACATTTTTACATGGACCCCTCCCTATGTAGCGCTTTTCTGCTTCAAGCTGCTTGCATGAAATTTTGAGCGCGTGTTAACATCTGTACAGCCATATGTTAAATGTGGTTTTCGTGCCCGAACCGCACCTATGTGCTCTCAGGGCACCGAAAATATTGTGCTTTAAGCGGAATCGCACCACGTTTGTGGCCTAGGAAGGCGACACCATGGAGGAAATCGCAAGAAATATCACAATCTCCGACACTGGCAGCGGTATCCTACGGGGGTCGGCTGGGAGTCCTAGCCTCATCAGCTATTGGGCTCCTGTTTGCCACACGTAGGAGTCCTATCTGTCTCCTGTAGGAGACCGAACCGTGCACAGCCGTTGAACGAAATCTCATTTTGGAGGGAATTTCAAATACGGCTTTAAGGAAGAATCTGAGCCAAATCCTTCGGCTTTCCGTGATTACTTTTCTTGAAGCATAAAAATAGCTCATCCATGGCTACTTGTCTGCCAGATTCAAAAATTGCCTTCGGGATTGAGCCCAATGAAAGCTCTTTGCACCCTCGTCGCGTCAACAACGGAGACCTCATGATCTCTTCACTCGATTTTGGTCTTCTCCCGGACTCTGACGCATGGCCATTGTCTGTCCACCCCATCCTTGTGCGCCTCGTATGCGGCGCGAGTTTGGATTGATTGCTCAACACGTATGTTTGATTGGCCGTTCTTTGGTTTAAGACGTCATATAAAATGCTTGCCTGCGTCGGCTGCGGCTGCCACAGCATAAGTAACGCCCGATATACCGCGCGCGACGCGCAATGCGGCTCTATGACCTGTAGGAGACCGCTTCTCTCTAGTCCGGTCATCCACACAACAAAACACCTCCTGTGGTTGACCACGGTGGTCGTTTTCTCCCGTAGGAGACCGCCGCCAGTGTCGGAGATGAACAATGCTCTTTTGTAAGAGTCGACTATCCATCGTTTTACAGCCTCGCAAAAATTTTGACCTTTTGCGGGACTAAGCCTGTGAATCCTAAATCGCCAAAAAAAAGCATCTTAGTTTACGAAATTCCAGAACATCTGCGTCATTTCGTTGATAGGATAGTTCGCTTGTAATGACTTGCTGCTGACATGTCCAGAAGCGCTTTGGTGACACACTTTAGCTGGCCCCGACTCTGCTTCCATGTCGGAATCATTAGCGATGGCCATGCTACTGTCGTCTATTGTGTTGCATCCTTTCGAAACCAGTGAATCGTCACCTCTTGTGAATTTTCTGCCTCATTTTTACATCTCTGTTTCATATCCTGGCTCATTTGTATTGCGCAGTTGTGTCGTTCACTCTTCAGTTTCTTTTTTGATCTCCTGTCTCATTTCGCCCTCTTAGTTTGATCTCCACTATTATTTTAACTTCTATACCTTATATGCTATACTTTTTCCCTCTATACTGTACCTCTATACTTTTTATACTAACGGTATACCTCTCCACACCCCTCACCCCTGATATAAGCTCATCTTGGCTCTTGGTTGGTCGAAGGTCCGACCCACCCTCACCGAACGTCGACGAGTCCGACCCCCCCTCTGTGATACATCACACCTCACGCCGAACCCTGCTGCGTGGTTGTGTACTCTGAGTTCCCTGTTCTACGATAATTGATTAGCTGATTTATCGACTTTTTTTTCAAAAATAGAATAAAAATTAAAAATCGATTGTTGGAGAAAGTCCAGGACTTTTCAGGCTCAGACGAAGGCGATCTCGCCGAAACGCCGTAGCCAAATAAAGATCAGTAACAATCTCGAGCAGGCTTCAAGTAATACGTACCAATTATTGAAATTGTTGAAAAAAATAGTCGATTAATTAATATCGTTGAATAGAGAGCCCTTTATAGTATTTAACCACAAAGCTTGGTGCGCTAAAGTCATTGAAAGCAGAAGAATTTGAAAGCAAATTTTACAAAGATGCGGGTTTCACCTCTGAATAATTTTTGGAAACCTGCTCGGTGCTGCCATATAGCCTTCAAAGGATCCAGATGCTTCAATAGCATTGAGTGATTTGATGCTTCGATACTACGCAAGAATAATCAATAAATATTCACTACTTCAACCGCCCACTAAGTTTGAATGTGCAATTTGAAACGATAGAGTTTTACGGGAAACAACAAAGAGCATTAAATAGAAAAAGCAATGCTCTTCATAACTCTATATCACACTCCAATGAAAAAAAAACATCGGGAAAAAATCTAATCTTTGAAAAAACGCTGGATTTTTCCGATCATTCTGATATTATTAATATAATAAAAATGTTAATAATGATGATAATAACTTTTATCAATTCGGGCAATTTTCAATTTTTTTATGTAATATTTCATAAAATCAAATTTTTTTGTACGGCATTTTTGCATGATAACCAGTGAAGTCCCTGCGGCCCTGCCCCTTCCTCAAGCCCCAGAGCTGCGCCCCCCCTTGGTTATGGTAACCGAGGGTGCTTTACTCTGGTGGGTGTCTGCTCCGATTTCGAAAAATTACGCAACGCCCCGCTTGACCCCGGCCCATACTCTCCCTGTTCACACGCTAGGTGGCTAGGAACCCTCCCGTCTACCTGCCAGGTTGCCGGAAGCTTTCCTGTCTGCCTGCCGGGTGCTCAGGAAGGTGCAACATCGAAAACTCGTCCAACAGTGGGTAAACTTAGGGACCTTACCGGGAAGTTCCTATAGTTTCGTGAATACGGCCATTGTTCTTCGAGTTCCCGGAAGGCAATGGACCCGAAAAAATAAGCGTTTGACGATCCTGTTTGGCAATAACAATATATAGATTCGGCGGCGGCCGGAGCGGATGATATAGCAGAGTGTACTCCTTTTGATACGAATATGAGTGAGCCACGGGCCGATTTTTCAGTTCGGATTACCAACCAAGGATACCAAAGCTGATCATCAAGTTGCGTCGAAGGTGTGGGAACGGGATCGAATCTAAGAAAAAGAAGAAAAAACGGAGAAGGAAGGAATACGATAGTGAGTGGGAAGGCAGCGATCGAACAAAAAGGAGGAAACGATCGAAACGAGAGAAAATGTACTCCGGGTAATCGCTTTGCTCTTGTTAACATTATTTTCAGACTACTTTCAGTAATCTTTTCTCCTGGAATCCACGCTTCTAGAACGCAATCATGGCTGGGGGCCGGTCTGCGGCTATTTCCTGGTGTTTTGTTTCTTTCTGGAATGTGAACCGCAGACGTGAAGAGCAGGGCGCCTCCGTATTCCACACCAGGGAACTATTTGGACACAGGAATTCCACGCCACTTTTTCAATGAATGCATTCCTTTCAATAATTCCCGAACGAATGCATCTTTTAAATATTGCTTTCTCAAAATTTCCAAATCAATCGTTTTCCCAAATGCAGTCACCCTAAATTTTTCGAATGAATAAAATCTACCTACTATGGCTTACATGAGATTCCTCAATTTGGTGAATACTTACCTAACATAGGCTCACTTTATTTACCCAAGACTTCTTCCGATCCCATTTGAACAGATTCCAGCAGACGGGGCGTCATGTTAATCTTGCTGCGCGCATTCCCTTCATTTTAGAAGCTTGAAGTCAGCAAGGTTGGACTATATTCTTCTCATGTTTGAAGGTATCAAGTACGACTCGTGGAGCAGTTAGACGATGTAGAGCACAAGTTGGAGACGATAGGAGAGGAACACATAGATATCAGCATGTTGTCAAAGAAACGTCGTTTGATGATGCAGTGGCAAGAAGGACAGGAGAATCTGAACCGTGATAATGGTAATCCTTCACCGTAGTCATTAAAGACAGTGTTCACGATAATCTTCGATTTCGAGATTAATAGCTAAATCGATTAATTTGCCCCCGGGTAGAACTCAAATGACGAAGAAATCGAGAAAAATGCACCAGAAGGGCACGAAATTCGTTACTCTCACCACGCCTCTTTACTCTCACAGGAACTGTTTGTTGTGACAACGAAACCTTTTGTGGACCCATCTTTTGCTATTCTCTACTTTTTGCTGCTCCGTTCTTCGGACGTAAAGTAATACTGTTTCGCCTGAACTATTCTTCCATTTTCGATTAGCCCCATTTTTCACCGGTGACAACCACCGTGAACATGTTCATCGAACCGGACATCTAGTCCAGACCAGATCATAATGTCGCTGAAATAAGACGAAGTGATGCGTTTTTCGCCGTTTCTTCGAAATTTTGGTAACACTTGGTGGCCAACACGTTGTTTTGAATGGAAAACTCGCGAACGAAAATCATCGTGAACACTGCCTTTAAAGGCAGCGTACACGCTCGTAAACGTGATCGAGATAACTACGGAAATAGAATGGTATGGCCCAGATTACAACGCCTACGCATTTTGAAGTGTCAAAAACGATCCACACTGACGCTACATACGCGATAAGTTGGCCCTGCCCTGTATTTTTACGCCCCCTGTATTTGCCCTTTTCCTGCAACGCAAGGTTGCTGGGTCATATTCACCGTCGGTACTGTTGGTAGATTGCCTAACAAGTGAACCGCACACGTCACTGACGGCGAAGATGGCCCAGCAACCTTGCGTTGGAGGAAAAGGGCAAATACAGGGGGCGTGAAAATACAGGGCGGGGCCAACTTTTAACTCATGTAGCGGCATTGTGTGTCGTTTTTGACACTTCAAAATGCGTAAGCATTATGTTGTTAGCCATACGGTTCGATTCACGTAGTTATCTCAACCACGTTTACGAGGGTGTATGCTGCCTTTAAAGGCACAGTACACCCTCAGATATGAATTTTGAGATTTACATGTAATTGTGTAGAAGACCCCTCCTGTATAACACGTGCCTAATGCGAGATCTCAATTCCCTCAAATAAGCGAGATATAAGCGACCACCACAGGCCCGACCCCCTAAGAGAATTTCGAAATCGATAACTGCTCGATGGATCGATGAATTCCAACAAGTCGTCGTTCTTCAGTTCATTACAGGACTGTCTACTTATCCTGGCTTTCTCTCACGCAACGATTGCGAATGAAGAGAAATACAGGCCTGAGACAACTCGTCCACCAATTTTTCACCCTCAAAATCTAGGCATCTTTGAAGAGCCTATCTGTTCAAAGGGGGTCGTGGACGATTTCAGAGACACCACTGTGATCAGCGTGTGACTCTCCAATATAAGCAGGAAATCTCAAAAAATATTTTTTGGTGTCCTGTGCCTTTAAGCTAATTCGGATTCGGACGTATCGTGAGAAAAGTCGCTTCTTTCTGGTTACCGTGTGTGCAATAAGGGCAATTCCTATATCGTTAACAGCATATAGCCTTGTCCATAGGAAGACCATGACGCAGGCTCCCGTCGTTAGCCGCTGTGTGATCCTTAGGCTGTCATTAATGAAAAACCAGTTCGCCAATGCGACTTGCCATTTCTCCCCCAATCAGCTGGTCAGAGTAGTTTTCCGTTATTTTCATTAGTTCTCTTTTCATTCTTCACCTTGAACGTTTACTGCCAGCAGTGCGTGAATAGGACGGGGTCAAGCGTAGTTTTCAAAATTTTCAAAAAAAAAAGTTCGCACCTCAGGAAAGCGGTCGATAAATCGTCTGACTTCTGTGTCCCTTTCGATCGGTAACCATTTACAAAACATGAGTCTGGGACGCAGTGGGTGTGTTTCCTTAGGCCTTGCGTCAGAATTCACTGCCGAAATTTTTTATGGCACATCTCAGTCCCGCTCATATGAGTTTTCGAAATTAGCCACACGATAAATAAGCAGATGTAAAACGCCGGGATTCTGTAGACGTATTTCATCGTATTTTCCAGGTGCACATAAAACTAATGTAGTTTTTCGCTCAACACAGCCGGTCAGTGATTTCAATGTCGAGACTGTCAAAATGCGGTTGTCAAAATTCGGTCCGGCCGATGGACATTTGCCTGTAAGTGTTGACATCGATTCCTCTCGCAGTCTGACAGTCCGTAGTGGTTGTCATAGCTTTGTGTTCAGAAGGGGACATTTGTGGTTTGCAAGGCTGATCTGTTTCGGGAGGATTGCGCGTTGTGGAGAGTTGACAATCAGAATATGATTCAAAAGTTTCCACCAAGAATTGATCCCGCGACCAAGGAAGTATCTTACAAAAATAGCAGCACGGTAAGTTATTTTGGTTCAGTGTTTTTCTTCAATATACGCAAGTATGTTTAGTACTCTGGCTGGTGTGACCAAATCGCCTACGGATACTTTCGAATTGCTATTAAACACATCAAGCAAACGCGCTCCGAGGCCGTAATTCAGCCTGAAATACCTTTGTCGGATCTTTTTCCTGCAACGACTTCCGAATGCAGTGATACAAATGGCTTCGTGAAAGAAAGTACGTTATTATTTAAAAATTCATGCACTCTTGAAGTTGAATGTCTCTTGACTTGGCCAAGCCCGGTCCAGGGTAAGGCGTGCCACGGTGAAGTGATTGTGGGAGGTGTTGCCCGCTCCCCCTAGCTTAGAAATCGTTGTGACCCCCCCCCCCCCTGCTCAAGTGAGTCTTGGCGATCCAAAACGTTTTTCCAATTTCTTCGAATCTTTTTCCGGTACCTCTCAGCAGTTTTTTTTCGATTTTTGGCTAATTTTTCAGATTTGACTAAAACTTGGCTCGAGGCCTGCGCCCTTCTCCCTTGGTGAAGTTCATCGGGGGTGCTTTACCCTGGCACGGTAGCAGCTGCTGTGTTTTCACGGTGTGCAGCGCGCAACGCCTGCGTTTCACTCATCCGTCCACGCGTTCAGCCGGGACCATACCTTCCGCGACAGCTGATGCCTACCTTAAATCGATGTGCCCTATTGCCAGTGCCGCGCTTCGCGGGAAGAGTGGACCCGATCCAACACCTGCACTTCACTCATAACGTGCAGCGTCTTTGGCTGCGATGATACCAGCTACGCATCGCGACGATCGGAAGCGTGGTCTCGGCCTACAGGGCTGAGCAGAGTATGATCGCATCTCGGCGCGACTTTATTATGGGCTGCTGTATTGATTGATCGCTGCGAATGTACAGAGATGGACCGACTCGAATCAAGAACGGCTTCGTCCTTTGCGCGCGGATCACACTCAGTTCGTGAAGGATCATCTCGCAAAAGCGGCTGTCAACCCTATTCTCGCTGATCTGCCGCCTATGGTATGTGATACCGAGTCCGAGCTCGGTAGGCGTGCCAGGTGTATCTTAGCTTCGTTATGCTGCGGGCATTCTCCAATGCTTATGTCTAACCTGCGCAGGATCGACAATAGCCAGCCTAACGTGTGCCCGAACTGTGGAAACCAAGGCCACGACACTAAGCGCCTGTTTGATTGTCCAAAGAAGCCAACATCGCTCAGTACAATAGACTTGTGGACGAATCCACTGCTGGTCGCCCAGTTCCTCAACTTGTGACGAAACCCTCTCAGTGGCTGCAAAGAAGAAGAAGATCGCTGCGTTCTGTCAATGCGGCGGCCCATAAAATGGTTCGGCGACAATGCAACTCTGCTCAGCCCCTAACGGAATGTGGGTCGGAACTAAAGAGAACAAGCGATAATCAAGAGTAATAGCACTGTCTCACGTGAATCTATGAGATAGACAGTTTTTTGTTTTCCCAACTTCTGCTCCTCATTCCGTCAATCACAAGAGCGGGGAAAGGGGCTGTCTACACACAGAGGGAGGAATCGTCGTGTTTTTGCAGTTCGACACGTCTTCTTCTTCTTTGCAGCCACAGATAGGGTTCTCGTCATAGGTTCAGAAACTCGGCCACTAGCGTTGGGTTCATCCACAGATCCATTGTCGTTAATGTAGTCGATCTCATCGGGCAAATGAACAGGTGCGCAGTAGTATGCCCTTGACTTTCGCAATCCGGGCACTCGTCAGGTTTGCTATTATCAATCCGATGCAAATATGACATTAGCATGGGGGAGTGTCCACAGTGTAACGAAGGGTGCACCTGGCACGCCTGTTAAGTTCCATTTCGATCTCGCTGACCTTGGGAGGTGCGACTCCCAGGATGGAGTTCATGGCGACTCTGTTCGAGGGTTCCTTCACGAATCGGGTATGCTCCGCGCGCAAGAGACGAAGACGTTCTTGTTGTGCTTCGGTCCATCTCTGCACATCTTCTTTTGAGGGAGCATCGGCGAACGGCTTTCTGATGCATCTCTCTCTCTCTCCTGGTTGAGTACTCTTCGCGACGGGTGATTCGGTTGCTTTACGATGTTAATGTACATTTGTCAAGCCTGGAGTTGGCAGTGGTCTCTAACTGGCAGCTTCGGCGTGTAAGTGCTCTGTAGTCGGGATCATATTTCCAGCGACGAGCGACGCGATGCAATGTTTACCATCAATATCGACCGAAAATCCATATTCCTCATATGCACTATCGCTGTCGCTGGTCGCGGGAAGTATGATTCCGGCCTTTAGGAGAGCTTTTGGAACAGCCTGTTGCGATTCGCAGAGCACAATTTTGGACGCGCTGCAGCTTGGACCAAGATGTGTCCGACACGATGTGCTGCCAGACAGGCGCAGCATACTCCAAGGCGGGTTGCACAATAGCCTTATACGTGGTCAGGGTCGTTCCTTTACTGCACCCCCAGGACGTTCCACCGAGAGCACGTGGGACGTTTTGTCTTGTTTTCACTGTGGCTTGCTTCTGCTCAGTGTTCTTATGAAACTTCTGAATCGGGCGGCCGGCAATTGAGTTTCGTCCCATTTCACCATACCTTGGACACTGTGCTCCGCATCATTAGTGGAAAAGACGGTGACGGATGATTTAGAGGCAGAGACCGTGAGCATCTTACTATCGAGAAAACATTTTAATTCGATCAAGTAGTCATTGATCTTACTGGCGGCTACATTCATTTTGCGATCCCGGCACAGAATAGTGATATCATCCGCATATGCAACGGCCTTGATGTCTTGAGAGGGAACAGGCAGGTCTTAAGATATTAACTGAACGTGTGGGCGATGAAACTCCTCCTTGAAGGACACCAGCGGCTATGGAGATGCTATTGGAGACGTGTCCTTGAAATAGCACATTTGCCCGACGTCCTTCAGTGAAGCCGGTTATCCACCGCTTCTGCCAGGGCGGAATGGTAGACTTCAACAGACTCTCTGATAGTATGCCGAGATTAACAGTGTAAAAGCCTTTGTTAGGTCAAGGGCCACACCAACGGTACGCTGGGGTTTCTTGGCATTGAAGCCGTCCAGAACATAGCTCACAATTTCCAACAAGGCCGTAGTGGTGGAATGTAATTTAGGGAAACCATGTTGGTGCTGTTGTTGGCTGTTATGCTCGACGAGCTCCTCCACAACCAGTTTTTCGGCTATTTTTGCGATAGGTGATAGAATACTGATTGGTCGGTACCCATTCGCCGTAGATGGTGATTTTCCCGGCTTCGGCAGTGGTATCACGCGAGCGACTTTCCAATTTTGGGGTAACGTACAGGTACTAAACGATGTATTTATGACGTCAGCAAGAAGGGGAAGTAGTTCACTGGGCAGTCTTCTCAGAATTGCTGGGCTCAAACCGTCTGTCCCTATTGCTTTCGAGTTACTCATCTCCTTAATCACCTTCTCGACCTGTGCGGGAGTGATTGCATCATTACCATCCATGAGTGGTAGCTTACAGAGTTCTCTTACAGTTGCTCTATTCTGCTTCTCTCTTTCAGTTCTAGTAATGAAAAATTGCTTCCCAAGAGCATTCGCGGCCTCTTTCCCTGACTTGAAGGCTCCACCGTCAAATTCAATCGTGGAATTCCTGGCGGAGGTGAAGTTCCGGGAGATCCTTCTCAAAGCTTTCCACGTCGCTGCGGCATCACTCCCGAAGTTCACCTTCTCGGTGAACTTTTCCCAACGTTCCTTTTTTGCCTGTCCAGGTCCCTCTTGACCTCACTATCCAACGCAGCAGTATAAGGGTCTAGATGATCTGCGGCTCTCTTTTCATCTCTGGTTCTTATCTTCTGCAATATCTCCCTGCTGACATTGGGGTAAAAGGTCTTGACTCGACCCCCAGGGATCGCAGCTCTCATGGCCTTGCGAATGGCACATGTCAGGTGTCGCTCCCTCTGGTGCGCATCTCCATTCCATGGGTAGTCAGCCGCTTGGCGGAGTGCAACATCTCTTAACAGGCTCCTGTCTGCAAGGCCTAAATTGGGATAAGAATGATGGCGAATACTAGAATAAGGGGCAAGAGAGTCAGGTAGATCAATCTAGACAAAAACGGGAATGTGATCGCTAGAGAGAGTTGTGGATGTGTACCACGAGTAAACTTCAAAGAGGTTGGAAGAGACAATGGAGATGTCCGGGCTAGAAGATCGGCCGTTGGCAGGGAGACGAGTGGGCTGATCATTGTTTAGAATGACCAGGTCGCACTCCTCGGCCCATTCTTCGACGTCACTTACTCTAGCATCAGGACCAAGCGACGAGCAGAACGTGTGGGCATTGAAGTCGCCAGCTATCACAATTGAGGGAGAGAGAGAGCAGTCGTATAGCTGCTTGAGAAGTGGTATGGGGTTATATGAATCTGGACAGGAAGTAGCATGAGGAATGTATATATTAAAAAGAGATAGGGAACTCTGAAGAGGAATGTGGATGGTGATGTACTCGAGAGTACCATCCTCAGGCGTGTTTGGAGATAAGTGAGAGGGAAGAGGGGGTAATACAAAAGTAGGGACTTCGCCTCCTGAAGATGACCTAGGAGAATGATATGCTATAGTCCGAGATATTCGGATGCCGAGAGGTAGCAGAGGGAGAGTTTGGTTTCCTGAACCATGATAACATCCGGGTGATGGTTACGGGCAAAGAGAGATAACTCAGAGAGCTTGGAGCGAAGGCCGTTGAGATTTATGTGTACAATAGAGAGGGTGCGGTTGGTAGATGAGGAATAAGGGTAACTGGAGGCGGAGCACACAACACAACGGAAGGAAGAATCGTGGTACCTCACAGAACGGAGATCCGAACAAGAGAAGTGCACCCACCTTTGGCATACAAAACATTGGACACTGGCTCCGCTCCAAGTGACATCCCTGTCGCATGTGGCGCATGGGTACTTCTTCTTCTTCTGAGCGGGTCCTGGATTCCTTTCGAGTCCGGCCCTCTGTAGTAGAATCTTCAGGAGAGCTGCGGCCAGCCAGCACCTCTCCCATGACAAAAACCCTCTCCGCGGAGGGATTGACGTCGGTTTGCACGGAGTAGATCTTCTTTCCTCCACACTGCCACGGCAAGAACGTACGACATCTCGGCAGCTTCGACACGTCACTCTACTCAATTCAAGGGAAGTAGTCCCGTGTAAAATTAGAGCCGCAAGAGGCGAAGCAACTTCCCTCTCGGTGTGTAGAGAGCCCCTTTTCCGTCAGGGCGAAATTTTTCTTGAAGTCGGCCCAGGATTGCTGAAGCAATGTAATCCTGGCTCGTCACAGTGCTCATCCGGATGTCGAATGGGATGGGGACCGTTTGCCTGCAGCTCGCTTCCCAAAACTGCTCGGTCTTGTGCTCGATCCGTCGCTCAAGTTTCATAAGAATACCGAGCAGAAGCAGGCAATCGTTAAAGCCAAGCTTAACGTTTTCAGGGCCCTGGGCGGCACTTCATGGGGTAGAAAAAGAAGGAAACTATACTTGCAACGTATAAGACGATTCTTCAGCCTGCCTTGGAATATGCCGCTTCGGTTTAGCAGCATTTAGTTTCAGAATCCTCTTTGACTATGATGCAACGCGTACAGAATGCCGCTCTTCGCATCGCCACTGGATGTGCAAGGAGTACCCCAGTCGAGCACTTGCATGCTGAGACCCGCTTATTACCAGTTAAGGAGCACTGCCAGCTCCAGGCCCAGCAATTATATATATATATATATATATATATATATATATATATATATATATATATATATATATATATATATATATATATATATATATATATATATATATATATATATATATTCATTCAATTTATTTATTTTTATCTATTCTATAGGCAGGCCTATGTAGTCAGAAACAATATTCAAAACGGCCGCAAAATACAAATAAACCATAGGAAGTTGAAGCACGGAAGCGTGGAAAACAACATAACGGCAACAGAAAAATGCGCATTGCTGCACTAATCAACCTAACGGAAGGAATCGCAAGGTATCCAGCAGGGGTGTGCGTAAATGAAAATTCAAAATTCGTAAAACGTAATTACGACAAAACCACCGTAAATCGTAAACAGCAAATAATAACTATAACCACTAAAAATATTATTACTATGTTGAAACAAGATAAACTACCTACTGTCCACCGTTTCACGTACTAAGTATATATTAGGATGCGTTCAGTAGTAGACAGCTAACCACGTTAAGGGGTATGATATACTTTATCGCTTTCGTCAGCGACAGGCATAAAATCTCGCACAAATCGAGGCTGGACCCGCATCGGAGCAGCAGCATCGGTTGTCGTAGGAAGTCGCTGTCGCTGCGCAGAGCGGCGCGACCTTGTCTCGTAAAAGTACACCATTCTCCCTAATGGCACCGTCTTACCCGTATTTCTCTGCTTTCCCTTATCACTCATTCCACAACTTCTTCCCAGATCTTGAGAAACCCACCTGTCCGATTCAGCTGTCCGCGTATCTGCTGGGCGACAGAGACACAATTATACTCGTGATGCCACTCCCAAAACGCTAACGCCGTTGTAAGCGTAGAACGAGCCAAAATGACCGTATTTGAGCTATTCTCTGAGCGCCGAATTTGATAACTCCTCTCATTTGCTAGTGATACCGCAACACCGATTATAAAGTCGGTAAGAATCGAAGAGATATGTACTTCGAGTTCCTTACTAAAGCTTGGCTCTAACTCAGTGCACGTACGTTCAAAAATATGTCATCGAGCTTGCCCACACCTTTAATAGAGGTCGCAAAGTATCAGTCCGATCCTTGGTAACCCTATCTGGAGCACAGTATCGGTCGCCCAGCCCAAACTATTTTTTCCTATACCCATTGAATCACTTGCAGAATCGTAGCTTTATGGTGACGATACTGTAGCTTGTTAAAAGAACGTGAGCACAAAAAACGCTAATTTTTGCCGTTTTGTGTAGTTTAGTCCACATAGTTAAAAAATATAGCCAAAGCGCCGCATCAAACGCTCGCATTTGTGAGAGATAAAGGTTCCAGAAAAAAGGGCGAAGATGAGCGTTCAAAATAGCGCTCACGCCTTTTCTGAAGGTCCGTTTGCTGCGGACGAAGAGAAATTAACTGGAGGAAATGATTTTGAGCTTCAAACTTTTGAGGTAAGAAACGAATGCTCCTCTTGTTGATTTTTGTGGACTCTGAGTAGGCGTAATCTACTCAAAATGCAGGCCAGGGGCACTATCTGAAGCAAATTTTAGATCGATTAGGCTGCCTCGCTCGATGTTTTGACGCTAATCTAGTTAAAGGCATCGTACGCGCAGAAAACCGTGTATTATTTTTTCATATTTTTGTGTAGCTTGGCCTCTCTAGTGAACGAAAATGTCCAAGGGCCCATGAAAAACATTCATTTAAAAAAAATGATTCAGAACATATTGTAAATACGAATTTGAATTTTGCGACCAATTCCTTTTAAAGTTTTTTTTGCTGTTGGAGGCCTCGTCACTGTCATTTTCGGAGTTTTTCTGCATTTAGAGTTCGTGCCGTAACTATTTTTCATGTTGTCTTACGGTCACACCAACATTCTAGGAAAAAGTGCTAGATGACTGGTGAGAATTGGTGGCGGATCTTCATCTTTGACGCCTTCTAACCTCATTACCCAACGTTTTTGACGCGCCAAAGTTTACCAGTGTGGTCAAACGGGCTCAATCATGGAATTGAGCCTGAAAAATGAAAATTGATTTTCTGCGCGAACGATGCCTTTAGGTGATCTTAACTGATGATCACGACAGTTGATCTTCATGGATAACACGTAAACGAAGTTCCTTGTCAAGAGTGCTTTTAGACTGCATTGCGTTGTAGGCGGCAGCTAGTGAGACTTGCTCGGCGCCTAATGCGGATCTGTTATCCAGCTCCTCCAACTCCGACCGTGTGTCCCACGTTGTATGATAGAATAGCGTCAAAGGTTGATAATGGGATCGTACTGTAGTCACACGCCTGGGTTGGTCCCATCTCCTTACGAAAACATTGGTATACTCAAAGTGGGATTTGAGCGGGTCAGTTGGAGATATCTCGCGATTTGCTTCCATTCCATGAATTTTTATTTACGAAAAATTACGATTTACGGTCCAAAATGTCTTAAATCGTAAACCGTAATCACGAGAGTAAAAAACACCGTAAATCGTAAACCGTAATCACGAGACCAAAAAACACCGTAAATCGTAAACCGTAATTACGCACACGATTGGTATCCAGCCAATCAGGAAGGGCTACTTGCGCGGTCACCTGACTCAATTTTCGCTCGAATGAAATTTTTGAATGATGTGTAGTTGGAAGGAATGGAATGATTTCTACCAAGGTTCTCAAAAATGGGTATAGTTCTGTTGATGAAAAAGTGACGCTTGCAGTTGAGGTTAGATGTGTAACGGTGGAGTTTGATGGGGCCACCCCTAGTGGTTGATTCTCTCTTTGTCATAAGGTCCTCATGTTTAAGACCGAAATCTACGCCAAATAGGATCTTGTTGAGAAGAAGTAAGTCATTCTCTACTCTTCTGAGTGATAATGGTTTCAAATGAAATAGCCCATTTCTCTGCACGGAATCGGGTATGCGCCCGTAAACAAATCCATGCATCCTAATAAACAATTTCTTTGTGAAACTGCTTTGGACTTTCTACAAACAGTTTATATCCTTCAGTTTGTAGGGGTTAAACACCGGCGTGTCATATTCGATAATTGGCTTCACGTAGGTGGTGTAGGCTCTTATAAGCACAGATGGATTACGTGTTGCCGAAGCTCTGAATATCTTGTTTACTGCAATAGTAGCCTTCTTCGATATGACCTCACAATGCACATCGAAGCTAAGACTCCTGGTGATGACGAAACCAAGATCAGTTATCTGATCAGTAGCCTCAATGGGAGTCCCTTCGATGTCCTAATTGAAGTTATGATTGTCCGCACCGAGGTGGAGAATTTTGGTTCTTTCCTTAGACGGGTAGATCCCAATCATGAGACCGCACGTTGATAGCATTGACTGATTGCTGCAAAGATTCGCAGCCCCCAGGGGAGGTAACCTCATTATAAATCTTGATGTCGTCAACAAAAGCACTGAACCCAGTGCCGAAGTGACTTACCAAATTCGCGATTTCAAACGTGTAGATGTTGAAAAGGATGGGAGAAAGTACTCCTCCTTGTGGGACTCCGCTATGAACGGGTCGCGGACTCGAAAAGGACGAGTTAACGCTGACATAAAATGTCCTATCAGTCAAAAAAGATGCAATCCATGAGACAATTCGTGGATGATTACCAACAGGCGAAAGTTTTTGCAACAATTTATCATGGGGAACCTTATCGAAAGCCTTTGTGAAGTCAAAATAAACAACGTCCACATTTTTTCCTTGATCGATGAGAGCTGTCCAGTTGTTCAACGTTTCTATCTTTGCCGTCGCCGTGGACTTGCCCTTCTTAAATCCATGCTGGAGAGGGGAGATGATATGGTTTTCGTCGAGATGGGCAACTATCTGTTTTTTGGGATTTTTTTTTCAAAAAGACGCGAGAGATATTTAATACTGATAGGTCTCAAGTTAGACGGGTTAGTAGTGAATGGGGGCATTTTTGGTATTGGAGTAACTAATGAGTGCCTCCATTTCAGAGGAACTTCAGCCGTCATAAAACTTAGATTAAAAGTGTGTTCTAAGGGACCGGAGATCTCATTGGCGACGCATTTGATAAAACTAAGCGGGATGTCGTCAAGGGTTTGAAATTAAGAGTTAGGCCATCGAAGAAGTTTTTTCAAAATTTCATCCCTGTAGAACCAGCATGAGTCATTCATCACGGCGAATGCACCGGAAACAGAATGTCTCGACCTATCGGCAGTTTCAGAGAAAGCCTCTTCAAAAACGTTCGCCAGTAACTCGGCTTTTTCATCATTCTTGCTCAAAATTACACTATCGAGGCTGTATACCACTCCAATACGTGATTTTTCCTGGAGTTTCGAGTTGAGGAATCTGTTGAAGGGGTGTCGATCTCCAGATTCCACAGCTTTTTTTCTCAATTTGGTTGTTAAATTTTTTCATTTTCCACACGAATCGCTCGCTATTTCTTGAAGTGGCCCCACTTTTCACTACTATTGTGGAGTTTAGCATCATACCACGCACTCGATCTCAGCCGCTCAAGTCTAGCTAGGTAAGCAGGAAGTTTTGGCTTTTTCCCCGTAAATTGCGCAAGAGGGACAAACATTTCAATGCAGTGACGCATGACTGCAATAAGAAGTTCATATTTTCATTAACACTACCCGCAGCGTTCAAGGAGCTAAACCGGTCCACCAAGAAAAGACGTGTAAATTCAAACCGTGGCTGGCGTGACGGTTTAAATCTCAATCTCTGAGCAATAAACGCCGCGCCAGCCGCAGTTTGAATTTAAACGGTTTTCCTTGAGGAAACAGGCCACGGACCTAACTATAAATAGTCACGTACAGCATCGAAATTGGCTTTTTCGAAATTTCTTTTGTATAAAACTGGGGCCGGTTGTTTTTGAAGGTTAAGTGTGAACTGAACTGCGGAGTGATTGCTAGAGCCCATGGGGGCAAAATTGTAACGGAGCTGACAAGGTTTCGGCCATTGCTCAAAATCAGATCAAGGATGTGATCACCACGAGTAGCAGCCTCGTCATATTGCACCAAAATGTGGGTAGTACATAAAGTGACAAAGCTATTGGAAATTGAACTCACAGCGGAACAGTTATCCCACTGGATACCAGGCAAGTTAAAATCACTAGTAATGATAGATGGCCGGTTGCACGCTATCAGGTCACTGATTGTCTTATTCATTTGTTCTGTAAAAATTGCGCTGCAGTTAGGAGTTCGATAAGCAACGATGAACGGGACAGGTTTGAGGCCAATTTCTAAGTCAGAGCACACAATGTCATAAGAATCCGGCATAGACTCTTGAAACACCGGTACAGGACAGAAAAGCTTTCGTGCCAGTAGGAGAGCACCACCACCCTTTTTACGACTTCGGTCGCGCCTCAAAGGCAGTGTCCACGATAAAAACCATGTCTGTTTTTATGGTGGAGATCGGCAGCTGCGGGGCCTATCGCAACCCTAACGTTGAAAATAATAAGAAAAATGAGCTCGGAACGGTCCCCTAAGGGCCCAAAGCTGGAAACCCGTCAGCTCGTCACCCCCAGATGCACTTTCCACGCCCACTGACGTGAACAAATGAATGCTCGAGATCGTGAGATGAGCGATGATATCCAGTCATTAGCACCGTTCTTGCCTTCATTCTCAACTTCTCTCTTTACTCAGGTCAGCTAGCATAGATCGGCTGCAAAAGACGGAAGTTACAAGCCTCGGACAACTCGTCCACAATGTTTCCTTACCTCAACTTTTGAGGGACCATAACTCCGTTCCCAGAAGGTCTTGTACGATATCAGAGACATCATTGGAATCAGCATGGGGCCGTTTTCAAGATAGGCGAAAAAGCAGAAAAACGATTCTTATCGTGAACACTGCCTTTAAGACCTCGTAATGAGCAGACCAATCACCAAGAAGGGAAGCCAAATCAATTCCACCGTTAAGCCAAGTTTCTATGATAGCTATTATATCGGTATTGAGTTTTTGAAGGAGATAAAGCAAGGCCTCAGAATTTTTAACCACTGACCGGATATTGGTTATGATACGTGAGAGATGGCATTGAGGAGTCCTGAGAGGGCTTACAAGTTTTCCGAACCCTGAGTGGCTGAATTTACAGGCATAGAAATTGCTATATCCTGAGACATAGGCAACTGAGAAGATGTGGCAGGCAGCTGCGATGTTATCCGAGAAGCTGCTACAATGTTCGGAGTAGGATTAGATGCACGCCGCTGAGCTCGTAGCTAATCTCTTTCACTTTTGAGAGGAGAGGGTCTGATATAGACACCTTTCATCTTCGTGAATGATTTCAGCCAGTGAGCTCTACGGAGGATCAGACCACTATAGAATGATGCAGGCATAACAATTTTCAATAACCGGTGCCTGGAAGGATTAGGTCGACCCATCCTAAAAATGGAAGTGGGTTGACATTCGACTCCCAAATGGTCAAGCATATTACGAATAGAAACTGCATCATAGGTAATCCTATTGGAAGGCACTTGATCTACGGACTCAGTAATACCAGACACGACAGCAGACCTACTACGCTCGTGTTCTTCAAACGGGGAGTCAGTCACAACAGTTACAGGTGCAGTGGCAATAGCGTTAACGGGACTCTGAGACGGCACAACAATTGGTACAGACTGGCGTTTATCCAAAAGATCTCTCAATCTCACATCCTCGGCCGTAAGTGAATCCACCTTGGCCTCTAACTCCCTATTCCTAACAACGAGATAATTGTGGTGAACGCGAAGCGCGCACCAAATTTGGTTTTGAATCGGCCCCGCGCGCAACCCCTTCTTCGAAATCTCAGTTCAGAGTGAACGTAGGAATTGAATCTAAATTGCATTGAAAAGAGCGTGAAAAGTTGGTGTTACCATCCAAAAATGGTTTGGAACGGTTCACTGGTTTTCGAGTAAAAAGTGAAAAACCGCCCGTTTTTGTTGTTAATCTCCTTTTTTTTCAGACGGCGTACACGATCTTGTTGGTACACTTAAAATTGAGTTAGGGAACTCCATCTTGGACAGGAGGCTGGAAATGGATGCAGGTCGCTCCTATTCCAATTTGAACTTGATACCTTAACTTTGAAGGGTACCTCAAAATCGTGGGTTTACATACTAAATTAGCCGTGTAGCACGAAAA
Organism: Aplectana chamaeleonis; assembly: GCA_029168955.1. Lineage (NCBI taxonomy): Eukaryota > Metazoa > Nematoda > Chromadorea > Rhabditida > Cosmocercidae > Aplectana > Aplectana chamaeleonis. Next base: position 110,198 of record JAPDOI010000124.1, on the reverse strand, counting down.
CAGCTTTTTTCTGCTACGGCTGTGGAGACCGGGGTGTGTGGGTGAATCTGCAGTCAATCAACACAGGTCGTCGGAGGTAAGTACTGAACTTGTCAGAATTCTTGCTCATACATGACACGTCATCGATCGATAATCAATATTATACTTTTTGCACAAAATGCGTCGAGGAGTGGGGATTGCTGGTGGGATTGGTTTCCTTGGTTGAAAAATGTTGCTCATCTGTCATTATCGATAACGACCAATCAATAATATTGATTTTTTCGCCTGTGGCACAAAATGCCGCAATGATTTTTGATTGTTGATGGTTCTAAGTCACTTGTTTGGGAAATTCATCTCATCATACAAGATCAAATATTAATGATCAATAACATCGATTTTTTCACATGTTGCACAAAATGCGGCGATGAGTGCGAATTCACGTGTTGCACAAAATGCGGCGATGAGTGCGAATTCACATGTTGCACAAAATGCGGCGATAAGTGCTAATTTTTGTGGTTTTGGGTTATAAGTTTCAAAAATTGTACTCATACGACAATATGGTCTGTTAGGTGTTTCATCATTCCGGAATGGAAATCGTTGAGCAAAATTGAAGTCAGAAAGGGAACCTTCGGGAAAAATATGTATTTCTGAAAATTTAGCTTCCTGGCAAAAGTAACGATTTGGTAATGGTCAAAAAAAAACTTTCAAAAATTTCTTGAAATATTTTTAAAAAATGATTCGGCGTAAAATAGCCTGGGGTAATAAAAAAGCTAGGAAATGAAGTGAAATAACCAAAAATGCGATTTGGTGGTCGATCATTTCACAAGCTTCTCCGTTAAACTTATCAAAACGAAATCGAACGCGACATAAATTGGAGCGTTGCCTTCACCTAGCTTGACCTATACTGATTCCTTTATTACTGAAAATGGCTAACTGTTTTCCTTATTACTGAAAATGGCTAAATGTTTCCGTTGTGCGCTTGATTTCGTTTTGATGAGTTTAACGGAGAAGCTTGTGAAATGATCGACCACCAGATCGCATTTTTGGTTATTTCACTTCATTTCCTAGCTTTTTTATTACTCCAGGCTATTTTACGCCAAATCATTTTTAAAAAATATTTCAAGACATTTTTGAGACTTTTTTTGACCATTACCAAATCGTTACTTTTGCCAGGAAGCTAAATTTTCAGAAATCCATCTGTAGTTTTGAGTCATACAAATGAAGTAACATAACTCTTAAAGGCAGCGTTCACGATGATCATCATCGGGGACTTTTCACAGTGAAATGGTAGGCGAGAAGGATCCTAGGCTCCCAGTGTCGAAAGAACGGTAGAAAACGAGCCAGGAGGGGCGAAATAACGGCCTTTAAGTGACTGGGCAGCGACTCATCACCACGGACCATATCCACCACAATATCAATAGGAGCTGGTCCACCAGAGGCTGCTCCATTAGTCATAGCAGCGGCAGCAGTTTTCGACGTGGCACGAGTTTCCACAATTGTAGACGATAGCACTTAACAAGAACAGCACAGCACCGAAAGATCAGGTGTAACGTAGGATGTTAGGAAAGATATACCTTGAAGGGCGGCTATATAAGCGATTTGAATGTTGTCCCTCGCCGCAAAGGGTATGAGCAGATCGATAGTAGCAACCACGAGCCGAGATAAAGTCGATATAGTTGTTCCGTTCGATAGTCGTACACGAGCAAGATATGGTTGATCGGCAATATATACCACTAGCACAATCACCCAGCACCCAGAGAAGAAAACCTCAAACTTGGGTAATTAAATTAATTTCATATCAATATTATAAAACAACCAGGCACCCGTTTTGGAGAGTGCTCAACCCCGTCAAAGAGAGAGAGAGAGAGAGAGAGGGAGAGAGAGTGTGTGAGAGAGAGAGAGAGAAGAGGAAGCCTTTCGCCGATGCTCCAAGCAAAGTCAACTTGCGAAGCTGGCGCGACTCACAGCAAGAACGACTCCGTCTTTTGCCCGAGGAGCACACCAAGTTCGTACGGTGTCATCTTGAGAAGGCGGCGGTAATTCCTATACTAGGAGAAGTACTGCCCCCAGTCTGCACATCCGAGACTCAACTCGGAAAAAGGGCTAGATGCACACTCGACCAACCACACTGGCCACAATGGACCTGTGGACGAATTCAGTACTGGTCGCCAAGTTTCTTCGCCTATGACAAAACTCTATGTGGCTGCAAAGAAGAAGAATCCTGGCTCGTTTTTGGCGCTTTCAGCAACGTATATGTTCTCGTGCTAGCCGAAGAAGTCTTCCCATGTTGTTATGCCCGTCATGTTCATGAGTGTGTGAACAAGAATAAAAATTTTAGTTATAAAATAAGGGGAAAAAGTGGAAACCAAGGTGTAAAAATTGCCCTTATGTCACAGACCAAGTTCTTTACTCTTTCATTCGCGATTGATGCGCCATCCGCAGCCGGGAGCACCGCATGTAGCCTAGCAAATATGTGGCCATTATGGTCTGTCTAGTGAGGAAAATTCATTGTGAAACGTATTTACTAACATTATACTGCCACTCATTGTGTCCTGCTACATGCATGTCATGACTACACGTTTTTTTTAGGTGAATCAGGTGCTAATTCTGAAGATCATGTCGCGGTGCTACGAGATCCTCTTCGGCTATCGTTGTACACATTTGTTCTTTCGATGATTAATCATGCTCTCACATTGGAGTTCTTTCAGGAAATGAAGAATAAAAACGGTAGGATTATAGCCTTCCGTTTTAGATTTTTCTCATCAAAATTCCCAAGTTTGGTTTTTCTCTGCTCGCAGTGTTCAGTACTGCGTTGCCTGTTGGTCTATAGAGACGAGCCCCACCTGTCCTAGAGACCAAAGAGAACGATTTTGCCCTAGACTTAAATGCTGTGGACTTGCCTATCAGACTGATTCAATCCTTGTTACGAAATTGAATCACAATATAATGGCCGTCGGCAACCTTATAGAACCCAGACATCCATGACCTATTGCCTTAACCCTGCCTTAGGTTGTAGCCTTCTATGAATTCCTGCCTTATCATGATCCTAGGGTATCTTACGACCTTGTTGTTAAGGTAATCGCAACATGGGCTGAACCCTGATTCATAACTGGGTGATGTTCGCAGCTTTTTTAGACTGGAATTTTCTAAGAGCGGTGAATGAGATCGAAAAGGTCAATGCCGATAGTTTGAAGAAACTTCGTGGTCATCTGAAGTTCAGCGAGAAGATGGAGGATGCCATGCATTCTTACACACAACTTTGTATCGTAGAAAGTGATAACCACTCGTTTCAGTGCCAGGTCAGTGAAGTAATGTATTTTGAGGCAATTTTTTCTCACCTTATTGCGCCACGCTTTTTACGCATGTGATACTTTATTCAAATTTCGCTCGACGGGCATTGTAAATTTGTCACGCAGTTGCTTCCCTCCAAATCAGTAATAACGCGAGGTGGTAGGTCGTCTAAAGCAGTGCCGACAGGACGTCTAGTAGTGAGTGGTAGTAGTAGTCGTCTTTGTATGTGTGATGCTATATTCATTCATAAGAATGAAAAATTTAAATCAGTAACTTTTTTTGCCTTCCAACACGTCCGCGACGGCGAATTTCTCTATGGAGCGTCCAAGGCTAGCTTTACAAGCGACCGCCGTCGCTAGTTGAAGTGCGAGTAAAAATGAAATAATTATTGTAGTTTGAGCGACCGTAGCTAGCCTTATTCGCTCGAGCCACAATCAATATTTGAATTTCAACCGCACTTACCCTACCGACGGTGGTCGCTTGTGTTGCTCCTTCTTCTGGCTCTTCTTTACAGCCACAAAGAGGGTTCTTCCATGGGTTCAGGACCAGGGCCGCCAGCGTAGGATTCGGCCATAAATCCATTGTAGCCAACGTAATCGGTCTCATTGCGCAGTTGAATACATGCACAGTACTATGTCCTTGATTACCACAGTCCGGGCGCTCGTCTGGGTTTGTTATTACCGATCCTATGGAAATATGACGTTGGCATGTAGGAATGCCCACAGCGTAACGAGCCAAGGGTACACATGGCACGCCTTCTTCTTCTTATCGGCCACAACGAGCTTCTTCTCATAGGCGCAGGAAGACGGCCACATCACACGGCTTTTTCCACATATCCAGAGCTATCAGAGAAGTTGGTCGAGCTGGGCATGAAAATAAATGTAATGAATCGTGCCCTGTGCCGGGGCAATCAGGACATACGTCGGGGACCGATGGATCGATCCTATGGACATATGCCTTGAGGAATGAGGAATGTCCACAGCGCAGACCTGCCAGTATTACTCGGGAGCGTCTTGATATATCCTTTTCACTATCATCGACCTTGGGCGGTACACCGTCGAGTATAGAATTGGGAGGGACACAGGAGAGCTATTCATTGACGAATCTGGTGTGCTCCATCTGCAGGAGCCTCTTCCGGCTGAGCTCAGAGGTCGCCCAACGTTGACTGTCATTGACAGAGACAGCGGCATACAACGGGGTACGGATCAGGGGTGTGCATTTTCCGTTTACCGATTTACCGGTGTTTTTCGGTAAATTTTGATTTACCGATTTACCGATTTTTTCTTGAAATTTTCCGAAATTTTTACCGAAAAGGGAAATGGGGTGTTCTTCCCCCAATCGGCCTACTTCTTACTCGTATTTCACTGGTCCTTCTTCATCCTTCTTTTGGTTATTTTTCAACCCTCTGGTAGTTTTTCAATGATCAATCGATCTCTTCACCTTTTGTACCACGTGCTTCCTCTTATCGCGACACTACTGCGAGAAATACATATCGTCAAGGCTGCGATGACTAAGGCGCTATCCATACTACTCAACGCCAGCGCGGTACGGGCGTGCCGCGCTGGCGTGGCGTTTGTGTATGAATGGCCCGACGCCTCGCCCGCGCGGCACGCGCGTGACGCCCGCTCCGCCATGGCGGCGATTTCCGTAACGGCTTTTTTAACCATTTTCACTACTAAATCATCTTCAAATTTATTTCGTTTATTGATAGTTAATTCCATTACTATCCTCTGCTATCGTGATGGTGAACGCATTTACAGAATTAGGTTGTTTGGGAATATTAGGCCCGCTTTTTCCGCTGCGCCATGGCTTCGCAGCTGGAGTATTCATAGTTTCCGCACGCGCGTCACGCGCTCGGAAATTATTCATGCTCTAACGCCACGCCAGCTCGGCCCGCGCGTCCCGCTCTGGAGTTGAGTAGTATGAATAGCGCCTAAGCCGGGCGGCGCTGAGTTGATGCGGGCGCGGCCCGGCTGTGCAGCGTGCATCAGATTGGCCAGCCACTGTTATTCAAGTGTTTCGTCAGTCTACTGCCCATATTGCTGTTAATTTAAGGATGAAGAAGTCGAAATATGCTAGGGATATGTTCAGCAGGCTAGCAGAATCACCTGTTGCGGGGGCAATCTAATACAAGCCGCGCTGCACAGTCGCGCCGCGCCCGCTTCAACTCAGCGCAGCCCGGCTTAGTCATCGCAGCCTTGACGGTATTTTATTCAGAAATCTCATCAGGTCTGCAACGCAGCAGAGTCCTGAAGCAGATATTTCAGGAACTGGAAAAAATCTTTTCGGAGCCCCCAAACAAATCCACTGCAGTTCTGGAACGACTGAATTGTGAAATCATCGTACCCGCACCTTTCCTCACTGACCAATAAGTACTTTTGCGCGCCTCCTGGCACAGTTGAGGCGGGAAGGATGGTTTCCTCAGCTGGCCTGATTTTGAGTGACTAAAAAAGACCTTGAAGACAGAACATTTCGAAATAATGCTTTTCTCAAAGTCAAGGTCCCGCTGATCGGGTTCAGCCGTTGAGATCAGTTTAATATGTAGAACTCACTCACTATTTGCACTATCCTCATGCATTATTTAAAATCTAGCACAAATATTATTGGCCATTTGTGTTATCGTATGGGACATGTATCGAAGTCGAAGTCAGAATTTTTACCGAATTTTCCGTTTTTACTGTATTTAACGAAAAAAAATTCGGTAAAAAGTTTCGGTAAAAAATTTTCCGAAAAAAATTTTCCGCACACCCCTGGTACGGATGTTACGGTAGTGAGGGGGGTCGGATGATAGCAGGGGATAATTGGGGTGTGTGGCATTCCTGACTATGCCGATATGGAACTGTTGCGTCTGCAATTGGCAATGCTGCTTTACGGGAAGAAGCGCGCATTCTTGATGTAGGTGGGATGCAGGAATGGATTTAGGGCATCCAGTGATGACACGAAGAGCAGCGTTTTGTGTTCGCTGAAGTTTGTTCCAGGACGTTTCCGTCAAGTGCCTTGACCAGACCGAAGCTCCATATTCCAGTACGGGCTGTATCATCGCCTTGTAAGTGACACACAATACTTCCTTTGAGCTACCTCATGTAGTGCCTGCCAGAGCACGGAGTATATTATTACGCACACTGGTCGTAGCAGCTCGAATACGTGAGTTTTCATGGAAACGCAATGAAGGGTCCAGGAACACATCGAGTAGACGAGGGTGCTTAGATAAGGGCAGCAGATTTCCTTCCCAGAGAACCTGGTGATGCAGTCTGTGCTCAGCCGTTGCAGTAGTGCACAGAGTAACGCTGGACTTCGTAGGAGAGACCTTTAACTGTTTTGACTCCAGGAATTCGGCCAGACTGCCAAGGTATTTGTTCATCTCCGCAGTGGCGCGGTCAATAACAGGGTTGGTACACACAATAGTGATGTCATCCGCATACAGACATAAGTGGATGTTGGGCGGTGGCTTCGGAATATCAGATAGATACAGAGAGAAAAGACTCAGTGAAAATACTCCGCCTTGGGGAACGCCTGCCTTCAAGGGAACAGACTACGACAAGTGTCCATCGAACTTCACGCGTATAGAGCGATTTTTGACAAAGTTGTCGGTCCATCGTTTACACCATTCCGGCATATCACAGTCCAGTATCGATTTGGACAGCGATGACGTGCTGACATTGTCAAAGGCGGCAGTCAGATCAATTGCCACGACCAGACTTCTACCAGCAGGAGTTTCCTTATTGAAACCGGCAATAATGTGCTCCGTGATCGACGTGAGTGCAGTTATAGTGGAGTTAGCCTTCTTGAAGCCATGTTGATACACGTTATGTTGGAGTGCAGTTTGGAGATGCGGACAGATGATCTTCTCCGCTAACTTAGCGATGAGGGACTAAAGGGAAATGGGTCGATGAGAAGTTGCCTTGTCCTCAGGCTTTCCTGGCTTCGGGATCGGTAGGACGATGGCTTGCTTCCACCTCGCGGGGATCACACCAGTACTGAACGGCGAATAGATAAGATCGCTGAGCAACTCGAGGAACTGGTCCGGTAGATGCTTCAGATGGATAGCTGAAATACCGTCGGGTCCCTCAGCCCAAGAATTCTTCAATGATTTGATGAGGGCAGACACAGCTGAAGCAGTTATCGCAGGTGTATCGTGACGACTGAGTTTCCTGATGGACCGGAGAGTTCGTCTGTGAGAACGATCACGGCGCAACGTTGCCGAGGCAAAGAGCTTCGCAAGCCGACAGGTAGCACCATATCCAGACTCGAATCTACCCGAAGGGAACTCCAGCATGTTTAGGTCCGTTGATATTGTCTTTCTTGAAAGCTTCTTTAGAACACCCATGTTTTCTTGGCGTCAGTCTTGAAGTTTATGAACTTAGTGAGCTCCTACCATCGCTTTTGCTTGTGCATGTGAGCATGTTAGTGATCTCGTCAGACAGTTGCTGAATGCTCGTGTCAGCAGGATCAGTTCGTCTTTTCTCATCCCTTAGTTCGATCAGCTCCAGAGCTTCCTTCGGAACATTTGGGTGAAACGTTCTCACACGTCTTGTCGGAATGGCTGCTCTAGAGGCCTTGCATATGGCATTAACGGCGAACTTCTCTTTCTCATGTACAGAGCCGGTGAGCGGACAGTTGGCTACCCGGCTGAGTAGCACCTCCTTAAAGGCAGGGTTCTCGATAAAATTGGTTGCTGTGTTATCTCCATGAAATGGTAGATCTGGCTATCACAAAAGTGAAAGTGAGCGAAAAATTAGAGAAAAGTCGCTCGGAAACAAATTATGGCTTGGTGTCCTCCCGCCCCCAATTACCGAGATTTGTGTGAAAGCCTATTTTGTCAACTTTTAATTTGCTTCTAACGTAATTTCTGAGCATTTCTGGAGACCACTGACCACTTTAGCAGCAAAATAAAAGGCACATAAGTAAGCATTCATGAAAATCTCGTTACATTGGGGGCCGGCCGACACCGGTAATTAGCAGTTATCCCTTGCTTTTGAGCGTTTTTCCAGCAAATTTCCGGGGGTTTTTCACTCATTTTTACTTTGTGATTACCAAATCTACACTCTCATAAAGACAGCTCAACATTCGTTTTTATCGCGAACCCTGCCTTTAAACAGGACCCAATTAGCCTGCGATAATTTGTGTACAATTTACTACGTGAGCCTGGGAAGGGTGCGAGATGACTGTTAAGAGACAAATCTAGTGATGCGCATATTGGTACATGATCACTGGCCATGACAACAGCAGTGGACCAGTTACACCTTACAGCGAGAGAGGAATAGACAAATGTGACATCTGGCGAAGAGAGCCTGCCTGTGCTCGGGAGACGAGTAGGAGCGTCCTCATTAATAGCAACAAGATCACAATCATCCGCAAAGTGCTCAAGTAGTTCGCCTCTATCATTGGGCCCTAGAGAGGAGAACCAGGACGATGAGTGTGCATTATAATCACCAGCCATAATAACTGAGGACGATGGGAGGGAAGAGTGTACAGTAAGCAAAAATGGTGTAGGATCAAACGAATTGGGACAAGAGGCGGTTGGGGGAATATAAACATTTATAACATCTAATGAGCAACTTTGCAATACAAAATGGACACCAATACACTCAACAACATTATCAGCGGGGAGCGCAATGAGGTGTGAGGGAATAGAAGATTTTACAAAAGTAGAGGCGCCACCACCATGAGAAGTACGGGGGAGGTGGTAAGACGTGTAACCGTGGATATACAACAATAAGCATCAGTGTAGTCATTATAGCTAGCTAACCCCGAACATTTGAGGTGTACCCAGCCAAGGCAACCACCGCACTGAACGCTTGCATGTTGAGCCAATAATCCACAATGACAGTAGGGATATCGCGAAGTCTTGCTGCGTGGCCCTGGGTTCCTCTCAATGCCAGCTCGTAGTAGCAGAATACGAAGGAGTGCGGCAGCCAGCCATTCGCACTCTGGAGTTGTTGATGCCCGTTTGATGAGTCTCCTTGATCTTGGTAGTCGACTCCACAGATCCACGACACGTAGGTTGAGCATCTCGGATCCCATGGCACGCCTAACGAGTTCTATCTCGGTTTCGCTGACATTAGCGGGAAGACTCCAGAGTGGGGTTTACGGCGGATTTGCTGCACAAGTACTCCTTAACGAATTTGATGTGCTCAACGCGTAAGAGACTTGTTGTGTGATGGTTCATCTCTGTACATTGGGTTCGTGGGAGCATCGGCAAACGGCTTTCTTCTTTATCTCATCGTACGGGGTTGAAAACTCTTCGCGACGCATGATATGGCTGCTTGAGGATGTTCATGAACAGCTGTAATGCCTGGAGTGGGAAATGGTCTCTCACTGGCAGGGTGCGGGCTTCCTAAGTGCTCTACTGGAGAGCTTTTAGCCCAACCAGCGATACACAGAGCAGCATTCTGAATTTGCTGCAATTCGGACCAGGAGATGTCTGACACGAGCTGCCGGACTGGAGCAGCATGCTCAAGGCGGGCTGTAGAATTTTCATGTGCGTGGTCAGGATGGTTTATTTACTGCTTTCCCAGAACGTTCCACCTAGAGCACGTAAGACGTTGAACTTCATCCTTACTGCTGCTTGCTTTTGCTTAGTGTTCTTGTGAAACTTCGTAGAAGGATATAGGACGAGACCGAGTGGCTTAGGGAATTGGGCAGCAGGCAAGCGAGCATTGTTCCAACAGACAATAGGATGGGCGCTGTGCTCCGTGGGATCTCCAGTAAAAACGGCCACGGACGATTTGTAGGCAGAGAGCGTGAGCATTTCGCACTCGAGAACGCATTTCAGCTCGATCAGGTGATCATTGAACTTGCTCGCGGTTACATTTATGTCGGGATCCCTGTCAGGGCTGGGCACGCGTTCCGGTTATCCTTAGGGAGTTCCATATTGGACGTTGCAGAGAGGGCAAAGGGGGGTGCCTCAACCGAACATCTAAAAAAAGGAAGTGCCTGTTCTGTTGAATTTCAGGAAGTAAATACACGCTTTTCTGTTGATTTGTCATATCTTCTTTTCCGCTTTCTAAAGGCAGTGTTCACGCTGAAAAAAGTGTTTGAAATTCCTTGGGGAATGGGTAGTGGAGGGACATTTTTTAACGTTAACGTCGAAAGAATGCATGAAAACGAGCCAGGGAGATCCCCAAAAGAGCCCGAAGCTGCCACTTTGAGCGCAAGGCAAACCCCAAAAGCGCATTGCCCGCCCACCGACGTGAACGAATGAAAGCTTGAAATCGTGAGATGAGCGATGGTTTCTGAACAATAACCCCGTTCTTCCCATCATTCTCGACTTCTCTCTATTCTAAAGTCATCTCGCATACATCGGGGGCACAAGACGGAAGTTACAAGTCTTAAAAAACTCGTCCACCATGCTTCTCTAGCTCAATTTTTGAGGGACCTTAACTCCGTTCCCAGAAGATCGTTAACGATTTAAGAGACATCGTTCAAATCAGCATGGGACCGTTTTCAAGATAGGTTGGAAAACAGAGAAACGATTTTTATCGTGTACACTACCTTTAAGGCGAACACTTACAGAATTCAATTTATTCATAGAGATGCAGGTTCTGTTGGCAATAATTTGTAGTTGCTGTCAAAGTTCCCATTAATATTTCTATGAATTAAAGATCATTTATGATGTGTTTGATTGTTTTGATGAAGTAATAAACACTACTCTGCTATCTATCTAGTACCAAGTAAAGATTGATGTGACGATTATAAATTATAAATACAGATAGCACAGCCAGTGTCATCACTAGTCAACGGATTTTCGTCCATGAGAATGTGACTTATGAAGAGAGCCAACTGTAAAATTTGAAGACTGCAAGTTTTCGTGAAAGAAGAAAATAATCGTGTCTTCCTCCTTGAAAAGTACTCTGTACATAAAAACCCGAGTTTTCTCAACCTTCAACGCCGCAATCCCTCAGAGACTCGGGTCGCCGTGCGATATGGTGTTTGTCCGCAGCTACACTGCGCACACTGGAGTGCACGCGCACACAATATTAAATAAAAATGCATTTTATTACAGAACGGGGAGGAGAAAAGGATTGAAACTGGAGTAAATAGAAGAAGGCAGAAATAGGATACTTTCAATGTGTCAATTATAGAAATTTAATGTAAATAAACTAAGTTGGAGCGTGGTGAATTTTTGGACTTGATAAGGTTCATTCAAATCAACCTAGTTGATAAAACCAGCATTAAACATGAGAACTAAGAGCATTGGGAGAAAGAGGAGAATCCGGCAAACATTTCAATAACAATAGGTTTGATGTTCAATGTGATTTAAGGACCTTAAAACTCGTCCTGGTTTTTTTTTCGGGGTAAAACCGGGACGAGATTTAAGGTCCTTAAATCACATTAAAAATCGATCCTATTGAAACTAAAGTGCTTACTAGATTCTCCTCTTTCTCACAATATCCTTTGCTCTCATGTTTAACGCTACTTTTGATCCAATAGGTTCCGTTTGAATGAACCCTGTCACGGCTAAATACTTGCCGCCGCTCCAACTTTGTTTATTTATATTATATTTCTGAAACAGGTAGATCCAAAGTAGTATATTTTTACCATCTTCCATTTCCTTCAGTTTCAATTCTTTTCTCCTCCCCGTTCTGTAATAAAGAACATTTTATTATTATTATTATTATTATTATTATTATTATTATTATTATTATTATTATTATTATGATTATTATTATTATTGTGTGCGCGTCCACTCCCGTGTGCGCTGTGTAGCTGCGTACAAACACCATATCACACGGTAAGCCGAGTCTCTAAGAGATTGCGGCATTCTAGGTGGGTAAAACTCGGGAATACCACTCCCTACACATCATACGAATCCTAAGGGACAGGGGCTGTCTATACACCGAGGGAGGAGTTCTCCCGCTTTTGCAGTTTGAAACGTTACGCCACTCAACCCGAGGGAATTGGTCCCGAGTGGAATTAGAGCCGCAAAAGGCGGGACATCTCCCTCTGTGTGTGTAGAGAGCCCCTGTCGAATCCTAACATGATTCCACAACATGAAATAGTTTTGATTTTCTCATCAGAACAATCAAACACTGGTTAACTAATCCTTCGTAGGTTCCTGAAAAACATTAATTATTGCAATAGTAGTAGTTCTGTTGTGTTTTGTAACTGTTTAATTGTTTTGAAATGAAAACTGTTTTATCTTTTGTCATAGCTTACCGTCCTACTAACAAATTTTCCTTATGGGATTGTTTTAAAGTTTAGAAAATATACTACCTTTTTTTGTTGACATTTTCGGAATTTTTTCTATTCAGTGCTTTTTTATATTCTTGTTTATCAAAATCAGGAAGTCAAAATCATGGCTGTAATGCTCGACTTTTCGGAAAACAGCCGATTTCGATTCCCCTTAGGGGGGTGTTTAAAAGTTACCGAGCTATGGGGGGGGGTGCATATTCAAAATCGCCATGCCGGGATGTGTGCACAGCCCTGATCCTGGTATAGAATTGTGATATGATCCGCATAAGCCTTTACGGACAGATCTTCGAGACAGACTGAAGAGAGCAGGTGATAAAACTGATGTTGCTAGCTATGGGCGTTCTCATAACAGGCAATCCACAGCGCATTTGATCGCGTTGTGATCAAAAGCCTGTCAGCGGCGCTGTTGATTTCTGGAACGGACGGTTCCCGGCGTAATAATGTCTGCTCTTGACGATGACCTTACAAGGGAGGTATACAAAGCGTAGGTCTGATCTGCCAAAACGACTAGTGTCGTTAGTATCTCTTGTGGCTCAATAGTAAAACTGCGCAGTATCCCGCCGCGAGCCGCAGGTTCCAAGAAGTTACAAGCTTAAAAAGCTCATTTTTTGTGCTTTTTGTACCTTCCAAAAAGCGCGTTATTCTTCAAAAAATCCGGAAACGGACCTCATAAATGTGTTCAGCACCCAAAACTACCACCCTGAGCAAATTTTGGGTGAACGAACATTTTCCGTACTTTGTCCAGACTGACAGCGTTTTGGACTTGTACTGATTTTCGGTTGGGCGCTTATTTCTACTAATTTAGGGCTCTGGAAGCGTTTTAGAAAAATGTTCCAGAATTCTTAAAATTCTTCCAGGGGGGTTTTTTGGGGCGCTGATCACGATTCTGTGATTTATTAGTCGATTTTCAAAAGTTTTCGGCTCATTTCGTTTGAAGCTGCCCAACCGGGGAAAATTTCGAGGGAAAAACGCCACTTTCGAGATTTCCGGTTTTCTACGATAGATATGTCTCAAAATCATTTGCTGAGGGTTATTTGGAGTGCTAAACACGAATCTGGAGTCCGTTTATCGATTTTTTGCAGATTACGGTGGGTATACGGTAGTTTGGTCAAAATCTCAGATTTTACTCAAAATTTGTATACGGGGGTTAATCGGGGTGGAGAATACGAATTTAGCGTCCGTTTGTCGATTTTCAGAATACTAAGGTGGGTTTTGACCCCTAAATGACATGTTACCTACCGTAACCTACAAAAACCTCAAAATTTCGACAAATGGACTCCAGATTCGTGTTCACCACCCTAGATTACCCCTACATACAACTTTTGAGCTAAATCCGAGAAAATTTTTCGGCATTTTAACTATTGAGCCAGAAGAGATACTAACCATACTAGTCGTTTTGGCAGATCCGACCTATGCTTTTTATACTTCCCTTGTTAGGTCATTCTCTAGAGGACCGTCGAAAAACTGGCGGATTATTTGACCCACAGAGGGTGTCCGGTCCGTGGTCAACAGTGAGGGTGGAGCCTCACCGAAGGCCATGGTCTGGATGAACACCTGATGCAGACCGCGGCTGAGATGTTCCCTGTTATTAGTGCCGGGCAGGACTGAAGAACTTTGACATGAAAGAATCGGGCGGCGTGTTCTGTGTGTAATCGCTGGCAGAACAGCTTTAACAAGTCATAGAAATTATGACTGTCCATTATGTATTGTGGTACGATTCGCGTCGCTTTTAGGACGCTTCATGGCGTTTTGTAGATGCTTCCTTAGCTTCGATGAAGTGGCATCCCGTCATCTACAGCGGACGACCCTGTAACGTAACATGGGTCATCCTTGTAGTTCTTTGAGAGGGATTGACTCAAAAATCATCCAGAGTTAGGGTCTGTGCGTCGAAAGAACTCAATGTCCTCGGTTCTGCCGCACGTGGGTCGACGCCCTCTCGAATTGTCTCGCGACCACTGTATGATTTCGGGGATGAGAGATCACCTGGCTTAATGAGGCAACTACGGCTTGAATTACAGTTCGTGGCAGAGAATCATAAACGCCAAACCCCGGGACTTGCGGCAGATATAGCTACAAACCCTTTCGTTGTTTATGAATCACTGCCCAGGACCTGGAGTGCAACGTGTTGCTGTTTTCGCTCACCTTGGAGATTTTTTTCGGCTGTGTGCACCATTGGGTTGTCTCTCTCTGGAAAGAAGAAATCTGCCGGAAGTCGTACGTTCATGCCGTGGCAGTGGGGAGGAAAGAAGATCGCCTCTGTGCAAACCGATGTCACCGCCTTCACGAAGAGGGTTTTGTCATGGGAGAGGTGCTGGCCGGCCGCGTCTCTCCTTCTCATTCTCCTGCAAAGGGCCGGCGTGGAGAGGAATCCTGGACCCGCTCAGAAGTACCTATGCGCCACGTGCGGCAATGATGTTAACTGGAGACGTACCAGCGTCCAGTGCTTCGGATGCCGAAGGTGGTTGCATCTCTCCTGTTCGGGTCTCAGTTCTGTTAGGCATCATAACTCATCTTTTCGTTGTGTATTATGCTCCTCACATTCCAACTCAGATTCCTCTACCTCCAATCGCTCCTTTCCATTGTACATATCAATCTCAACGGCCTTCGTGCCAAGCTTTCTGAACTCTCTCTCTCTCTCTTCGCACGTACTTACCATCCAGACGTCATCATGGTTCAAGAGACCAAGCTCTCTCCATCCCCCACCCATCCTCATCCTAATATCCCGGGCTACGCTGCCTTCCATGCTCCAAGGTCAACTCTCGGCGGAGGAGTTTCTACTTTCGTTCTATCTTCACTTCCCTCACACCTCATTCCCAGCACCCCCACGGACGGTACTCTCGAGTGCCTCCCAACCCATCTCCCCCTAAAAGCCCCTTTCTCTTTTCAACATATACATTCCACCTACAACTTCATGCCTTTCATCTTACAATCCTATCCCACTTCTTAAGCAGCTGAGCGACTGCTCCCTCTCATCCTCGATCGTTTTCACGGGTGATTTTAACGCTCACACTTTTTGCTCGTCCCTTAATTCTGATGTCAGAGGAAATGACTTCGAAGAATGAACAGATGAGTGCGGCCTGGTCATCTTAAACGATGACCAGCCCGTTCGTCTCCCTGCCAACGGCCGATTTTTTAGCCCAGGTATATCTCTTGTCTCGTCCAACCTCTCTAACTCTTGCTCATCTCTTGCTCATGGTCCACCTCAACTACTTTGCAAGTGACCATGTTCCTGTCTTTGTCCACATCCAAATCCAATTCTCTCGCTCCCTTTTCTGGTGTTCGCCAACGTTCTTATCTTAATTTAGGCCGAGCAGACTGGCGCCTGTTCAGTGAAGTTGCGCTTCGCTTATCGGCAGATTACCCGTGGAATTGCGACGTGCACCAGAAAGAGTGTCATTTACCTGACGCAATCCGCAGAGCCATGAAAGCGGCTATTCCTGTCGGCCGCGTCAAGGGTTTCTATATAAATTTCACTAGGGAAATCCTCGATAAGATCAGGACAAGAGGTGCAAGGAGAGCGGTCAACCATCTGGACCCCGTCGTTGGTGAGCTTGATGATGAGATCAGAAAGGGTCTCGGCAGACACAGAAAAGAAGAGTGGGAGAAGTTTACTGGGCAGTTGTATTTCAAGACGGACAGTGCGGCCACTTGGAAAGTCTCGAGGAAGCTTTCGGGTAAGAGCTCACCCGCCACCGTCTCCACCGTTGAATTCGACAGCAGTGTATTAAAATCAGGAAAGGAAGCCGCTTATGAGCTTGGGAAGAGTTTTTTCGTCACCAATGCTAAGCGTGGTACGCAGAATAGAGTGACATTAAGAGAGCTGTGCCGCCTCCCGCTCATGAGCACGGCCGAAGCGTTTACTACGGCGCAAGTTGAGAAAGTTATAAAGGATATGCGGAACTCAAAAGCTGTTGGTCCAGATGGGATATGTCCTGCTGTCTTGAAGAGGATACCCACTGACCTTCTACCGCTTCTGACTGATGTAATAAACACCTCGTTCAGGTTGTGTTCTATCCCGGAGAATTGGAAGACGGCAAACGTCGTGCCACTGTTCAAGCCTGGCAAACCCCAAGCTTTAGTCAAGGGATATCGGTCCATTAGCTTGCTGTCCACTTTCGCAAAGGTCGCAGAAAAACTGATCGTAAAGGACTTGGCGGAGCACAATGAGAAGCAAGTGTTTTAGCATGGATTCAGGAAGCTGCATTCCACCACGACAGCTTTGCTGGAAATTACTAGCTTTGCCATTGCTGGGTTCACCGCCAAGAAGCCACAGAGAACTGTAGCTGTCGCCTTGGATCACACTAAGGCTTTCGACACAGTAAACATTGGAGTTTCGTCAAGGAATCTGCTGGATTCCTCAATACCGCCGAATACCGCCGTGGCAAAAGCTCTGGATATCGGCATTCACTAAGGGAAGACGAGCTAGAGTTATGTTCGAGAACCACGTCTCGAGTAGTATTCCTATTGCAGCTGGGGCGGCATTAAGAATCGATATAGCGCGCGCCAAAATTAGCGCAAACGGGCTATGGGGCCGGCATAGCGCAATCTGCAATCAAGAACTATGCAGGCGCGCGCTTGTCTTAGCCCAAAGGCGCTTGGCATAGCCCAACCGCGCTTGGCATAGCCCAACCGCGCTTGGCATAGCCCAACCGCGCTTGGCATAGCCCAACCGCGCTTGGCATAGCCCAAACGCGCTTGGCATGGCCCAAACGCGCTAGCATGGAGATCTTAGCGCTGTTTGATATCAAGTACTTGCAAGGCGCGCTAAGGGAAGCGCGACAGACCCTCTGAAACCGCGCTACCGCTAGCGCTCTACACAAAGCGCGCTACCATTGGCGCGCGAACGACTCCACGTTGTTTTCCATTCTAAACATTCTTTCCAATCTTTCAAACGCTTAATACCCTGTCGTTTGAGTGAGAAGAGAGCAATGTTCTCCTCTTATGTCCCCTATTCAGGTTTTTCTTTGAATTATTCCGCTTCGATGGCTCGTTTTGAACAGCGATTAAATAACTTGTGAATCCGAAGTGTGAGAATCTTGATGAAACGATGGTGGCATTAGAGTGTGCCTCACTAGGTCCTGCTCCAGATTTCCTGCTAGTAAAAAATACAGTGCTTTGACAGTTGCAGGTGTGCAACAGTAAATGAACAATCCGAGCTCAAAACTCACTTATGCTTCGGAGGATTCCAAAAACGAGCTTTTTAGCTTCTGGAGAAATCCGTAACCAAAAGGCAACTTTCGGGGTGTTCCAAAACAACGTTTTTCGGATTTGGCTCTCTAGAGATTGTTTCGGGTGCTTATACGGGGTTTTTCTCTGACAAGGGAACTACTTTTAGTCAGCCTGTCTTTTAGAAGAAATATACGTTTCTTACCGTTTTCAGCGTAGAATACGATCTGTCTTCGCAGCTGCCTGAAGCCTCTCTGAAAAATGTTAAAACCCTTTTTCGCCAAATGTCTGTACCTCTTGTACCTTCCAAGACAAGCATTAGTCTTTGGAGAATCTGGAAGGGACCTCATAATTGTCCAAAACTACCCCCTAAGCAAGTTTCGTGTGAAGGCGCATTTTCCAAACTTCGCACAAGCTGATACCGTGTTGGACGTGTATGGACTTGCGCTTGGGCGTTTATTTATACCGATTAGAAGGCTCTTGAAGCGTTTATAAAAATTTCCAGATTTGACTTTTTTTCGAATTTTTTATTCTGTGTTCTCCTTTTTTTACATTATCTTTTCTCGCTCTTCCTCCTTCTTTCTTCTCCCTCCATGCCCTCTTCTTCTTCTCCATTTCTTCTTTCTCTTTTTCATTCATCTAAATGTTTACTCATCCTTCCTTTTTTCTTGCTGGCCTTTGTTTCTTTATTCCTCTTTCCCTTCTTTCCTTCGTTTCTTTCCTTTTTCCTTCTTTTTCCTTCTTTCCCTCCTTTCTTTCTCCCCTCCTTTCTTTTTTTATTTCTCTCCTTTCTTTCTCTCCTTTCTTTCTCTCCTTTCTTTCTCTCCTTTCTTTCTCTCCTTTCTTTCTTTCCTTTCTTTCTTTCCTTTCTTTTCTTTCTTTCTTTCTTTCTTTCTTTCTTTCTTTCTTTCTTTTCTTTTCTTTCTTTCTTTCTTTCTTTCTTTCTTTCTTCCTTTCTTCCTTTCTTCCTTTCTTCCTTTCTTTCTTTCTTTCTTTCTTTCTTTCTTTCTTTCTTTCTTTCTTTCTTTCTTTCTTTCTTTCTTTCTTTCTTTCTTTTCTTTATTTTTTCTTTCTTTCTTTCTTTCTTTCTTTCTTTCTTTCTTTCTTTCTTTCTTTTCTTTCTTTCTGTCTTTCTTTCTTTCTTTCCATCACTTTCTCTTTCCATAATTCTTCCTTTCTTTCTTTCTATCTATCCCTTTATGTGCGCCTTTATTTTCGCACTCTTCCTCAATATATTCTTGGAGTTCCAATCAAAAATCACAATTAAATTAAAATTAAAGTCACTGGCTAGTTTGGAATTAATTGTTATTCAAGGATGAGGGGATTCTCTGGAACTTTGTTCCTAGATTGACGAGCTCTCGGAGGATAACAACACGAAAGCCCATGTCAGATTTTGCATCAGTGGAATTCACAAACTGAACTAAACATTTGATTTGTACAATAATACAATTCTACCGTTTGCGTATAATTATTGAAATAAAAACTCCTAGCTACCTTCTTCACTGAAGAGCCGCGGGGTAGCTAGAGATATGAATTGTCTGAAGACAGGAGCGAAACAATTCATATCTGAAATTATTCTTATCTATTCCATTTTTAATAACATTCCATTCCAGTTACTGATTAATATTCAGTGGCAAAAAATGGAACTGGCAATAGAGTATTTTTCTTAAAGGCAGTGTTCACGATGAAAAAAGTTTTCGAAATTCCACTAGGATTGGGTAGTGGAGGGACACTCTGTAACGCTAACGTCGAAAGAACGCATGAAAACGAACCAGGAAGAGCCCCAAAAGAGCCCGAAGTTGCAACTTCGACCGCATTTTAAACCCCAAAAGCGCATCACACGCCCACCGACGTGAACAAATGAATGCTCGAGATCGTGAGATGAGCGATGATTTTCAATCATTAGTCCCGTTCTTCCCTTCATTCTCAGCTTCTCTCTTTACTCAGGTCAGCTCGCATAGATCGGCTGCAAAAGACGGAAGTTACAAGCCTCGGACAACTCGTCCACCATGTTTCCATAGCTCAATCTTTGAGGGACCATACCTGCGTTCACAGAAGGTCTTGTATGATTTCAGAGACACCATTGGAATCAGCATGGGGCTGTTTTCAAGATAGGCGGAAAAACAGAAAAACGATTTTCATCGTGAACACTGCCTTTAATCGAAATCTTACGAGGTGGGTTATTTGGGCCGCTGATCACCAATCCGAGTTTTGTTTATCGATTTTTGACAGATTACGGTAGATTACGGTGGGCATACTGTAGTTTCGTCAGAGTCTCAGATTTTACTCAAAATTTCTGAGCGGGAGTTATTTGGGGTGATGAATACGAACTCAATGACCATTTGTCGGCTTTCGAATAATTGAGGTGGGTTTTGCCCCTGAATGGCATGATACCTACCGTAACCTACAGTAAACCTCTGAATCATGACAAACGGACTCGAGATTCGTGTTCATCACCTAAGATTACCCCTACGTATAAGTTCTGAGCCGAATCCGAGTTTTTTTTTTCAAAACACCCTAAACGTTTCATGGGGGGGGGGGGGTGAAACCCCTACCATGCCGCCGGACTTTGAAAAACGCGGATATTTTTTTAGTGTTTTTAGGCAGCTGCGAAGACAACAATTGAACTCTACGCTAAGAACTGTTCTAGAGAAGCACATTTTATACGGAATGGCCAGACTGACTAAAAGTAGTTCCTTTGTCAGGAAAATTTCGCTAGCCAAACACGACTTTTAGCGATGCTACGATAATAATGCCTCAAACCTCTTCAAAGGAGTTTCCGAGCTATTTAACACGAATCAGTTTGTTTATACATTTTTCTTGGCTTAACGGTGGGTATACGAAAGCTTGGTCGAAGTCTCAGATTGGGCTCAAAAATTCCTTGTAGAAGTGGGACGCCAAACATAGATTTGAGGATAACTTGTCAATGCTCGAAATACTAAGATAGGTGCCCAACTTAGTAGGCATTATGCCTACCGCAACTTACAGTAACCCCCAGACTAGCAACAGAATGATCCCCGATTCGTGATGAGCGCCCGAGATGACCCCAACTGGAACTTTTGAGCGGAATTCAGAAAAGTTTTTTGAACATCTCGAAAACTCCGTGATGAAATTCGAAAACACCTCAGAAACAAGATTTACCTTTGCGTGAAGCTATAAAAACGCCTTTTTTAGAATCCCCCGAGGCACTAAGAAGATTATGAGCAGGGGCTGTTCATGTACTGTCACACTCCTACAATAGTCTAAATACGATTTTGCAGATACTATTTTAAGGAAGTTATAAGCAAGGAATAGTTCGCGAAGGTGGTGCTAATTCTTTTTTCGTCACCGTATTCGTGGTTGATTGAACGCGTATTCGTGAGCGATTGAAGAACTGTCTTCTTTGGTAATTTTGTTGGTAATAACACAGTTTAAGTGTAAGCAAACGTTTCCTATGGCACAAGGCTGATTAATGCACCAATGGAAAACGCGCGCTTGGCATTAGCGCGGTCTATCCTTCAGGTTCTTGATAGTGGGCAAGCAGGCGCGCGCTAGTTCTGGCGCGCGCTACCGGGTTTCTTAATGCCGCCCCAGGATATCAAGGTGGTTGCTATTCCGATGATATGACAATAATGTGTCGGGATCGGGATATACATGTGGCCTCTTCCAAGATCAACGAGTACCTGATCACACTGAAAAGCTTTTTCGACTGCAAAATGCTGAAAATCTCTGCGTTCAAATCGTCAGTATCCGTACTCACAACGGATCCATCCGAGCACTGCACCCATTCGCATGTCGAGTGGGACGGAGATAGTTTACCTGCTGCTCGCTTTCCCAAATTGCTCGGCCTGGTGCTCGATCCACCGCTCAAGTTTCATAAGAGCACCGAGCAGAAGCGGGCCGTCGTCGTCGTCGTCTTCTTCTTCTTCTTTGCAGCCACGAAGATAGTATTGCCACAGGCCCAGAAACTGAGTCCGGGCAAGCGTCGGGAGTGCTACTGTCGATCCTGTTCACGTAGGACTTCAGGAACGTTGAGTGCCCACAGCGCAACGATGCAAGGGTGCATCTGGCACGTCTACTAAGCTGAGACTCAGACTAGGAGACTCGAGGCGGCACAGTACACAGAATAGGATTACTAGCCGCTCTTTCCGGAAACCCTCTGACAAACTGGGTGTGCTCCTCGCGCAGCAGATGGAGGCGTTCTTTTTATTTATTTATTTATACGTCGTTGCCGACGTGTATATTGCAGACGTAAATATATTTATATAAACTTCTCGCTGTTTATGTCATTTGGCAGAAACTTTTTTACTATCTGCCACACCTTCAAGTCCACAACGGTATTATGGAGAGAGGCATGTCCTCATCCTAAGACCGGAGCTCATCACGTTTTCCCTCCAGCTGGGACTTTAGGAAACTGTTTTCCTCCATTTGGTCCCTCAGCTCTTGCTGCAGCCTCTCGCTATTCTTCTTCTCTGCGGCTAGGCTTGCTTGCATAGTTGCCGACCGGCTCTTTTCACACTCCAACGCCATTTGCATTGAGTTCACCTGCTCGTCCTTCGTGCTGACAGTCTGCCTCAAACACTGCATTTGACTCTGCGCCATTTGGTAGCCCTGATCTTTCATCACAATTTGACTCCGCAACATTTGCACGCTCTGCTCCTTCAGAGCCAATTCAATCTTCTTCAAAGCCAACTGATTCTTGACATTCTGTATTTCCGTTTTGAGCAGTATCTGCTCGGCCTTCAGTTCGCTAACAACCGTTCTCTCCCGTGGAACAGAACCAGAACGACTAACAGTTGTTCTCTGTTGCGCGCGAGATGCGTCCATTCGTTCTTGATGTGAATCGTGCCATCTTTGCAGATTGGCTTTATTTGGAGCATCGGCGAAGGGTTTTCTGATGTGTCTCTCTCTTACGGGCTCAAGTACTCTCCAAGATGGGTGGTTAGGCTGTTTGATGATAATTATGTGCAGCTGCTGGGCCTTGAGCTGACAATGCTCCTTCACTGGCAGTACCCGGGTCTCGGCGTGAAGATGTTCAATGGGTGTACTCCTAGCACACCCAGTGGCGATCTGAAGAGCAGCGTTTTGCACACGGTGCATTTTGCTCCAGGTTGTGTCCGACACCAAGTGCTGCCAAACAGCTGCCGCATACTCTAGGGTGGGCTGCAATATAGCCTTATATGCGGTCATAATAGTTTCCTTGCTGCCGCCTTTGCCCCATGAAGTACCTTCTAGCGCCCTTAGCGCATTGAGCTTGGCCTTGACAACTGTCTGCTTCTGCTCGGTATTCTTGCGAAACCTCAGCGATGGAACAAGTATAAGGCCAAGCAGTTTGACGAATCGAGCAGCAGGAAGGCGATCTCTACCCCAGTTGACTTCAGGATGGGCAATGTGCTCTTTGGGGTCAGTTGTAAAAACTGATACTGAGGACTTGGCGGCTGAGACCTTGAGCATTTCGTTGTCGAAGTAGCTTTTCAAATCAATCAGGTACTCGTTGATCTTGCTCGCGGCGGCTTGAATGTCTCGGTTCTGGCACATGATAGTCATATCGTCAGCATAGGCGACAACTTTTATGTCCTGGGGAGGAGCCGGAACGTCCTCTAGGTACAGATTTATCAGAGCGGGCGTTAAGACTCCTCCTTGCGGAATACCGGCACCTATGGGAATGCAATTTGAAACATTGGAACATAACTTTTGCTCTACGGCCCTTAGTGAATACAGTTATAGAGCGCTTCTGCCATGGAGGGATAGAAGACTTCGGCAAGCTTTCCGATAACATGCCCAAGTTAACGCTGTCGAATGCCTTTGTCCAATCCAGAGCCACAGCGACGGTTCTGAGTACTTCCTTCTTATTGAAGCCATCAATGACATAGCCAACGATTTCCAGCAGTGCCGTCGTGGTTGAATGCAGCTTTCTGAAACCATGCTGGTGTTGCTGCTTGTCGTTATGCTGAGCTAAATCATTTACCGTCAGCTTTTCAGCAACCTTGGCCAATGGCGACAAAAGGCTTGGGCCTATATCCTTTCGCTGACGACTGCGGTTCTCCGGGCTCGAGAAGTGGAACGACATTCGCTGTCTTCCAATCTTGTGGCAATGTGCATTTTGAAATTATGAATTAAAGGGACACGCTCGTAAATGTGGTTGAGATAACTACGTGAATCGAACCGTATGGCTCAAAACATAATGCCTACGCATTTTGAAGTATCAAAAACGACCCACAATGCCGCTACATGAGTTAGAAGTTGGCCCCGCAATGTATTTTCACGCCCCCTGTATTTGCCCTTCTCCTCCAACGCAGTGTTGTCGGGCCACCTCCGCCGTCAGTGACGTGTGTGGTTCACTTGTTAGGCAATCCACCAACAATCCCGACAGTGAAAATGACCCAGAAACCTTGCGTTGGAGGAAAAGAGCAAATACAGGGGGCGTGAAAATACCGGCGGGGCCAAACTTGCTACTCCTGTAACGGCATTGTGGGTCGTTTTCGACACTTCAAAATGCTTAGGCGTTGTAATCTGGGCCATACCATTCTATTTCGGTAGTTATCTCAATCACGTTTACGAGCGTGTATGCTGCGTTTAATTAAGTCTGTAAGCAGCGGGAGAAGTTCAATTGGAACCTGCTTTACGACTGCAGGACAGATTCCGTCAGGTCCGATAGCTTTAGAGTTACGCATTTCCTTTAGTATCTTCTACACCTGCGCAGGGGTGAGGGCCTCGGCCGTGCTTATAAGCGGAAGGCGGTGCAGCTCCCTTACTGTTACTCTGTTTTGCGGGCCTCGCTTAGCACTTGTTATGAAAACTCTTGCCCAGGGCGTAAGCGGCATCCTTTCCTGACTTGAATACATTATTTTCGAACTCGATCGTTGAGACGGTGGCAGGTGTGGCTTTCCCAGAGAGCTTTCTCAGAATTTTCCAAGTAGCAGCGCCATATGTCTTGAAGTTCAGTTTTTCAGTGAACGTCTGCCACTCCTCTTTCTTTTGTCTATCCAAGTCCTTTCTGATCTCATCATCAAGTTCATTAACGACGGGGTCCAGATGGTTGACCGCTCTCCTTGCATCTCTAGTCCTGATCTTATCGAGGATTTTCCTGGTGCCATTTGGATAGAACGTCTTGACGCGGCCGACAGAAATAGCCGCTTCCATGGCGCTGCGGATTGCGTCAGATAAATGACACTCCTTCTGGTGCACGTTTCCATTCCACGGATAATCGGCCGCTAGGTGAAGCGCAACCTCACTGAACGGGCCCCTGTCTGCAAGGCCCAAATTAAGGTATGAACGTTGACAAATACCAGTGTAAGGCGCAAGAGAGTTGGAGAGATCAATATGGACAAAAATGGGGATGTGGTCACTAGACAGAGTTGTAGAAGTGGACCATGAGCAAGCACTAGAAAGGTTAGAAGAAACGAGTGAAATGTCTGAGCTGGAAGATCGGCCGCTGGCAGGGAGGCGAGTGGGCTTATCATCGTTTAAGATAACCTGGTCGCACCCTTCCGCCCATTTTTTCGACGTCTTTTCCTCTTGTATCAGACTCAAGCGAAGAGCAAAAGGTATGAGCATTAACGTCGCTCGCAAAGACGACTGAGCGTGATAGGGCGCAGTCATTGAGCTGCTTTAGAAGAGGGATAGGATTATAGATGGGGGGCAAGATGCAGTAGGGGAATGTAAATGTTGAAAATAGATAGTGGAGTTTTGAGTGGGAGATGTGTGGGGGACGTATTTGAGAGCACCGTCTTTAGGGGCATTGGGAATTAGGTGAGAAGGGAGAGTGGATAGAACAAAAGTAGAAACTCCTCCGCCGAGGGACGACTTTGGAGCATGGTATTCGGTGTAGCCGGGAATATTAGGGTGAGAGGAGGTGGTAGAGGAGGAGAGTTTGGTTTCCTGAACCATGATAACATCTGGATGGTGAGCAGGAGCAAAGAGAGAGAGCTCAGACAGTTTGGCACGAAGGCCATTGAGATTGATATGGACAATTAAGAGAGAACGGCTGGAAGCTGAAGAATTCGTGTTCGTAGAGGCAGAGCACAGAACACAACGATAAGAAGAGTTGTGATCAGGGGTGTGCGGCAATTGCCGTTTACCGATTGCCGTTTACCGATTGCCGTTTGCCGGCCATTTTTGGGGTTTGCCGTTGCCGTTTGCCGAAATTTTCGTCTAAAACGGCAAATTTTCGGCAAAAATTCGTTAAAACAACAGGATTTGCCCCCACCGCAGTCTCTGTGTTGGTCAGCGATTCGGAGCTGCTACAAATAATCATTTTGACTAGTTCCAGCTTCTGGTTCCGGCTGATTCAATGTACCCTCTCAATCGCTAATTTATGAAAACATCTCGACTGGGTAATCAATGGAGTTCGTTCGAGTTCTAAATTGTTCGGGAGCCTCCAGATGTCATTATTTAATCAGCAAATTCTGAACCCTTTAAGAATGCCAAAAATGCGAAAAACCCCTTCTCAAAGGCACACTGATTACTGCAGGTTCTAAGGTTACAGAACCAAGTCATATCAAAGCTGTAGCGCAAAAGCAGCCTTATTTAGACATATGAACCGGAGGTGAGTTGGGTGGGTAAACCACACTCAAGTTTTGAGACCTTATAATTTTGATTTTTATTGTTTGTTTCTAGCCGACATTGTTGCTGTAACTGGCCTCGTGACAGCTTGTAGGCCGAATACGCAGAAAGGGAAGAGCCCAAGAGCAGTCCAGCTGGCTAGCGCACTGTACGCGGCGCTCCAGCGACGAAGTGAGCGCAGCGGACTTCCGTCGCATGTACCAGTCAAACGCCCTCATTCTGTGCATTCGATCAACATGCCCCTCGGAGCTCTTGATTCGAAAATTCGAAGGCTGCTTTTACCGTGAGCACTGCATTCAACTAGACTAGTTTCACTCCATTCCTGTTGCCTCACAAGGGTAACCATTCAATGGTAGTTCTCAGTGAGCAAAATTGAAATCCTTGAGCTCACTACTTGCTGCTAACCGTAAAAAATTGTGACTCCGGTTATAGCCTAAACCGCGCGCTGCAGATCGCGGTGTGAACTGTCTTTCGCCATCAATCCCGATCAATCATCGCGTGTATTCACCCTTCTATTCGCACCTGATTGTGGTACCAGTATCGTCCATAGTCTTTGGCTCGGCGCACACTCCCATCGCACCAAGGTTGCTTACGGTTCGCTGATCGTCCCCGGATCGACTAGGCTGGGACGCGCTGGCCGCAGGCCCCTTTCAGAAAATCTTTTGCGGGCCTGTCACACTTTGCACTGCTCAAGAAGACGCCCATCTTTTGAATTTCTAGCACTGAATTGTACGGAAACTTTAAATGGAGAGGAATTAACAGAGTTATCGCCGGCGATGGAGAAGCTTACAGCCTTGTTGATCTTGGTAGTGACTCCTGATTACCTGAGGCCTTCAAGTAGCTTCTGATATATAGGATTTTTCTTCCTGTAAAGGCTACTGAAACATCAGGCTCATAGTAACTGGCAGATATTGCATGGAATATGACATGATCAACAAGGAAGGGTTGCCTACATCAGATGAAGTTTCGGGATACACTTTTACTATGTTCCATGGGGAGGACAGTGTTTCGAAATTCCAAACTCAGAACCTGCTAAATCCCTCAGGCCATTCCCAAAAAGGTCCAAATTTGAAGAAGGCCAGAACGGCTCGGCCAAAGGGAGTAGAGCCGATTTAACAATTGAATTACCTGAATGTATGCTCAGAGTAGATCAGAATTTGGGCAACAATGCATAATTTCTGATCTAAACAGAATCAGTGCACCAAAATTTTCTAAATCTATTCCGAACGCATCTAAAAGCAATGCAATCGTTAAATCGGCTCTACTCACTTCGGCCGAACCGTTCTGGCCTTGATCAGATTTTCACCGTTTTACAGACTGCCTGAGGCATTTAGCAGATTCTGAACATGAGATACTGGAACACTGTCCTCCCCCTAGAGCATATTAAAATTGCATCTCAAAACTTCATTTGAAGTTGGCAACCCTCCCTTGTACGCAAATGTTGGTGTATTATAGCACAAAACAGATTTTGCCGTTTGCCGTTTGCCGGCCCTTTTTGGGTTTTGCCGTTGCCGCTGCCGTTTGCCGAAATTTGAAATTCCTTTGCCGCACACCCCTGGTTGTGATGCCTCACTGAACTAAGACCCGAACAGGAGAGATGCACCCAGCTTTGGCATCCGAAGCACTGGACGCTTGTTTTCCTCCAAATGACATCCTTGCTGCAGGTGGCACATTGATACTTCTGAGTGGGTCCCGGATTCCTCTCGGCGCCAGCAGGCAGGAAATCTGAGGCCGGCCAGCATCCCTGCCATGGCAAAAACCCTCTTCATGGAGGGGTTGGTGTCGGTTTGCACGACGTTGATCTTGCTTCCTCCACTTGGCCACGGCACGAACGTGCGACAGGCCGTCGTCAAAGCGAAGCCTAATGTGCTCAGAGCCCTGGGCGGTACATCATGGGGCAGCAGCAAGAAACTATCATCGCGACGTACATGGCCATACCTCAGCCTGCTCTGGAGTACGCTGCACCGGTTTGACAGCACTTGGTATCAGAAACCTCCTTGACCAAGATGCAGCATGTGCAGAATGCCGTACTTCGTATAGCTACCGGATGGAGACACGAATATTACCAGTAAAGGAGTACTGTCAGCTCCAGGCCCAACAATTTTTCATCAATTTCGTAAAGCAACCCAACCACCCCTCCTGGAGAGATCTGAACCCCGTCAGAGATAGAGAGAGAGAGAGAAGAAAGAGAGAGAGAGAGAGAGAGAGAGAGAGACATCAAAAAGCCATTCGCCGATGCTCCAAGCAAAGTCAGTTTGCAAAGATGGCACGACTCATAGCAAGAACGACTCCGTCTGTTACGCGAGGAGCACACTCAGTTCATACGGTGTCATCTGAAAATGGTGGCGGTTAAACCCATCCTGGGGGTGGTGCCGCCCCGGGTCTGCACATCCGAGTCTGAACTCGGAATGAGGGCCGGATGCACCCTGGCATCGCTGCGCTGTGGTCACTCTACTATGCTTATGGCCTACGTCAGCAAGATTGACAGCAGCAAATCGGACGTTGGCCCGGACTGCCGTTCCATCGGTCATAACACCGCACATTTAACAGTCCGTAGAGACCTACCACGCTGACCACACTGGATCTATGGACGAATCCACTAATGGTCGCCCAGTTTCTTCACCTATGGCAAAACCCTCGACGTGGCTGCAAAGAAGAAGAAGCAAAAATTTTGCATATTCTCCTTAGTCTTCACTTGCTTGAAGGACGACTCGTCTTCATTAATGTTGTGAGCCGCAGCACAACTTCCATCCGTCTCGTTCTTTTGTTTTCCAATGTAGATGCAATGCTTGGGACTAGAGGCAAAAGTTTGCTGCTTGGGTAGCTGATTAGCATCGTCAACGGCGATATCGACTTATCCGAAGTGAAATCCTCTGAGCGTGGACGCCTTATGGGATCCGTCTACTGCGATATCTATGCAAGTACATCCACGCGCAGGTAACGAGAGTGCAACCAATACACTCAACGTCAACTCGGACTCTGCAGTTCGAATATAGCCGGAACGTGCCCCTTGGCATCTAGGGAAATGTGCGTAGAAACACAAATTTCGATAAATCTGTCAAGATTAAGTATATGGCGAGAGGAGTTGTAGGCGCAGCACACCTCGAAGGAGTTGTCTCGCGTTTTGTATCTCGATTGCCACTCGGGACCTCTTCACATGAATGGAATAGCGTGATGTTTCGAACTGCAAAATATGGGTTATTCCCTCCTACTTATCTTGGGGCAACCTTGGAGCGAGGTTGCGTTTGCTCCCTAACCGAACAGAAACATAGTCGGCGCGCACCTATCCTGAATCTATTGCACCTCATTAAAGGCAGCGTCCGTGACAGAAACGGTCTCTGAGTGTGCACTAGAAATTTGTAAGGTCCGGTGCTCGTTGCCAACAATGTCAAAAAACGGCTGAAAACGATCCTGGAATAGCCCCATGTGGCCCTAAACCCTTAATGTGGAACACACGCCATCTCCTTAAAAGCCATCGATCAAACGAGTTCAAGGAAAAGCTGAAGGTCACAGAATTATAGTCTATTCAATCATCCCGGCCTAAAAAAATTGCCCCGTTTGTGGTTCAGTTTTTTTCTTACTATCAGAGTCAATTTCTCAAGCCCCATTCGTATCTGGTCGCTTCGACTAGTCGCGGTACTGGCAACAGTTACCAAACCCATTGCGACAACCGATCTTGCACTGACAATGAGTCGCGACGGGTTGGAACAGTTTGCAGTTTCAGTCGCGATCGCCGAGCGACTGGGGTATAGTTTAGGTCCTTGCTTGGCTTGTTTCCTCAAGAAGAAACATTTAAAATCAAAGCGGACCTTACCATATTTCATAGCTGTTCAAAGCGACCTGCTTGGTTTTGTAAGGTCGCTTCGACTAGTCGCGTCGATTCCATGATGGGAACGATTCGTCTAGTCGAAGCGACTAGCCCGCAATCTTTCGTCAAAACGTAGGCCATTCGGCGCCAAATTGCGGACCTCACATGCATTTGGCGTGAATTTCCAGTGAAATCTTACAATTACACCGTAACAACTCCTTTCATCCTCTTCGTCTCTCATGTTTATTTAACTTGTAATTTATCTTGCTGAACATACATGTTCAATTACTGTCCATGATTGAAAAATTTCGAATTTTTCTCAAAAAAGTGGTTGTAAAGCTGCTTATATCACTTGAACTTTTTGTTCAAGTATCCTTCTGTTGTTATAGCTTTCTTGCGACTCACTCCCTGCGACCCTAGCAATCCGTGCGAGCGATCAGAAAAATCTCGCGGCGTTATCCGCAAATCTCCGACCCGTTTCACGCGGAACTGCGTCCCCACGAGCGATCCCAAGTTGCTGGATTGTTTGAAATCGCTGGTCGAAGCGATTTCAAATCGCAGCGGTGTCGATGGTCGCTTCGACTTCAAGTCAAAGCGACCAGCTATGAGAGGGGCTTAAGTTGTTTGTTTTGATCGATGACTAAGGGACCCCAAGGAACCAAAAAATTAAACGAAAAAAATAAATTTGAAAATATTACTAGTTTCGAGGGGAGTGTGTGTGACTCGTGTTTCACATTGAAGTCTGTGGCATATAGAGCTATTTCGGATTCGTGAATAGCCGTTTTCCGACCTTTCGGTTTCCCTTGAAAACCCAGAGATTTCTTCTATCGTGGTCACTGCCTTCAAACGCTACTTGTTATATGTTGACCTTTGATAATTGGTCAAATATATCCACAATCTTTAAATTTGAAAATGATTGGGAAGTTGGGAGGGAATTTGGAAGAGAAACATGATCTTTAGTCGCGAAAAAACGCTTACAATCACCTGAATATTGCCTTGTTTTTTATCCAATCCTTTAATGTTGTCCAACATTCCGATGAATTGAAACACTCAGCTGTCTTGACATATTCCAGCTGAATCGCCTATCCAATGTGTGTCTTTGCAATTTTAACTCATCATTTCTAGTGTTGTGCCTTGCGACCTATTGAGAGGATTCTTCAGTTGTATTCTCTCGACTCGTATGACCACGAAACACTGCAGTTAACGAGTATATCTCCGTCTGAATCAGATTCTAGTCCATTACCGGCAGTTGTGGGTTATTTTTTGCGAAAGCTTTAGTGGTCTGTAATTTTTTTCTGAGCATTGATGTTTTCATTTTCCAGGAGTTTCTGGTCTGCCCATCTTGTTCCCTTGTTGCGCAGCTTTATCACAAATGCTTTCACATGAAATACCACCTATTGAAGAAATGCGAAGATAAGGTATGTGAGCTAGTTCATGCTTTAGGGGCCTCCTGTTGATTTATGTAAGAGTGCACGAGTGATTCGACAGTTGCCGACGTGAGTGGTGTGCGTCTTCTTCTGCAGCCACAGAGAGGGTCCTATCATAGGTTCAGGAACTGGGCCACCAGCGTAGGATTGGTCGGTCCAAAGATCTATTGTCGTTAAGGAAGTCGGTCTCATCGCGCAGTTGAAAAGGTGCACAGTAGTATGCCCTTGATTACCACAATCCAGGCACTCGTCAGGTCTGCTGCTATCGATCTGATGCAGATAAGACATGAGTATAGAGGAGTTCCTACAACGCAACGAAGCAAGGGTGCACCTAGCACGCCTAACGAGTTCCATCTCGGTTTCGCTAACCTCAGGCGGCACGACTCCAGAACGGAGTTAACGGCGGCCTTGCACAAGTGATCCTTGACGAATTAGGTATGCTCCGCGCGCAAGAAACGGAGGCGTTCTCGCGTCCTCCGCCTTATATTATTATTTATTTTTGTGTATTCATTAAAAACCAGCGTTACCAACCTCCTCCTGTAGTTTGGCTTGACCTACCCGAAAAAAAATGCGGACGACCCTCTAATTAAAGTTTTTCAACCGCGTGCAGTCATTTTCGATGCTTCAAACGGCGTAGGCGTTGTGTTGTAAGCCGTATTGTTAGACTACATTGTTACCTCCTCCACATATACGAGCGTGTATGCCAGGGTCAAGCGGGGTTGAGAAGTTTCGCAGCGGTGGAGGGTCGCGAAAGTTTCTCCCGAAAATGAAGGCTAGCGGGGTCACTAAAGGGAAGGATTATAGCATTGATCAGGTTTTAAACGCTGGAGCCCGACTACTGAACGGATTTGCGGCGTCTGACAGTTCTAATAATCAAATATATTGATTATTTAGGTTTTGCGAACTACCCGAATATCCAAAAACCATATACTCCGATTTCATGAAAAAATAGAATATTTCAAAAACTGAATAGTCGAGTTTTCCGAACGAATCGGCTTCTTCAATACAAATAAAGGTTTTTTTTCAAATAGACTGCCCAGTAATCGAGCCTCGAGGTGGGATCGCAAAAGATACGAGTTTTGGAAAAAAAATGTTGATGGTGGGGGGTCGCTCCGATTTCGAAAAAATTCGCAACGGGTCGCTTGACCCTGGTGTATTTTGCTTTCAAACATAACCAAGGCTACTGGCAGCCGTGTGTAGACGTCTTTAACGCGCAGTTCTACCACTTTTGTGCCTAGCGACTATCAACTATGAAGGTGGCCATGCGTTTGACTTCATTGTAACGATTTGAATCAACGAGTTCAAGTCTCAGATAATTGTCTTGCGCTATCTCGAGATTGTTCAAAACAGCTAGAATGGCTCATTAGTACCAATTTTCTGCCCATCAGAGAGCGTAAGTAATCTGGAACACCCTTGTTACGAATTGTTTCTAGCTTGAAGTTCTTGGATCGCAGCATCCGGATTTCTCACCCGAAAGAACTGTTGAAGCTGCTCAGAAAAGTCGAGCATGGTTGAATAGGGTTCTTGCGGACTACATGGATGCCTGGAAGAAAATACAAAATCTCGACCACTAAGGCTTTTTTATGGAGGAATCCTGTGATGTCACTAGTTGTTTGTGTTCTTACTGCGTTATCCGGTAGAAAGTCATGAAAGGGTGTGTTGACTATGTAAATACATCACGAGTATTGTGCTATGTGGTAGTAATTTCGAAGCTCATCTGTTGTGTAGACATCTGCTGCTTAAATGAGAAGTCTACAGAAAAGCTAACTCATGGAGTGTTGCCTTTAACCAGCATTTCAACCACTTCTTTCGCTTGCCCACTCGATTTTGTTACTATACCTATCCATCGCATTAGTCAATTGTGATAGCATATTTTTACGATACTAAAATATACGTCGATCCTCATTGCCTTGGGGTAGCTATGATAGCAATCACGCATCAATGTTGCCACAGTTCAATATCCTCACCTTGTGATTTCTTAGCTGCGATTTAGAAAACGTGTAAGATTCCAACCATGGTCTTCCATCGATCGATTAGCATTCAATATGACCAATACGAATTTTTGTAGGTTTTAGCACTTCGTTTATTGTATCAACAAAAAAAATAAGATGCTATACAGTCCATGGCAGCGGGAAAAGGCGGTGGTGGTGGTGCGTATTTTCACCAAGCATACTGTGGCCATGGCTGGCTCGGCTCCAACTTTGCCATTAATCGATTTGAGCAGTTGATATTTCTTCTGGGTTATGGTCCTTTTCCTGTTTTTTTCATTTTCTCGTGTTATTCCTGTATCTGTCTATAATAAAGACTGGGTGAATTAATGCGGTGCTTGGGGGAGAACGTAAAGTTCCCGGTGCTTTTTCTCTTGAGAAGAAAATTGAAATTTGCCGTTGATTAGATGTTCGGTTACGCCTCAGCGGGCGTCGCCCTATAATCAACCGCCAGTGTCTAATTCTTTCTCGAATTTGGGAGCGAAAAGCACAGGAAAGGTAAGGAAACTGTAGGTTCGCCCCCCCCCTCGCACACAATATTGATCCATCTTGGGTCTTTACTATAGATAGACGCAGCAATAGTACGAGAAAATGAAGGAAACAGAAAAACCATAACGGAAAAAAATTATCAGTTGTTTCTTATCGATTAATGGCAAAGTGGGAACTGAGCGAGCCATGGCTAACAGTGTGCTCAGTGAAAATACGCGACCGCACCACCGCCTTTTTTCCGTTGCCGTGGACTGAATATACTGGGCGAAATCCGCATGACAGAATTCAACACACAGAACCGATCCCAAACCTCAACGGTAAAAATCCTTGTTGTTATTTCCTTGATGAGTTCTCCCTGTGCTTTAGCGACTTCAGTTTGGAAAAAGCGATCCCCAAAGAGATTGGAACAGCTTATATCTTCTTGAGCAACAATCTTCTTCAAAGTTGTAATGGCTGTTGCAGTTGGCTCGCCTTCTGCTTTGATTGGGTAGCTCACAAAATTTTTTTGTCCTTTCTGTTCTTCCAAGATATATTTCGCTTACTCTCAACGCGCTATTTTTTACTTTATCGATCCTCCATAGCTCCCATAAGAACATATCGCCCAGTGCAATGTACGCCTTTATTATGTATAGAGTCGCACGTATGAATTCAATGCTTTTTACTTGTTGGTCGAGCACGAATCGCGACAATTTTTTGTTCTTCATCGTAACGTGTTAAGGAGCATGAAAACCGTAAAATTTCAATTCTTAATTGCGTATGTAGGTGACTGTTGGCTAAGCTTGGTTACGTTTACCATGGTTGGATATCGCTGTTAGCGTTTAATGAATCCCAGTTGTTTGTATCATTAAAATGTAATTGATCAAATGTGTCTGATGCTTGCTGAAGCTCTCAGCTATGAACTAGTCTTTTTCTCAAATGCGGGCTGTATCTGGAGCTCAGTTATATATTTTCCTTGAACTTTCACTTACGTCTATTGTTTGTAGCCTCCGATTAAGTGTCAGGTGTTGTTGTTTTATGTTTGTGTCATTATCAAGATGTCATGCCAGCAATTTCTGTTTTTTAGGAGAGAATTTTGTACAGAGTGATTAAGATCTCATGCTTTGCCTTCATATAAATGGTTTCAAAATTAAAATTTTCATGACCTGTTTTATTTTCACGGCGTCGAGGTGGAATTTATGTGCCCACTGTGGGCATAGGGGCGGTTAAATTCTGTGCGTTGCTGAGTACGGTTGATACATGGGACGTAAATGATAGCATTTGGATGTTCTCTCTCTAGAAGTTTCATCGTATTGTTGGCACAAAAAAGGTCACTACCCGTTTTTCGCCTTTATTCCTGAATTACTCTGGCAAATCGGGGGACTCTCCCGCAGAAATTTCGTGAGCGGGTCTGCCGCCTAACACCCAGTGGGAGAGTCACTAATAAAAAAAGTTCGGGACCCCCGCTGAGGAAAAACGGTTCTGCGGGAGAGTCCCCCGATTTGCCTGCTGTGTGTGTGTATGTTGTAGCGTCGATTGTCTCTGCGTCTCGTCTAGTTAGGCATTGTCTTTCGCTGAGGGTCTGGATTCTCATCGTTCGGCTGCTCGATAGGGGTCTCCCGCCGTGCCTTTAGCTAGTGTCCCGATCGCAATAGTGACGTCATAACGAGCGTCGCAATGCTGCACTCCCGCTGACCCTTGTCGTATGACTCCGCGTAGGTCTGTGCTCCTTTTCTCCTATCAGGAGTCCTACGCGGAGTGTCCCCCGATTTGCCAGAGTAGTTTGCTAATTGTCTTGGTGGAAGCCAGCACTCCTTCCAGGAAATATCATTCTAGGCTTCTCTCCGTCTAGCGTACAGAGACGGCCTAACCGTTGACCTCGAAGGCAGTGTTCACGATGGAAGCGTTGCCCGCTTTTTTTGGCTGGAACTTTAACTGTTCCCTCTGAAGAGTAAGAGCGGAAGTACGACGAAAAACGGTCGGGAAGTAGGTGAAAATCTCGTTAGCCGGCCAAACCATTGGGCCACCTCGCCCACGTTCTATAACAGTTGTCCTGTGTTAGATTTACCCTTGGAGCATTCACCGAGTTTTCGAATATTCTCCATCGCTAAAGGCTCTAACATACCAGCATGTACATTTACCCCCCTTATTTTTTAAGAATTTTCTGTACAGGAAACAGAAAGCAGAGCCACTTGCCTAAGAATTTTGAAGCGCAAAACAATTTCCCCGACGTCAGGTTCGATACGTTGTCCGCAGCCTCCCGAAACACAAACAGGTGTAATTATTTTTTCAAAGATCTCTCCAAACAGTTTTGCTCCGCTATTTGAGTTTCCTGTGGGGACCCTTCCCTATTAGCCTCTTTTTGATGGACTTACCTACCCAAAAACACCGAAAATTATAATAGGGATTTTTATCGTGAACACTGCCTTTTAAAGGCACAGTCCAACTTTGGAGATGAAATCAGAGATTTTCACATTATTGTGAAGTAGACCCACCCTGTGGAACACCTGCCAAGTGTGAGCTCTGAATTCCTCCTCTTATAGGCACAGGACACCCAAAAAATTAATTTTGAGATTTCATGCCCATCGTGGAGAGTCTCACGCTGATCACAGTGATATCTCTGAAATCGTCAGGGCCCCCTATGGACGGAGTTATGGCTTTTTAAAGATGCCTAGATTTTGAGGATGAAAAATTGGTGGACGAGTTGTCTCAGACCTGCATTTTTCTTCATTCGCAATCGTTGCGCGAGAGCGAACTAGGGTGAGGGGACAGCCCGGCAGTGGACTGAAGAACGACTACTTGTTGGAATTCATCCACACATCGAGCCGCTATCGAGTTCAGAAATCTGTTAGGGGTCGGGCCTGTGGTGGTAAGCGAAGGGGGTCGGCCCTGTGGTGGTCGCTTATATCTGGCTTATTTGGAGGGATTGAGATCTCGCATTTGGCAAGTGTTATACAGAATGGGTCTTCTACACAATTACACAAAAATCTCAAAATTCTTATCTGAGGGTGTACTGTGCCTTTGAGCTATATATAGGGTGCCATTCTTGCACGCCCGCAACAAGAAGGCACCTTGCCACGCCTTTTCAGACAACCTTTCGAGCTAAACAGGGCAAATGAACAAAGATCTTCGATCAATGGCTCCGTTCTTCTCATTCTCGGCCTCATTGTTTAGGTCCGCTCCTACACATCGGTGGCGGATGGCCGAAGTTACACGCCTCGGACCCGCCCACCGTGCTTTCGCTGCTCAATTCTACGCAAATTTCGAGGGGACAATTCCGTTCCCAGAGAATTGTGTACGATTTCAGGCCCCTGTCAGACTTCGTCGAAAAACCTGCTGAGTCCGGGGCGGAAAAACCGTCCTCGACCGTCTGCAACCGACTGAGTCCGGTTGCCCCCAGCGCTACCAGTTCCTCTGCGAAACACGCAATCGATAGTCTAGTGACGATTATCACCTCAGCTGTGAATCGGAACGTGTTTGGTGGCTAATTTTCCTTGTTTTCAACATGTCTTTGTCTTCAACTCGTAAACCATTTTTAAGAATCATCATCGGACAGATGATTCTTTTTTGCATGAAATGAACCTGATTTCAGTATCAGATTTCTTTCCGGGGGGGCAGAGCGCACACGACGAGAGTCGGGATGCGGCGGGACTCGGCAGGTCGCAGTCGGCCGAAGAAAATGCACCCAAATCACGTGAGAAACTCCTACATCGACCGGGTGGGGTGAGGATGATTTCGGTTGGGACGCAGCGAGACTCAGTCGGTGCATTGGCCCCGCCCTTGTACGCATGAAAACCATCAGTATCGACCGGGGGAATGCGGTGGGCACCAGACGGTCGCAGTCGAACTCAGTGGGTTGATTTTTTTGCACCCGTCTTCCACGAATTGGTGCGTATCGACCCGGTGGGACTCAGAAGATCCACCGACTATGACGGGGGCCTCAGAGGTATCATTGGAGCCACCATGGAACCGCCTTCAGGGTAAGCAGAAGAATAGAAAGAGGATTTCGAGGTTGGATTTATGCCATTAGGGCGAGCTCCATGCAAAACAGCAAATGGTGCATGGAAATAGCTCAGCAGTTTATACAGCGCAGATTGTTGGATATCAAACGACATTGACCATCGATTCAGGGTGGTGAAATTTAGGCTTCTGGCCAAAGACTCCAAGAACTCACTGGTTACAGGGCCTAGCATGTCACGGATGAGAGGCCTCAGTGCTGGGCGGCAGCACCTTTTTGGGATGTATAGGAGAACCTAGGTTATATATGTAGCTGTGCACGCCAGGGGTGTGCGTTAATGAAAATTTGTTTTTTCGTTAAGCGTTGATCGTTAATTTTCGGAAAAAAAACCGCGTGAACCCGTTACTGCGTTAACTTGTTAATTTTGGATTTCGTTAAAATTTTTAAAGCATTGCCTGACCACATTAAAAATCGACTAATCATCAGAGGTCCCAGAAAAATAAAATAGACTTTCAATTAACGTCAGCACGACGTCTTGGAAAATGGGTGGGGCTTCAGATGACGTGGCTAGGACTTCGTGGAAAAGCAGTAGGCCTTCAAGTGATGTCTTGGAAAGTAGGTAGGGCTTCAGATGACGTCAGCAGGACGTCGTGAAAAATGGTTCAGGGCGTGCGCCGCATCGTAGAAGGTCAGTATCGTTTTATGTAGTAGCGCTCCATGTAGAGAGTGGCCCGCTTCGTGGAATATGAGCGTGCGCCACGTAAAGACCAAGTGGTAAGCTACACAGTCTGACATACATAGAATGATATCCTTAAAGGCAGTGTTTACGATAAATTTGACTTCCAAAATCTCCACGGCTTACGGAAGGTCTGGTGCCCTTTATAGCAAGGCATGCTTTAAAAGGACACGAAAGACGCGTTTTTGAGCCGAAATAGGCACTCCCTTGTTTGCGTTGATTTTTGAGCGTGGAGGAATTGACCGCTAGAAGGATGATACATATCAGTGCAATGGAGCGATCAGCTCACTTATCAGCACTTCCTTGACTTGATCATTCCTGTAATCTAAGTCTTCATTTGTTCATTTTGAGGGGGCGGATCTGGGGCACCAGGCGTGTTTGGGGCACCAAAACGCGTGTTTGCAGCCGTTATTTTGCCGCTCCTGGCTCGTTTTCTACCCTTCTTTCGACACTGGGAGCCTAGGATCCTTCTCGCCTATCATTTCACTGTGGAAAGTCAACGAGGATGATCATCGTGAACGCTGCCTTTAACACGGGCTCGAAAACTCTGTAATCTACGGCATTCGCCGCACTTCGGATTGGTTTTCTATGAGTGCACACTTAAAGGCATCGTAAGCGCAGAAAACCGTATATTATTTTTTCTTGTTTTTGTGTAGCTTGGCCTCTCTAGTGAACGAAAATGTCGAAGGGGCCCATGAAAAACCTTCATTTGTAGAGAAAAGTCAGTAGGAACACATTTTAAATACGAATTTGAATTTCGCGCCAAAATCCTTTTTGAGGTTTTTCTGCCTTTGGAGGCCTCGTCACTGTCATTTTCGGAGTTTTTCTGCATGTGGAGTTCGTGCCGTAACTATTTTTCATGTTGTCTTGCGGTCGCACCAACATTCTAGGAAAAAGTGCTAGATGACTGGTGAGAATTGGTGGCGGATCTTCATCTTTGACGCCTTCCAACTTCATTGCCCAACGTTTTTGACGCGCCAAAGTTTACCAGTGTGGTCTACCAGGCTCAATCTTGAAATTGAGCCTGAAAAATGAAAATTGATCTCCAGCGCGAACGATGCCTTTAACGCAGATTTATTCCCCTTCTCGGTTTAGTCTATAGTGCGGTCCGCCAAATTCTGTACATTTCCTCATCAATGAGAATCCTTAGGCAACACGCTCGCCACGGGTTGAGCGGGAGCGGTTGTGCTGCAATGACTTTCATGCACATTGAATTCCCACCAACCCCTTCTGATTGATGAGTAGATGTGCAACCTTTGATGGACTACATCATGTGTATTCGCAAGTCCAAGTGCGTGACAGGCCACTTTAGGTCTATACAGAAGTTGAGAAGAAAATCTGCGCCGACCATTTTTGAGCAAAAGCGATTTGATAATTTGCGCAGAAGAACGGTTGTTTACTGCATGTATGATCACACGCCATTGGATACAGTGATGATATGCTCAAGAGTATCACCAACCCGACCTTCTATCCCCGCTCCCAACCCTTGATTGGTACTTTACTCGACCACAGAGAGGTAGATCAGACCTCACATTTCCTTTTTGCAACACGAATAGGATTTTACGACATAGAGGAGCAATGACGAAAATAGATAAACAATGGAATGAGAAACATTGAGGTCAGCGATATGTTTCACAACAAGCGAAAATTGACTGCGCCGCAAGCCTAAACGACGTGCACGACCCCAGTCTTGAAAGTCACTATTCGAACAGATCAATCAGTGTCGTAATTCCACCGCAATTAACGAAACCCAAATTAACGTGATTTTAGAACTTTTTCGTTAACCGTTAATCGTTAATTTTCCAAAAAAAAACCGCGTTAACCCGGTAATGCGTTAACACGTTAACGTTACAACGCACAGCCCTGGTGCACGCTATGTGGCTCGAAAGTTCCTTGTGCATACTCAAACGTCTGCTGGGTCTTGTAGAAGCAGGGGAACCAACGAGGAGATATGTACCTACAGTCGCCACGGATAATAGTGATACATTGTGTTTCTTGTTGTGTCTTGGGGCCATTTCGGGGCGCATCTGGCATAACATACGTGCACCTTTTTTGCGCCAACGCACAATAAGGAACGTAAAGTATCAGTACGATCCGTACCGATTGTAGACTTGTATACACACCCCCGACGGAGATAGGTTACAAGTATACATATTGCCTTCGTCCGGAATCACTTTAGGCCGGGACACTACCGTCGCGGCGATGCTTGAGAAAAGCGGCATAGATCAATCGCTGTGATATCGCGATTCTTAGCTCATGCGATTACCTAAATCGGAATAAGTATAGTCCATTTGTCATCGACAGGAGATATTCCCTCGAAGAGCCGTTTCGTGAGGACAATATGTTCCGGAGCATTCGCGATGTGTTCTGCATCCGAGTTTCGCCAATAGCTTCCCGCAGTACAACGCAATGCGAAAAGCCATGCAGGACGACCGTCTACATATTATTGTCGACATTCGAAAAGCAGAGGTCTACACGAATGCCCGAAGCTCAGAAAAACCACATTCATAAAAAATCTCGTTAGGTATGTATCATTTTTTTGTCCCATGTGGTCCTTATCGTTGCTCGCACCTTGGCAATAACGGAATAAATCGCTTTCATGTTTTTGAAACGTTCTTCCAGTGGTTCAATACTTGGCGATGAATTCGCTGGTCGGAAAATGAAAGATTCTTCGTGTATTAGGCAACAGCCTGGCAGGGACAAAGGCATCTTCGACGATTTTTTAAAAATTTTCATTATTCGAAGAAATTGCAAGCAAACAAGCTGGAGTTATCACATCATAGAAGATACAAGATAATTTATGAAGAATCGATGACTTCCTGCGGTTATGAAATACGTACAATTCAAAAAGCAATAGT
Source organism: Aplectana chamaeleonis (assembly GCA_029168955.1). Lineage (NCBI taxonomy): Eukaryota > Metazoa > Nematoda > Chromadorea > Rhabditida > Cosmocercidae > Aplectana > Aplectana chamaeleonis. The sequence goes on along the minus strand of JAPDOI010000124.1, from coordinate 68,783 downwards.
TCAGAACCCAGCCATGAATAAGCACAATTAAATAGCCATTATTGTGTTATCAATCATGCGCATGAAGGCGAATTTGAATGTACTAGTGAGGATCTTTTTTAGTAGTATCATGAAGCGTAATTCGTAACACAGGCGCCAAATTCATGAAGGCGTGGGGTTAGGGTAGCGGTGAAGGCGTCTGCAGTTTTGATGATTACCCTGTGCAAGCGGGAGATCGCTAACCAATCATGCCCACTTCTAGCCCAGCTAAAGACGTGGGGACAAGTGAGACACTGCTCGGATGGGAGACCGTTTGCCCTTGCGGGTAATCATCAAAGGTGCCGACGCCTTTACCCATACCCCAACCACACGCGTTCATGAATTCGGCCCCCGCACAGATTCAGATCACTGATTGAGACGAGTCAGCATGAGGGTGCGGGCTATGTTTAAAATATCTCATCGGGAAACTGACGGGAGCGCGGACGCGTGTTAGATGCGTATCGACGGGAGTCGAGAGCGAGTTCAGTCGAAACGTATCTAACACACGTGCATACTCCTGTCGGGCTTTCGCCGAGAGATTCTAAGCTGACATAACCCAAGTGTATGCGTTCAGAGTGTTTCATCTCTTACGGATAGTGGCATCGTTTCTTCTCGTATGGCCCGTCGCAACTGATCAATTGGAAGTAATAAGAGACGTGCTAGACGTTGTCGAGCAGCAGCTGTTCCAACACTTGTTATTAGGATAACATCATTACGGCGATTCTGATACATGTTGCGTGTGAGGATTTGTGAAACGCCAGTCCACTCCTGAAAAATCTAAACAGAAGATGTGAAAGCGCCCTAAGGGACCGAATACAGTCTCGCCTCCGAAACGGGCGGCAGCGTGCAATTAAGGGGTCGTTTATACTTCCGCCGCCAAGCGGCGCGGCATAATGCAGTTCTCTAATATTCATCACGCTCAGCGGCACGATCGATATTATAAAATAGCACTTCGCCGCGCCGCTCGGCGGCGGAAGTATAGACGCCTAAGGGGTCGTTTATACTCCCGACGCCGAGCGGCGCGGCACAGTGCATTCATGTAATATTGATCGCGGCGCGGCACAATCGATACTGCAGGATTGCACTTCGCCGCGCCGCTCGGCGGCGGAAGTATAAACGACCCCTAAGGAGTAGTGATCATGCCGTGCCGCGCGGTCGATCCTCTGTTATTCTTGGAGTGTCGAACATATGAGAACAAACGATGGGCTCGGATCGTTGCCCAATTGAGAGAGAAGAATTTATGTACATATACATACAGCGCGCGTCAATGATTACGTGAGAAAATGTCCGAATGGGGAGAGAAAATGCCCGCGCGTCGCGTGCAGAGAAAATGCCCGCGAGCGGGGAGAAAATGTCCGCGAAGGGGGAGAAAATGTCCGCAGAGGGGGGAGAAAATGTCCGCAAAGGGGGGAGAAAATGTCCGCGAGCCAAGATAGAGGTGAGAAACTGTCCGCAATGGAAGAAACGTCTGTCCGCAACACTATTCCATCAGATCCTTCTGGGGTTGAAATCTCGACAACAAACAGATTAGAGTACCAGATTTCCAGACTTCGTTGCATGGTTGTACAGCGTATAAACACACAATTAATTAAAACACTTTGATTTGGCGGGCTTCAACATCGAAGTTGTGCTTGGTAAGTACAATCATGGCAACAGAAAAAGGCATCTATTCTAAGCATACTGTAGATTGCGGCATCATCGACGGCAAAGTTGTATTTTTCTCCTGAATTTCGGAGAAAAAAAAACACCGGGAATGTCAAGAAACGGCTTTCACTATTCTCCAGCGTAATTTCGTTGATCCGATTTTTTACTTTCTTAAGGAATTCATATTCGCATGGCTGATTAACGTCAGGATATGATACATCTACTTGCTGGAATATTCAGTAGTTCGCGAGATTCTGAAAAGCCACAATAAGCAACTGGCTAAGCAAAAAATTCTGATTTTCGCGTAAAATTCAGTGTGTCGCGTTAATAGGTGTACATTACGTCACATGTGTATACGACATCATGTCCCAGGTGCGCTGTGTCCTCGAGGCTCAAGCTTCTTGAGGATACCCCCGCCGCAACTCGACTCATTATTTGCTATGGACCACCCCCAACTCATACTGGTGTTCCGAAATACGGTACATTGAAGGTTGTGGGGCGTACAAAAATACGATTTCGAGATTAAGATTTTTGCTCAATGCGTAGGTAGATCAAAAATGACCGAAACCTCCATTTTTCCAGATTTGCGAAATTGAAACGTTTTGAGCTCTGCTCGCTGGGTTGTTTGGGGCGCTAAACGCAGATATACCATGACGGTTTTCAATTTTTCGGAACACTACTGTAGGTTATGGTGAGAAAAAGGTGAACTAAAATCAAAAACAATCCCTATATTTTTGTTGAGTATACCCCATAGCTGCCGGTGTTCCGCAAGGCGGAGTCTTATCGCCCGCTCTGTTCAATCTGTACTTAGAGGACATTCCGGTACCTCCTCAGGACATTAAAGTTGTCGCCTACGCTGATGATATGACTATCACGTGCCAAAACCGCGACATAAAAGTGGCCGCGAGCAAGATCAACGAGTACCTGATTGATTTGAAAAGCTATTTCGATAACAAGATGCTCAGGGTCTCAGCTGCCAAGTCTTCAGTATCAGTTTTCACGACGGACCCCAAAGAGCACAGCGCCCATCCCGATGTCAGCTGGGGTGGAGATCGCCTGCCTGCTGCTCGCTTCGTCAAACTACTCGGCCTTATACTCGATCCGTCGCTGAAGTTTCACAAGAACACCGAGCAAAAGCAAGCAATTGTAAGAGCTAAACTCAATGTGCTAAGGGCACTGGGAGGTACATCATGGGGCAGCAGTAAGGAAACTATTCTGACCATGTATAAGGCTATACTGCAGCCCGCCCTAGAGTATGCGGCACCGGTTTGGCAGCACTTAGTGTCGGACTCATCCTGGACTAAGGTGCAGCGTGTACAAAACGCTGCTCTTCGGATCGCCACCGGATGTGCTAGGAGTTCGCCAATCTAGCATTTACACGCCGAGACACGGGTGCTACCAGTAAAGGAGCACTGTCACCTCCAGGCCCAGCAACTGTATATCAACATCGTAAAGCAGCCCAACCACCCATCTTGGAGAGTACTTGAACCTGTAAGAGAGAGAGGCATCAGAAAACCTTTTGCCGATGCTCCAGATGAAGTCAACCTGCAGAGATGGCACGATTCACAAAAAGAACGCCTCCGTCTGTTGCGCGAGGAGCACACCCAGTTTGTCAGAGGATATCTGGAAAGAGCGGCTGTTAATCCTATTGTGGGTACTGTGCCGCCTCGAGTTTCTGAGTCTGAGTCTCAGCTTAGTAGACGTGCCAGATGCACTCTAGCCTCGTTGCGCTGTGGACACTCAACGTTCCTGAAGTCCTACGTGAACAGGATCGACAGTAGCACTCCCGACGTCTGCCCAGACTGTGGTGGTCCTGGCCACAATACCCTACACTTATTCAACTGCCCAAAAAACCCCACAGCATTGACTACAATAGACCTTTGGACGAATCCGACGCTGGTTGCCCAGTTTCTGAACCTATAGCAATTACCCTCTTCGCGGCTGCAAAGAAGAACAAGAAAAACGCTTGCTCTTTCGCCGTCTTTTATCTACCCGTGTGCATAGAGTGAAGTTCTAAATCTTGAAATTGTTTCTTCCTATCTCTGCCACGACAGTCATTGGACCGTATTTGGAAACCCCATTCTGAGTGCAGGGTGGCAACTTCTTGCAATTTAAAATGTCAGAACAGTTCTATCACATACAGACCATAAAACGGCCAATGTCTCACCGTCGACTGCGTACCACGCGCTGCGCGACCGCACGTGCGTCGGAAGCAGACGAGTTTTGAATACGCGCGGCGGCCGAAACACGCGCGGCGGCCAAAACTCGTCGCGCGGCGGCCAAAACCCGTCTGCTTCCGACGCGCGTGCGGGCGCGCAGCGCGTGGTACGCAGTCGACGGGGAGACATTGGCCGTTTTATGGCCTGTAGCAAGCGGTCATAAACGGCAAGATAAAACAAATGTCCCTGATGAACCTAACCGAAAATTTCGAACGAACGAAAACTAACGAAAAAAATTCGAAAAATCTCTCGAAAACTTCGTTCGTGTACAACTATACTGTGTTTGTATCAACACCGTCTCAATTTGCGAAAAACCACACGATACCTTGATAAATGTGGAAAGCTTTATGCACATACGCTATTATTCACAGAACTGATTATTACACATGGCAAAGAAAGATTTGGTTATGAAAACTTCAATCAATCCGATTCAAGTAAGAGTCCTTCGCTTTGCGAAAGTCTGCTCCATAGCAGAAGTTTGCTCCAATGCAGACGCTTCCTCCTCGGCGGACATTTTCTCCCCCTCGCGGACATTTTCTCCCCCTCCGCGGACATTTTCTCCCCCCTCGCGGACATTTTCTCTGCACGCGACGCGCGGACATTTTCTCTCCCCCCATTCGGACATTTTCTCCGTAAAGGCGCGTCAATAGTATAAAAATATCGAAATTTGGGATTTCGCATCAAATCCGACCTTTCGATTCAAATTGGGTGCCGAATTCAGATTCTGCGTCTTGAGTGAAGCTACTAGGCAGCAAACTAAAAAGTTCCAGTCAGAGTGAAAATTTCCACGATTTTTTGAAGGGGAAATGCCATATCACACAGCGTCAAAAGTATAAGAAAGTGTTATGGAAGACAAATCAGCACTTCTTGAATTTTCCTCGGTACGAAATCACCTGGGAGATTCAATTCGGCTTGGACGCGACGCAGTTTTGCAGCATAATTGTGTTCATGCCAACCTGCGCAGCAATTGTGGTCCGAGACGGTCTTCGAAGTCCTGCTCTGCCTGGGACTTTCTCGATCAAAATATTATAGATTTTTTAATAAATTCATGTCAAAACAGCACATTGGCCAGTACAAAATTGTGATCTAATGGCGCCTGATCCACTAAGCTTTCGAGGTGTTGACCGGATTTTGGTCTTATGCTGCTGAAATATGCACGCCTTATGTGCGGTTGCTCGAATACAGTGAGTTTCTGAACTCTGAGGATCTCCTCGTAGTCCAAAGTTGTCGTGCGGTCAGTGATGAACAAGAACTCGGAGACACCTTCAGCTACAGATAGTTGACGAAGAGCTCCCAATGTTCCGCCGGCTCTGAACACTTGGTAGATCTGACCAGTAGTACGTACTTTCCTAGCTTGAAAAGTTGAATCTTGATGGTTCGAACGGAAATCGACACTACTGACTAGATCTATGGAAGGAGTCGCGTTTTGAAAATGAGCAAATCATTGAGGGCCACTCGCCAATCATTTGAAGCTGAAGGTATGCTCGAGGCAAAAGTCACTAACTGCATGACATCTGTAAACACCTCAGAATTCAGGTACTCACTGTATTTGAGCAGCCCGCACATTAGGGGTGTGTATCTTAGCAGGATAAGACCAGAATCCGCTCCAGCATCTAGACAGCAGAACGGTTCAGTCGCCAGCAGATCTCAATTTTGGAATATCCGATACGCTTCTCTGACGTGAGTTGAACAGAAAATCTCTGAAAGATTCTGATCAGGCGAATTTGCAGGCAGGGAAGAGCTTATGAAACTGGGTCGCGTCGATGTCAAATCGGATCTCCCAGATTATTTCATATCAAAAAGAACACAATGAGTGCCAACCAATTTGATTCAATTGTGAATTTTATCGTTATCTGAATGCAAGTTTTTTTGCCACATTTTCCTATACTTCTGACCCAGTCTATTATAGCAGTTTTGCACAAAAATCGTGCAATACTTTCTCTGCAGCTGAAACTTTAAAGTCCTCTTCCTAGTAGGATTGCTTAAGACGCAGACCCTAAATTTGGCGTCCAAGTCGAATCGCAAGGTCGACATTGGTGCGTAACCCATAAATTTATCACCTCCCTAGTTGCTTTGACGCGCGCAGTAGATCTCTAAGGTAAAAGGTAAAAAAGTCTCCGAACTTACGCGGAGCAAGTCGAGAATCCGATGAGCAGACAGAGGACTTTCGCCGTAACTCTGCCGAAGGAGACTACTCGACACAATAATGGGGTCTCTGAAATAGTTGCTATAGTAATACTCGCCCTAGTTTGCTCAAAGAAGTCGCGAAAGTCGCGAAATCGCCACTTTTCGCCATAACCCGTTTCCTTGTAATTTTCCCCATAGTAAGTGGTATCATTAGAATGTACACGTCGCCCTCTACCCGAATCGAGAGAAAAAATCCGAAAAAGTTCATTTTCGTACTGCTCGTCCACTCGAAGTACCTAAGGCGAGCCATAAACGGGCGCGCTCGAGATAATTGCTCTCCTAGATAATTACGAACGCATACTCGCGAGGAGTTGCCAGAGTCAGTCACAAAAGTTTCTTTATGAAAGCATTGTAAATCGAAATCAACTAAAAATATGACGTGGCGAAATGACCATCATTTCGTTCGCATCGAGGTTTCACTTTTAAAATGTAATGGATTCTCCTAAACTTAATAAAGCGGCAGCAAAGTTGTTACTGCTGAATTTCCGCTAATTGACTTAAAATTCTTTACTTTTTATTGCGGGTTTTATGCGGAATTGGTGACCTTTTCAATAGATTTTAAATTTTCATGTGACTTCTCTGGAGTTTTATTAAATTGCTTCCAGCTTTCAGATGCTTTCAGATCATATTACTGGAGAGGGAGTGGCTTGACCCACACTACGCAGGCATTACCAGTTTTTACATACTCGCCTAATCTCTGCACAAAGATAAACAGGATTTAAACCTGCTTTTTCCTTTTTTTTTCCAAATTTTGGAAATTGCTGATTTTTCTTCATATTTTGCTGAATTGAATTTGATTCAATGTTTCGAAATTCTGCAATTAATCCAAGTTCTCAAGTGTGGAAAAAAATTTGTTCTCCAAAATCCGAAAACTTGTTTTCCAAATTCCGAAAATTCCAAATTCAATTCAAAATTATTTTCGATTAAATCTCAAATTATTCTAATTCGAAAAATTGGTATTTCGAAAGTTCTGAAAACAATTAAAACATCTCTGATTGTGAAAATCCGAATTTTTCAAATTCCAATTTTTTAGAACTTCATAATTCATTTCAAAATTTAAAAAATTTCTTATTTAATCAAAATCTTGGGCTATCTTATTTTCATTCAAACTTTAAATGAACCTGACTTGACCATAAATTCATTCTATATAAAAGGGGTCTTTCAAGCGAAAGAGGTTTGGTTGGCGTCAGAAATGTTCCAACAAAAAGTGAACAATAGGCAAGTAGAATGAGGAGAGTCTACAAAAAGTGAACAATATTCTTGAGAGTAGTTTTCTTGGTCAACACTTCTAAACAGCCAAAATCAACCGTTGCGGTGTTCTATACGGAAGCACTCTGTGGTTCCAAAAATGGTCTTGAGTACGCGAGAAGCGTTAAAATGTATGTGCATGTAAACCTACATAATACTTACCATCAGAATAGAAGATGGTATCGGAAAGACTTAGACAGAAGGTTAGGTCTAGCTGTGAGAAGAAGCGAAACTATAAAATAGAAATACATCTTTAAGCAAGAGTAATCCCGTAAAATCTCGTGAAACGAATAGAAGCCCTTTTTCCGAAAGACACTCATCCTCGTAAAATACCACAACGGTTTGTTTTCGCTGTTTAGAAGTGTTGACCAAGAGAACTACTCTCAAGAATATTGCTCACTTTTTGTACTCTCATCATTCTACTTGCCTATTGTTCACTTTTTGTTGGAACGTTTCTGACGCCAACCAAACCTCTTTCGCTTGGAAGACCCCTTTTTGATAGAATTGTTCACTTCTTCTTGATATTACGAAGTAATATCCCTGAAAATCTTCAATATTTTTCAAATAGCAAGGATTGCTATAATAATCAGTAAGCAACAAACTTGTTGCGCACGCTACAAGTGAAGCGCTACTCACTTCCCACGACGTCCTGATGACGTCATCAGATGCCCTATGTACTTTACATGACATCCTGATGACGGCATCAGATGCCCTATGTACCTTACATGACATCTTGATGACGTCATCTGAAGCTCAGAAACCTCTCCTCGACGTCCCGATGACGTCATCTGAAGGCCCACCCACCTACAAATCGATTTCTCATCAGCTTGCCTACGTAACCATTTACCTCCCTAACTGATCGCCTGCGACCACTGGCAGTGCCTACTATTAAGGGTGCGTATTGCCAGCAACGAGGAACGAGAACCTGGACACATGAGACGCGTTACAGGCGCACAACACGAATTTTAGCTAGGCTTCCGCCGATCTAACTTTGTTATTTTCAAACCGATTTGGCTCAAATTTTGTCAGCGGGTGTCTTCTGGACTCTCTCACTTATATCCAGAGGGAGATCTTTAGAAATTTTGTTATACAGGTTGTATTAACTACTGTGCTTATCTGTGCTAAATTCCGGTCCGCAGTTGTGTCTCGACACGCTTTGCGGCCGCACGCTCCAGTGTCAGAAGAGCTTCCAGCGCTGCAGCTGCCGATCTGCTGACTCTAGGTGGGTTTTGGAAACTGGAAACTAAGAAAAATTGGAGAAAATTGTATAAAAAAGCCACATCGAGTCGGCTTTGGCGCTGGAAACCCGACTGACTCGACCGCGTGCGGCCGCAAAGCGTGTCGAGACGCAATTGCGGACCGGAATTTGGCCTAGATAAGCACAGTTCTTTACCAAAATCTAAGCGATCACAAGTCCCAGGCAAAACCAAACCTCTCCCGCCGCTTCGCGGCGGGAGCGATTTCTGATTTCGAAAACCCGATTTTTTTTAAATTTTCAAATTTTCTGACTTATACAAAAATTGAAAATCCATGATTCGTTTTGTATTATAAAAACCTGATTTAAAATCAAATTTTGACAATTGGAATTTTATAACAATTTTGAAAGTTCTGAACATGATTCGTGGTTTGAGTTCAACGTAGAATTCGAACCAAATTCGAATTTTGAGTATTGAACTTGAAATGAATTATGAAGTTCTAAAAAATTGGAATTTGAAAATTTTGGATTTTCACAATCAGAAATATTTTTAATTGTTTTCAGAATTTTCGAAATTGATTCCAATGAAATTCCAATTTTTCAAATTAAATTAATTCAAGATTTCTGGGAATTTGAAGAGTAGGAGAAAATTTCAAAGTCTGGAATCAGTTAAAAAATTCAAAAATTTGAAAAAAAAATTCGAAATTTTAAAATCGAAAATAAATTTGAATTGAAATTGGAATTCTCAGAGTTTGGAAAACAAGTTGAGAACTTGGATAAACTGCAGAATTTCGAAACTTTGAATCAAAATCAATTCAGCAAAATATGAAGAAAAATCAGCAATTTTCAAAATTTGGAAAAAAAAGGAAAAAGCAGGTTTTAATCCTGTTTATCATTGTGCAGAGATTAGGCGAGTATGTAAAAACTGGTAATGCCTGCGTAGTGTGGGTCAAGCCACCCCCTCTCCAGTAATATGATCTGAAAGCATCTGAAAGCTGGAAGCAATTTAATAAAACTCCAGAGAAGTCACATGAAAATTTAAAATCTATTGAAAAGGTCACCGATTCCGCATAAAACCCGCAATAAAAAGTAAAGAATTTTATGTCAATTAGCGGAAATTCAGCAGTAACAACTTTGCTGCCGCTTTATTAAAGGCAGGGTCCACGATAAATTTCGTCCTCGGTTTTTGGCCGGAAATCGAAAGTTCAGAGTCTTATTGGAGCACTGGGGTCGAAAGAACAAACGAAAACGAGCCAGAAAGAGCTCCATACGGCTCCGAAGTCCGCTCGCGCTAGCCCTTCTGCTCGCGGTCGAGTTTCTCGACGTGAACGAAGGAACACTCGAAATCGCGAAATGAGCGATGGTTTTCGATCAAAAGCCCCGTTCTTCCCTTCATTCTCGACTCCTCTCTTTACTCAGGTCAGCTCGCATACATCGGCTGCAAAAGACGGAAGTTACAAGCCTCGGAAAACTCGTCCACAATGCTTCTCTAGCTCAATTTTTGAGGGACCATAACTCTCATCCCAGAAGGTCGTGTACGATTTCAGACACATCGTTGGAATCAGCATGGGACCGTTTTCAAATAGGCTGAAAAACAGAAGAACGATTTTCATCGTGGACACTGCCTTTAAGTTTAGGAGAATCCATTACATTTTAAAAGTAAAACCTCGATGCGAACGAAATGATGGTCATTTCGCCACGTCATATTTTTAGTTGATTTCGAATTACAATGCTTTCATAAAGAAACTTTTGTGACTGACTCTGGCAACTCCTCGTGAGCATGCGTTCGTAATTATCTAGGAGAGCAATTATCTCGAGCGCGCCCGTTTATGGCTCGCCTTAGGTACTTCGAGTGGACGAGCAGTACGAAAATGAACTTTTTCGGAATTTTTTTCTCGATTCGGATAGAGGGCGACGTGTACATTCTAATCATACCACTAACTGTGGGGGAAAATGACAAAGAAACGAGTTATGGCGAAAAGTCGCGATTTAGCGAGTAAATTATTGTAGTATAAATAATGCTGATATGATTCCATACACATCAAAATGAGAACTTTGCAGTTTCTGCATACTGCGTCGGTTCTCCACTGCCCTTATCTACAGATCCACACAGGGAGTCTAACGACAAAAATTTCTTTGTAATATACATTGCATGTACAGTCTACGGCAACGGAAAAAGGCGGTAGTGCGGTTGCGTATTTCCAGTAAGCATACTGTAGGTTGCGCCATAATAGACTGCAAAGTTCTAATTTTTCCAGAATTTTGAAAAAAACACCGGAAACATTGAGCAGCGGTAAGTTCTCCCCCTCACGACACATTAGCAATACATCTCAGGTTTTTATCGCAGATACACTAAGGAATAACAAGAAAAAATGAAAAATTACAAAAAAACGGCAAATAACAGAGATAAATAAATTCATTTATTCCTGCCTGAATCCACGGTAAAGACTTTAAGAAAGTGGTCGCGCTCAAATAAGCTCGTCTTCTTTTCCTCTCTAAACCCTTTTCTGGGTATAGAGTAGTAGAACCCATAAGAAAAAATCGCGAAAAAGACGCTGTTCGTGGCCAAATTCGAAGCTTGAACTTTCTTGTCTGTTGATGGTGGACGAGTCCACCCCACATCATCGACATCGATGATCTGTAATATCAAGAAAATCAGCTGGCTTGAAATTGAATTTCAATCAATGAACTTTCGGATTTATGTACACATCTAGTCATAAACATTGGTTGAAGTGCTTGCTTTCATTGTTCAACTGTTTTATTAGGTAAATTTGCATTCATTTCTTCCTCTGAGTGTCGATGTTTTTTGGATGCTTGGCATGAGACTGTGATCTTTCTGTGCACTTGTGCACGAACTGGAAATTTAGGGTCTTAATAACTCTAATTCTAGCCCGTTTTTCACCGAACTACCTTCATAGTTTCTGAGCTGTTTTATGTCTAAGCTGATTTTTGTAGTTTTTTCGATAACGTTTTTCATCGTGACCACTGCCTTTAAGTATGTTGATAATCTTTGTGTATGGGGAAAACTCACCGTTTTTCAAAGGTCCCGAAGTTTTTTCATAAAAATTTCAGGAGAAAATTGGATTTGTCGTACACGCAACCTACAGCTTAGTGGAAATACGCAATTTCACCATCGCCTTTTTCGTTACCGCGGCATGCATATACGTGTCTTATCATATGTAGTCCGTTTCCGCTATTGCAACCAGCTCTACTATGTAAACATGCAACATGAACATGAAGCATGAATTGTTTGTGTATGGGGAAAAGCCAGTAACAATGAAATACAAATGGAAATGTCAGTAAAGGAAATTCAAAGGGAGGGTACGCCTTGTACGGAGATCAGAAATTAAAACACGTCGGATCACATTTCAAGCGTCCGTGAAGGATTTAATTAAAACTATTTAGGACGTGGAACTCTCAGTATACAATTCAGCGATCTACTGTGCTTGACTGGGCCAAATTCCGGTCCGCAATTGCGTCTCGACACGCTTTGCGGCTGCACGCTCCCGAGTCGAAAGAGCTTCCAGCGCCGCAGCCGCCGATCTGCTGACTCTAGGTGAGTTTCGGAAACTGGAAACTAAGAAAAATTAGAGAAAATTGTATTAAAAAGCCAAATCGAGTCGGCTTTGGCGTTGGAAACCCCACTGACTCGAGCGCGTGCGGCCGCAAAGTGTGTCGAGACGCAATTGCGGACCGGAATTTGGCCCAGAGAAGCACAGTAAATACATAACACGAGAGCGCATGCCCGATGGAAGCCTTCGCCAGAGGCATGGCAAAGGAACTCGATGAAAGAAAGTCAAAACACTTCACTGCAATCACCTTGATTCGCTCTCGCTCCAGTCGTGAGAAGTGTCACCAATATACATTGAGTCAAATCGACCAGTGACAGCGATGTGATGGTACGTTCGAAAGGCCAACTGAAACACTTCACTTGATAAGCTTGGAGGCAGAACTCACTGGACTTGGGACCGACTCGAATATTCGATCCATTAGGCATTTTCAGAATTTTTTTTTCGATTAAGCAATTCATTCGAAGGAGTAAACAGCTCCTTTTCTTTAATATTGGATTCAATAGGAGAACTCAACTATTTGTCTTTTCCAATATTCGATTCTTTCGGGATTCTGACCTATCCGGTTTTTTGAGATTTGATCCACACAAGATTCCGAATTATTCGGTTTTTCGAATATCCATTTCATTCGGAAAACCGAAATATCAGGTTTTTCCAGACCTCGACCAATTTCATCTTACGGCATTCGAAAATTTATATACTGAAAAGGATACTGGACAAAGTTAGTGGATTATTCGGGAGTGATTTCAAAATTTGAATATTTAATCGAATAATCGAATAAATTTTGCGAAAATGTCTAATTTATTTATCCATTTTTTCGAATTTATTTATCTATTCGAAAAATTCTAGAGGCCTCATTCGGATTTATTCATTCGGTTTTTGGAAAAAAATTTTTTAAAATGTTCATTATTTCGGGGTGCTCCAAAATTACAGTGTTCGGAATATTCATTCGAATGAAAACTAAGGTTGAATGCTCATGTCTGATGATAACGATAAATTTCTGTTCGGAGCTCGCGACACAAACAATGTTTTGGGCACCATGAGTTAATAAAATCACGATGAAACTGTAAAAAATTCTCGAAAATGCCTGATTTTAGTGAAATGGTTCAGGGACCTGGACTAGTGGCCAGCGATGATAAATGAGATGTCGGCGGGTGCGGTTGGGAAATAAGGGTAAAATTACATGAAATTGAGAACTGTTTCGCCAACTCAAGAACAGTTCTTCTGATGCATAGTGTTGGCGAGAGCACTTGATTTCGTGTACCTCGCGCATGCTGTCAAAGGAGCGAAGTTCATGTTTTCATGGGCAGGGTTTGCGATAAAAGCGAATTTTGAGCTCTCTCTATGAGAATGTAGATTTGGTCACCACAAAGAAAGGTAAAAAGTGAAAAATTGAGGGGGAAAAGCCCAAACAAGGTAGAGTGGCTGATTAAAGGCGCACTCATGCCCTCCATTCAACGAGATTTTCATGAATGCTTGTTTATCCATCTTTTATTTAGCTTCTAAAGGCAGTGTCCACGATAAAAATCGCTATCGAGTTTCCACCAGAAAACGAAAGTTCAGAGTATAACTGTTTCATCAGTGAAAAAAGAATCATGAAAAACGCTTCGAAACATCCAAAATCAGCTCTTCTTCTTTAAACCCACATTTCAACGGTGGATCAGTTGCGCGGGCATGGGCCTGAAGTAGACAGCGTGCAAATGCGCCCCAATGCTAGAACTCAGCCGCGTTCGCGCTCCAATGATAATGTAGAAGCGGACCAAACTGATCCTCGGAAATCTAGACCGCGAGCCGACTTCGAAGCCGTATGGAGCTCTTTCAGGCTCATTTTTGCTCGTTCTTTCGACTCCAGTGCTCGAATGAGACCCTGAACTTTCGATTTCCGGCCAAAAACCGAGGACGAAACTTATCGTGGACACTGCCTTCAAAGGCACAGTCCAAGCTCAGAGACGGAATCTGAGACTGTTCCCAGGCGGTATTGAACGATTCCAGAGACAACATTGGAATCAATGTGGGACCGTTTTCAAGATAGACAAAAAAGCAGAAAGCCGATTTTGAGGTTGGACTGTGCCTTTAAAGACAGCAGACACGCTCAAAAAACTTGTTGAGATAAACAAGTTACTGGGGTCCTATGGCCCCTAGTAGAAGGTTGGCGCCGTTAAAAGGGTCAAAAACGAGTTAAAACTACTATATCCGAGCAATGCATGTCGAATAATTTCGTCAACCCTGCCCCAAATTCAAACTCGTCCAGATTGATCGTTCGAATACGGTCGCTTTGGCTGGATTTTGATGCTTTCGACGAGATGAGCGTTCTAGTACATGCCGCAAGAGTCTATTGGCTTAGCTACCTCAACCGTTTAGTCCCGAATATTCGCTGTTTCACCGCGCGAGGTGGAACTCGTCCACTTTCACCCGATAACAAAAACAACCCTCATTCTTCTATTTGCAGACAGTTTCCGTTGGTTTTTTCGTTGGTTCCGCATACTATCAGTTCCAAACCTTCGATTTATATCATATAATCGATATATTTTTTGAGCGTGTTTGCTGCCTTTAAAGGCACAGTCCAACATCAAAATGGTTTTTCTAGTTTTTAGCCTGTCTTGAAAACGGCCACACGCTGGTTCCAACGATGTCTGTGGAATCGTACAAGACTTCCTAAGAACGGAGTTATGGCCCTTCAAAGATTGAAGTGCGGAAGCATGGTAGACGAGATGTTCAAGGCTTGTAGCTTCCGTCATTCGCAACCGATATATGCGAGCCGACCTGAACAGAGGGAGAAGTTGAGAGTGAAGGGAAGAACGGGGCTATTGACCGCAAAGCATAGCTCATCTCGCCACTGTTGAGCTCCAAAGATGGTAAAAGCGTGCCAAAGTGGCTTCCGGATGTGGGCGCCCCAGGGTGGCTTCCTCCTATACCTTGCTTAATCGGAGAAATTGAGAGCTCGCACTTGGCAGGTGTTGTATAGGGTGGGTTTACTTCACAACTATATGGAAATCTCAGAATTCGACCCTGAGCTTAGACTGTGCCTTCAAAGGCTTTTTTCACGATCAACTTCATCCTCGAATTTTCCATGACAAACGCTTCTAGTGGCTCTCAGAAGCAGAACACCGTCGAGGAAATGGGATGAAAAGCTACACAGGAGCCGCAAAACGGCTTAGAAAAGTGCGCAAACCCCGCCGCTTTGGGCAAGTCCGGCCCCTTTCCGCCCCTCGACGTGAACAAGCATTCATCCCTGTAGTGTATAGCCAAAGCTGTAAATGGGTCCACCCTGCGGAGACGCAGAGATAGACACTTTAGCCGGGTCGAGAGAGTGCCGAACCGGCTGGCAGCGCCTTTCTTTTCGTCCTCTGCGCTCATCATACTGACTCGGACACCCCGCGTGCCGAGTTGTCAATTCTCCGGAGACCGTTTATCACCCTCGACTCTACGGTGGTGTTCACAATATAAACCCAGTCCCATTTTTCGGCAGAAATAGGCAGTCCGGGGCCCACTGCTACCAAAAGGTTGAAAAACTGAGGCAAACTTGACCGAAATGCCCGCGTAAGGCCCGAAGTTGGAACATTATCCACTCGCCACACCTCCAACTCCATTAAAGGCAGTGTTCACGATGAAAATCGTTTTTCTGTTTTCCCGCCTATCTTGAAAACGGTCCCGTGCTGGTTCCAATGATGTCTCTAAAATCGTACAAGACCTTCTGGGAACTGGGTTGTGGTCCCTCAAAAATTGAGCTGTGGAAACATGGTGGACGAGTTGTCCGAGGCTTGTAACTTCCGTCTTTTGCAGCCGATCTATGCGAGCTGACCTGAGTAAAGAGAGAAGCTGAGAATGAAGGGAAGAACGGGGCTAATGATTGAAAATCAACGCTCATCTCACGATCTCGAGCATTCATTTGTTCACGTCGGTGGGCGTGTGTTGCGCTTTTGGGGTTTGCCTTGCGCTCGAAGTGGCAACTTCGGGCTCTTTTGGGGCTCTCCCTGGCTCGTTTTCATGCGTTCTTTCGACGTCAACGTTACAGTGTACCCCTCCACTACCCATTCCTAGTGGAAACTGAAACACATTCTCTATCGTGAACACTGCCTTTAATTCAATACAAGCGGGGCTTGGAAAATGGAAGGGGTTCCAACCTTGATGCCGTATGGGGCCATTTTCGGGCCGCTTTTAGATGCTGTGGTTGTAATAGCACCCCCCCCCCCCCTCTCACCCTGACGGCCTATTCTCGTAAGAAAATCGAATACGTTCCTATTGTAGACACTGCGTTCAAAAGTCAGGATAGCTCCAGACACCGCAGCGGTCAGAAGTATCGGAAGACTCATCGAGGGTCATTCCATTCACTTGCCGATGTAAGCGTGCCATCAAGTTTTCAAAACAACCAAGGCATACACTTTTTCGCTAGAAAAGTAGGAAATGTTTTGCCGCAGGAGAAGCTTTTTTCAACCTCATTGCTGTACCGCATTTTACAAGAGCAGTTTCGTAAGAACTAATTGCTTATGCATTTCTTAATGAAGCTTTCGACTTTCCTGGTGTAGAGGCTCCCAAACCGGCTGACGTAGCAGAATAGGATATGACATTGGACGACCGTCACAGAGGCTCAAATCCAGTGAAGAGGACATGGAGAATTGTTGACTGGCAAGGTGTCGAAGGAAGTAGATAAGAGTCAATCCGATGTCGTTAATGGTGTGATCAATGGCGTCCACCTTGTCTGACCAAAAAAGCTAAAAGAAAAGGTGCAAAGTTGTGGTATCTTCATTTGTGAAAGTACGTTTTGACGGGATCATCGTCATCGAACGTTTGATTGGGAGATAACAGATATTTAGAAACAAGTTCGTTCACCAGGGGACTCTTCATGAAAGGGTGTCACTCACCTTTCGGGGGAATAATCTAACTCGATAAGAATCCGATATATCAGCGGGAACCTTGATGAGCCCCAAACCATATTGAAGAAATAGAAGAGCAATATGTTCCATGGTCAGCCGACAAAATCGAAAAAGTTCCTGCAGTCAATTTCTAAGCAGAGGAATTTTCAGGACGGCCGTAAGAGGAAATACGCATGGACCACTATACTCACAGCATCCAGCCATCTTTTCAGAATAAAAAGAACGTACATCAAGCGCGGGCCATAGGCAATATTGTACCTGAAAAATAGGCTGGTTAAGCATCGAAATCACGACATAGAATCAACAATTAGGTGAGATTGGTCGCATTTTGGATGGGAAACATGGCATTGAACGTTTTTCAAGAACAGCCTGATGATTATCTGAATCCATGCTAGTTTGAAATAACATCGATTACTAGTTCTATGACAGCGTGATGGTAGCGTGACGCTATCTTCAGTCACTATCTGGGATGTCGCCTAACAGTGCCAGGAGATGGCTAGTTGATCGAATACACGTAATGGGAGGAGCCTGGGAACTGTTCAGCTGGCACATGTGACACGTGCTACGGAAACCCGCTGCGTTCACGCTGTTGTTGGAGCGCGAAACTGCTCATAAGTCCCCTTCCATTCTGTGTCTTCGATGAACAGGCCTCAGAGGATGGCCGTAGCGATGAATCGCCAACTAGCGCCATCATCATTGTAGTGCCAAAGTGATCTGAGAAAGCCGCCATAGAACTGAAATCGGAACGAACTTTGGATCAAGATAAAGTTCCTCCGATACAATTATGTGTAGGACATAACGGGCAAGTTTAACAAGCTCTCGATCTAAGCTGCAACTTTCTGAATTTAGCCGGAATAGATGCTAAATCCGAAGCAAACGAATATGCGCTTTCGTTTTAGTCTAAAAAAGGCATTGAGGGGCGTGGAGTGGCTCCATGTTCCTACAGCGTACGGAACTCGAACATTCTTAGGCGGACAATGCGTCCGTGCGCAAAGGTTTGCAGGATCGGGGACGTATGATGCCACACCGACCTCATTTTTCTCTGTTCATCTGAACAAATGGGCCTGTCCAACTGCATATTTAAAGGCATCGTACGCGCTGGAATCCACTTTCCATTTTTTATACTCAATCCCGTCCTCGGGCCCCTGTGAGAACGTACAACGAGCTCGGCTGCTCAAAAACGTACCATTGTGAGCATAGAGGAAGTGGAAAGTAAGGAATTCCGCCAAAAGGGGCCGGCCCTTCCGTCAGTCATTTCGCACTTTCGAAATATTTGAGCAGAACGTCGCGTCGCTAAGTACAGGGCATGCCACTGTACGCTGACGCACCGTCGGACGAAAGTGGCATTATCGACTGGAAATTTCTCGTCACACAACGAGCGAGGACGATGTGCAGGGCCCAGGTGAGTATTTTTGTTAGTCAGTGCAAGTCAGTGCACTCTGTGCATTGTAGTCGTCGGCGAATTGTTTCCAATGCTGCGCTAATGGACAAATTGTAGAACTGCTCCTCGCGCCATCCGCGTAACTATCCCGAGTCGATGCCGGCGCGAATTTCAAATGATTTGCAGAACGTTTTTAAAACGGTTCTTTCTTGAAGAGTTAACGTTTTCGAGGGGACTTTTCGCTGACTTTAGTTACTATAGGGGTGTAACAACTCAAAAACGCTCAAAAACAAGACATGGTTTTCAGCGTGTACGATGCCTTTAAGACATGAAATTGAGCACTGTTTTCAACGTAGAAGCTGGCTTTGAGCAGCTACACCTCAATATATGATCCGTCACCCTAAGTGGGTGCACTTACTTGCCAGTACTTATCAATATGGTGGCCGATACCGGTGGACGCGAACAAATATGCGCCCGGTGCTTTCAGGAACTCATGGTGGTTAGCAATATACTTCGGCGACTCGAATTTTTTTTCGAATAATCGAGTTTTCGACTGACTCGATTTTTCAAAAATTTGAATAATCGAGTTTTCGACTAATAAGATTTTCCACAATTTCGAATAATCGAGTAGTCGAATTGACTCGATTTTTCGAATAATCGAATGGCAAAGTTCAAGACTAACTCAAATTTTCCAAATCTCAAAAATTGAGTTTCTGAAACACCTTATCTCGACTGTTTTAACTGGACTACTTTTACTGCTTCAAGTCTTTGATTGAGAGTATGTATATCTAGCAATGAAAAACGTCATCTTACACAGTAGGACGGTTAGAACCAACTTTATTTTTCAAAGTCGATTGGTAATTTTCATCGACCAAAACAAAATTCCATTGATGGAGAGTGGGATCTGGGGCTCAGTTTCGGTTCAATATTTCCGGTGAATGCAGGGGACCCCAACCCGACAGACTTGGCCACGCCCCTAGGAACTAAACACATGCTTAGGTGGAAGCCCTGACGAATCCTCTAGCCCCTGACCTTTGGGAGAGACTTGGTAGCGGCATTGCCCCTCCTTCGCAGATTCTGTTCCAGTAAACACGGGGCAGAGACCCTAAATATCAGGATTATCTACATGTTTAGGCCAAGGTATTAACAGTGTTACTGGTAGATAAGGCTCCTGTGTGCCTCGGTCGGCTCTTCTGAGCCGGATTTGGGAGGGATCCACAAAATGCTAGAGGACAATTTAGTCCTCCAGCAGTTTTTTTTTGCGATCTCCTTTCGGTTGGGGGAGGGAAGGTTCCCTACTGCGGGCCCATCTGTCCCATGGTTCGTAGTAGGGGTGCCCCGACCGTAGACCGTGGCGGTGAGATCACTCTTCCTGTGGGGAACCCAACAAGGATGATCCCAGTTAAAGGCAGTGTTCACGGTAAATCATGGGTGTTCAGTTTCTTACAGATCATGATAGGTCGAGAGCCTACTGTGACAGCACCATCATAAGGAACTGGAAAAACAAGGCGAGAAAGTACTTTCCTCAGCCAAAGCATGATCTCTTGTGTGACGTCCCATTTTTGATAATGTGATGATTGACCGTCGTGAAGGAATGAAGTCTTTCTATGTGATAACGTGATCCTATCTTATCGATCGACTTATCGAAGCCATTTCTTCCGCTGACCTGCTGTTTGCGTATTGATGATTTTTTCAGAAAGGAATGCTGCAGGCGGGATCTCCGGAAAAGGGGTGGAGTCTCCGGACTTTGGGGGTGCCGCGTGTGGGCACTTCTAGACGGGTTTTTCACGTTTTTCCTTCGCGAACGGATTACCATCCAATGCACCGTTAGTTCTCTGCGAGAAAATCGCCAGCTTTCTAATCGTGAACGCTACCTTTAAGCGATGTCCCTCTGCTAACCCGGGAACACCAAAGATGCTTTTAGAGAGAAATACTAGCTTGTACTCTACTATCGGCCTCACAGAGCCAACCAATGCCCTGTAAAATTTCTTTTTGCCCCTCCTATTACAGCCAACCAAAGCCCCGCATAACTCAACCCTGTCTCTTGCGGTGTCCATCTTAGGAGGGACCAGCCCCGCCCATATTGTCCATCTTAGGAGGGACCATTATAGGAAATCGACCACAGCTGTCGTTGGGAATGGAATGAGTTAGCGTTGGGGATTGTTCCTCGGGACAGGGCTGTCTACACACCGAGGGAGGAGTTGTCCTAATTTTGCAGTTTGAAATGTCACGCGCCTCAACGCGAGCGAAGTGGTCCCGAGTGGAATTATAGCCGCCAAAAGCGGGGCAACTCCTCCCTCGGTGTGTAGAAAGCCCCTGTCCCTTGTTCCCCGCTTTGTCAGGCCACATAACTGACGACTAATTTCTCTGACTCGAAACAGTCGACTATCGAATTTATTCGACTATTAGGGTCCATCGAATAATCGAGTCTTCGACCAACTCGAAATTCCAACTTTTCGAGTAATCGAGTTTTCGACTTACTCGATTTTTCAAAATTTCGAATAATTGGGTTTTCGATTAACTCGATTTTTCAAAATTTCGAATAATTGAGTTTTCGATTAACTCGATTTTTCAAAATTTCGAATAATCGAGTTTTCGAGTAACTCGATTTTTCAAAATTTCGAATAATCGAGTAGTCGAATGACTCGATGTCGACTGTTTCAGTCGATACCAAGACTCGATGACTCGACTCGACATAGGTATAGTTAGCAATCGGAGGAAGGCTCCACGCATCAATACTGCATATTAGGCTCCCACTGGATGTGTTCTTGTTAAAATCCAAATTCAATAATTACCGCAAACTCACCGCTTCACAAACTCGCATTCAAGGCATATTTTCGCAGAAAATGTTTTATACTCTTCTATTCGTTTCGCAACGTCCCTGACGATTTCCAACGAAAATCGATCGGCTAGTGGATGAGTTGATGGCGAAATCGTCGACTGAGTAAGCATCTGCAATTCACGGAATGATAAAAGTGGCAGAATTTGTTGGAATAGTGCGCGTGAAAACTGTATGGCATACCCCGATTTGCGCATTATGGATTGCGCGTTACCCTAGCAGAAAAATCGCTAATGCAAATCGACGCAGCTCCGCCTTAAACCCCAAGGGCCAAATTTTCATCACAATCAGTCGAACTCTACAATACTCGCTCCGAGGTACATGTCAAATCTGACCGGTTCAAAGTATATGGCATAACTGACGTTCTCGCAGAAATTTCCATTCTACAGACTCTGTACCGATTCTTTTCCCACAAGATCGGTAGGAACATCAAGTTAGTAGCCTACAGAATCGTCTTCATGCAGAGCCACATCTACAACTCTGGGAAGTTGTAGCAAACCAGCTTTCCGAAGAATTCGCCTTCACTCTGCGCCTATTCGCTCTGAATCGCTAGTTTGAGCTAAGCTACGGGATTGTGTTACCTGCTCCAAACGTAGAGTCGACACCGAAAAACAACACCCTAATTTTTTGCTTGAGATCGGCCTACATCAGCTTTGTACGAACTCGCTCTTCATGTTTCTTTCATTTGCTCACCTTTTTCCGGATGTTTACAACAGTCACCAAAAACTGTTCAGGGTACTTTTCAGTGCTTTCATTTCGCTTTAAGCGCTTTTATTCTACACACATACTGCGCATCTGTCGGCTATCAGGTCTCAGGTTATCTTCTACAGAAATGTAGAAAATGACAAACAACAGACAGCATTTTCTGGACTGAAAAATTCGGTTTTTTTTCTTGCCAAAAAGCACGTCACGTTCTTATCATCACTACAGTTAGGGAAAAAAGTACACCGGCAAACCGAAGAAGTAAATAGATTTTTTCAAAGCTGCAATGCATATGAAGAAGCTTTACTGCAATAGAGTGGCCGTTCGATTTGTAATCCTCATCTGGAATCTCATCCGCTTGATCTAAGTTAGGCACCATTTACAGGGTGGCTGAAAAGTTCCCGCACTTTCTTATTCGGCGGGAAAAGTTGTGTCTATTGCTTGCGAATCATCGAATCAAACCAGTCAAACCACCAGAGGCTTCTCTAGATCAAGGACAAAATTTTCAGTCAGAAAAAGTTGGAAGGAGTTTTCGAAATCATGCTCCCCCGCTTCAAAACATTTGCACAACTCCCGCTTGAAAATCACCCACTTTGGTCGCACATTTTTGAGCCGTAATTCGGTTCAAACCACGCATCAAAGCAGTTTTCAACGCATCCGACGTAGCGCATCGTTTTCCTGATACTTTCTAGCACAGGATGTATCGAAGCAAAAAATTATATTGAGTCTAAGTCGGACAAATTATGTGGCCAAACATCTTGCTTCAGAATCCCGGAACCAATTTCACGAAACAGCTATTGTGGAATGGCCGAAAGTTTCGGTGTCCAGACCTTCTACAATGAGAATTCTTCTGTTGGAGATTTTTTTCAAGCAGCTGGTCACAAAACTGACGAGTATGTAGTTGAGATATGGTGGGAACCCTGTTATCTGAAAAGTGGGTTTTTTAAAGGCAGTGTTCTCGATAAAATCGGTTGTTGTGCTATCCCCATGGAATTGTAGATCTGGCCATCACAAAAGTGAAAATAAGTAAAAAACTGGAGAAAAAACGTTCAGGAACAAGTTATGGCTTGGTGTCCTCCCGCCCCCAAATATCGAAATTTGTGTAAAACCCTGTTTTGTCAACTTTTATTTTGCTACTAAACTAATTTCTTAACATTTCTGGAGACTACTGATTACTTTTTCAGCAAAACAAATGGCGGATAAGCGAGCAATAATGAAAATCGCGTTAATTAGGGGGCCGACCGACACCGGTAATTAGCCGTTATTCTTTGTTTTTGAGTGTTTTCCCGCTGATTTCCGGTTTTTTTTTCACTTATTTTTACTTTTATGATGGCCAAATCTACATTCTCATGAAGAGAGCTCAAAAGTCGTTTTTATCGCGAACCCTGCCTGGCGCGTGCGACCAACGCCAACCAAATGGACCATGTGACGACGTCTTTCCAACAGTTTTTTGGAAGCATTTGTAACTTTCACTATCCCACTAGGTGGTTAATTTGACTCTCGTTAATGTGGTGAAACCTTTGGTTTTTGAAGTGAGTCGTTTTGTTGATCCACAAAAGGTTTTCTTAACCTGTAACGCTATCTAAAAAAGTGCGGGAACTTTTCAGCCACCCTGTAGTAAAACATTGACCTGGTTTCTTTTGTAAGAGCACAGCACGTCCCAGACAACCCAAGGAAAGCTCATGCACGGCGTTGCAGGACGATAACGTGAGTCCTCTGCGTAAGATATCACGTACCTAAACAAAAGTTTCACTCGTGCGCGTCACAATGCTACGCCCAAACACAATTTCGGGGTTATTCGAGTTATCTGAGAGTTTCCCATTTTGAAACTTACATCAACGCTCAAAGCATGTTGAAAACCTTAATAGAACGTAGAATGGGAGATTTTGACCTGTTAGTTTCATTCCTATACAATTTTAGAAGAAAAGGGTCAACACTTTACACCCACCTAACAATTTATTACCTTCGAAGGCAGAGCTTTAAAGGTACGCGCAAAAAACCAAGCTCAAATGTTTCGCTTGTTTGCGCAGGTACCATACCTGCGTCAGGTTTTGCAAAAACGGGGAGCATCCGGCAAACTTGACAAAAAAGCGTCCGATGCATGTAACTTTTTATGAATTCTGAAAACACTATCACACTCACAGATCAAATTGCTACCTATTTATGTGACTTGTGCGTCGAAGTTTCCTAAAATCGCTTTGCTTGTGAAGGAAATAGTTTTTGCAATCGTTTTTCGAAAACTTCGCGCGAGGCTAAGCGCGGCGAAACTTTAAGCAGTATTTGTACAAGTAATGAAAGAGCAATCTATGTGTTTTCCTTCAAGAATTAGGTGCAAGTGAGAGAATCTTAAGTTTTGTGTTGGTTCAATTTTCGAAATTCTTTATTTAAGAGCCCAGGGTTTTCGCTACAAAACTCCGACTTTTCATTTAGTTCTCAAACGTGTTTAATGAATGATTTCGAAAATTGAACCAACACAACACTTGAGATTCTCTTACCTGCACCTAATTTATGAAGAAAACATACAGATTGCTCTTCCATTACTTGTGCAAATACTGCTCGAAGTTTCGCGGCACGTCGCCGCGCGCGACGTTTTCGAAAAACGATGGCAAAAATTATTTCTCTTAAAAACAAAGCGATTTTAGGGAACTTTGGCACACAAGTCACAAAATGAGGTAGCAATTTGATCTGTGAATGTGATAGCGTTTTCAGAATTCAAAAAAGTCTTCATTCAGAGAAATTACATGCATCGGACGCTTTTTTGCCGTGCTTGCCAGATTCTCCGCGTTTTTATAAAACTTATCGCGGGTATTGTACGTCTAACAGGTTGTAATATTTAGCGGATGGGCCCCACAATACACTCACGTTTCGGAGGAAAACTCGTTCAAAAATTTTGGAGCATTCAGCTTCCTTTTTCACGTCTTTCCGGTGTGTCTTGTGTAATACACAATACACAAACGTCGGAAATTTGGACGTCTGAATTGGTTTAGACCACACAACTTTTTAGGTTACATAATTCTTTTATCCTTTCTGTTGTCGAAAATCCTCTTGAAATCAGAAGCTTCCAACACGCACGTTCGAATACAAGGATCTCCCGAAATCATGAATATAGAATTTTAGCTCTCCCCGGTCTGTCGGAGCCTGTCGTGGCGCTTCTGCTCCTCGTGCTAGATGATTGACCGAAAAAACGCCTTTCCAGACCACGCAGGCAGCATTGAAGTCTCAAGCCTCAGGTTATCTCCACTTGGTTAGACGATTGGATTGAGAACAAAAACCCCAATTGTAGTTTTCTGCGCAGACGCTGCCTTTAAAGGCACTGTTCGAGATAAACTTCATCCTTGAATTTTTCATGAGAAACGCTTCTCGTGGCTCTCAGAAGCAGAACAGCGTCGAAGAAATGGGACGAAAAGCTACCCAGGAGCCGCAAACGGGTTAGAAAAGTGGGAGAACCCCGCCATTGTGGGCAAGTCCCGCCTCTTCCCGCACCTCAACGTGAACAAAGGAACACTCGAAATCGTGAGTTGAGCGATGGTTACGGATCAAAAGCCCCGTTCTTCCCTTCATTCTCAACTTCTCTCTTTACTCAGGTCAGCTCGCATACATTGGCTGCAAAAGACGGAAGTTACAAGCCCCGGACAACTCGTCCACCATGCTTCCCTAGCTCAATTTTTGAAGGACCGTAACTCCATTCCCAGATGGTCTTGTACGATTCCAGAAGCATCATTGGAACCAGAATGGAACCGGTTTCAAGATAGGCAAAAAAACAGAAAAGCGATTCTTATCGCGGACAGTCCACGATGAAAATCGTCTTCGAGTTTCCACCAAAAAACGAAGGCTTAGAGTCTGACTGTTTCATCAGTGAAGAAAGAATCATGAAAAACGCTGCGAAACATACAAAATCAGCTCTTCTTCTTGAAAGCCACATTTCAACGGAGGATTAGTTGCGCGGGCATGGGCCTGAAGTAGACAGCGTGCGCAAATGCGCCCCAATGCTAAAATTCAGCCGCGCTCGCGCTCCAATGCTAATGTAGAAGCGGACCAAACTGTTCGGGGGAAAACTCGACCGCGAGCGGAAGGGCTAGCGCGAGCGGACTTCGGAACCGTATGGAGCTCTTTCAGGCTCGTTTTCGTTCGTTCTTTCGACCCCATGGCTCCAATGAGACCCTGAATTTTCGATTTCCGGCCAAAAACCGATGACGAAATTCATCGTGGACACTGCCTTCAAAGACACAGTCCAAGTTCAGGGTCAAAATCTGAGGTTTCCATATGACTTTGAAGCAGACCCACCATATACAGTGCGTTTCATTTTTTATGGACAACCTACTTTTCAACTATATTATTCTCCAGCTTGACGCTGGGCATTTTTCACTAACATAAGCGTATTCAGGGTGTCATAAAACCTATATATACATGTCATCAGAATTTTACCTCTTCGAGAACTTTTTTTATAACAATTTATAACAATTTTTTCAATTTTCGACCGTTTCATTGTTTATGAACACTTTCTACCAATAATGTTTAGAACAATTCCCCGTTTGAACCTACCTATTCAGGTGGAACGAGAATGACGAGACATTTCTTGTCTCAATATGGCGCGCGGCTGTCGACTCTCTACTGTAGAGAAAGATCAGATCAGAGCCCTCAAACATGCCGGCTTGGGGCCACGTCATATCGCCGCCCAAATTGGAAGAAGCCCTGGCGTCGTGGCGTGACCTAAGGAAGGAGCCAGGTACTTCAGTAAGCGGAACTTCGGCGGTGGCTCTTGGTGTGGGGGGCATTTATTTGCGAGAACACGCTCGACCTTGCCTTCGTATCCTGTCGCATGGACTCTGATGAGTATAAGGGAATGTTGGAGCACCACCTTTTGCCGTTTTTGGGAGGTCGCAGACGGAGAAACTTCACATTTCAACGAGATAACGCAAGCGTGCACCGTAGCGGAGCGACTTCCTCTTAGCTTCGTGAGCATAGAATCAAAGTTATGGACTGGCCAGCATGTAGCCCTGACTTGAATCCCATGGAGAACCTGTGAAGGATCATCGTGCGCAAGGGTGTACGCCAAATGCAGGCAATTTCACTCGATTGATGAGCTCAGAACTGCGGTCCTCGAAGCATGGAGTGAAATCGACGCCGTGGTACTGCGTAACCTAGCGAAGAGCATGCCAGTTCGGCTTTTTGAAGTAGCCATGAAACATGGAGCTCATGTAGACTACTAATTAGTGCGTAGTTATTATGCTTGAAGAATAAATTGTTTTGAAACTTGAATGTTCATAAACAATGAATCGGTCGAAAATTGACAAATTTTGTTATAAATTGTTATAAAAAAAATTCTCAAAGACATTCTGATGACATGTATATATAGGTTTTTCGACACCCTGAATACGCTCATGCTAAAAAAATGCCCAGCTTCAAGCTGGAGAATAATATAGTTGAAAAGTAAGTTGTTCATAAACAATGAAAAGCGCTGTATAGCAACTGCCGAGTGCGAGCTCTTAATTCATCCGAATAAGCGATATAAGAGGAAGCCACCCTGGGGCGCCTACTTCAGGAAGCCACTTTGGCAAGCCCTTGTACGATCTTTCGAGCTCAACAGTGGCGAGATGAGCGATGATTTTCGATGAATTGCGCGGTTCTTCCCTTCATTCTCAGCCTCTCTCTTCATTCAGGTCGGCTTGCATGCATCGATTGCAAATGGCGGAACTTGCAGGCCTCGGACAACTCGTCCACCATGCTTCCGCAGCTCACTTTTTGAGGAGCCATAACTCCGTTCCCAGGGGGTCCTGTACGATTCCAGTGACATCATTGGAATCAGCGTGAGACCATTCCAAGATAGACAGAAAAACAGAAAAACGAATCTAGGGCTGGACTGCGTCTTTAAAGGCAGTGGTCACGATGAAGAACGTTATCGAAAAAACTACAAAAATCAGCTTAGATCAAAAACAGCTGAAAAACTATGAAGGTAGGGCGGTGAAAAACGGTCTAGAATTAGAGTTTCTAGGGCCCAAAGAAGCTAGTTCGTGCACACGTGCACAGCGATGACGAAACAGATCGCAGTCTCATGCCGAGCAGTCAAAAATCATCGACATTCAGAGGACGAAATAAATGCAAATTTAACGAATAAAAACAGTTGAATAATGAAAGCATCACTTCAGTCAATGTTTTTGACTAGATGTGTACATATATTCGAAGGTTCATTGATCGACATTCAATTTCAAGCTAGCTTATGTTCTTGATATAAGAGGTCATCGATGCCGATGATGTGGAGTGGGCTCGTCCACCATCAAAAGACAAGAAGGTTCAGGTTTCAAATTTGGCCCAAAACAGTGGTTTTTTCGCGATTTTTTCTTATAGGTCCTACTACTCGAGACCCAGGAAAGGATTTGTAGAGAAAAAGACAACAAGCATATTTGATCGCGACCACTGCCTTTAAAGAATTCCAGGACGTAAGCATTCTAGTACAGGCTATCATACATAATAATAAACGGCTAAGAGTTGACCGGTGACCGTTGACCGTTGACCGTTGACCGTTGACCGGTGACCGTTGACCATTGACCAGAGAATGTGCGGGACCCAGTTAGGAGTGTGCCAAGGGCCGGGGAGGGTGTACAGGACCCAACTGGGAGTGCGCCGAGCGCCGAGAAAAGTGTGTGGGACCCAACTGGGAGTGCGCCGAGCGCCGGGAAAAGTGTGCAGGACCCAACTGGGAGTGAGCCGAGCGCCGGGAAAAGTGTGTGGGACCCAACTGGGAGTGCGCCGAGCGCCGGGAAAAGTGTGTGGGACCCAACTGGGAGTGAGCCGAGCGCCGAGAAAAGTGTGTGGGACCCAACTGTGAGTGCGCCGAGCGCCGGGAAAAGTGTGTGGGACCCAACTGGGAGTGCGCCGAGCGCCGGGAAAAGTGTGTAGGACCCAACCGGGAGTGCGCTGAGCGCCGAGAAAAGTGTATGGGACCCAACTGGGAGTGCGCCGAGCGCCGGGAAAAGTGTGTGGGACCCAACTGGGAGTGAGCCGAGCGCCGAGAAAAGTGTGTGGGACCCAACTGTGAGTGCGCCGAGCGCCGGGAAAAGTGTGTGGGACCCAACTGGGAGTGCGCCGAGCGCCGAGAAAAGTGTGTGGGACCCAACTGGGAGTGAGCCGAGCGCCGAGAAAAGTGTGTGGGACCCAACTGGGAGTGCGCCGAGCGCCGAGAAAAGTGTGTGGGACCCAACTGGGAGTGCGCCGAGCGCCGGGAAAAATGTGTAGGACCCAACTGGGAGTGCGCCGAGCGCCGAGAAAAGTGTGTGGGACCCAACTGGGAGTGCGCCGAGCGCCGGGAAAAATGTGTAGGACCCAACTGGGAGTGCGCCGAGCGCCGAGAAAAGTGTGTGGGACCCAACTGGGAGTGCGCCGAGCGCCGGGAAAAGTGTGTGGGACCCAACTGGGAGTGCGCCGAGCGCCGGGAAAAGTGTGTGGGACCCAACTGGGAGTGAGCCGAGCGCCGAGAAAAGTGTGTGGGACCCAACTGGGAGTGCGCCGAGCGCCGGGAAAAATGTGTAGGACCCAACTGGGAGTGCGCCGAGCGCCGGGAAAAGTGTGTAGGACCCAACTGGGAGTGCGCTGAGCGCCGAGAAAAGTGTGTGGGACCCAACTGGGAGTGCGCCGAGCGCCGGGAAAAGTGTGTAGGGCCCAACTGGGAGTGAGCCGAGCGCCGAGAAAAGTGTGTGGGACCCAACTGGGAGTGCGCCGAGCGCCGGGAAAAGTGTGTAGGACCCAACTGGGAGTGCGCCGAGCGCCGAGAAAAGTGTGTGGGACCCAACTGGGAGTGCGCCGAGCGCCGGGAAAAGTGTGTGGGACCCAACTGGGAGTGCGCCGAGCGCCGGGAAAAGTGTGTGGGACCCAACTGGGAGTGCGCCGAGCGCCGGGAAAAGTGTGTGGGACCCAACTGGGAGTGCGCCGAGCGCCGGGAAAAGTGTGTGGGACCCAACTGGGAGTGCGCCGAGCGCCGAGAAAAGTGTGTTGGACCCAACTGGGAGTGCGCCGAGCGCCGGGAAAAGTGTGTGGGACCCAACTGGGAGTGCGCCGAGCGCCGGGAAAAGTGTGTAGGACCCAACTGGGAGTGCGCCGAGCGCCGGGAAAAGTGTGTGGGACCCAACTGGGAGTGCGCCGAGCGCCGGGAAAAGTGTGTGGGACCCAACTGGGAGTGAGCCGAGCGCCGAGAAAAGTGTGTGGGACCCAACTGTGAGTGCGCCGAGCGCCGGGAAAAGTGTGTGGGACCCAACTAGAAGTGCGCAGAGCGCCGAGAAGAGTGTGTGGGACCAAAATGTGAGTGCGCCGAGCGCCGGGAAAAGTGTGTGGGACCCAACTGGGAGCGCGCCGAGCACCGGGAAAAGTGTGTGGGACCCAAGTAGGAGCGCGCCGTGCACCGGGAAAAGTGTGTGGAACCCAACTGGGAGTGCGCAGAGCGCCGAGAAGAGAGTGTGGGACCCAACTATGAGTGCGCCGAGCGGCGAGAAAAGTGTGTTGGACCTAAGTGGGAGTGCGCCGAGCGCCGAGAAAAGTGTGTGGGACCCAAATGGGAGTGCGCCGAGCGCCGGGAAAAGTGTGTGGGACCCAACTGGGAGTGCACCGAGCGCCGAGAAAAGTGTGTGGGACCCAACTGGAAGTGCGCCGAGCGCCGGGAAAAGTGTGTAGGACCCAACTGGGAGTGCGCCGAGCGCCGAAAAAAGTGTGTGTGACCCAACTGCGAGTGCGCCGAGCGTAGGGAAAAGTGTGTGGGACCCAAATGGGAGTGCGCCGAGCGCCGAGAAAAGTGTGTGGGACCCAACCGGGAGTGCGCCGAGCGCCGAGAAAAGTGTGTGGGACCCAAATGGGAGTGCGCCGAGCGCCGAGAAAAGTGTGTGGGACCCAAATGGGAGTGCGCCGAGCGCCGGGAAAAGTGTGTGGGACCCAACCGGGAGTGCGCCGAGCGCCGAGAAAAGTGTGTGGGACCCAAATGGGACTGCGCCGAGCGCCGGGAAAAGTGTGTGGGACCGAACTGGGAGTGAGCCGAGCGCCGAGAAAAGTGTGTGGGACCCAACTTTGAGTGCGCCGAGCGCCGGGAAAAGTGTGTGGGACCCAATTGGGAGTGAGCCGAGCGCCGGGAAAAGTGTGTGGGACCCAACTGGGAGTGCGCCGAGCGCCGAGAAAAGTGTGTGGGACCCAACTGCGAGTGCGCCGAGCGTCGGGAAAAGTGTGTGGGACCCAACTGGGAGTGCGCCGAGCGCCGAGACAGTGTGTGGGACCCAACTGGGAGTGCGCCGAGCGCCGGGAAAAGTGTGTGGGACCCAACTGAGAGTGCGCCGAGCGCCGAGAAAGTGTGTGGACCCAACTGGGAGTGCGCCGAGCGCCGGACAAAGTGTGTGGGACCCAACTGGGAGTGCGCCGAGCGCCGGGAAAAGTGTGTTGGACCCAACTGGGAGTGCGCCGAGCGCCGAGACAGTGTGTGGAACCCAACTGGGAGTGCGCCGAGCGCCGGGAAAAGTGTGTGGTACCCAACTGGGAGTGCGCCGAGCGCCGAGAAAAGTGTGTGGGACCCAACTGGGAGTGCGCCGGGCGCCGGGGAAAGTGTGTGGGGCCCAACTGGGAGTGCGCCGAGCGCCGGGAAAAGTGTGTGGGACCCAATTGAGAGTGCGCCGAGCGCCGGGAAAAGTGTGTGGGACCCAACTGAGAGTGCGCCGAGCGCCGGGAAAAGTGTGTGGGACCCAACTGGGAGTGCGCCGAGCGCCGAGAAAAGTGTGTGGGACCCAACTGGGAGTGCGCCGAGCGCCGGGAAAAGTGTGTGGGACCCAACTGGGAGTGCGCCGAGCGCCGAGAAAAGTGTGTGGGACCCAACTGGGAGTGCGCCGAGCGCCGGGAAAAGTGTGTAGGACCCAACTGGGAGTGAGCCGAGCGCCGAGAAAAGTGTGTGGGACCCAACTGGGAGTGCGCCGAGCGCCGGGAAAAGTGTGTGGGACCCAACTGGGAGTGAGCCGAGCGCCGAGAAAAGTGTGTGGGACCCAACTGTGAGTGCGCCGAGCGCCGGGAAAAGTGTGTGGGACCCAACTGGGAGTGCGCCGAGCGCCGAGAAAAGTGTGTGGGACCCAACTGTGAGTGCGCCGAGCGCCGGGAAAAGTGTGTGGGACCCAACTGGGAGTGCGCCGAGCGCCGGGAAAAGTGTGTGGGACCCAACTGGGAGTGAGCCGAGCGCCGAGAAAAGTGTGTGGGACCCAACTGTGAGTGCGCCGAGCGCCGGGAAAAGTGTGTGGGACCCAACTGGGAGTGCGCCGAGCGCCGGGAAAAGTGTGTGGGACCCAACTGGGAGTGCGCCGAGCGCCGGGAAAAGTGTGTGGGACCCAACTGGGAGTGCGCCGAGCGCCGAGAAAAGTGTGTGGGACCCAACTGGGAGTGCGCCGAGCGCCGGGAAAAGTGTGTGGGACCCAACTGGGACTGCGCCGAGCGCCGGGAAAAGTGTGTGGGACCCAACTGGGAGTGCGCCGAGCGCCGAGAAAAGTGTGTGGGACCCAACTGGGAGTGCGCCGAGCGCCGGGAAAAGTGTGTGGGACCCAACTGGGAGTGCGCCGAGCGCCGAGAAAAGTGTGTGGGACCCAACTGGGAGTGCGCCGAGCGCCGGGAAAAGTGTGTGGGACCCAACTGGGAGTGCGCCGAGCGCCGGGAAAAGTGTGTGGGACCCAACTGGGAGTGCGCCGAGCGCCGGGAAAAGTGTGTGGGACCCAACTGGGAGTGAGCCGAGCGCCGGGAAAAGTGTGTGGGACCCAACTGGGAGTGCGCCGAGCGCCGGGAAAAGTGTGTAGGGCCCAACTGGGAGTGAGCCGAGCGCCGAGAAAAGTGTGTGGGACCCAACTGGGAGTGCGCCGAGCGCCGGGAAAAGTGTGTAGGACCCAACTGGGAGTGAGCCGAGCGCCGGGAAAAGTGTGTGGGACCCAACTGGGAGTGCGCCGAGCGCCGGGAAAAGTGTGTAGGACCCAACTGGGAGTGAGCCGAGCGCCGGGAAAAGTGTGTGGGACCCAACTGGGAGTGCGCCGAGCGCCGGGAAAAGTGTGTGGGACCCAACTGGGAGTGTGCCGAGCGACGGGAGAAGTGGGGGGGACCCAACTGGGAGTGCGCCGAGCGCCGAGAAAAGTGTGTGGGACCCAACTGTGAGTGCGCCGAGCGCCGGGAAAAGTGTGTGGGACCCAACTGGGAGTGCGCCGAGCGCCGAGAAAAGTGTGTGGGACCCAACTGGGAGTGCGCCGAGCGCCGGGAAAAGTGTGTGGGACCCAACTGGGAGTGAGCCGAGCGCCGGGAAAAGTGTGTGGGACCCAACTGGGAGTGCGCCGAGCGCCGGGAAAAGTGTGTAGGACCCAACTGGGAGTGAGCCGAGCGCCGGGAAAAGTGTGTGGGACCCAACTGGGAGTGCGCCGAGCGCCGAGAAAAGTGTGTGGGACCCAACTGGGAGTGCGCCGAGCGCCGGGAAAAGTGTGTGGGACCCAACTGGGAGTGAGCCGAGCGCCGAGAAAAGTGTGTGGGACCCAACTGGGAGTGCGCCGAGCGCCGGGAAAAATGTGTAGGACCCAACTGGGAGTGCGCCGAGCGCCGGGAAAAGTGTGTAGGACCCAACTGGGAGTGCGCCGAGCGCCGAGAAAAGTGTGTGGGACCCAACTGGGAGTGCGCCGAGCGCCGAGAAAAGTGTGTGGGACCCAACTGTGAGTGCGCCGAGCGCCGGGAAAAGTGTGTGGGACCCAACTGGGAGTGCGCCGAGCGCCGGGAAAAGTGTGTGGAACTCAACTGGGAGTGCGCTGAGCGCCGAGAAAAGTGTGTGGGACCCAACTGGGAGTGCGCCGAGCGCCGGGAAAAGTGTGTGGGACCCAATTGGGAGTGCGCCGAGCGCCGGGAAAAGTGTGTGGGACCCAACTGGGAGTGAGCCGAGCGCCGAGAAAAGTGTGTGGGACCCAACTGTGAGTGCGCCGAGCGCCGGGAAAAGTGTGTGGGACCCAACTGGGAGTGCGCCGAGCGCCGGGAAAAGTGTGTGGGACCCAACTGGGAGTGCGCCGAGCGCCGGGAAAAGTGTGTGGGACCCAACTGGGAGTGAGCCGAGCGCCGAGAAAAGTGTGTGGGACCCAACTGGGAGTGCGCCGAGCGCCGGGAAAAGTGTGTGGGACCCAACTGGGAGCGCGCCGAGCGCCGGGAAAAGTGTGTGGGACCCAACTGGGAGTGCGCCGAGCGCCGGGAAAAGTGTGTGTGACCCAACTGGGAGTGCGCCGAGCGCCGAGAAAAGTGTGTGGGACCCAACTGGGAGTGCGCCGAGCGCCGGGAAAAGCGTGTGGGACCCAACTGGGAGTGCGCCGAGCGCCGGGAAAAGTGTGTGGGACCCAGATTCGAGTGCGTCGAGCGCCGGGAAAAGCGTGTGGGACCCAACTGGGAGTGCGCCGAGCGCCGGGAAAAGTGTACGGGACCCAACTGGGAGTGAGCCGAGCGCCGAGAAAAGTGTGTGGGACCCAACTGTGAGTGCGCCGAGCGCCGGGAAAAGTGTATGGGACCCAACTGGGAGTGCGCCGAGCGCCGGGAAAAGTGTGTGGGACCCAAGCCGAGCGCCGGGAAAAGTGTGTGGGACCCAACTGGGAGTGCGCCGAGCGCCGAGAAAAGTGTGTGGGACCCAACTGGGAGTGCGCCGAGCGCCGAGAAAAGTGTGTGGGACCCAACTGGGAGCGCGCCGAGCGCCGGGATAAGTGTGTGGGACCCAACTGGGAGTGCGCCGAGCGCCGAGAAAAGTGTGTGGGACCCAACTGGGAGTGCGCCGAGCGCCGAGAAAAGTGTGTGGGACCCAACTGGGAGTGCGCCGAGCGCCGGGAAAAGTGTGTGGGACCCAACTGGGAGTGAGCCGAGCGCCGGGAAAGTGTGTGGGACCCAACTGGGAGTGCGCCGAGCGCCGGGAAAAGTGTGTAGGACCCAACTGGGAGTGAGCCGAGCGCCGAGAAAAGTGTGTGGGACCCAACTGGGAGTGCGCCGAGCGCCGGGAAAAGTGTGTGGGACCCAACTGGGAGTGAGCCGAGCGCCGGGAAAAGTGTGTGGGACCCAACTGGGAGTGCGCCGAGCGCCGGGAAAAGTGTGTGGGACCCAACTGGGAGTGAGCCGAGCGCCGGGAAAAGTGTGTAGGACCCAACTGGGAGTGCGCTGAGCGCCGAGAAAAGTGTGTGGGACCCAACTGGGAGTGCGCCGAGCGCCGGGAAAAGTGTGTAGGGCCCAACTGGGAGTGAGCCGAGCG
This sequence comes from Aplectana chamaeleonis, assembly GCA_029168955.1. NCBI lineage: Eukaryota > Metazoa > Nematoda > Chromadorea > Rhabditida > Cosmocercidae > Aplectana > Aplectana chamaeleonis. The sequence goes on along the minus strand of JAPDOI010000124.1, from coordinate 33,658 downwards.
CCGAGAAAAGTGTGTGGGACCCAACTGGGAGTGCGCCGAGCGCCGGGAAAAGTGTGTGGGACCCAACTGGGAGTGCGCCGAGCGCCGGGAAAAGTGTGTGGGACCCAACTGGGAGTGCGCCGAGCGCCGAGAAAAGTGTGTGGGACCCAACTGGGAGTGCGCCGAGCGCCGGGAAAAGTGTGTGGGACCCAACTGGGAGTGCGCCGAGCGCCGGGAAAAGTGTGTGGGACCCAACTGGGAGTGCGCCGAGCGCCGGGAAAAGTGTGTAGGACCCAACTGGGAGTGCGCCGAGCGCCGAGAAAAGTGTGTGGGACCCAACTGGGAGTGCGCCGAGCGCCGGGAAAAGTGTGAAGGACCCAGCTGGGAGTGAGCCGAGCGCCGAGAAAAGTGTGTGGGACCCAACTGGGAGTGAGCCGAGCGCCGAGAAAAGTGTGTGGGACCCAACTGGGAGTGCGCCGAGCGCCGGGAAAAATGTGTAGGACCCAACTGGGAGTGGGCCGAGCGCCGGGAAAAGTGTGTGGGACCCAACTGGGAGTGAGCCGAGCGCCGGGAAAAGTGTGTGGGACCCAACTGGGAGTGCGCCGAGCGCCGGGAAAAGTGTGTGGGACCCAACTGGGAGTGAGCCGAGCGCCGAGAAAAGTGTGTGGGACCCAACTGGGAGTGCGCCGAGCGCCGGGAAAAGTGTGTGGGGGCCCAACTTTGAGTGCGCCGAGCGCCGGGAAAAGTGTGTGGGACCCAACTGGGAGTGCGCTGAGCGCCGAGAAAAGTGTGTGGGACCCAACTGGGAGTGCGCCGAGCGCCGGGAAAAGTGTGTGGGACCCAACTGGGAGTGAGCCGAGCGCCGAGAAAAGTGTGTGGGACCCAACTGTGAGTGCGCCGAGCGCCGGGAAAAGTGTGTGGGACCCAACTGGGAGTGCGCCGAGCGCCGGGAAAAGTGTGTGGGACCCAACTGGGAGTGAGCCGAGCGCCGAGAAAAGTGTGTGGGACCCAACTGGGAGTGCGCCGAGCGCCGGGAAAAGTGTGTAGGACCCAACCGGGAGTGCGCTGAGCGCCGAGAAAAGTGTATGGGACCCAACTGGGAGTGCGCCGAGCGCCGGGAAAAGTGTGTGGGACCCAACTGGGAGTGAGCCGAGCGCCGAGAAAAGTGTGTGGGACCCAACTGTGAGTGCGCCGAGCGCCGGGAAAAGTGTGTGGGACCCAACTGGGAGTGCGCCGAGCGCCGGGAAAAGTGTGTGGGACCCAACTGGGAGTGCGCCGAGCGCCGGGAAAAGTGTGCAGGACCCAACTGGTAGTGCGCCGAGCGCCGGGAAAAGTGTGTGGGACCCAACTGGGAGTGCGCCGAGCGAAAGCGGGTGGGACCCAAATGTGAGTGCGCCGAGCGCCGCGAGAAGTGAGTGGGGCCCAACTGGGAGTGCGCCGAGCGCCGGGAAAAGTGTGTGGGACCCAACTGAGAGTGCGCCGAGCGCCGGGAAAAGTGTGTGGGACCCAACTGGGAGTGCGCCGAGCGCCGGGAAAAGTGTGTTGGACCCAACTGGGAGTGCGCCGAGCGCCGGGAAAAGTGTATTGGACCCCACTGAGAGTGCGCCGAGCGTCAGGAAAAGTGTGTTGGACCCAACTGGGAGTGCGCCGAGCGCCGAGACAGTGTGTGGGACCCAACTGGGAGTGCGCCGAGCGCCGGGAAAAGTGTGTGGGACCCAACTGAGAGTGCGCAGAGCGCCGGGAAAAGTGTGTGGGACCCAACTGAGAGTGCGCCGAGCGCCGGGAAAAGTGTGTGGGACCCAACTGGGAGTGCGCCGAGCGCCGGGAAAAGTGTGTGGGACCCAACTGGGAGTGCGCCGAGCGCCGGGAAAAGTGTGTGGGACCCAACTGGGAGTGCGCCGAGCGCCGAGAAAAGTGTGTGGGACCCAACTGGGAGTGCGCCGAGCGCCGGGAAAAGTGTGTGGGACCCAACTGGGAGTGAGCCGAGCGCCGGGAAAAGTGTGTGGGACCCAACTGGGAGTGCGCCGAGCGCCGGGAAAAGTGTGTGGGACCCAACTGGGAGTGCGCCGAGCGCCGGGAAAAGTGTGTGGGACCCAACTGGGAGTGCGCCGAGCGCCGAGAAAAGTGTGTGGGACCCAACTGGGAGTGCGCCGAGCGCCGGGAAAAGTGTGTAGGACCCAACTGGGAGTGAGCCGAGCGCCGGGAAAAGTGTGTGGGACCCAACTGGGAGTGCGCCGAGCGCCGGGAAAAGTGTGTGGGACCCAACTGGGAGTGAGCCGAGCGCCGGGAAAAGTGTGTGGGACCCAACTGGGAGTGCGCCGAGCGCCGGGAAAAGTGTGTAGGACCCAACTGGGAGTGAGCCGAGCGCCGGGAAAAGTGTGTGGGACCCAACTGGGAGTGCGCCGAGCGCCGGGAAAAGTGTGTGGGACCCAACTGGGAGTGAGCCGAGCGCCGGGAAAAGTGTGTAGGACCCAACTGGGAGTGAGCCGAGCGCCGGGAAAAGTGTGTGGGACCCAACTGGGAGTGCGCCGAGCGCCGGGAAAGTGTGTGGGACCCAACTGGGAGTGCGCCGAGCGCCGGGAAAAGTGTGTAGGACCCAACTGGGAGTGAGCCGAGCGCCGGGAAAAGTGTGTGGGACCCAACTGGGAGTGCGCCGAGCGCCGGGAAAAGTGTGTGGGACCCAACTGGGAGTGAGCCGAGCGCCGAGAAAAGTGTGTGGGACCCAACTGGGAGTGCGCCGAGCGCCGGGAAAAGTGTGTAGGACCCAACTGGGAGTGCGCCGAGCGCCGGGAAAAGTGTGTTGGACCCAACTGGGAGTGAGCCGAGCGCCGAGAAAAGTGTGTGGGACCCAACTGTGAGTGCGCCGAGCGCCGGGAAAAGTGTGTGGGACCCAACTGGGAGTGCGCCGAGCGCCGAGAAAAGTGTGTGGGACCCAACTGGGAGTGCGCCGAGCGCCGGGAAAAGTGTGTGGGACCCAATTGGGAGTGAGCCGAGCGCCGAGAAGTGTGTGGGACCCAACTGTGAGTGCGCCGAGCGCCGGGAAAAGTGTGTGGGACCCAACTTTGAGTGCGCCGAGCGCCGGGAAAAGTGTGTGTGACCCAACTGGGAGTGCGCCGAGCGCCGAGAAAAGTGTGTGGGACCCAACTGTGAGTGCGCCGAGCGCCGGGAAAAGTGTGTGGGACCCAACTGTGAGTGCGCCGAGCGCCGGGAAAAGTGTGTGGGACCCAACTGGGAGTGCGCCGAGCGCCGGGAAAAGTGTGTGGGACCCAACTGGGAGTGAGCCGAGCGCCGAGAAAAGTGTGTGGGACCCAACTGGGAGTGCGCCGAGCGCCGGGAAAAGTGTGTGGGACCCAACTGGGAGTGCGCCGAGCGCCGGGAAAAGTGTGTGGGACCCAACTGGGAGTGCGCCGAGCGCCGGGAAAAGTGTGTGGGACCCAACTGGGAGTGAGCCGAGCGCCGGGAAAAGTGTGTAGGACCCAACTGGGAGTGAGCCGAGCGCCGGGAAAAGTGTGTGGGACCCAACTGGGAGTGCGCCGAGCGCCGGGAAAAGTGTGTGGGACCCAACTGGGAGTGCGCCGAGCGCCGGGAAAAGTGTGTAGGGCCCAACTGGGAGTGAGCCGAGCGCCGAGAAAAGTGTGTGGGACCCAACTGGGAGTGCGCCGAGCGCCGGGAAAAGTGTGTAGGACCCAACTGGGAGTGCGCCGAGCGCCGAGAAAAGTGTGTGGGACCCAACTGGGAGTGCGCCGAGCGCCGGGAAAAGTGTGTAGGACCCAACTGGGAGTGAGCCGAGCGCCGGGAAAAGTGTGTAGGGCCCAACTGTGAGTGCGCCGAGCGCCGGGAAAAGTGTGTGGGACCCAACTGGGAGTGCGCCGAGCGCCGAGAAAAGTGTGTGGGACCCAACTGTGAGTGCGCCGAGCGCCGGGAAAAGTGTGTGGGACCCAACTGGGAGTGAGCCGAGCGCCGGGAAAAGTGTGTGGGACCCAACTGGGAGTGCGCCGAGCGCCGGGAAAAGTGTGTGGGACCCAACTGGGAGTGAGCCGAGCGCCGGGAAAAGTGTGTAGGACCCAACTGGGAGTGAGCCGAGCGCCGGGAAAAGTGTGTGGGACCCAACTGGGAGTGCGCCGAGCGCCGGGAAAAGTGTGTGGGACCCAACTGGGAGTGAGCCGAGCGCCGGGAAAAGTGTGTGGGACCCAACTGGGAGTGCGCCGAGCGCCGGGAAAAGTGTGTGGGACCCAACTGGGAGTGCGCCGAGCGCCGGGAAAAGTGTGTGGGACCCAACTGGGAGTGCGCCGAGCGCCGGGAAAAGTGTGTGGGACCCAACTGGGAGTGCGCCGAGCGCCGGGAAAAGTGTGTGGGACCCAACTGGGAGTGCGCCGAGCGCCGGGAAAAATGTGTAGGACCCAACTGGGAGTGCGCCGAGCGCCGGGAAAAGTGTGTGGGACCCAACTGGGAGTGCGCCGAGCGCCGGGAAAAGTGTGTGGGACCCAACTGGGAGTGAGCCGAGCGCCGGGAAAAGTGTGTAGGACCCAACTGGGAGTGAGCCGAGCGCCGGGAAAAGTGTGTGGGACCCAACTGGGAGTGCGCCGAGCGCCGGGAAAAGTGTGTGGGACCCAACTGGGAGTGAGCCGAGCGCCGAGAAAAGTGTGTGGGACCCAACTGGGAGTGCGCCGAGCGCCGGGAAAAGTGTGTGGGACCCAACTGGGAGTGCGCCGAGCGCCGGGAAAAGTGTGTGGGACCCAACTGGGAGTGCGCCGAGCGCCGAGAAAAGTGTGTTGGACCCAACTGGGGTGCGCCGAGCGCCAAGAAAAGTGTGTTGGACCCAACTGGAAATTCGTCAAGCGCCGGAAAAAAGTGTCTTGGATACAACATGGAGTGCGCTGAGCGCCGGCGAAAGTGTGTGGGACCCAACTGGGAGTGCGCCGAGCGCCGGGAAAAGTGTGTAGGGCCCAACTGGGAGTGAGCCGAGCGCCGAGAAAAGTGTGTGGGACCCAACTGGGAGTGCGCCGAGCGCCGGGAAAAGTGTGTGGGACCCAACTGGGAGTGAGCCGAGCGCCGGGAAAAGTGTGTGGGACCCAACTGGGAGTGCGCCGAGCGCCGGGAAAAGTGTGTGGGACCCAACTGGGAGTGAGCCGAGCGCCGGGAAAAGTGTGTGGGACCCAACTGGGAGTGCGCCGAGCGCCGGGAAAAGTGTGTAGGACCCAACTGGGAGTGAGCCGAGCGCCGGGAAAAGTGTGTGGGACCCAACTGGGAGTGCGCCGAGCGCCGGGAAAAGTGTGTGGGACCCAACTGGGAGTGAGCCGAGCGCCGGGAAAAGTGTGTGGGACCCAACTGGGAGTGCGCCGAGCGCCGGGAAAAGTGTGTGGGACCCAACTGGGAGTGCGCCGAGCGCCGGGAAAAGTGTGTGGGACCCAACTGGGAGTGCGCCGAGCGCCAAGAAAAGTGTGTTGGACCCAAATGTGAGTGTGCCGAGCGCCGGAGTAAGTGTACGGGACCCGACTGGGAGTGCGCCGAGCGCCGGGAAAAGTGTGTGGGACCCAACTGGGAGTGCTCCGAGTGCCGGGAAAAGTAAGTGGGACCCAACTGGGAGTGCGCCGAGCGCCGGGAAAAGTGTGTGGAACCCAACTGGGAGTGCTCCGAGTGCCGGGAAAAGTAAGTGGGACCCAATTGGGAGTGCGCCGAGCGCCGGGAAAAGTGTGTAGGACCCAGCTGGGAGTGAGCCGAGCGCCGGGAAAAGTGTGTGGGACCCAACTGGGAGTGGGCCGAGCGCCGGGAAAAGTGTGTAGGACCCAACTGGGAGTGAGCCGAGCGCCGGGAAAAGTGTGTGGGACCCAACTGGGAGTGCGCCGAGCGCCGGGAAAAGTGTGTGGGACCCAACTGGGAGTGAGCCGAGCGCCGAGAAAAGTGTGTGGGACCCAACTGGGAGTGCGCCGAGCGCCGGGAAAAGTGTGTGGGACCCAACTGGGAGTGAGCCGAGCGCCGGGAAAAGTGTGTAGGACCCAACTGGGAGTGCGCCGAGCGCCGGGAAAAGTGTGTAGGACCCAACTGGGAGTGCGCTGAGCGCCGAGAAAAGTGTGTGGGACCCAACTGGGAGTGCGCCGAGCGCCGGGAAAAGTGTGTAGGGCCCAACTGGGAGTGAGCCGAGCGCCGAGAAAAGTGTGTGGGACCCAACTGGGAGTGCGCCGAGCGCCGGGAAAAGTGTGTGGGACCCAACTGGGAGTGAGCCGAGCGCCGAGAAAAGTGTGTGGGACCCAACTGGGAGTGCGCCGAGCGCCGGGAAAAGTGTGTGGGACCCAACTGGGAGTGAGCCGAGCGCCGGGAAAAGTGTGTGGGACCCAACTGGGAGTGCGCCGAGCGCCGGGAAAAGTGTGTGGGACCCAACTGGGAGTGCGCCGAGCGCCGGGAAAAGTGTGTGGGACCCAACTGGGAGTGAGCCGAGCGCCGGGAAAAGTGTGTAGGACCCAACTGGGAGTGAGCCGAGCGCCGGGAAAAGTGTGTGGGACCCAACTGGGAGTGCGCCGAGCGCCGGGAAAAGTGTGTGGGACCCAACTGGGAGTGCGCCGAGCGCCGAGAAAAGTGTGTGGGACCCAACTGGGAGTGCGCCGAGCGCCGGGAAAAGTGTGTGGGACCCAACTGGGAGTGCGCCGAGCGCCGAGAAAAGTGTGTGGGACCCAACTGGGAGTGCGCCGAGCGCCGGGAAAAGTGTGTGGGACCCAACTGGGAGTGCGCCGAGCGCCGGGAAAAGTGTGTGGGACCCAACTGGGAGTGCGCCGAGCGCCGGGAAAAGTGTGTGGGACCCAACTGGGAGTGCGCCGAGCGCCGGGAAAAGTGTGTGGGACCCAACTGGGAGTGCGCCGAGCGCCGAGAAAAGTGTGTGGGACCCAACTGTGAGTGCGCCGAGCGCCGGGAAAAGTGTGTGGGACCCAACTGGGAGTGCGCCGAGCGCCGGGAAAAGTGTGTGGGACCCAACTGGGAGTGCGCCGAGCGCCGAGAAAAGTGTGTGGGACCCAACTGGGAGTGCGCCGAGCGCCGGGAAAAGTGTGTGGGACCCAACTGGGAGTGCGCCGAGCGCCGGGAAAAGTGTGTGGGACCCAACTGGGAGTGCGCCGAGCGCCGAGAAAAGTGTGTGGGACCCAACTGGGAGTGCGCCGAGCGCCGGGAAAAGTGTGTAGGACCCAACTGGGAGTGAGCCGAGCGCCGGGAAAAGTGTGTGGGACCCAACTGGGAGTGCGCCGAGCGCCGGGAAAAGTGTGTGGGACCCAACTGGGAGTGAGCCGAGCGCCGGGAAAAGTGTGTGGGACCCAACTGGGAGTGCGCCGAGCGCCGGGAAAAGTGTGTGGGACCCAACTGGGAGTGCGCCGAGCGCCGAGAAAAGTGTGTGGGACCCAACTGGGAGTGCGCCGAGCGCCGGGAAAAGTGTGTGGGACCCAACTGGGAGTGCGCCGAGCGCCGGGAAGAGTGTGGTGGAGCCAACCAGGAGTGCGCCCAGCGCCGAGAAAAGTGTGTGGGACCCAACTGGGAGTGCGCCGAGCGCCGGGAAAGTGTGTGGGACCCAACTGGGAGTGCCGCCGAGAAAAGTGTGTGGGACCCAACTGGGAGTGAGCCGAGCACTGGGAAAAGTGTGTGGGACCCAACTGGGAGTGCGCCGAGCGCCGGGAAAAGTGTGTTGGACCCAACTGGGAGTGAGCCGAGCACTGGGAAAAGTGTGTGGGACCCAACTGGGAGTGCGCCGAGCGCCGGGGAAAGTGTGTGGGGCCCAACTGGGAGTGCGCCGAGCGCCGAGAAAAGTGTGTGGGACCCAACTTGGAGTGCGCCGAGCGCCGGGAAAAGTGTGTGGGACCCAACTGGGAGTGCGCCGAGCGCCGGGAAAAGTGTGTGGGACCCAACTGGGAGTGCGCCGAGCGCCGAGAAAAGTGTGTGGGACCCAATTGTGAGTGCGCCGAGCGCCGGGAAAGTGTGTGGGACCCAACTGGGAGTGCGCCGAGCGCCTGTAAAAGTGTGTGGGACCCAACTGGGAGTGCGCCGAGCGCCGGGAAAAGTGTGTGGGACCCACCTGGGAGTGCGCCGGGCGCCGGGAAAGGTGGGTGGGCCCCAACTGAGAGTCAGCCGAGGGCCGAGAAAAGTGTGTGGGACCCAACTGGGAGTGCGCCGAGCGCCGGGAAAAGTGTGTGGGACCCAACTGGGAGTGCGCCGAGCGCCGGGAAAAGTGTGTGGGACCCAACTGGGAGTGCGCCGAGCGCCGGGAAAAGTGTGTGGGACCCAACTGGGAGTGCGCCGAGCGCCGGGAAAAGTGTGTGGGACCCAACTGGGAGTGCGCCGAGCGCCGGGAAAAGTGTGTGGGACCCAACTGGGAGTGCGCCGAGCGCCGGGAAAAGTGTGTGGGACCCAACTGGGAGTGCGCCGAGCGCCGGGAAAAGTGTGTGGGACCCAACTGGGAGTGCGCCGAGCGCCGGGAAAAGTGTGTGGGACCCAACTGGGAGTGCGCCGAGCGCCGGGAAAAGTGTGTAGGGCCCAACTGGGAGTGAGCCGAGCGCCGAGAAAAGTGTGTGGGACCCAACTGTGAGTGCGCCGAGCGCCGGGAAAAGTGTGTGGGACCCAACTGGGAGTGCGCCGAGCGCCGAGAAAAGTGTGTGGGACCCAACTGGGAGTGCGCCGAGCGCCGGGAAAAGTGTGTGGGACCCAACTGGGAGTGCGCCGAGCGCCGGGAAAAGTGTGTGGGACCCAACTGGGAGTGCGCCGAGCGCCGAGAAAAGTGTGTGGGACCCAACTGTGAGTGCGCCGAGCGCCGGGAAAAGTGTGTGGGACCCAACTGGGAGTGCGCCGAGCGCCGAGAAAAGTGTGTGGGACCCAACTGTGAGTGCGCCGAGCGCCGGGAAAAGTGTGTGGGACCCAACTGGGAGTGCGCCGAGCGCCGGGAAAAGTGTGTGGAACCCAACTGGGAGTGCGCTGAGCGCCGAGAAAAGTGTGTGGGACCCAACTGGGAGTGCGCCGAGCGCCGGGAAAAGTGTGAAGGACCCAACTGGGAGTGAGCCGAGCGCCGAGAAAAGTGTGTGGGACCCAACTGGGAGTGCGCCGAGCGCCGGGAAAAGTGTGTGGGACCCAACTGGGAGTGCGCCGAGCGCCGGGAAAAGTGTGTGGGACCCAACTGGGAGTGCGCCGAGCGTCGGGAAAAGTGTGTGGACCCAACTGGGAGTGCGCCGAGCGCTGGGAAAAGTGCGTGGGACCCAACCGGGAGTGCGCCGAGCGCTAAGAAAAGTGTGTGGGACCCAACTGGGAGTGCGCCGAGCGCCGGGAAAAGTGTGTGGGACCCAACTGGGAGTGCGCCGAGCGCCGGGAAAAGTGTGTAGGACCCAACTGGGAGTGAGCCGAGCGCCGAGAAAAGTGTGTGGGACCCAACTGGGAGTGCGCCGAGCGCCGGGAAAAGTGTGTGGGGGCCCAACTTTGAGTGCGCCGAGCGCCGGGAAAAGTGTGTGGGACCCAACTGGGAGTGCGCCGAGCTCCGAGAAAAGTGTGTGGGACCCAATTGGGAGTGCGCCGAGCGCCGGGAAAAGTGTGTGGGACCCAACTGGGAGTGAGCCGAGCGCCGAGAAAAGTGTGTGGGACCCAACTTTGAGTGCGCCGAGCGCCGGGAAAAGTGTGTGGGACCCAACTTTGAGTGCGCCGAGCGCCGGGAAAAGTGTGTGGGACCCAACTGGGAGTGCGCCGAGCTCCGAGAAATGTGTGTGGGACCCAACTGGGAGTGCGCCGAGCGCCGGGAAAAGTTTGTGGGACCCAACCGGGAGTGCGCCGAGAAAAGTGTTTAGGACCCAACTGGGAGTGCGCCGAGCGCCGGTAAAAGTGTGTGGGACCCAACTGGGAGTGCGCCGAGCGCCGGGAAAAGTGTGTTGGACCCAACTGGGAGTGCGCCGAGCGCCGGGAAAAGTGTGTGGGACCCAACTGGGAGTGCGCCGAGCGCCGGTAAAAGCGTGTGGGACCCAACTGGGAGTGCGCCGAGCGCCGGGAAAAGTGTGTGGGACCCAACTGGGAGTGCGCCGAGCGCCGGGAAAAGTGTGTGGGACCCAACTGGGAGTGCGCCGAGCGCCGAGAAAAGTGTGTGGGACCCAACTGGGAGTGCGCCGAGCGCCGGGAAAAGTGTGTGGGACCCAACTGGGAGTGCGCCGAGCGCCGAGAAAAGTGTGTGGGACCCAATTGTGAGTGCGCCGAGCGCCGGGAAAAGTGTGTGGGATCCAACTGGGGTGCGCTGAGCGCCGGCGAAAGTGTACGGGACCCAACTGGGAGTGCGCCGAGCGCCGGGAAAAGTGTGAAGGACCCAACTGGGAGTGAGCCGAGCGCCGAGAAAAGTGTGTGGGACCCAACTGTGAGTGCGCCGAGCGCCGGGAAAAGTGTGTGGGACCCAACTGGGAGTGCGCCGAGCGCCGGGAAAAGTGTGTGGGACCCAACTGGGAGTGCGCCGAGCCCCGAGAAAAGTGTGTGGGACCCAACTGGGAGTGCGACGAGCGTCGGAAAGAGCGTGTGGGACCCAACTGGGAGTGCGCCGAGCGCCGGGAAAAGTGTGTGGGACCCAACTGGGAGTGCGCCGAGCCCCGAGAAAAGTGTGTGGGACCCAACTGGGAGTGCGACGAGCGCCGGAAAAAGTGTGTGGGATCCAACTGGGAGTGAGCCGAGCGCCGGGAAAAGTGTGTGGGACCCAACCGGGAGTGCGCCGAGCGCCAATAAAAGTGTGTGGGACCCAATTGGGAGTGCGCCGAGCGCCGGGAGAAGTGAGTGGGACCCAACTGGGAATGCGTCGAGCGCCGGGAAAAGTGTGTGAAACCCAACTGGGAGTGCGCCGAGCGCCGGGAGAAGTGTATGGGACCCAAATGTGACTGCGCCGAGCGCCGGGAGAAGTGAGTGGGACCCAACTGGGAATGCGTCGAGCGCCGGGAAAAGTGTGTGAAACCCAACTGGGAGTGCGCCGAGCGCCGGGAGAAGTGTATGGGACCCAAATGTGAGTGCGCCGAGCGCCGAGAAAAGTGTGTGGGACCCAACTGGGAGTGCGCCGAGCGCCGAGAAAAGTGTGTGGGACCCAACTGTGAGTGCGCCGAGCGCCGGGAAAAGTGTGTGGGACCCAACTGGGAGTGCGCCGAGCGCCGGGAAAAGTGTGTAGGGCCCAACTGGGAGTGAGCCGAGCGCCGAGAAAAGTGTGTGGGACCCAACTGGGAGTGCGCCGAGCGCCGGGAAAAGTGTGTGGGACCCAACTGGGAGTGCGCCGAGCGCCGGGAAAAGTGTGTGGGACCCAACTGGGAGTGAGCCGAGCGCCGGGAAAAGTGTGTGGGACCCAACTGGGAGTGCGCCGAGCGCCGGGAAAAGTGTGTGGGACCCAACTGGGAGTGCGCCGAGCGCCGGGAAAAGTGTGTGGGACCCAACCGTTAGTGCGCTGAGCGCCGGAAAAAGTGTACGGGACCCAACTGGGAGTGCGCCGAGCGCCGGGAAAAGTGTGTAGGACCCAACTTGGAGTGCGCAGAGCGCCGGGAAAAGTGTGTGGGGCCCAACTGGGAGTGCGCCGAGCGCCGGGAAAAGTGTGTGGGACCCAATTGGGAGTGCGCCGAGCACGGGGAAAAGTGTGTGGGACCCGACTGGGAGTGCGCCGAGCGCCGGGAAAAGTGTGTGGGACCCAACTGGGAGTGCGCCGAGCGCCGGGAAAGTGTGTGGGACCCAACTGGGAGTGCGCCGAGCGCCGAGAAAAGTGTGTGGGACCCAACTGGGAGTGCGCCGAGCGCCGGGAAAAGTGTGTGGGACCCAACTGGGAGTGCGCCGAGCGCCGAGAAAAGTGTGTGGGACCCAACTGGGAGTGCGCCGAGGGCCGGGAAAAGTGTGTGGGTCCCAAAAGTGAGTGCGCCGAGCGATGGGGAAAGTGTGTTGGACCTAACTGGGAGTGCGCAGAGCGCCGAGAAAAGTGTGTGGGACCCAACTGGGAGTGCGCAGAGCGCCGAGAAAAGTGTGTGGGACCCAACTGGGAGTGCGCTGAGTGCCGGGAAAAGTGTGTGGGGCCCAACTGGGAGTGCGCCGAGCGCCGGGAAAAGTGTGTGGGACCCAACTGGGAGTGCGCCGAGCGCCGGGAAAAGTGTGTGGGACCCAACTGGGAGTGAGCCGAGCGCCGAGAAAAGTGTGTGGGACCCAACTGGGAGTGCGCCGAGCGCCGGGAAAAGTGTGTGGGACCCAATTGGGAGTGCGCCGAGCGCCGGGAAAAGTGTGTGGTACCCAACTGGGAGTGCGCCGAGCGCCGAGAAAAGTGTGTGGGACCCAATTGGGAGTGCGCCGAGCGCCGGGAAAAGTGTGTGGGACCCAACTGGGAGTGAGCCGAGCGCCGAGAAAAGTGTGTGGGACCCAACTTTGAGTGCGCCGAGCGCCGGGAAAAGTGTGTGGGACCCAATTGGGAGTGAGCCGAGCGCCGAGAAGTGTGTGGGACCCAATTGTGAGTGCGCCGAGCGCCGGGAAAGTGTGTAGGACCCAACTGGGAGTGAGCCGAGCGCCGGGAAAAGTGTGTGGGACCCAACTGGGAGTGAGCCGAGCGCCGGGAAAAGTGTGTAGGACCCAACTGGGAGTGAGCCGAGCGCCGGGAAAAGTGTGTGGGACCCAACTGGGAGTGCGCCGAGCGCCGGGAAAAGTGTGTGGGACCCAACTGGGAGTGAGCCGAGCGCCGGGAAAAGTGTGTGGGACCCAACTGGGAGTGCGCCGAGCGCCGGGAAAAATGTGTAGGACCCAACTGGGAGTGCGCCGAGCGCCGGGAAAAGTGTGTAGGACCCAACTGGGAGTGCGCTGAGCGCCGAGAAAAGTGTGTGGGACCCAACTGGGAGTGCGCCGAGCGCCGGGAAAAGTGTGTGGGACCCAACTGGGAGGGCGCCGAGCGCCGGGAAAAGTGTGGGACCCAACTGGGAGTGCGCCGAGCGCCGGGAAAAGTGTGTGGGACCCAGCTGGGAGTGCGCCGAGCGCCGGGAAAAGTGTGTGGGACCCAACTGGGAGTGAGCCGAGCGCCGGGAAAAGTGTGTAGGACCCAACTGGGAGTGCGCCGAGCGCCGGGAAAAGTGTGTGGGACCCAACTGGGAGTGCGCCGAGCGCCGGGAAAAGTGTGTGGGACCCAACTGGGAGTGAGCCGAGCGCCGAGAAAAGTGTGTGGGACCCAACTGTGAGTGCGCCGAGCGCCGGGAAAAGTGTGTGGGACCCAACTGGGAGTGCGCCGAGCGCCGGGAAAAGTGTGTGGGACCCAACTGGGAGTGCGCCGAGCGCCGGGAAAAGTGTGTGGGACCCAACTGGGAGTGAGCCGAGCGCCCAGAAAATTTTTGCGACCCAACTGGGAGTGCGCTGAGCGCCGAGAAAAGTATGTGGGACCCAACTGGGAGTGCGCCGAGCGCCGGGAAAAGTGTGTGGGACCCAATTGGGAGTGCGCCGAGCGCCGGGAAAAGTGTGTAGGACCCAACTGGGAGTGAGCCGAGCGCCGGGAAAAGTGTGTGGGACCCAACTGTGAGTGCGCCGAGCGCCGGGAAAAGTGTGTGGGACCCAACTGGGAGTGCGCCGAGCGCCGAGAAAAGTGTGTGGGACCCAACTGTGAGTGCGCCGAGCGCCGGGAAAAGTGTGTGGGACCCAACTGGGAGTGCGCCGAGCGCCAAGAAAAGTGTGTGGGACCCAACTGGGAGTGCGCCGAGCGCCGGAAAAAGTGTGTGGGACCCAACTAGGAGTGCGCCGAGCGCCGGGAAAAGTGTGTGGGACCCAACTGGGAGTGCGCCGAGCGCCGGGAAAAGTGTGTAGGACCCAACTGGGAGTGCGCCGAGCGCCGAGAAAAGTGTGTGGGACCCAACTGGGAGTGCGCCGAGCGCCGGGAAAAGTGTGAAGGACCCAGCTGGGAGTGAGCCGAGCGCCGAGAAAAGTGTGTGGGACCCAACTGGGAGTGCGCCGAGCGCCGGGAAAAGTGTATGGGACCCAACTGGGAGTGCGCCGAGCGCCGGGAAAAGTGTGTGGGACCCAACTGGGAGTGCGCCGAGCGCCGGGAAAAGTGTGTGGGACCCAACTGGGAGTGCGCCGAGCGCCGGGAAAAGTGTGTGGGACCCAACTGGGAGTGCGCCGAGCGCCGGGAAAAGTGTGTGGGACCCAACTGGGAGTGCGCCGAGCGCCGGGAAAAGTGTGTGGGACCCAACTGGGAGTGCGCCGAGCGCCGGGAAAAGTGTGTGGGACCCAACTGGGAGTGCGCCGAGCGCCGGGAAAAGTGTGTGGGACCCAACTGGGAGTGAGCCGAGCGCCGGGAAAAGTGTGTGGGACCCAACTGGGAGTGCGCCAAGCGCCGGGAAAAGTGTGTAGGACCCAACTGGGAGTGCGCTGAGCGCCGAGAAAAGTGTGTGGGACCCAACTGGGAGTGCGCCGAGCGCCGGGAAAAGTGTGTGGGACCCAACTGGGAGTGCGCCGAGCGCCGGGAAAAGTGTGTGGGACCCAACTGGGAGTGAGCCGAGCGCCGGGAAAAGTGTGTGGGACCCAACTGGGAGTGAGCCGAGCGCCGAGAAAGTGTGTGGGACCCAACTGTGAGTGCGCCGAGCGCCGGGAAAACTGTGTGGGACCCAACTGGGAGTGCGCCGAGCGCCGGGAAAAGTGTGTGGGACCCAACTGGGAGTGCGCCGAGCGCCGGGAAAAGTGTGTAGGACTCAACTGGGAGTGAGCCGAGCGCCGGGAAAAGTGTGTGGGACCCAACTGGGAGTGCGCCGAGCGCCGGGAAAAGTGTGTGGGACCCAACTGGGAGTGCGCCGAGCGCCGAGAAAAGTGTGTGGGACCCAACTGGGAGTGCGCCGAGCGCCGGGAAAAGTGTGTGGGACCCAACTGGGAGTGCGCCGAGCGCCGGGAAAAGTGTGTGGGACCCAACTGGGAGTGCGCCGAGCGCCGGGAAAAGTGTGTGGGACCCAACTGGGAGTGAGCCGAGCGCCGGGAAAAGTGTGTAGGACCCAACTGGGAGTGAGCCGAGCGCCGGGAAAAGTGTGTGGGACCCAACTGGGAGTGCGCCGAGCGCCGGGAAAAGTGTGTGGGACCCAACTGGGAGTGCGCCGAGCGCCGGGAAAAGTGTGTGGGACCCAACTGGGAGTGAGCCGAGCGCCGGGAAAAGTGTGTTGGACCCAACTGGAAATTCGTCAAGCGCCGGAAAAAAGTGTGCGGGACCCAACTGGGAGTGAGCCGAGCGCCGGGAAAAGTGTGTGGGACCCAACTGGGAGTGCGCCGAGCGCCGGGAAAAGTGTGTGGGACCCAACTGGGAGTGCGCCGAGCGCCGGGAAAAGTGTGTGGGACCCAACTGGGAGTGCGCCGAGCGCCGAGAAAAGTGTGTGGGACCCAACTGGGAGTGCGCCGAGCGCCGGGAAAAGTGTGTGGGACCCAACTGGGAGTGCGCCGAGCGCCGGGAAAAGTGTGTGGGACCCAACTGGGAGTGCGCCGAGCGCCGAGAAAAGTGTGTTGGACCCAACTGGGGTGCGCCGAGCGCCAAGAAAAGTGTGTTGGACCCAACTGGAAATTCGTCAAGCGCCGGAAAAAAGTGTCTTGGATACAACATGGAGTGCGCTGAGCGCCGGCGAAAGTGTGTGGGACCCAACTGGGAGTGCGCCGAGCGCCGGGAAAAGTGTGTAGGACCCAACTGGGAGTGAGCCGAGCGCCGGGAAAAGTGTGTGGGACCCAACTGGGAGTGCGCCGAGCGCCGGGAAAAGTGTGTGGGACCCAACTGGGAGTGAGCCGAGCGCAGGGAAAAGTGTGTAGGACCCAACTGGGAGTGAGCCGAGCGCCGGGAAAAGTGTGTGGGACCCAACTGGGAGTGCGCCGAGCGCCGAGAAAAGTGTGTGGGACCCAACTGTGAGTGCGCCGAGCGCCGGGAAAAGTGTGTGGGACCCAACTGGGAGTGCGCCGAGCGCCGAGAAAAGTGTGTGGGACCCAACTGGGAGTGCGCCGAGCGCCGAGAAAAGTGTGTGGGACCCAACTGGGAGTGCGCCGAGCGCCGGGAAAAGTGTGGGGTGCCTAACTGGGAGTGCGCCGAGCGCCGGGAAAAGGGTGTGGGACACAACTGGGAATGCGGCGAGCGCCGGGAAAAGTGTGTGGGACCCAACTGGGAGTGCGCCGAGCGCCGGGAAAAGTGTGTGGGACCCAACTGGGAGTGCGCCGAGCGCCGGGAAAGTGTGTAGGACCCAACTGAGAGTGCGCCGAGCGCCGGGAAAAGTGTGTAGGACCCAACCGGGAGTGCGCTGAGCGCCGGGAAAAGTGTGTGGGACCCAACTGGGAGTGCGCCGAGCGCCGGGAAAAGTGTGCGGGACCCAACTGGGAGTGAGCCGAGCGCCGGGAAAAGTGTGTGGGACCCAACTGGGAGTGCGCCGAGCGCCGGGAAAAGTGTGTGGGACCCAACTGGGAGTGAGCCGAGCGCCGAGAAAAGTGTGTGGGACCCAACTGGGAGTGCGCCGAGCGCCGGGAAAAGTGTGTAGGACCCAACTGGGAGTGAGCCGAGCGCCGGGAAAAGTGTGTGGGACCCAACTGGGAGTGCGCCGAGCGCCGGGAAAAGTGTGTGGGACCCAACTGGGAGTGCGCCGAGCGCCGAGAAAAGTGTGTTGGACCCAACTGGGAGTGCGCCTAGCGTCGGGAAAAGTGTGTGGGACCCAACTGGGAGTGCGCCGAGCGCCGGGAAAAGTGTGTGGGACCTAACTGTGAGTGCGCCGAGCGCCGAGAAAAATGTGTGGGACCCAACTGGGAGTGCGCCGAGCGCCGGGAAAAGTGTGTGGGACCCAACTGGGAGTGAGCTGAGCGCCGGGAAAAGTGTGTGGGACCCAACCGGGAGTGCGCCGAGCGCCAATAAAAGTGTCTGGGACCCAATTGGGAGTGCGCCGAGCGACGGGAAAAGTGTGTTCGACCCAACTAGGAGTGCGCCGAGCGCCGGGAAAAGTGTGTGGGACCCAATTAGGAGTGCGCCGAGCGCAGAAAAAAGTGTGTGGGACCCAACCGGGAGTGCGCCGAGCGTCGGGAAAAGTGTGTGGACCCAACTGGGAGTGCGCCGAGCGAAGGTAAAAGTGTGTGGGACCCAACTGGGAGTGCGCCGAGCGCCGGGAAAAGTGTGTGGGACCTAACTGGGAGTGCGCCGAGCGCCGGGAAAAGTGTGTGGGACCTAACTCGGAGTGCGCCGAGCGCCGGGAAAAGTGTGTGGGACATAACTGGGAGTGCGCCGAGCGCCGAGAAAAGTGTGTGGGACCCAACTGGGAGTGCGCCGAGCGCCGAGAAAAGTGTATGTGACCTAACTGGGAGTGCGCCGAGCGCAGAGAAATGTGTGTGGGACCCAACTGTGAGTGCGCCGAGCGCCGGGAAAAGTGTGTGGGACCCAACTGGGAGTGCGCCGAGCGCCGGGAAAAGTGTGTAGGACCCAACTGGGAGTGAGCCGAGCGCCGAGAAAAGTGTGTGGGACCCAACTGGGAGTGCGCCGAGCGCCGGGAAAAGTGTGTAGGACCCAACTGGGAGTGAGCCGAGCGCCGAGAAAAGTGTGTGGGACCCAACTGGGAGTGCGCCGAGCGCCGGGAAAAGTGTGTGGGACCCAACTGGGAGTGAGCCGAGCGCCGGGAAAAGTGTGTGGGACCCAACTGGGAGTGCGCCGAGCGCCGGGAAAGTGTGTAGGACCCAACTGGGAGTGCGCCGAGCGCCGGGAAAAGTGTGTGGGACCCAACTGGGAGTGAGCCGAGCGCCGGGAAAAGTGTGTAGGACCCAACTGGGAGTGAGCCGAGCGCCGGGAAAAGTGTGTGGGACCCAACTGGGAGTGCGCCGAGCGCCGGGAAAAGTGTGTGGGACCCAACTGGGAGTGAGCCGAGCGCCGGGAAAAGTGTGTAGGACCCAACTGGGAGTGCGCCGAGCGCCGGGAAAAGTGTGTGGGACCCAACTGGGAGTGCGCCGAGCGCCGGGAAAAGTGTGTAGGACCCAACTGGGAGTGCGCTGAGCGCCGAGAAAAGTGTGTGGGACCCAACTGGGAGTGCGCCGAGCGCCGGGAAAAGTGTGAAGGACCCAACTGTGAGTGCGCCGAGCGCCGGGAAAAGTGTATGGGACCCAACTGGGAGTGCGCCGAGCGCCGGGAAAAGTGTGTGGGACCCAACTGGGAGTGAGCCGAGCGCCGAGAAAAGTGTGTGGGACCCAACTGTGAGTGCGCCGAGCGCCGGGAAAAGTGTGTGGGACCCAACTGGGAGTGCGCCGAGCGCCGAGAAAAGTGTGTGGGACCCAACTGGGAGTGCGCCGAGCGCCGGGAAAAGTGTGTGGGACCCAACTGGGAGTGCGCCGAGCGCCGGGAAAAGTGTGTGGGACCCAACTGGGAGTGCGCCGAGCGCCGAGAAAAGTGTGTGGGACCCAACTGGGAGTGCGCCGAGCGCCGGGAAAAGTGTGTAGGACCCAACTGGGAGTGAGCCGAGCGCCGAGAAAAGTGTGTGGGACCCAACTGGGAGTGCGCCGAGCGCCGGGAAAAGTGTGTAGGACCCAACTGGGAGTGAGCCGAGCGCCGAGAAAAGTGTGTGGGACCCAACTGGGAGTGCGCCGAGCGCCGGGAAAAGTGTGTGGGACCCAACTGGGAGTGAGCCGAGCGCCGGGAAAAGTGTGTGGGACCCAACTGGGAGTGCGCCGAGCGCCGGGAAAAGTGTGTGGGACCCAACTGGGAGTGCGCCGAGCGCCGGGAAAAGTGTGTGGGACCCAACTGGGAGTGCGCCGAGCGCCGGGAAAAGTGTGTGGGACCCAACTGGGAGTGGGCCGAGCGCCGGGAAAAGTGTGTAGGACCCAACTGGGAGTGCGCCGAGCGCCGGGAAAAGTGTGTAGGACCCAACTGGGAGTGAGCCGAGCGCCGGGAAAAGTGTGTGGGACCCAACTGGGAGTGCGCCGAGCGCCGGGAAAAGTGTGTGGGACCCAACTGGGAGTGAGCCGAGCGCCGAGAAAAGTGTGTGGGACCCAACTGGGAGTGCGCCGAGCGCCGGGAAAAATGTGTAGGACCCAACTGAGAGTGCGCCGAGCGCCGGGAAAAGTGTGTAGGACCCAACCGGGAGTGCGCTGAGCGCCGAGAAAAGTGTATGGGACCCAACTGGGAGTGCGCCGAGCGCCGGGAAAAGTGTGTGGGACCCAACTGGGAGTGCGCCGAGCGCCGGGAAAAGTGTGTGGGACCCAACTGGGAGTGCGCCGAGCGCCGGGAAAAGTGTGTGGGACCCAACTGGGAGTGAGCCGAGCGCCGAGAAAAGTGTGTGGGACCCAACTGTGAGTGCGCCGAGCGCCGGGAAAAGTGTGTGGGACCCAACTGGGAGTGCGCCGAGCGCCGGGAAAAGTGTGTGGGACCCAACTGGGAGTGCGCCGAGCGCCGAGAAAAGTGTGTGGGACCCAACTGTGAGTGCGCCGAGCGCCGGGAAAAGTGTATGGGACCCAACTGGGAGTGCGCCGAGCGCCGGGAAAAGTGTGTGGGACCCAACTGGGAGTGAGCCGAGCGCCGAGAAAAGTGTGTGGGACCCAACTGTGAGTGCGCCTAAAAGTGTGTGGGACCCAATTAGGAGTGCGCCGCGCGCCGGGAAAAGTGTGTGGGACCCAACTGGGAGTGCGCCGAGAAATGTGTGTGGGGCTCAACTGGGAGTGCGCCGAGCGGAGAGAAAAGAGTGGGAGACCCAACCGGGAGGGCGCCGAGCGCCGGGAAAAGTGTAGGGACCCAACCGGGAATGCGCCGAACGCCGAGAGAAGTGTAAGGGACCCAACTGGGAGTGCGCCGAGCGCCGCGAAATGTGTGTGAGACCCAACTGGGAGTGCGCCGAGCGCTGGGAAAACTGTGTGGGTCCCAACTGGGGTGCGCCGAGCGCCGAGAAAAGTGTGTGGGACCCAACCGGGAATGCGTCAAGCGCCGGGAAAAAGTGTGTGGGACCCAACTGGGAGTGCGCCGAGCGCCGCGAAATGTGTGTGAGACCCAACTGGGAGTGCGCCGAGCGCCGAGAAAAGTGTGTGGGACCCAACTGGGAGTGCGCCGAGCGCCGGGAAAAGTGTGTGGGACCCAATTGGGAGTGCGCCGAGCGCCGGGAAAAGTGTGTGGGACCCAACTGGGAGTGAGCCGAGCGCCGAGAAAAGTGTGTGGGACCCAACTGGGAGTGCGCCGAGCGCCGGGAAAAGTGTGTGGGACCCAACTGGGAGTGAGCCGAGCGCCGGGAAAAGTGTGTGGGACCCAACTGGGAGTGCGCCGAGCGCCGGGAAAAGTGTGTGGGACCCAACTGGGAGTGAGCCGAGCGCCGGGAAAAGTGTGTAGGACCCAACTGGGAGTGAGCCGAGCGCCGGGAAAAGTGTGTGGGACCCAACTGGGAGTGCGCCGAGCGCCGGGAAAAGTGTGTAGGACCCAACTGGGAGTGAGCCGAGCGCCGGGAAAAGTGTGTGGGACCCAACTGGGAGTGCGCCGAGCGCCGGGAAAAGTGTGTGGGACCCAACTGGGAGTGAGCCGAGCGCCGAGAAAAGTGTGTGGGACCCAACTGGGAGTGCGCCGAGCGCCGGGAAAAATGTGTAGGACCCAACTGGGAGTGCGCCGAGCGCCGGGAAAAGTGTGTAGGACCCAACTGGGAGTGCGCTGAGCGCCGAGAAAAGTGTGTGGGACCCAACTGGGAGTGCGCCGAGCGCCGGGAAAAGTGTGTGGGACCCAACTGGGAGTGAGCCGAGCGCCGAGAAAAGTGTGTGGGACCCAACTGTGAGTGCGCCGAGCGCCGGGAAAAGTGTGTGGGACCCAACTGGGAGTGCGCCGAGCGCCGAGAAAAGTGTGTGGGACCCAACTGGGAGTGCGCCGAGCGCCGGGAAAAGTGTGTAGGACCCAACTGGGAGTGAGCCGAGCGCCGGGAAAAGTGTGTAGGGCCCAACTGTGAGTGCGCCGAGCGCCGGGAAAAGTGTGTGGGACCCAACTGGGAGTGCGCCGAGCGCCGGGAAAAGTGTGTGGGACCCAACTGGGAGTGCGCCGAGCGCCGGGAAAAGTGTGTGGGACCCAACTGGGAGTGAGCCGAGCGCCGGGAAAAGTGTGTGGGACCCAACTGGGAGTGCGCCGAGCGCCGGGAAAAGTGTGTGGGACCCAACTGGGAGTGCGCCGAGCGCCGGGAAAAGTGTGTGGGACCCAACTGGGAGTGAGCCGAGCGCCGAGAAAAGTGTGTGGGACCCAACTGGGAGTGCGCCGAGCGCCGGGAAAAATGTGTAGGACCCAACTGGGAGTGCGCCGAGCGCCGGGAAAAGTGTGTGGGACCCAACTGTGAGTGCGCCGAGCGCCGGGAAAAGTGTATGGGACCCAACTGGGAGTGCGCCGAGCGCCGGGAAAAGTGTGTGGGACCCAACTGGGAGTGAGCCGAGCGCCGAGAAAAGTGTGTGGGACCCAACTGGGAGTGCGCCGAGCGCCGGGAAAAGTGTGTGGGACCCAACTGGGAGTGAGCCGAGCGCCGAGAAAAGTGTGTGGGACCCAACTGTGAGTGCGCCGAGCGCCGGGAAAAGTGTGTGGGACCCAACTGGGAGTGCGCCGAGCGCCGAGAAAAGTGTGTGGGACCCAACTGGGAGTGCGCCGAGCGCCGAGAAAAGTGTGTTGGACCCAACTGGGGTGCGCCGAGCGCCAAGAAAAGTGTGTTGGACCCAACTGGAAATTCGTCAAGCGCCGGAAAAAAGTGTCTTGGATACAACATGGAGTGCGCTGAGCGCCGGCGAAAGTGTGTGGGACCCAACTGGGAGTGCGCCGAGCGCCGGGAAAAGTGTGTAGGGCCCAACTGGGAGTGAGCCGAGCGCCGAGAAAAGTGTGTGGGACCCAACTGGGAGTGCGCCGAGCGCCGGGAAAAGTGTGTAGGACCCAACTGGGAGTGAGCCGAGCGCCGAGAAAAGTGTGTGGGACCCAACTGGGAGTGCGCCGAGCGCCGGGAAAAGTGTGTGGGACCCAACTGGGAGTGAGCCGAGCGCCGGGAAAAGTGTGTGGGACCCAACTGGGAGTGCGCCGAGCGCCGGGAAAAGTGTGTAGGACCCAACTGGGAGTGAGCCGAGCGCCGAGAAAAGTGTGTGGGACCCAACTGGGAGTGCGCCGAGCGCCGGGAAAAGTGTGCAGGACCCAACTGGGAGTGAGCCGAGCGCCGGGAAAAGTGTGTGGGACCCAACTGGGAGTGCGCCGAGCGCCGGGAAAAGTGTGTGGGACCCAACTGGGAGTGCGCCGAGCGCCGAGAAAAGTGTGTTGGACCCAACTGGGGTGCGCCGAGCGCCAAGAAAAGTGTGTGGGACCCAACTGGGAGTGCGCCGAGCGCCGGGAAAAGTGTGTGGGACCCAACTGGGAGTGCGCCGAGCGCCGGGAAAAGTGTGTAGGGCCCAACTGGGAGTGAGCCGAGCGCCGGGAAAAGTGTGTAGGACCCAACTGGGAGTGCGCTGAGCGCCGAGAAAAGTGTGTGGGACCCAACTGGGAGTGCGCCGAGCGCCGGGAAAAGTGTGTGGGACCCAACTGGGAGTGCGCCGAGCGCCGGGAAAAGTGTGTGGGACCCAACTGGGAGTGCGCCGAGCGCCGGGAAAAGTGTGTGGGACCCAACTGGGAGTGCGCCGAGCGCCGAGAAAAGTGTGTGGGACCCAACTGGGAGTGCGCCGAGCGCCGGGAAAAGTGTGTGGGACGCAAGTGGGAGAGTCCGGAGCGCCGAGAAAAGTGTGTGGGACCCAACTGGGAGTGCGCCGAGCGCCGGGAAAAGTGTGTGGGACCCAACTGGGAGTGCGCCGAGCGCCGGGAAAAGTGTGTGGGACCCAACTGGGAGTGCGCCGAGCGCCGGGAAAAGTGTGTGGGACCCAACTGGGAGTGCGCCGAGCGCCGGGAAAAGTGTGTGGGACCCAACTGGGAGTGCGCCGAGCGCCGGGAAAAGTGCGAAGGACCCAACTGGGAGTGAGCCGAGCGCCGAGAAAAGTGTGTGGGACCTAACAGTGAGTGCGCCGAGCGCCGGGAAAAGTGTATGGGACCCAACTGGGAGTGCGCCGAGCGCCGGGAAAGTGTGTAGGACCCAACTGGGAGTGAGCCGAGCGCCGGGAAAAGTGTGTGGGACCCAACTGGGAGTGCGCCGAGCGCCGGGAAAAGTGTGTAGGACCCAACTGGGAGTGCGCTGAGCGCCGAGAAAAGTGTGTGGGACCCAACTGGGAGTGCGCCGAGCGCCGGGAAAAGTGTGTAGGACCCAACTGGGAGTGCGCTGAGCGCCGAGAAAAGTGTGTGGGACCCAACTGGGAGTGCGCCGAGCGCCGGGAAAAGTGTGTAGGGCCCAACTGGGAGTGAGCCGAGCGCCGAGAAAAGTGTGTGGGACCCAACTGGGAGTGCGCCGAGCGCCGGGAAAAGTGTGTGGGACCCAACTGGGAGTGCGCCGAGCGCCGGGAAAAGTGTGTGGGACCCAACTGGGAGTGCGCCGAGCGCCGGGAAAAGTGTGTGGGACCCAACTGGGAGTGCGCCGAGCGCCGGGAAAAGTGTGTGGGACCCAACTGGGAGTGCGCCGAGCGCCGGGAAAAGTGTGTGGGACCCAACTGGGAGTGCGCCGAGCGCCGGGAAAAGTGTGTGGGACCCAACTGGGAGTGAGCCGAGCGCCGAGAAAAGTGTGTGGGACCCAACTGTGAGTGCGCCGAGCGCCGGGAAAAGTGTGTGGGACCCAACTGGGAGTGCGCCGAGCGCCGGGAAAAGTGTGTGGGACCCAACTGGGAGTGAGCCGAGCGCCGAGAAAAGTGTGTGGGACCCAACTGGGAGTGCGCCGAGCGCCGGGAAAAGTGTGTGGGACCCAACTGGGAGTGAGCCGAGCGCCGGGAAAAGTGTGTGGGACCCAACTGGGAGTGCGCCGAGCGCCGGGAAAAGTGTGTGGGACCCAACTGGGAGTGAGCCGAGCGCCGGGAAAAGTGTGTGGGACCCAACTGGGAGTGCGCCGAGCGCCGGGAAAAGTGTGTAGGGCCCAACTGGGAGTGAGCCGAGCGCCGAGAAAAGTGTGTGGGACCCAACTGGGAGTGCGCCGAGCGCCGGGAAAAGTGTGTAGGACCCAACTGGGAGTGAGCCGAGCGCCGAGAAAAGTGTGTGGGACCCAACTGGGAGTGCGCCGAGCGCCGGGAAAAGTGTGTGGGACCCAACTGGGAGTGAGCCGAGCGCCGGGAAAAGTGTGTGGGACCCAACTGGGAGTGCGCCGAGCGCCGGGAAAAGTGTGTGGGACCCAACTGGGAGTGCGCCGAGCGCCGGGAAAAGTGTGTGGGACCCAACTGGGAGTGCGCCGAGCGCCGGGAAAAGTGTGTAGGACCCAACTGGGAGTGCGCCGAGCGCCGGGAAAAGTGTGTGGGACCCAACTGGGAGTGCGCCGAGCGCCGGGAAAAGTGTGCGGGACCCAACTGGGAGTGAGCCCAGCGCTGGGAAAAGTGTGTGGGACCCAACTGGGAGAGAGGCGAGCGCCGGGAAAAGTGTGTGGGACCCAACTGGGAGTGCGCCGAGCGCCGGGAAAAGTGTGTGGGACCCAACTGTGAGTGCGACGAGCGCCGGGAAAAGTGTGTGGGACCCAACTGGGAGTGCGCCGAGCGCCGGGAAAAGTGTGTGGGACCCAACTGGGAGTGCGCCGAGCGTCGAGAAATGTGTACGGGGCCCAACTGGGAGTGCGCCGAGCGCCGGGAAAAGTGTGTGGGACTCAACTGGAAATGCGTCAAGCGCCGGGAAAAGTGTGTGGGACCCAACTGGGAGTGCGCCGAGCGCCGGGAAAAGTGTGTGGGACCCAACTGGGAGTGCGCCGAGCGCCGGGAAAAGTGTGTAGGACCCAACTGGGAGTGAGCCGAGCGCCGAGAAAAGTGTGTGGGACCCAACTGGGAGTGCGCCGAGCGCCGGGAAAAGTGTGTGGGACCCAACTGGGAGTGCGCCGAGCGCCGGGAAAAGTGTGTGGGACCCAACTGGGAGTGCGCCGAGCGCCGGGAAAAGTGTGTGGGACCCAACTGGGAGTGCGCCGAGCGCCGGGAAAAGTGTGTGGGACCCAACTGGGAGTGCGCCGAGCGCCGAGAAAAGTGTGTGGGACCCAACTGGGAGTGCGCCGAGCGCCGGGAAAAGTGTGTGGGACCCAACTGGGAGTGCGCCGAGCGCCGAGAAAAGTGTGTGGGACCCAAATGGGAGTGAGCCGAGCGCCGAGAAGTGTGTGGGACCCAATTGTGAGTGCGCCGAGCGCCGGGAAAGTGTGTAGGACCCAACTGGGAGTGAGCCGAGCGCCGGGAAAAGTGTGTGGGACCAAACTGGGAGTGAGCCGAGCGCCGAGAAAAGTGTGTGGGACCCAACTGGGAGTGCGCCGAGCGCCGGGAAAAGTGTGTAGGACCCAACT
This sequence comes from Aplectana chamaeleonis, assembly GCA_029168955.1. Lineage (NCBI taxonomy): Eukaryota > Metazoa > Nematoda > Chromadorea > Rhabditida > Cosmocercidae > Aplectana > Aplectana chamaeleonis. Next base: position 8,363 of record JAPDOI010000124.1, on the reverse strand, counting down.
GGGAGTGCGCCGAGCGCCGAGAAGAGTGTGTGGGAACCAACTGTGAGTGCGCCGAGCGCCGGGAAAAGTGTGTGGGACCCAACTGGGAGTGCGCCGAGCGCCGGGAAAAGTGTGTGGGACCCAACTGGGAGTGCGCCGAGCGCCGGGAAAAGTGTGTAGGACCCAACTGGGAGTGAGCCGAGCGCCGAGAAAAGTGTGTGGGACCCAACTGGGAGTGCGCCGAGCGCCGGGAAAAGTGTGTGGGACCCAACTGGGAGTGAGCCGAGCGCCGGGAAAAGTGTGTGGGACCCAACTGGGAGTGCGCCGAGCGCCGGGAAAAGTGTGTGGGACCCAACTGGGAGTGCGCCGAGCGCCGGGAAAAGTGTGTGGGACCCAACTGGGAGTGCGCCGAGCGCCGAGAAAAGTGTGTGGGACCCAACTGGGAGTGCGCCGAGCGCCGAGAAAAGTGTGTGGGACCCAACTGTGAGTGCGCTGAGCGCCGAGAAAAGTGTGTGGGACCCAACTGGGAGTGCGCCGAGCGCCGGGAAAAGTGTGTAGGACCCAACTGGGAGTGCGCCGAGCGCCGAGAAAAGTGTGTGGGACCCAACTGGGAGTGCGCCGAGCGCCGGGAAAAGTGTGAAGGACCCAGCTGGGAGTGAGCCGAGCGCCGAGAAAAGTGTGTGGGACCCAACTGGGAGTGCGCCGAGCGCCGGGAAAAGTGTGAAGGACCCAGCTGGGAGTGAGCCGAGCGCCGAGAAAAGTGTGTGGGACCCAACTGTGAGTGCGCCGAGCGCCGGGAAAAGTGTATGGGACCCAACTGGGAGTGCGCCGAGCGCCGGGAAAAGTGTGTGGGACCCAACTGGGAGTGAGCCGAGCGCCGAGAAAAGTGTGTGGGACCCAACTGTGAGTGCGCCGAGCGCCGGGAAAAGTGTGTGGGACCCAACTGGGAGTGCGCCGAGCGCCGAGAAAAGTGTGTGGGACCCAACTGGGAGTGCGCCGAGCGCCGAGAAAAGTGTGTTGGACCCAACTGGGGTGCGCCGAGCGCCGGGAAAAGTGTGTGGGACCCAACTGGGAGTGAGCCGAGCGCCGAGAAAAGTGTGTGGGACCCAACTGTGAGTGCGCCGAGCGCCGGGAAAAGTGTGTGGGACCCAACTGGGAGTGCGCCGAGCGCCGGGAAAAGTGTGTAGGGCCCAACTGGGAGTGAGCCGAGCGCCGAGAAAAGTGTGTGGGACCCAACTGGGAGTGCGCCGAGCGCCGGGAAAAGTGTGTGGGACCCAATTGGGAGTGAGCCGAGCGCCGAGAAGTGTGTGGGACCCAACTGGGAGTGAGCCGAGCGCCGAGAAAAGTGTGTGGGACCCAACTGGGAGTGCGCCGAGCGCCGGGAAAAGTGTGTGGGACCCAACTGGGAGTGAGCCGAGCGCCGGGAAAAGTGTGTGGGACCCAACTGGGAGTGCGCCGAGCGCCGGGAAAAGTGTGTGGGACCCAACTGGGAGTGCGCCGAGCGCCGGGAAAAGTGTGTGGGACCCAACTGGGAGTGCGCCGAGCGCCGGGAAAAGTGTAGGACCCAACTGGGAGTGCGCCGAGCGCCGGGAAAAGTGTGTGGGACCCAACTGGGAGTGCGCCGAGCGCCGGGAAAAGTGTGTGGGACCCAACTGGGAGTGAGCCGAGCGCCGGGAAAAGTGTGTAGGACCCAACTGGGAGTGAGCCGAGCGCCGGGAAAAGTGTGTGGGACCCAACTGGGAGTGCGCCGAGCGCCGGGAAAAGTGTGTAGGACCCAACTGGGAGTGCGCCGAGCGCCGAGAAAAGTGTGTGGGACCCAACTGGGAGTGCGCCGAGCGCCGGGAAAAGTGTGAAGGACCCAACTGGGAGTGAGCCGAGCGCCGAGAAAAGTGTGTGGGACCCAACTGTGAGTGCGCCGAGCGCCGGGAAAAGTGTATGGGACCCAACTGGGAGTGCGCCGAGCGCCGGGAAAAGTGTGTGGGACCCAACTGGGAGTGAGCCGAGCGCCGAGAAAAGTGTGTGGGACCCAACTGGGAGTGCGCCGAGCGCCGGGAAAGTGTGTGGGACCCAACTGGGAGTGCGCATAGCGCCGAGAAAAGTGTGTGGGACCCAACTGGGAGTGCGCCGAACGCCGAGAAAAGTGTGTGGGACCCAACTGGGAGTGCGCCGAGCGCCGGCGAAAGTGTACGGGACCCAACTGGGAGTGCGCCGAGCGCCGGGAAAAGTGTGTGGGACCCAAATGTGAGTGCGCCGAGCGCCGAGAAAGCGTGTGGGACCCAACTGGGAGTGCGTAGAGCGCCGGGAAAGCGTGTGGGACCCAACTGGAAGTGCGCCGAGCGCCGAGAAATGTGTGTGGGACCCAAATGGGAGTGCGCAGAGCGTGGAGAAAAGTGTGTGGGACCCAACTGGGAGTGCGCCGAGCGCCGGGAAAAGTGTGTGGGACCCAACTGGGACTGCACCGAGCGCCGGGGAAAGTGTGTGGGAGCCAACTGGGAGTGCGCCGAGCGCCGGGAAAAGTGTGTGGGACCCAACTGGGAGTGCGCCGAGCGCCGGGAAAAGTGTGTGGGACCCAACTGGGAGTGCGCTGAGTGCCGGGAAAAGTGTGTGGGGCCCAACTGGGAGTGCGCCGAGCGCCGGGAAAAGTGTGTGGGACCCAACTGGGAGTGCGCCGAGCGCCGGGAAAAGTGAGTGGGACCCAACTGGGAGTGCGCCGAGCGCCAGAGGAAGTGTGTTGAACCCAACTAGGAGTGCACCAATCGCCGGGAGAAGTGAGTGGGACCCAACTGGGAATGCGTCGAGCGCCGGGAAAAGTGTGCGGGACCCAACTGGGAGTGCGCCGAGCGCCGAGAAAAGTGTGTTGCATCCAACTGGGAGTGCGCCGAGCGCCGGAAAAAGTGTGTGGGACCCAACTGGGAGTGCGCCGAGAAAAGCGTGTGGGACCCGAATGTGAGTGCGTCGAGCGCCGGGAAAAGTGTGTAGGGCCCAACAGTGAGTGCGCCGAGCGCCGGGAAAAGTGTGTGGGACCCAACTGGGAGTGCGCCGAGCGCCGGGAAAAGTGTGTAGGACCCAACTGGGAGTGAGCCGAGCGCCGGGAAAAGTGTGTGGGACCCAACTGGGAGTGCGCCGAGCGCCGGGAAAAGTGTGTGGGACCCAACTGGGAGTGCGCCGAGCGCCGGGAAAAGTGTGTAGGACCCAACTGGGAGTGCGCCGAGCGCCGAGAAAAGTGTGTGGGACCCAACTGGGAGTGCGCCGAGCGCCGGGAAAAGTGTGAAGGACCCAGCTGGGAGTGAGCCGAGCGCCGAGAAAAGTGTGTGGGACCCAACTGTGAGTGCGCCGAGCGCCGGGAAAAGTGTATGGGACCCAACTGGGAGTGCGCCGAGCGCCGGGAAAAGTGTGTGGGACCCAACTGGGAGTGAGCCGAGCGCCGGGAAAAGTGTATGGGACCCAACTGGGAGTGCGCTGAGCGCCGGCGAAAGTGTGTGGGACCCAACTGGGAGTGCGCCGAGCGCCGGGAAAAGTGTGTGGGACCCAACTGGGAGTGCGCCGAGCGCCGGGAAAAGTGTGTGGGACCCAACTGGGAGTGAGCCGAGCGCCGAGAAAAGTGTGTGGGACCCAACTGGGAGTGCGCCGAGCGCCGGGAAAAGTGTGTAGGACCCAACTGGGAGTGAGCCGAGCGCCGAGAAAAGTGTGTGGGACCCAACTGGGAGTGCGCCGAGCGCCGGGAAAAGTGTGTAGGACCCAACTGGGAGTGAGCCGAGCGCCGAGAAAAGTGTGTGGGACCCAACTGGGAGTGCGCCGAGCGCCGGGAAAAGTGTGTAGGACCCAACTGGGAGTGCGCCGAGCGCCGGGAAAAGTGTGTGGGACCCAACTGTGAGTGCGCCGAGCGCCGGGAAAAGTGTGTGGGACCCAACTGGGAGTGCGCCGAGCGCCGGGAAAAGTGTGTGGGACCCAACTGGGAGTGAGCCGAGCGCCGAGAAAAGTGTGTGGGACCCAACTGTGAGTGCGCCGAGCGCCGGGAAAAGTGTGTGGGACCCAACTGGGAGTGCGCCGAGCGCCGAGAAAAGTGTGTGGGACCCAACTGGGAGTGCGCCGAGCGCCGGGAAAAGTGTGTGGGACCCAACTGGGAGTGCGCCGAGCGCCGGGAAAAGTGTGTGGGACCCAACTGGGAGTGCGCCGAGCGCCGAGAAAAGTGTGTGGGACCCAACTGGGAGTGCGCCGAGCGCCGGGAAAAGTGTGTGGGACCCAACTGGGAGTGAGCCGAGCGCCGAGAAAAGTGTGTGGGACCCAACTGGGAGTGCGCCGAGCGCCGGGAAAAGTGTGTAGGACCCAACTGGGAGTGAGCCGAGCGCCGGGAAAAGTGTGTGGGACCCAACTGGGAGTGCGCCGAGCGCCGGGAAAAGTGTGTGGGACCCAACTGGGAGTGAGCCGAGCGCCGGGAAAAGTGTGTGGGACCCAACTGGGAGTGCGCCGAGCGCCGGGAAAAGTGTGTGGGACCCAACTGGGAGTGCGCCGAGCGCCGGGAAAAGTGTGTGGGACCCAACTGGGAGTGCGCCGAGCGCCGAGAAAAGTGTGTGGGACCCAACTGTGAGTGCGCCGAGCGCCGGGAAAAGTGTGTGGGACCCAACTGGGAGTGCGCCGAGCGCCGAGAAAAGTGTGTGGGACCCAACCGGGAATGCGTCAAGCGCCGGGAAAAAGTGTGTGGGACCCAACTGGGAGTGCGCCGAGCGCCGGTAGAAGTGTGTGGGACCCGAATGAGAGTGCGCCGAGCGCCGAGAAAAGTGTGTTGGACTCAACTGGGGTGCGCCGACCGCCGAGAAAAGTGTGTGGGACCCAACATGGAGTGCGCCAAGCGCCGGGAAAAGTGTGTGGGACCCAACTGGGAGTGCGCCGAGCGCCGGGAAAAGTGTGTGGGACCCAACTGGGAGTGCGCCGAGCGCCGAGAAAAGTGTGTGGGACCCAACTGGGAGTGCGCCGAGCGCCGGGAAAAGTGTGTGGGACCCAACTGGGAGTGCGCCGAGCGCCGAGAAAAGTGTGTGGGACCCAACTGGGAGTGCGCCGAGCGCCGGGAAAAGTGTGTGGGACCCAACTGGGAGTGCGCCGAGCGCCGAGAAAAGTGTGTGGGACCCAACTGGGAGTGCGCCGAGCGCCGGGAAAAGTGTGTGGGACCCAACTGGGAGTGCGCCGAGCGCCGGGAAAGTGTGTGGGACCCAACTGGGAGTGCGCCGAGCGCCGGGAAAAGTGTGTGGGACCCAACTGGGAGTGCGCCGAGCGCCGGGAAAAGTGTGTGGGACCCAACTGGGAGTGAGCCGAGCGCAGGGAAAAGTGTGTAGGACCCAACTGGGAGTGAGCCGAGCGCCGGGAAAAGTGTGTGGGACCCAACTGGGAGTGCGCCGAGCGCCGGGAAAAGTGTGTGGGACCCAACTGGGAGTGAGCCGAGCGCCGGGAAAAGTGTGTAGGACCCAACTGGGAGTGAGCCGAGCGCCGGGAAAAGTGTGTGGGACCCAACTGGGAGTGCGCCGAGCGCCGGGAAAAGTGTGTGGGACCCAACTGGGAGTGCGCCGAGCGCCGGGAAAAGTGTGTAGGACCCAACTGGGAGTGAGCCGAGCGCCGAGAAAAGTGTGTGGGACCCAACTGGGAGTGCGCCGAGCGCCGGGAAAAGTGTGTGGGACCCAACTGGGAGTGCGCCGAGCGCCGGGAAAAGTGTGTGGGACCCAACTGGGAGTGCGCCGAGCGCCGAGAAAAGTGTGTGGGACCCAACTGGGAGTGCGCCGAGCGCCGAGAAAAGTGTGTTGGACCCAACTGGGGTGCGCCGAGCGCCAAGAAAAGTGTGTTGGACCCAACTGGAAATTCGTCAAGCGCCGGAAAAAAGTGTCTTGGATACAACATGGAGTGCGCTGAGCGCCGGCGAAAGTGTGTGGGACCCAACTGGGAGTGCGCCGAGCGCCGGGAAAAGTGTGTGGGACCCAACTGGGAGTGCGCCGAGCGCCGAGAAAAGTGTGTGGGACCCAACTGGGAGTGCGCCGAGCGCCGGGAAAAGTGTGTGGGACCCAACTGGGAGTGCGCCGAGCGCCGGGAAAAGTGTGTGGGACCCAACTGGGAGTGCGCCGAGCGCCGGGAAAAGTGTGTGGGACCCAACTGGGAGTGAGCCGAGCGCCGGGAAAAGTGTGTGGGACCCAACTGGGAGTGCGCCGAGCGCCGGGAAAAGTGTGTGGGACCCAACTGGGAGTGAGCCGAGCGCCGGGAAAAGTGTGTGGGACCCAACTGGGAGTGCGCCGAGCGCCGGGAAAAGTGTGTGGGACCCAACTGGGAGTGCGCCGAGCGCCGGGAAAAGTGTGTGGGACCCAACTGGGAGTGAGCCGAGCGCCGAGAAAAGTGTGTGGGACCCAACTGGGAGTGCGCCGAGCGCCGGGAAAAGTGTGTGGGACCCAACTGGGAGTGAGCCGAGCGCCGAGAAAAGTGTGTGGGACCCAACTGTGAGTGCGCCGAGCGCCGGGAAAAGTGTGTGGGACCCAACTGGGAGTGCGCCGAGCGCCGGGAAAAGTGTGTGGGACCCAACTGTGAGTGCGCCGAGCGCCGGGAAAAGTGTGTGGGACCCAACTGGGAGTGCGCCGAGCGCCGAGAAAAGTGTGTGGGACCCAACTGGGAGTGCGCCGAGCGCCAAGAAAAGTGTGTTGGACCCAACTGGAAATTCGTCAAGCGCCGGCGAAAGTGTGTAGGACCCAACTGGGAGTGCGCTGAGCGCCGGCGAAAGTGTGTGGGACCCAACTGGGAGTGCGCCGAGCGCCGGGAAAAGTGTGTAGGGCCCAACTGGGAGTGAGCCGAGCGCCGAGAAAAGTGTGTGGGACCCAACTGGGAGTGCGCCGAGCGCCGGGAAAAGTGTGTAGGACCCAACTGGGAGTGAGCCGAGCGCCGGGAAAAGTGTGTGGGACCCAACTGGGAGTGCGCCGAGCGCCGGGAAAAGTGTGTGGGACCCAACTGGGAGTGCGCCGAGCGCCGGGAAAAGTGTGTGGGACCCAACTGGGAGTGCGCCGAGCGCCGGGAAAAGTGTGTGGGACCCAACTGGGAGTGCGCCGAGCGCCGGGAAAAGTGTGTGGGACCCAACTGGGAGTGAGCCGAGCGCCGGGAAAAGTGTGTAGGACCCAACTGGGAGTGAGCCGAGCGCCGGGAAAAGTGTGTGGGACCCAACTGGGAGTGCGCCGAGCGCCGGGAAAAGTGTGTGGGACCCAACTGGGAGTGAGCCGAGCGCCGAGAAAAGTGTGTGGGACCCAACTGGGAGTGCGCCGAGCGCCGGGAAAAATGTGTAGGACCCAACTGGGAGTGCGCCGAGCGCCGGGAAAAGTGTGTAGGACCCAACTGGGAGTGCGCCGAGCGCCGAGAAAAGTGTGTGGGACCCAACTGGGAGTGCGCCGAGCGCCGGGAAAAGTGTGAAGGACCCAACTGGGAGTGAGCCGAGCGCCGAGAAAAGTGTGTGGGACCCAACTGTGAGTGCGCCGAGCGCCGGGAAAAGTGTGTGGGACCCAACTGGGAGTGCGCCGAGCGCCGGGAAAAGTGTGTGGGACCCAACTGGGAGTGCGCCGAGCGCCGAGAAAAGTGTGTGGGACCCAACTGGGAGTGCGCCGAGCGCCGGGAAAAGTGTGTGGGACCCAACTGTGAGTGCGCCGAGCGCCGGGAAAAGTGTGTGGGACCCAACTGGGAGTGCGCCGAGCGCCGAGAAAAGTGTGTGGGACCCAACTGTGAGTGCGCCGAGCGCCGGGAAAAGTGTGTGGGACCCAACTGGGAGTGCGCCGAGCGCCGAGAAAAGTGTGTGGGACCCAACTGGGAGTGCGCCGAGCGCCGAGAAAAGTGTGTTGGACCCAACTGGGGTGCGCCGAGCGCCAAGAAAAGTGTGTTGGACCCAACTGGAAATTCGTCAAGCGCCGGAAAAAAGTGTCTTGGATACAACATGGAGTGCGCTGAGCGCCGGCGAAAGTGTGTGGGACCCAACTGGGAGTGCGCCGAGCGCCGGGAAAAGTGTGTAGGGCCCAACTGGGAGTGAGCCGAGCGCCGAGAAAAGTGTGTGGGACCCAACTGGGAGTGCGCCGAGCGCCGGGAAAAGTGTGTAGGACCCAACTGGGAGTGAGCCGAGCGCCGGGAAAAGTGTGTGGGACCCAACTGGGAGTGCGCCGAGCGCCGGGAAAAGTGTGTGGGACCCAACTGGGAGTGAGCCGAGCGCCGGGAAAAGTGTGTGGGACCCAACTGGGAGTGCGCCGAGCGCCGGGAAAAGTGTGTGGGACCCAACTGGGAGTGCGCCGAGCGCCGGGAAAAGTGTGTGGGACCCAACTGGGAGTGAGCCGAGCGCCGAGAAAAGTGTGTGGGACCCAACTGGGAGTGCGCCGAGCGCCGGG